>OX031008.1:164848842-166052794 GCA_943735925.1 Pollenia amentaria
TTTATACGGACTCAGTTATAATAAACAAAACAGGTTTATAAAACGGATTTTCATTGAAAATTTGCTTAATAAACCTTTTACAAATCTGTATTGTTTTTTTTTTATAATTTAAGGGGATAGTATTTATAATTTTCAAGATATGTACATATATTGTGGAAATAAAAATACCATTTTATAATGTGGATTGCAAAATACTGAAAACATTAAATTTAATCTTACGTTTTGGGGATCAGTTTCAAAGTCGCATTAGATTTAAATGACAAATAGCATAACAAATGAGTACACAAAATGTATAAAACCAGGGTATACTTATCTTCCTTGGTATAGTACAAATTCACAACGAATGGTTAACATCGAGCTGCCACATTCAAATAGAACGAACACAAAAAATAAGATAATGAGGAAACACACACAATTCTTTAAAATACATTCGTGCAAAATAATAAAATTAGCAAATTACATCATTGAGGTGCTATTGTACATTTTACTTTCAAATAGTGGTAAAAGGTAAACTTGTACCAACTTTTACATCCCTGATATATTTACGTGTTTTTCAACTCTTTCATTCATAACTTTTTTTGCCAGAGTAGTGTTGGACGTCGCCTAGAATAGTAAAGCAAATTCCGAGAACGTCTACGTTTTAACGAAACAAGCGGGTGATAAATAAGAAAACAAAATATAAAAACTGAATTTAAGTGCAACACCACCGCCCTGATGGCATTAAAATTAACGAAATCTAATTAAATTTATAAGAATTTTTTATAATTATACAAAAAAAACGAAAGTGTAAGTTTAAAAATAATATGTGTCATTAAAATTATGTAAGAAAACACAAAAATTATATAAATATATTAAATAAAATATTAAAAACAATACTAAAAAAAGAGAAATGAAGAATAAAGAAAAACACCAAAAAATACGGTGATGATTTCATCGTATCGAAAAACAAAGATCATAAAGATTTCAAAGTGGAAAAAATATATGATATTGTGCTAAAGTTATTTATAAACGAAAATTATGAAATGGTTAATTCGAACTATTTTGTTTAATGTTAAAAATAATTTTGTAGTTAAAATTAAACAAAATGCAAAACTTGCCCATAGAGTGTTTGATAGTAATTTGTGTATGTACACAGATTGCGTAGTGCTATTAAGACTCCATACAAGTTAGAACGCCCACATTTTCCTCATATCCACAAACAAGATCACTCACATAATATTGTGATATTGCTGAATTAAAAAAAATTCATAGCATTAAACGTAATTTCCATATGCAAATCAATTGAAATAACGAAAACCTCTTCCTCCATAGTTATATTTCGTTTGTGTTACTACTGATGATGGTATTGCACACTGATACGATTGTATTGAAATTATATTTTTTTTTACAGCTACCATCATCAATGACAGGTCCTTCTGGTGTCTGGTATGTCTTCTCATGTTTTTGCTATAGTCCGCTTAGATCTAGCTGAATGATTTTCTGTATACGTTTATGCGGATCTATTATTAGATTCTTTTTTTTTTAAATAGCTTTAAATTAGAGGGCTGCACTATACAAATTATAACAATTTATCTATGCTTTAGCATTTGATTTATTTTTCAATATAAAATTTAACCCCTAATACTGATGTGCATATCATATGATTTATAGGTACTGTATAGCATATACCCTTACCTATGCCCTTAGTGTATTAAAATGGTTTAATACACGTTTCCATTGTCTTGTTAAAAAAGGCACGTGTGCATTTCATTGTTAAGTATTTAAAGTTTTTAATTCACTTCTTAAGATTGTGCATAAAAAGGTAGCATTTTCAAAACTCGATATACATATGTAGTTACCTACAAACATACATATGTAGGTACGTACATAGGTATTTAATTTTAAAAATACTATTGTTTTTTTTATTAGAAAGTTTTTGTGTACCCACCAATTATGTTTATATGTAGGTATCATAGCTGTTCCTTGTTAAGTACTATATACTTAATATTGACTCAAAATTCATTATTAAAAATTTCTATTTCTATTTCAAAATTTAATACTACTTTAAATACATGTACCGATGTAATTAAATAAGTTCTGATTATTTTACAATAATGATTTTCAAATTGTATTCCTTCTCTTGCAAGCCAAATATACTATTTTTTAATTTATTTTATTCAAATCAATAAGACCATAAATAATCTCAAATTTATTTAAAAAAATCAAAATGGGTTGTAACCTGTATTTTTGAACATCTTTGTCACCTCATTTATTTTTTAAACTGATAATCATAGAAATAGAGATTATACCAAATTTTTTGTAACTTGTCTTAAACATATAAACTTGGTATTTTTTCAAAATTCGAGAGTTAAGGGTTGAAAATCGTACCTATTTTTGGCACTTTTCTTACAAAACATTTTTCTTTAATTGACGTATATTATGGGCTCCCACTACAATATTGATTTTTTTACTTCAATGGGGAGACAAAATGATCAAAAAGGGTAAATACTGGAAATAAAATTCCATTATTCTTTTATTTCTCTAGGCTGCATTAGGTAATTTTCTATAATATAGATCTTAGAAACATAAAAGAGTTTTCAAGAACACTTTTTGAATTTTCGTTAATATTGGAACTAGAAACATAAAATTAATAATGCATGGTGCTGAGTGAATAACAATATGTAAGGGGGAGCTTTTGGTACATTTTTTCGTTCTTTAACTGGTACTTTTTGAATTTTTATTAATATTGAACTTAGAAACATAAAATTCAACATGTGGAGCCCAGGGTGATTGAGAAACTATCTGCCAGGTCCACAATATCGACAAGAACATTTCTTTCGTATGTTTATATTGAAAACAAAAACAAATTTTAGTTTTTTATTATTGTTTTCAATGAAAATATGCGAAAGAAATGCTCTTGTCGACATTGTGGGCCTGTCAGTATGTCTAAAGGCTAGATTACACTAATATACTTTGTATTAATACATGTCAAAAACTCAAGTAATATGACAAAGTGTGATAGTGTGAATGCAATGTGTCACAAGTATTACGAAAAAAGTTTGACATCCCATACGACTTAATCGTTTTTTGAAAAATTTCTAAACGCTAATACTTTTCATTGGATCAGGGTTGCATTTTAACCAAAGCATGTTCATGTGTGATAGTGTGACTACAAACTGTAATGTTACATTAGATTTTTTGACAGTCACAACAAAACTCATTAGATTTCCATCTCACAAAGTATTATGGAATACGTAAGAAATGTGTAATAGTGTAAACTAGCCTTAAGAGGAGACTTTTTATTACTTTATTGGTTTTCAAATGGTACTTTCTATTTTTTTATATTATTGAACCTACAAAACTGAATTATTATTATAATTTCTTTCTTTATTAGTATTTTAAATACTTTTAATGTACAATATCATGGCCCAATTAGTAGCTCTGTTTCTTTACACTACTTTGGGATTCCTCGGGATCCCAATTTGCACGAAAAGCGTTCCCATACTTTAAATTTGTTAAAATAGTTCAGTTAAATACATTCAATATATAAAGTATCACTATCCAGCGTGACACAAAGAATGCTGACTAAGGCCGTAGCGGGCCAGAAAATTCATTACATTCTGTTGTTCTCTAATAATTGTACATTTTTCTGTACATACAATATACTTCATTGCTATCCAACAGAAAGCTAAGGTAAAACGTAACATGAAGATACAATATAATAGTCTGGTAGTGTATAAAGTAATTTCTAAAAATTTAAGCAATACAACTATTACAAAAAGCTTTATAAAATACATAACTGAAATTTAACTCATAGAATAAATTCGAAAAATAAAAAATGTTGAATAAAAAAATTTATATTAAAATATTAAGAAAAATAATGTAAGTTATTGTAAAGTGTTTTATTTCTATAGTTTATTTCTATATATATAATACAATTTTTCAAAAGTGGCGCAATATTTTATTAGTTTGTTAAGACTGTCAAAACACTTCGACTTTTTATTTTGTGATTTAAATGGGTTTTTCTGTTCCCGTACTTTTGTGTAATTTTGTATCTTTGTTAGAGAAATTTATGCTTGCTCTCATTTTCACGAACTTTACCAAAAAAGTAAAGAAACAAAGCTAGTAGGTCTGCGCGAAACTACAACAATGCAACAATAGAAAAAACAACAAGCATTTTGTTTGTGTAAATTATGTTAAAGATGTCAAAACCCAATGCATTTGTTTGTGTAATAAATGGACAAGATGTCAAAAAAAAAAATTCTACAAAAACAATTGCACGGTAAAAATACAACTCTACAAAAATCAGCAGGCGTTTCGAGCAGACCTACTAATTGGGCCATGGTACAATATGAAACATTTATGTATCAGATATTTCAAGCTCTATTATAAATTAAAATTCTTAACTAAACATACAATACGTTTATTTAATATATTATTATTCTGTTCCGTTTTTATGCTGCTTGGCAAAGAGTTGTACAGCTGTAATCCTTTGTAGAACAGCAATCGTTGCATTGCGATTGTTGATGTCCTCTGAAGTCTAAAATCTTCAATATTTCTAAGTCGGTAGGGTTGAGCCTCTCTTACGTATAGTATTTGTTCCTTCAGATATTCTGGAGCTTTCCCGATTTTTATTTTTTAAATAAATTTTATTGTGTTTAATATAAGTCTTTGATTTATATTCAGCCATCTATTGTAACATGAAATTAATAGATGTGTACCGGTTACATTTTAATATGACACGCATTGATTTATTTTGAAGTTTTTGCAGTCGTTCAATTTAATTTATTGTGCACCATGAGTATATAATTGTTGACCCGAATTCGAAATGAGGTTTAATCATTGTGTTATATATACATATAAATTGCTGTTCATATAGATATTTGTTTTCGCAACCTTTTAAAGAACTTTACATTCACAGACTTGAGTAGAAGATAACATATGGACCGAAGGTTGTTTCCTCGCCAAATCGATCCACTAAGACGAAAAATAAGCAAATTTCCGAAACATGGAAATTCTTATGTGTACACTTATAATTATTCCTTTGTAATTGTTTTCATAGTTTTAAATATCTTTTTAATATCCGAGCAAAATTTTGAGAATTCGCCTAACTTCCCGCACAATGGCCCGAAAGAAAATCCTTGCGAACGATAAACAACGATTTTGGCTCCTTCCGCGATGCTTAAAATTATTTTCTTGTCCAATTTTCACTAATGTTTATTAGAACGTAATATTTTTCTTCTGCTAGTAGTTTAACGTATAAATCAAATGCCAATTAACGCAAAATATTGAAAAATACAAAGTGGTTCTGTTGTAATCATATGAACGGAAAATTTTTTATTTATTTTTGTCATTTTTTGGAAAAGCAACAGTCAAATACAGTTGCATTTAACTTTAATGATGCTAGTTGTCCAATTTATAATCTTAAGAAAATCCTCTATTCAATAGTATACAAATTTTCGCTGTGTGCCAAAAATGTATAAAGTAAATTAAAAAATTTAAGCGGTTCTAGTGATCTGATCAAGAGATCGACAAGTATTAGTCAACAATTTTTAAAATTTGTAAAATTAATCTGAAAATTTAATTCAATAATACCTTGTAAATTTTAACAATGTACATTTATGCATAGGGGAGAGCAAGAATTCCAAATTGTCAAAATTTATTTTTGTTTCGTATGTAAACCAAAAAAAAATTGTAATTATTTGTAAACCCAAAAATGTAAAAGAGCGACAAGTTTGCTTTATTAAATGTGCCTTGATTAATACTATAGCGGTTTTCAACCTTGATAGTAAAGTACACTTGTAGATCTTGTTAATCTTATTAATTTAGTTAAAGACACTCACTCTTTGTAGTATAAAATCAAACATTCGTTTATAAACATTCATTTCCTGCAAATAGATTAATAATTTACTGTATAAATCAATAAAGATCATGTATCAATCTAAAAATAAATAAATTATTTATAAAGAGTTAGTCATATCACATTAAAGTTAACAAACAACCAAAGATACTAATTTAGAGGCAGTCAACACAACAAATAACAAAGAAAAACCAGTTGTTGTTCATTTTAAACGCGTTGAAAATGTAGGAAAGAAATTTTAAGTTTTTTTTTTTCTTTTAATGTTCTATAAACCACAACAAACAACCTTAATTAAAAAGTATGAAGAACGTGACCTACATTACTTTCTGCTACATGTGTTATTCAGTGTTTTTTAGTATTGACCCTAATGGCATTTTTAGTCTTTCAATGTTTGTGTTGTATTTAATTTTGTTAATTCTACCCTAATCCAATCTTCTAGCACACACCTTTATTAGTTAAGCCAACTTTTATTAAATATACCTCCTTTTACCATATAACACAAAATATGTAAAAGATTTGAGGTTTTTTTTCTGTGCAATGTTGTCTGGTTTCATTTGGCCTAATAGCACCGAGAGATTTATATGTATTTTGTTATTTTTTTCTTCTCTATTTTAATTAAAACCTTTTCCTTTTCGTGATTTCATTTGGCAAATTCATTGTCAGTTTACTTTTTTATATTCAATTTAAACTGTTTGTGTTTTTTGAATGGATGAGTCATATCGTGTATGTGAGTGACTAAATGTTTCATATGAAATTTAGATGAGTTTCGTATACAAAATGAGAAAAAATTCAAAATAACAAAAAAAAAAAACATTAAAATCGTCAGCTGCCGAGTTGGTAAACCCACAACCACCTAACAAACTTTTAATTTGATAATTACAAAAATTTTTTGATGTTTTATCATAAAGTTTGACCATTTTTTAAAGTTTTAAATCTAAAAATTTTAGTTGTAAATATTAATAATTAATATTGGAAAAAATTAATACATCTACTTCAATAGTGACAAAACTCAAAAAATGCAAATTAGGTGTTTGTGATGCAGAACTGTTCGCTATGTTTTTCTTTATATTGTTTATAAAATTCATCTTTATATATTTTATACTTTACTTGTTTAGAGAATGTGTCGTAATATTTTTCTAAGTGGTGAGAGCAAATCAAGAACTTTAAACTCATTTATATCGAAATGGATTTTTTTTGAATTAAATATGTCTCTATTGAACTAAATAAGCGATATGTACTACATATAAATAATTTGCCTTAACATAAAATGCATGTGCTAAAAATTTTTAAAGAGGAACAAATTCAGAAAACTCACCTAATTAACTACTACAAGTTGTATGGCTGTTTAAGTTTCCCAAATAAAATTTTAAAAATAGCCTCAAAAATATATTTTTATTTGTTGCACAGTTGCCCTTTGAACATAGTTTTGTGCAAAAATGTTCATTTTTTTTTCGCACTCGCTCATGGGAAGTGCGAAATGAAAATGTCAGTGCGGAATTATTTTGTACATACATAGTTGTTCTTATGTTTCAAATAAAACTTCGCATTTTCGTATTTTTGTGTGACTAAAAATGATGACGTGAATTACTCTATCAATTTGAAAAGAATTTTGATAATAATTTTTATCTTCCATGACGTCATTATGATGAAAAATAAAATTTATTTGTTAATTTGTTTTATTTAAACAGTTAATCATTGAAATAAACACTTTTTAAATATAATTCTTCTTTTAGAACACGAACGATAAACAATAATACGAATATTTTTATAAATATTATTTTGCACAATTGCAAAAAAGAACATGAATTCTTCCACACAACGCCTTTATCCACTGGCGTTATTAGCCTTTGTCTTCATATACTTTATATTTTCGGTTGAAGCCCAATTAGCTGGTAAGCTAATACAAAATCCCTGTGTCAACAAACGCACTTGTCACGAGTGTATACAAACACAAAGTTGTGCCTGGTGTATGCAACCGGATCATGGTGATAAACCGAGATGTTTCCAACATAGTTATTCCAATGTTTGTCCAGAAGAATATATCTGGAATCCAGATACGGTACAAAGTTTTACCATAAATCGTCAATTGACACGAGCCGGTTATGCGGCTGGTGGTGGTCAAATGTCATATGGGAGTTCATATTATGCCAACTCTTCATATAGCAGTTCTTCATCGGGCTCATATTCTGGATCATATGGCGCTTCTGGAGCAGCCGCTGCTGCTGGCAGTTTCAGCGGCAGTGACATTGTACAAATAAGTCCACAGAGAGTTTCTTTAAAATTACGTATTAGTAAGTTTTATTAAAATTTAAGCATAAAAGTGGAGTATCTATATAAATATTTTTTGTTCTCTTTCAGATGAAGTCCACAGTTTAAATATGCGTTATTCTCAAGCTGAAGATTATCCCGTTGATTTATACTATCTTATGGACTTGTCAAAATCTATGGAAGACGATAAAGAAAAACTATCTGCCTTGGGTGATTTACTCTCAGAAACTATGCGTAATATTACCTCTAACTTCCGTTTAGGTTTCGGATCCTTTGTTGATAAAGTTTTAATGCCCTATGTTTCGACCATACCCAAAAAGTAAGTATTTTTTTTATTTTTTTGATATTTTAGTTGTTTTAATCCGGATTTATTTGTGAACACATTGAAGTGGTTTTTATTTTCATATATGTTTCCTTTTTTTCTTAATAAAATGTGAAATCAATTTCCGTTTTTACAATGAATTGTATTAATGTTAATGTAGTTTTGCTATTAGAGTATGTTAATTATAAATTTATGTACTATTACTTTTTCTTTAGTGTAATTCTATATTTTTCACCACATTTGTTCTTTTTTTATATTATGTTGTATAGAAGTGAGTTTTGGCTGTAGCTTTTTTACTAGTATCAATAACTACTTAGTAAAATTCTTTTTGTTATTATTATTAAGAAAGTAGTACATAAAAAACCTTTAAAATCAAAGCTTATTGAAAAATAAAAAAATTCCAAAAAAAAATGTTTTTTTGTGAAAAACAGAAACATTTACTGATAGATATTAGATATTGAATAATTATAATGAGATTAAACCATTCGAAAGTATGTAAATTTCTTATTGAAATTTTTTGCAAATTACTTTTTTGGCATCGAAATCTGGCAATTCTTTTTTGACATTAATAAAAAAAAAATTCATGTATCATTTTGAAAAATCGATGTACATAAATACATTAGTATGCGTATAATGGATATCAATATTATAACAATAAATTGTGGTGAAAAATAAAAATTTTATTTTGTATTCGGCCATGTTCTGGAAATCGAATTCGAGTGAAATTGAAATCAAACAAATGTTAAAAAATATCCTGTGCTAAAAGTTCATAAAAGTATCCCTTTTAAATAGCTCATATTTCGAGGATCCCCTATCATTACTAGATCTACTTTGGAAATCAGAAGAAGCTACGTTCATTTGAAAAAGAAAAAAAAATTGAATTGAAAATTTCACGTGATTTCGATATCTAGAACATGACAGATAATTATCTTAATTGATCTTTTGGTATAAAGTACATTTAGAAATAGTTTTAAGTTAAACATAGTTACATAATTAATTGTCTTAAAAATATTTAAAAACATTTACCCAATCAAATCTTTGAATTAAAAAAGTTCGTCAGTTGTAACAACTCGTCCAGTTTTTTGAGAGAGGATCTAAATTGTCTTTAATAAACGTTTTTTTCTTTCTACTTATTTAAATTTTAAAACTTAATTGAAAAGGACTGCGGTAGAGTCAAAAAATAAAAAAAATCAGATAAAAATTACAGAAAATTTAATAAAATTGTTTTTATTAAAGGCTTTATCAAATAAAATAAGATATTTAAATGAAATTATTTAATTATAAAGGTATTCACGTCAAAAGTTGCATTATTGCGAAAAAGAAAATTGCAACAGGGACATGAATATCTTTTATGTGTTTAAAACCAGATGAATCATGCAACCACGGCTGCGATTTAATTTAAAGTTTGACTAGTACTGGATAACTTTTGGTTTTTTTCGAAATTAAAGTTTATTAGGTTTCAAATATTTCTCCATTATGATCTTTATTTATATTAGTGTTTTTTTGTTAAGAAAGTTGGCTACGCATTAAAATTATAATTTTATTATTTTTAATTTAAACATGAAATTATTAATTATTTTTATGCCTTCATTAAATTTTGCTTATACCTATTAATTTAAATATATTTTTATTATTTAACTTTGTTAATTTATTGCTAATTTTATTAATATTTCTTTTTTTATTTAAACAAAACCATTTAAATTCACTAATAACTCTTGTTAATTGCCGAAAAAAATAAATAAACTAATCACAACAAAAACTCCATCATCACTTACAAAATAATCTAAAATTTAACCTCAACAACAAAACAGACTTGAACATCCCTGTGAAAATTGTGAAGCTCCTTATGGTTATCGCAATCATATGCCCTTGAGTACAAACACTGCAGAATTCACTGTAAGAATCAATTACTTTTTTTTTTATAAAAAAAATTCAATAAATCCTATTATGTTATATATAATAAAACATTTTGTTAGAGTACATTACATCCACCATAAACTCTTTTTATTCGCTGCTGCTTACATTATTTATGTTTAATTGTAATTTGTTATGATATTTACAATTTTCTAACACATTTTTTTCTGTTGATATGTATTATTTGGCTGTTTTTAATTTGTTTGTTTAAAAAATATTTATATAAAATAAAATGTAAAAGTAATTATATTTTATTTTGTATAAATCTATTTTAATTATTTGTTCTAATTATTTGTTGCTTAACTTTTATTTTGTAAAATACTATATTGTTCTTGAATTAAAAATAAGGGTAAGATTGTCATATATCATTTTATCATAAAATATATTGGTGTTGTTATTCAAACATAGAAAGTTACTTTATTATTTATATTGATCGATAATTTTTTAAGTTTTCTTTTATTCAAAATTAAGTTATTCTAATATATATGTATATGTGTATTTAAATTTTTATACTTCTCGTTCATTTATCATATATTTCTATACTTCTTGTTTTCTCTTTTAAAATTTTCTTTCATATATTATAATATGTACTTTCCTATCAAAAATCAATGTCTGGCTTTAATATACAAACAAAAAATTTCATAAATAATTAGCATGATCGAGCCGTGTGCAGGCTGTGCTGCACCATATGGTTATAAAAATGCAATGCCTTTAAGCACGGATACATATCGGTTCTCAGTAAGTTTATGTTGTCGTAGTTTATATTAAGTATACCATTATATTTCATAATTTTTGCATGTAGTTATTCAGCCTTATTGCGATGTCGTTACGGCTGTGTCGTTTTTTGCAATAGATTAAATTAACAGACAACCTGTGTTTTTTAATCTACTACAAAAACCGACGAAGTTGTTTACGACAACGACAACCCCAATAAGGCTGATTATTTTTAAAAAGTTTAAGAAGTTACATTTTTAAAGAGTATTCTTTATGCTTAGTCATATACAATGGTAGAGTAAGGTACCTTCGGATTGTTCAAATGTTTAACAGTTTACGCGAAACCACGACTATCGTAAATAATAATTTGATATATATTACAAAATTTTTGTAAGACCAAACTTTCGCTTATGTCCGGGAGGTACATAAAGTTCAAGTGAAACAAAAAAAGAAAGTAAATCAATTTTCAAAAAATCAATTCTACTTTGATTTCCAAATTAAAATGTACTTAAAAGTAAAAACTTGCCAAAACTAAAACGGTAATTCGATTTTTTTTATTTAGAAAAATATTTGATTAATATGGATGGATAATACTTTAAGAGGATAACTTCTTAATTTTAAAAATTAGGTTTTAAAAGGTGTTGGTTAATGTTTTTTTTTTGAAAAATTTAAAAATGCATGTATTAGATTTGTTTGTGGTGTTTGTAAATTGAATGAATTGCAAGTGATAAGAATTATAAATATTAATCATAAATACCTTCCTATTTAGCACCTTCATTTTAGTGACATTTTAATTTTTTTTTTATAATTTTATAAAAAGGTACACTCTTGTTTATTTGCTCCAAATTAATAACAAACAGCTTTATTAACTTTTTAATGTTTTCAAAATTAAATTCAACTCAAAAAAATCAGTTATGCTATTTCCTGTTTGTTTATTTTATTTTCTTATCATTTTTATTGCGAATTTTTATTAATTCTATGTTGTAAGTGTTCTCTCACAACTCACGACAAACGTGTTTTTTAAAAATTCACTGGCCCGTTATCAGTTTATAGATAAACTTCCTAATTATATTTTATTATATCTTATAATATATAAAAATATAAACTTTATATAAAGAAAACTATTAAAATTGATTTCAACATACTAAAGCCGTGTTCACACTTGACAAATATTTGAGGCTTTACACGTATCCACTATTTCTATTTACCATTTGATTGATTTTATATACCGTTTGCTAAAACATAATAGGTAATAAGCAACTTCCAATAATAAGTTCCATTAGTTTTTGTCATTGACAACTCGCAATTACCAATTATCAATAACAAGTAATACAAAGTGGACAAAAACTTTATTGTACTAACATAAATGGTAATAAGTTCAAAACAACAAAAATTAATATGTACATATACATATTTCGTCAGCTCATTATTGGTTTGGCACATATGCCAAAAATCGCAGTGGAGAAAAACGACAATGAAGGCTTACATGAAGTTTTCTGAAAATATACCCAATAGAATTGTTTTTTGTATTTTCACCACTGCTTCTGGCATATGTCTTGTAGAAAACGTTCATGAACGAACTTATAAGTTAATAGTTTTTTATAGAAAGTGAAAACTATTTCTTCGTGCTGCATATACCACTTTTCTTAATTTATTTTTAAAAAGTATCTTTTTGTGCTGCATATTTATACACACTGCTGTGTATTAAGTTGTTGCCATTTTATTTTGCCTTTGCGAAGCAAGAGTAAAATTAATTTTTTTGTGATTTTATTTTGCTTTCGCTTTAACTACATACTTGTTACTTGTTGATATGGAGCAAAATTAATGGTTAATATCTCATATACCCTAAAAAAATTCAAGGGCTGTGGAGTCGGAGTCTGAGTTGAGGTTTTTGTACCGGACTCGGAGTCGAAGAATCCACAAAAAACTGGCGACTCCGACTCCTAAATTTTTCGGCATAACAAATTTAAAAAAAATTTCTAATATAATTTAAATTTAAATTAAATAAAATTAAAATTCTTTGAAATTGGCGATGCAATATTTAAAACATCGATTCGAAATTTTTATAGAATAATTTTCTTCCTATATTTAACCATTTAAAAGGTACTGCACTAAAAAAAAGTTTAAAGTCAAATAAGGACCAGTCTCATATACATTTAGCATTAATGTAAGTGTAGGAGTCGGAGTCGAAGTCGGACTTAAAAAACTTCAGCGGTTGAAGTCAGAGTCAGAGAACTATTTGTTGACGGCTCCACAGCCCTGGAACCAGGTGTATGATTCCGAAAGGGGGTATTCAAAATATGTACACCTCATACCAAAAATCTTTTTTTAAATGGTCGGTAGGTCAAACCAATAATGAGCTGACGTCATGAACTTTTTAACTTGTATAAAAAAATTTTTTCAGCGGCCAATTTACAAAGTTCAGTTATAATTAAATATTACCATAACTGTCAATTAACATAGTGCTAACTGACGATTATAGTCATATGCAGTTAATTATAACTGAACTTTACGAAATTAGCCGTTCATGTTAAAAATTTTATTCTAACTTAATTAAACGAGCAATAGTAACGTGGACCTTCAGCCCATTGTAGTGAATCAGACCAGAGTCTTTTGACTGGCTCACTAACAACTAGCCTACCGGGGCACTCATTAAAAATCGTATTGCCTTATTTCATCTCTGTCCCATTTTTATGACTGATCAGTGCTCCCAACGCATTTCCTTTAAGCCTTTATAATGTCAAAACTATTATTCCGGATAGATATATGAATAGGGCTTAGGTAAAAAATGGGCCGATTGGTCATTTCTCAATCCTAGCAAACCTTTTATATCAAACAGAAAAATATGCTCGAAAATATACAAAAGAAAAAAATGCATAAACAAAACACACCAAAAAATCTGCTGTTAACCAAGATTACAATTTTGACCGCGGTAGACTTTTTATGTAGAAAAGCCCTTATTTAGGTTCTATTGGCTTTTTTATTTTTTATATGTATTACATTCATGGAAAATTCCAATTAATTTTCTTTTTTGCATGAACTACGAGTCAATTATGTGATAATACGGATAATATAATTCAAATATTTGTATTCCTAACCTATGTTAAACTAGAAATTTCTTCAGGATATTTATCAAAGCTCTTTATAACTTTTTTTACATGTTCATAGTTAAATGGAAACGTTTTTTAAAATTTTTAGCTAGCAAGAAGTTTAATTTTAGATTAGAATTATGCCTTCTAAAACAGAAACAATTTATATTATTTATTAAAAATGGCTTAACAAAAGTATTTATTTGTACAGTTAAAATTAAAAATAATTTATAATATAAAAATAAAATGGAACGAGAAATCTGGTGTTCTCATTTGGAATTGACAAACTAACCGAACCATTTTTTAAAAAAAATCTTTAAAATCTACAAGAGTGTACCATAACCAAAAATAAGTTAATCCATTGTTGAAAAGTTATCGTTTCTAATAGACTTCTAATTCTAACAATTTTACAAACATAGACTGAGGTAAAAAGAGCTGCTGTTTCGGGTAATTTGGATGCCCCAGAAGGTGGTTTTGATGCTATAATGCAAGCAATAGCTTGTCGTCAACAAATTGGATGGCGTGAACAGGCTCGCCGTTTGTTGGTGTTTTCAACAGATGCCGGTTTTCATTATGCTGGCGATGGCAAAGTAATTTTAAAATTCCCCAAATGATATGCATGTTTTTAAGCTGATTATTATTTTATTTACAGCTCGGTGGTGTAATTGCACCCAATGATGGTGAATGTCATTTGAATTCAGAAGGCCTTTATACACACTCGGTTATTCAAGACTATCCTAGTATATCTCAAATTAATCATAAAGTAAAACAAAATTCCATAAATGTAATATTTGCTGTAACTTCAAGCCAACATTCTGTTTATGAGAAATTATCTCAACATATAGAGGGTTCATCTAGTGCTATATTATCTAATGACTCCTCTAACGTGGTAGATTTAGTTAGAGAAGAATATAGCGTAAGTTTAAAATTAGATAAAAAAAAAGCGATTAACACTATGCTTAATCATTATTTGAATATTTTATAGAAAATATCTTCTTCCATCGAAATGAAAGATAATGCTACAAGCCATGTTAAGATTACCTATCACTCAGCTTGTTTGAATGGCGGCTCTGAAATACCAACCTCAAAGTGTGATGGCCTTAAAGTTGGCGATATTGTTAATTTTACCGCTCAAATTTTGGTAACATCCTGCCCTACTAACCCCGCCGAATGGAATCAAGTAATTCAAATTTATCCCGTTGGTATAAATGAAAGCTTAGTTATCGATTTGGAAATGTTGTGTTCCTGCCCTTGTGAAAAACCCGGCTCTACTGGTTATCAACTCAATTCCCCTGTTTGCAATAATCACGGTACCTACATGTGCGGTATATGTGAATGTGATGACATGCATTTTGGTCACAATTGTGAGTGTTCTACAACTGATGTACATTCGGAAAAGGGTAAAGACTTCGGTTGCCGTGCTGACAATGTGACAACAATTGATTGCAATGGTCGCGGTACTTGTTTATGTGGTGTTTGTGACTGTGAGAAACGTGCTAACCCTGAAGAAATTATTTCTGGTCGTTTTTGTGAGTGCGACAATTTCTCTTGTGATCGCCATGAACAGCAATTGTGTTCGGGCCCCGATCATGGTGTATGCGAATGTGGTATTTGTGTCTGTAAACCTGGCTGGACAGGTACGGCTTGTGATTGTCGCGATTCAAATGACACATGTATTCCACCCAATGGCGGTGAAATTTGTTCGGGACATGGTGAATGCGAATGTGGTGTATGCAAGTAAGTTATACTACTCGTACTAGGTCATAGAATTAAAGATTCTACATTAAACTTAATTATTTTGCAACAGATGTAAGTCAACCGAAGAAGGACGTTATTCTGGAAAATATTGTGAAAAATGTCCTACATGTTCTGGTCGCTGTCACGAGCTTAAAGACTGCGTTCAATGTCAAATGTATAAGACTGGTCCATTAAAAGATGATAAAGATTGTGCCGCTAACTGCACAACTTTTGTACCAATCGCCGTAGAAAAGGTTGAACTTGATGAAAAGAAAGAAGAAAATATTTGTATTTTCTATGATGAAGACGACTGTAAATTTGCCTTTAAATACAGTGAAGAAGATGACAAAGTTGAAGTACACGCTCAGCAAGAACGTGAATGTCCTCCTAAAGTGTTTATGTTGGGTATTGTTTTAGGTGTTATAGCCGCCATTGTTTTAGTTGGTTTAGCCATTTTACTGTTGTGGAAACTATTGACAACAATACACGATAGACGTGAATTTGCTAGATTTGAAAAGGAACGCATGAATGCTAGATGGGATACGGTAATAATTATTATTATTAATTTTAATCTTTTTAAATAATCAACTAATTGTTTTTTGTTTCAGGGTGAAAATCCTATATACAAACAAGCCACCTCAACATTTAAAAACCCCACATATGCTGGCAAATAAGAAATGATTTTCATTTACGATATTTTTTTCTTTTTTTAGTATAAAAAAAAATATTCATGCCATTAACAAAACAAACATTTATAGCCTATTTCCAATGTGCGAAAGAGTTCTTTCGTTCGCATAACTACATTGAAAACAAAAACAAAGTCTAAAAATTTGTTTTTGTTTTCAATGTAGTTATACGAAACAAAGAATTCTTTCGCACATCGGAAATAGGCTATTAAAGTAATTTTAATTCTTTCGGTTAAAACAAAATAGTCTTTCTGTTTAACTGCCAGTAAAAATCTAAAAACTTTTATCTAAAATTTACAACTAAACCAAAACTTAACTTTCAAACCCTCCATTTTTTTTTTGTTTTATCATTTTATTTGAAATATTTATAGAGAAAAGTGTACTAAATATGTGCCTCAAAACATAAAAAAGAACTAACTATCGTTTTTATTTTAACACTCAAATGTATTTTGTACTTTTTATGACAGTAAAAAAAAAATAAAGAACAACCAATTTTTATTAATAGTTTTTAAGTAAAACAGTATCAGTTTTTTAAATAGAAGTAATAGCTAAAAATGTATTTCAACCAAATTAAAATATGGGATTAATTTAATATTTTATATTTGAATATAAAGAAACGCAACAATATTGCAATATTTGCCCCAAAAAATATTAAAACAATACTTTTAAAATTATTTATTTGAAAATAATTTTAGACTCTTAAAAACACATTAAAATTTATGGACTTTTTAGCAATATTCTAACCAGAGGTTTTGAATTGTAGCCACTTTTATTATTATTATAATGTTATTTTTCGTATTAACAATTTTTCTTTTGTTCTGTGTTTATTTTTTTTAGCTTTTTTTAGTTTCTATAATTAAGTTCTGTTTCAGCTTAGTTTTCTCTTTATATTTCTCTTAGTTAATATTGTTTATTTTTGTAAGCATTTTTTTTTAATTGTATAAATTTTTATGTTTAAATTTATGAGTTAATTTTTTCAATGTGTAATTTGTACTGATAATATTAACAAAAATAAATAAAAACATCCAACCAGATGCAGTTCTTTAATTGTGGTGACATGTAATATAAACTATATTGTTAGAAGAGTTTTGAATGTTTGACTATAAATTATTTAATATAAATACAACTTTTCGATATTACACTTTCTTTTTCTTGAAATAAATTATAATAATTAGAAACATTTATGTATGTGTGTGAATATGGTCATTGTGGTGACTAAACTGTGGCTTTGTTAAAATAGCATAATTCACTTTATAACAAAAATAATATCATTTTATTTTCTGATCTCAAACGTTTCAGATGACTATTTCTAAAAACTTTTAATTAAAAATGATTTTATTCATTAATATAGTTCTAACTGTGACGGCATTTATAGCATATTTTAAATGTTCGACTGATGCCAAATTGGCTGAAAGTTTATTACAAAGTCCTTGTGTAAGCAAACGTTCATGCCATGAGTGTATACAAACGAAAAGTTGTGCTTGGTGTATGCAACCAGATTTTAAAGATAAGCCAAGATGCTTTCCATATATTCATAAGGACTATTGTGAAAATACTTTTATTTGGAATCCCCGAGCGACACAAAGAAATACCATTGATCACAAACTAACGGTTGCCGACAAATTAAGATCTAAAAAACATAAAAGTGACAAAATTGTACAAATAAATCCTCAAAGAGTTACATTAAAATTACGCATTAGTAAGTTATATTGGATCAAAAAAGAAAATCCATATTATGAATTTTAAAAATTTTAGATGAAATTTTTAATTTGCGCGTGCGTTATTCTCAAGCTGAAGATTATCCTGTTGATTTATACTATCTAATGGATTTATCAAAATCTATGGAAGATGATAAAGAAAAGTTGTCAGCATTAGGTAATTTACTCTCAGATACCATGCGGAATATTACTTCGAATTTTCGTTTGGGATTTGGTTCATTTGTTGATAAAACTTTAATGCCATTTGTTTCCACGATGCCGAACAAGTAAGTACACATTTAAAAGTTTATTCAATTTCGCTTACTTTTTCCAAATGTCAAAGATTATATGTACATATGTGCAATTATAAGTATAAAAAGTTTATTATGATTAGAGCGTGAATTTCATGCATTTATTATTGGAAAATATGCGCATAAAATATGCTTAAAAAATTTGTTGTTTAAAGAAAAACTGACAATGTACATATTTTAATAGAAATAGTAAGTTTAACTTTTATTGGCAGTTCTAAAAATAAATAACTAGGTAGCGAATTCTTATTTTTCTAACAAGATGTTTTTAACAACAACAAAATTGAATCGAAAAAAGTTCTGTTAAGATCTTGTCTTATGCTACAGAAATCCAACTGTCGCGAGGAATTTTATCATTAAAAATAACACAGCAGGCAGACACCGAACGGTTATTTTGCACACCGGTAATGCTACTTCAAGCATTAAAATAACTGTTATTTAAAATTTTAATAAATGTGCTTTTTTCAGCTAAAACTTATAGGTATAATATGCAAATTTTTAATCATTCTTAAGCATTATAATACAAAAAAAAAAAATACATTAACGAAAATACATTTTTCAGCAAAAGGTGTAATTCGTATAAATAACTTATTCGCTTCATATTAAAATCTTCCAGGAAAAAATAAATTTGCATGAAATTCCACGCCCTAATTATGATTCATAACAAAATTTTTCAAAACATATTTATAAGTAATCTACAAAAGCCTTTTAAGGCCAATAAAAATATTAAAATATGTATTACAAAATTAGTTTTTTTGAATCTTATATCTAAAAAGTTAAATGCAAAAAAAAAAATTAATAACTCTTATGTTACTCATTTCAAAACCAATACTAATTCTAGCATTTATTTCATTCATATCAATAAAAATTGTAAAATTAAGGCCCTATTACGGTTCAAAACTCTACTCAGTCGAGTTGTAATTAAAACAACTGGTTGTGATGAGTTGTAATTTTTTGATGTTTTTGTTCGCTGCAATAAAGCAAAGTTGTAAACCATAATAGCTCTGTTTCTTTACTCTACTTTGGGATCCCTCGGGATCCCAATTTGCACGAAAAGCGTTCCCGTACTTTAAATTTGTGTAAAAGAGAGCGAGTTTGAGAGAATTTAATTCTTCTTCTTCTTGCACGAAACAGCCCAAACTTTTTCTTCACGTGCGCCAAGATAGCGTCGATAGTTATCCACGAAAACGCAAAATTGAATTGGTGCTTTTGGGGGGTTCAATTGAAAATGGGAATTTAATGCTTTTAGGAATTAAAATGATGATGGGAGTTTTGAATTTCGGAATTTAAAATATGGGAATTTAAAAAATTAGGGCGTTCGAATAAAAATGAGAATATGTAATTTTAAGCAAATAATTACGCAAAAATTAAATAAAATAATTGATTACTTATAATAAATAATAAAATATGTAATATATATACAGAAAAGTATTAAAATAATTAAAAGAATTGTATTTATAATGAAAAGAAATGTATTTATAATTAAAATAAATGTATTAGTAATTGAAAGAAATGTATTTATAATTACAAAAACATTTTTTAATTATTATAAAAAAAGACTTGAAAATTTGCTAAAATAATCTATTTAGTTTTTTCCTTGACGTTACCTCTAAGACCCCGAAAAAATTAATCCCAGATTTTACTGACCAATTTGGATGAAACCAGATTTCTGGAAAACTGCACGATGAATTTTTTGCACGGAAAGCTTTTTATATTCTATGGAACGTCTACTTTCATAATCTATTTAGTTTTTTCCTTGACGTTACCTCTAAGACCCCGAAAAAATTAATCCCAGATTTTACTGACCAATTTGGATGAAACCAGATTTCTGGAAAACTGCACGATGAATTTTTTGCACGGAAAGCTTTTTATATTCTATGGAACGTCTACTTTCATAATCTATTTAGTTTTTTCCTTGACGTTACCTCTAAGACCCCGAAAAAATTAATCCCAGATTTTACTGACCAATTTGGATGAAACCAGATTTCTGGAAAACTGCACGATGAATTTTTTGCACGGAAAGCTTTTTATATTTTATGGAACGTCTACTTTCATAATCTATTTAGTTTTTTCCTTGACGTTACCTCTAAGACCCCGAAAAAATTAATCCCAGATTTTACTGACCAATTTGGATGAAACCAGATTTCTGGAAAACTGCACGATGAATTTTTTGCACGGAAAGCTTTTTATATTCTATGGAACGTCTACTTTCATAATCTATTTAGTTTTTTCCTTGACGTTACCTCTAAGACCCCGAAAAAATTAATCCCAGATTTTACTGACCAATTTGGATGAAACCAGATTTCTGGAAAACTGCACGATGAATTTTTTGCACGGAAAGCTTTTTATATTCTATGGAACGTCTACTTTCATAATCTATTTAGTTTTTTCCTTGACGTTACCTCTAAGACCCCGAAAAAATTAATCCCAGATTTTACTGACCAATTGGGATGAAACCAGATTTCTGGAAAACTGCACGATGAATTTTTTGCACGGAAAGCTTTTTATATTCTATGGAACGTCTACTTTCATAATCTATTTAGTTTTTTCCTTGACGTTACCTCTAAGACCCCGAAAAAATTAATCCCAGATTTTACTGACCAATTTGGATGAAACCAGATTTCTGGAAAACTGCACGATGAATTTTTTGCACGGAAAGCTTTTTATATTCTATGGAACGTCTACTTTCATAATCTATTTAGTTTTTTCCTTGACGTTACCTCTAAGACCCCGAAAAAATTAATCCCAGATTTTACTGAAAAATTTGGATGAAACCAGATTTCTGGAAAACTGCACGATGAATTTTTTGCACGGAAAGCTTTTTATATTCTATGGAACGTCTACTTTCATAATCTATTTAGTTTTTTCCTTGACGTTACCTCTAAGACCCCGAAAAAATTAATCCTAGATTTTACTGAAAAATTTGGATGAAACCAGATTTCTGGAAAACTGCACGATGAATTTTTTGCACGGAAATCTTTTTATATTCTATGGAACGTCTACTTTCATAATCTATTTAGTTTTTTCCTTGACGTTACCTCTAAGACCCCGAAAAAATTAATCCCAGATTTTACTGACCAATTTGGATGAAACCAGATTTCTGGAAAACTGCACGATGAATTTTTTGCACGGAAAGCTTTTTATATTCTATGGAACGTCTACTTTCATAATCTACTTAGTTTTTTCCTTGACGTTACCTCTAAGACCCCGAAAAAATTAATCCCAGATTTTACTGACCAATTTGGATGAAACCAGATTTCTGGAAAACTGCACGATGAATTTTTTGCACGGAAAGCTTTTTATATTCTATGGAACGTCTACTTTCATAATCTATTTAGTTTTTTCCTTGACGTTACCTCTAAGACCCCGAAAAAATTAATCCCAGATTTTACTGACCAATTTGGATGAAACCAGATTTCTGGAAAACTGCACGATGAATTTTTTGCACGGAAAGCTTTTTATATTCTATGGAACGTCTACTTTCATAATCTATTTAGTTTTTTTCTTGACGTTACCTCTAAGACCCCGAAAAAATTAATCCCAGATTTTACTGACCAATTTGGATGAAACCAGATTTCTGGAAAACTGCACGATGAATTTTTTGCACGGAAAGCTTTTTATATTCTATGGAACGTCTACTTTCATAATCTATTTAGTTTTTTCCTTGACGTTACCTCAAAGACCTCGAAAAAATAATAGACCGAATTCGGTTTTAATAATTTTAATGTGTAGATACTTCGTCATTATATTAATCTTTTTTTTTTTTTTTTGTAAAATGTTTACGATTTGTTTTTTTTTATGATAACAAGTCTTTTTTTATAATAATTAAAAAATGTTTTTGTAATTATAAATACATTTCTTTCAATTACTAATACATTTATTTTAATTATAAATACATTTCTTTTCATTATAAATACAATTCTTTTAATTATTTTAATACTTTTCTGTATATATATTACATATTTTATTATTTATTATAAGTAATCAATTATTTTATTTAATTTTTGCGTAATTATTTGCTTAAAATTACAAATTCTCATTTTTATTCGAACGCCCTAATTTTTTAAATTCCCATATTTTAAATTCCCAAATTCAAAACTCCCATCATCATTTTAATTCCTAAAAGCATTAAATTCCCATTTTCAATTGAACCCCCCAAAAGCACCAATTCAATTTCGCGTTTTCGTGGATAACTATCGACGCTATCTTGGCGCACGTTTTTTCTTCGTGTAAATTGTTAAACAGCTGTGAAACATAAACAAAACAAAAAAAGTTATGGAAAAAATGCTAATGAACAAAATTTTGGAAAGTGTTGTGGAATAAAATAGTGTTAAAAAATAAAAAAGTTTTGTATTAAAATATCAAGAAAAATAATGTAAGTTGTTGTAAAAGTGTTTGTATTGTTCTATTTTTGTTAATATTAGTTTCTTTCGACAGATAATGTACAATTTTTCAAAAGTGGCGCAAACTTTTATTGGTTTTTTAAGACTGTCAAAACACTTTGACTTTTAATTTTGTGCTAAAAATGGTTTTTTCTGTTCCCGTACTTTTGTATAATTTTGTATCTTTGTGAGAGAAATTTATGCTAACTCTCATTTTCACGAACTTTACCCAAAAAGTAAAGAAACAAAGCTAATACAAAAATGAAGATATTACAACGCTTTACAATGGGCACATACTTGATCCACGCTACCAATAGCGATATTGTTATGTGAATTGTAATAAACTGTTGGGTCGTAGTTAAATGTCGGACGCATAAATGTTATTCGCTTAGTGTTATGAATAGCTGTTCTTGCTTGCCTGGTTCTTTACGGTGTTCTTCATTTCGTATCTCGCGTTGTTGGTATGTGTAATTTTCTCGTAAACGTGATACTCGACGAAATTGAATTTCATCGTAAAAATAATGATAATCCGGTGGAAGAAATGGTTTAAGGTCCTGCAGGTGTTGCCATATCTTGCTTGATACGTTTACTCTTTGTAAATGCAGCTTTTTATGTTTAAAAGCTGTTAATTTCTTCCAATTCCTTGCGGAAGTTCCTTATACTCATCTGTTACATTTCAAAATAAATAATTTCACGAATCATATTGACAAGATCCCTTTATACCGATAGAAAAAAAAATGTTTTTATGAGTCTTTACAAGGAACAATATAAGTAATACCTGACATGGTACTCAAGTTTAAAAAGGGAATGGTGAAATTGTTTACAAAGCTCAATGATAAAAATGCATAATAAAAAATTCAAAACCCCTTATGAATCATTAAGATTCCATGGAAATAAATATGTTGTTAAGTACGTGCTTTTAGTTAAAATAATACTTGCACTTGTAGTTACGTACTTTCGGTTTTCGCTTCTAAAATCTTTAATTTCCATTAACTGAGAGTATATTGATATTCATCATTATCAATCAAAAAACCAATTTCGCAGTTTTTGTTAGTTACGTGGTTTTGGATTTCAGCTAACGATATATAAGTTTGTCATTCCGTAATGAAATTTTTACAATATTGATCGAATACTATAGGTCCTTATGTTGATTTAAGGATGTCCGTCTGTCCATGTATAGGTTAAAATATGTTTTCCGAAGGCAACATATATGATGGGGACTAGGTTTATATATATTTATATACTAGCTGTTTGGTCCCGGCGCTGATCGGGATTGTCTAAAGAAAAATAAAAAAATAGATACTGGAGAATTTTGTTAATAATTTTACCCTGCGAAAACTGAACTGGTGCTTTTTACCAACAGGTATAAGATAGAAGGTTTTAGGGGGCCAGTGCTGGATGGCGTCGAGTCTATCTGACAGTGCTAAGTATTTGGATAACTAACTCGACTGGTAACTGTCTTGGAGGAGAAATACCCAGGAGAGGATGAAAAGGGGACTCAATGCATACTACATATTCAGAAACTCCATCGGTAAGAATTGGGGTCTAAGACCGGATATGGTAAGCTGGATTTATACATCGGTGATTAGGCCTATTTTTACTTACGGATGCACTGTTTGGTGGGATGCGTTGAGAGTGGATAGCTATAGGAAGATGCTTAACAAGGCTCAGAGGAGTGCATCTCTTGGCATCACAGGGGCAAGGCGAAGCACGCCACAGGCAGCGTTGGACATCCTACTACATCTGTCCCCCATTGAACATTATGAGAAGAGTGTGGCTGCCAGGAACGAATTTAGACTCTACGAGTCTTCGACGATTAGAACTAAGCGGGATGACTACACAAGGATTCTATACGAAGTGGGTCTGCTCGATCAGGTTAGTATTCCGGCGTGGGTAGTATTTATGGAAGGGTCCAAGATGGACCTTGGCACTGGGGCCGATGTTTATATTACTGTCACTGACGTGAAGGGTCATTCAGACTCCCGGATGAGTGCAGTGTCTTACAGGCTGAGATCCTAGAGAACTGAAGGGCGACAGTGGTGATATTGGGTCACATCATTTAGGGGTCTATGGTGATAATTTACGTCAATAGTCAGGCTGTGCCAAAAGCATTATCAAATTAAATGGTGCGATCGAGCCTGATAAAACCCCCGCGAGGGGTAAAACGCCCCTTATGTCACTACAGGGCGTGATACGGCCGTTAACCGGTCCTGGATTATGGTTAACCTTATGGCCCGGATTGGACGCAGGGGCAACCAGGGTTCTATTAGGATTGGATAGGATCCCTTATAGGGTTCTTGACTGGGCATTATTCTGTTAGAGCTTTTACGAGTAATCCTGACAATGCCATACCGGACTTTTGCAGACTATGCGGGGATGCCGAGGGTATAGAGACAATTGAGCATGTACTGTGCCACTGTCCTAGGATTCAGGGTCTCAGGCAGGAATGGCTAGGGGCTAGATTTCACGACGAACTGGGGTGTATCGCTGGATGTAATCCAGCCGATCTCCTTGGGTTTGTCAGGGAAATAGGACGGCTGTTTCTGTTGGGGGACGGTAGGTGGTCTTGTCCTACGTAGTAGCTGTCTATCTGTCTTGAACTTGTCAACTATTTTCTTCTTTACTTCTCTTTCCTCTTTTTCTATACTAAAGGGACAATGCACCGCATTGGTCTCTGGGTGGAGATTCGCCTATGGGCCCTTCTTAACCTAACCTTGACCCAAGCGTAATTTCCGGATCAAAATGTTTTCAGGAAACTTATTTATATTTAATAAATATATTTTGTGAATTTCAGCCAAATCGTTCCATAAATATCGGGATTAAACTTAGGAGAAACCTAGTTCCCGACTAAGATAAGTTATTGACCAAGTTTGGTGTCAATCGGTCCAGCGGTTCTTGGATTTTAGGAGCACATACATGGCACAAACGTTTTTATATATATAGATATCACATTTTATGTTTCTAGTTCAGTATTAATAAATACTCAAAAAGTACCAGATAAAGAATGAAAAAGTACCAAAAATGTCCCTCTTACAGATTTTCGTTCATTCTGGAGCTTGCTTGTTTTATTTTATTTTTCGAGATCCAATATCAACGGAAATTCAAAAAGTACCAATTGAAAAACAAAAAAGTACCAAAAAGTTTCCTCTGCTAGTTTCTCAATCACTCTAGGCTCTGCATGTTGAATTTTATGTTTCTAGGTTAAGTACTAATAAAAATTCAAAATGTATCAGTTAAAAAATGAAAAAGTACCAAAAAGATCCATCCCTCTTACAGATTCTCATTCTTTTAGGACATTGCATGTTTAATATTATGTTTATAGGTCCAATATTAACGGAAATTAAAAATGTACTTATTTTTCGACGACTAAAACTTGAAGCGTGTGAAACAGCACTAAGGTTTGTCAAGAAGGCTAGTGTCAAATAAAGAACATTAGCGGAATTCACCCTTGATAGTAAAGTCCCTTGTAGACCTTGTTACTCTTATAATTTTAGTAAAAATACTAACATTTACAACACTGCAACAACGAAATGTATAAGACTAAAATATACTACGCTGTGGTTGAAAAATCCCACAAAATGCAGTAGTAAACAAAGTGTGTGAATTTACCAGAATAAAATAGTCGAAAAAAATTATCTGTCTCTTTCTCTCACTCAGCAAATTCATTAATTTACAATGAATACGAAAAAGACACTCACGCTTTGAAGTATAAAATCGTATTAAATATAAAAGAGTGGTACACTTAATACAAAGGGTGAAAATATTACCCTTTTACTATGTGAATTTAAGGTCCATTTTAAAAATAAAAACGATTTGTAGAAAACAACATATCATACTGTTGCAACATTGGTTACTTCTAGTACATACGGTAACCCTGATAAGCTGTCATTGTTTTGAGCGGTATAATTTTGACACACACGTTTTTTGTAGATCATTCATTTTTGTACATTGGTTAATAAATATAGAACCTCATTTTTTTTGTATTAAAACCTCAATAACCTTATGCGTATTAATTTCCAAAGGGTTACAACAGTTTGGCGACGAGGTGAAACAAGTTGAATAATTGGTTGTTCTGTCGAGAGTCTAAGTGAAGTACGAACGTTAAGATGGACTCTAGCCAATTTAAGGAGTTCATGAAGGCACAACAGGAATTGATGAAAGCACAACAGGAAATGTTAGCCCAAATGGTTTTAAGGGAGGCAGCGGCTTTGCCAACAGGGAGCGCAAATAACGTTAACACATCATTAGTGCCGAATTTCGAAACGTTTGACCCAACAAAGGAAATGTATAAGAATTATATTCAGCGTTTTGAGAATTACGTTGAAATGAAGAACCTAACCTCAAATAAGAGTTATTGCGCAAAATTATTGTTAAATTCTATAGGGGCGGCGAACTTCAATTTGATTGCGGCGTTGGCCTCACCTAAGGCACCTTCGGAATTGCAGTACGAAGAACTATTGTCGTTGTTGGGGAATCATTTGGCCCCTACGAGAAATGTGTTGGTGGCCCAGCACAGGTTTCTCAGTAAGTATCAAACTAGTACACAGTCAATTGCTGATTTTGTTGCTCTATTGCGCGCAGACATCAATGAATGTAAATTTGTATCGCCTTGTAAATGTGGGGCTTCTGTGGCTGACATGCTTTTGAGAGCACAGTTTATACGGGGAGTTTTCGACAACGAGATGCGTGAGAAGCTTTTACAAGCAGAAAATACTAAATTTGAAGAAATTGTATCGTACGCGTTATCAATTGAAGCTGCAAAGCTGGACGCAAAAGAGTTAACGTGTGGCAATACGAATGTAAATGATGCGGCCGATATAAATAAAGTATATGAAAATAGAAAAAACGTCCGTTTTGGCAGGAACCATGGAAATGCCGGACCTCGTAATAAAATAAATTATCAAAAGCTAGGGTTAGCCGGTATGTGTCTTCGTTGTGGGAAGAACAACCACTATGTAAGAAATTGTCATGTTGACGCCTTAAACTTAAAGTGCAACTCATGTAACAAGAATGGGCATGTATCCAAGGTATGCATTTCCACTCTCTTATCAGAGAAACAAAATTCGATTGCTCAAGTTTCAGCGTTAAACGAAAATGAGGGCGAAAAAGAGGATGACCAATTGTCAGAGTACGGGGTGTACACGATTGTAGACGTTTATCAGAATGACACTACTTTAAATTCTGAACGTTATTTTGTAAATATGGAAATCGAAGGGAAAATGGTTGGTTTTGAGGTTGATTCAGGATCGGGATATACGTTTCTACCAAGGAGTAAATTCCACGAGTTAAAGCTGACAAGTGACCTGATTCCATCAAATATTATTTTCCGCTCTTACACACAGAACACATTCGTACCCGATGGGAAGGTTAAAGTTAATATAAAATATAAAAATCTGTCAATTACGGATGACATGTACATAGTACCAGATGGTTGCACGGCTTTGGTCGGTCGTACATGGATACGTCGTCTCAAAATTAATTTGAATGAGTTAGATACAAGCGTGAATATTAATGATGTTGTCGATAAGTCAAAGGAAACTGATAAGATTAAAACGGAATTTGCAAGTATATTCGAAGAGAAAATTGGATGTATTCCGGATTACAAGGTATCACTACAACTTACGGAAAATGCCAAGCCGGTTTATAATAAAGAGCGTACCATACCTTACGCATTGATAGAGAGGGTCGATGACGAATTAAGCTCATTGGAACGTGCGGGAATTATAACAAAGGCATCTAAGAGTGATTGGGGTTCACCGCTTGTTGTCATTCCCAAAGCCGACGGCGGAATTCGTTTGTGTGTTGATTATAAGATAGGCGTGAATCAGCAACTTGTGGGTGCGCATTATCCAATACCAAGAATTGATCATATTTTAAATAGCCTTAGGAACTCAAATTTTTTTTGTCGGTTAGATCTATATAAGGCGTACTTACACGTACCCGTAGATGAACAGTCGAGTTACATACAGACGATTTCGACTCACAAAGGGACGTACCGTATGAATAGGCTCTCATTTGGAATAAAAACAGCCCCTGCAGAATTCAACAGAATAATAGACCAAATTTTACGTGATATTCCCAAAACAGAATCGTATTTCGACGATATTCTGGTACACGGCGAATCAATGGCAGAATGCAAGGCGAATTTAAAGGCGTGCCTGTATCAACTTCAGAAATTTGACTTGCATTTAAACGTGGCAAAATGCACATTTTTCGAGGAAAAGATTGAATTCTTGGGTCATACTATAGAATTTAATAAAGTACATAAAAATCGGGCAAGGGTAAAGGCGATTTTAGAAATGCCTCAACCGAAGTCGGTCGAAGAGGTTAGACGGTTCTTCGGTATGGTTACTTTTTACGCCCGATTCATACCAAATGCGTCGACTCTGACAGCACCTATGCGTCATCTTTTGCAAGAGAATACCAAATTCGAATGGACTGGCCAGTGTCAAGCGGCTTTCAACAACTTGAAGTACGAAATAGCCAGTGACCGCGTTTTAATGCCATTTAGTCCTGCATTACCGGTTCAACTAACATGTGATGCCAGCCCTAAGGGAGTAGCAGCGGTGCTATCACACATAGATAGCGGTATGGAGAGACCAATTGCGTTTGCATCCAGGGCATTGACCCCAGCGGAGCAAAACTACTCCCAGTTGGACCGGGAGGCCCTTGCCATAGTTTTCGGAGTGCAGCATTTCCATCAATACGTTTTTGGACGTCCTTTTAAGCTGATAACAGATAATCAACCCTTGTCGAGAATATTCCATCAAAATTCAAAACTTCCGCAGATGACATCGTCGAGACTACAGCGTTATGCGGCATTTCTAACGGGATATAACTATCAAGTCATCTCTAAAAAAAGCAATGAAATCATACATGTTGATTGCCTGTCAAGAGCCACTACTACCAGTTCAAGAATTTGTAGAGAAAACCCGATAAACAAGGAGGTACATTTAATATGTGCTTCAACAATTCAGCAAATCAATTCGGGAAAATTAACGTTCAAAGTCCTTCAGGAGGAAACTCGGGGAGATAAAATACTAAACCAAATTATATTGGATTTACGTGCCGGCAAAATGATTGAGTCTGAATATACAATTGATTCCAACATTTTGTTTAGAGGCCAACGAGTGGTAGTGCCTACATCGTTGCAAACGTTAGTGTTACAAGAATTACATCTAACTCACATCGGCGTTACCAAAATGAAGCAGTTGGCTCGAAGATATGTTTACTGGGGTTCGATCGACAGGGATATAGAGAGATATGTCCGCACGTGTGCAGCATGCGCATCGGTAAGGAACAGTCCATCGAAAGCACCGCTTCACCCATGGCAGGAACCTAACGAAAACTGGCAGCGCGTGCATATCGATTATGCGGGGCCATACAACGGCCATTATTTTTTGTTGGTGGTTGATGCAAAGTCGAAATGGGCTGAGGTGGGAGTTTGCACGATGGCGCCGTCATCAGCATCAACGATTGAGCTATTAAGGACTATATTTTCTAGAAATGGCTATCCGGTGGTTTTAGTTTCCGATAATGCCACAATCTTTGCAAGCGAGGAGTTTTCAACGTTTTGTACTTCTTCGGGAATTTTTCAGAAGTTCATTGCCCCAGGCCACCCAGCTACAAATGGCTTAGCCGAGCGTAACGTGCAAACATTGAAAAAAAGGTTAGCAGCAATGTCCAGTGAAAAATTACCGATGAGGGATAAAATAAGAGAGATAATGTTTAGATATAGGGCCACTCCCCTGAATAACGGTAGTACTCCGGCGGAACAATACTTGGGCCGAAAAATAAGAATACGCTTGGATGTGATGAAGCCCATACATTTACCGAAGTCAAGTGCCTTATGTGCATCTGCAAGGCAGTTAAGTGTGGGAGACAGGGTTCAGGCTCGTTACTATACGGCAAACAAACGGATGTGGAAACTGGGAGTGATCATTCAGAAGCTGGGTCAGTTACACTATATTGTTCAACTGGATGACGGGTATGTACTCAAGCGGCACATAGATCAGTTACATGCAACTAATATTCAGAAGAAGCAGGCAGCGAATCGTGCGGCAGAAGAGGGAACTGATGTTAACCCCGCGAATGATGCCCCGCCATCCGAGTGTCCAGCTTCCCTACAATCGACGGGACAGTTACCAATATCACATTCAGAATTTCCAGTAAGCGAGCAAGATAGACCGGGAGCTAGGGCAATGCCAGTGGGGCAGGAACATTCCAGCGCGGATAGCCGGGGTGACGAACAAAACAAGGAAGACCAGAGTAACCAGGCGACTAGGAAATCAAATAGGCAACGGAGGCAGCCGGGGTACTTGCGAGTGTACGAATTGGGGGGAGACCCGATGGGAACGAGAAATTAAGTGTGGGAGAATTGTTGCAACATTGGTTACTTCTAGTACATACGGTAACCCTGATAAGCTGTCATTGTTTTGAGCGGTATAATTTTGACACACACGTTTTTTGTAGATCATTCATTTTTGTACATTGGTTAATAAATATAGAACCTCATTTTTTTTGTATTAAAACCTCAATAACCTTATGCGTATTAATTTCCAAAGGGTTACAACACATACTGAAAAAGGAAGGAAAAAGAAATGATAGTACAAAAGAAAAGTGGAAAATGGAATAGCTTAACAGAAAAAAGTAGTGTAGGATCATATATGTACATATTTTGTGTTTCCTATTTCGCATATTCCCATGGGAAACCTTAAAGCCAATGACCTTGCTTATTTCGTCGAGGAATCACTTACTATTCTTGCACATTGAACTGAAGTGTGACGGGTAAACTGGAGTGTTGCACGTGAGTCTGACTAATATCACTCACACACGAGGAATTTTTAAATTCTAGCAATCACGCACGCATACTAACAAAATTTTTATTACCTCGAATCTTTTACAACTGAGCACACTCAATAAATATTTTATTCAAGAAAGTCCTTTTTGAATAAAACACGAAGCAATTAGGTAAATTTAATTTCTATAAATATAATAACCAGGGCAAGTTTTTTTTTTGCTTTTTGCATGAAAAATATGAATTTGGATGCATATTTTTCAAATTTTTTCCATTTTTCCCATTTCATTCATATTCTTTTTTTTATCATCATTTTTAACAAGTTCCAAAAAATTCACTCTGGTCAAGTTGTTCTTAAATAAACGGTTAATCAACTGTTTTGGATGTTTTGCTTTTGTTAGTTATTGATTTAAAAATGCCAAAAGAATCTAAAAAATTTTTAATGCTCGTATGGTGAGAGATAACCGAAGAACTTTAAAAATGTTGTATGTTCTTAATGAAAGTTTATCCGTCAAAAAAAGTTCAAAATAGTAAGAAAAAGATATTTATTGAAAAACCTAACAAAGTTGTTATGAATAAAATATGTTAAGCCCATTTGAAGCCTTAACCATGTAAGGTAAAATAGAAGGATCTTTTGTCGAAATCTTGAAATTGTTGTATTTTAAGCGGAGCTCCAAAAGAATTAATTTATTGATTTAAAAATTTTATTTTTGTGTATTTGTAAATTTTTTGAAGACCTTCTTTTATAGTATGGACATTTTAAAAAAATGTCAAAATATGCATTTAAAACCAAAATATGTACAAATATGAATTTTCACTTAAATATGCAACAAAAAAATGCAATTTTAACGCAAAATTATTTATTCAGAAATATAATTGGTCGACATCATTCTTAGCCTATTAAAATCAAAAAATAACTGTTGTTTTTGTTCATAAAAAATGAAAATCAAAAAATAGGTTTAATCATCTGAATTTTTTGAAAAAAGGAATCACTGTTACGGTCTCTTGTTTTAATAATAAGCCCTTCATATACAGACTGCTGCATCAACTACATTTTGTTATTTTCATATTATTTTATTTTTTTACAAATTAAAGATTGAAAGAGCCGTGTGCTGGATGTGCTGCACCTTACGGATTTAAAAATGCAATGTCTCTTAGCACTGATACAAGACGATTTGCAGTAAGTACAGGTCATAAATAATACCTCTAATAAAAATAGTTTAAAAAAACATTTAACGTAAAATCCCAACATTTCACATTTCAAAAGATACAAATATTAAATTTTTTTTCTAATTTTTTAAATACTATCAAACACTGGCAATTATAGACTGAAGTAAAAAATGCTGAAGTTTCCGCTAATATAGATACTCCTGAAGGTGGTTTTGATGCCATAATGCAAGCTATTGTTTGTCGCGATATAATTGGATGGCGAGAACAGGCGCGACGGTTGTTAGTTTTTTCAACTGATGCTGGTTTCCACTACGCGGGCGATGCTAAGGTAGTATCAATAATGAAACTATATTGAAAATATTGAAAAATAGAAACCGATTTAAGGGATAGCTACCAAAACATTCACTCATCGTTAATTGATGAGTGTGTATGAACGTTTTAAAAATTCGCTGCTTATTTTCATTTATGAATACATAGTATGAAGAATAATAAACATTTTCCTTTTTTGTATTAATGAGATAATTTACTGCCTATTTCACTAAATACATTTGAAACAAAAACAAATTATCAAAATTTTGTTTTTGCTTCAAATGTATTTGTGCGAAAGAAATCGTTCTTTCGACATCGTGTTAGTTACTTCAACTTTTTTTATTTTTCGTACATAAACAAGACTGCCTGCCTATTCACAATGTTGAAATTTTCGGAAATTTGCATGCACAAAGCACAAACAGTGTACATATTGTGTACATTAATGCGTATCACTTTAGAAGTAAATAAAAAATTATTTTTTTGGCCGAACGTAATGGTCGCCTTTTTACAAGTACACGCTCGTAACGAATAACGCCATTGAAATAATATTGTTCTCTTACATTGGCCTTTTCGAGACAAACACTTTGATATATCATACCTTAGGGGTTCTGTACACGGTCAAAATGCTTGTCATGCCGGCGAATTCACTCGTGTACTGGACGTAATATTCGCCGTCATATCTAAATTTTTTGATTTTGCATCCAGCATCGTCGGTGTCACACATACCTCCACATTTTCTCTAATAGCGCCATAGCGCTTGATGAGAAATGCTCGACCGTGTCCAATGCCAAATGCCAACGATATAACAAAAAATTCCAAAAGGCGAAATCGCCTGGCAAAAATACTTTGTATTATGTACCATCTAGTGAATATACATATGTATTAGGTTTTTGTAAAATTTATTTATTTAGACAATCAGGTGTGCAATAGAAACCAAATTCTAGAAAACGAAAACGCAAAAATTTTTCATTTTAAATAGTGAGGCGAAGTTACATAATTGAGAGCACTAACATAGAAACGCTTAAAATATATTTAAAGTTCTTTCTGTTTTCTATCATAGTATCATTAGTTTTTAACAAGTTCTTTAATTTATTTTCGAAGTACCCACAATCATTTTTTTTTTTATATTTATAAAGAAGCTGTTTAATAATGATACCATATTTAACCCATTTTTCGCCGCAAAAAGTAAACTGATAATATTATAACGAAATAAAATTTTAATTTATTGACAGAAAAAAAATATGCAACGAAAAAAAGGGTTAGTGCTGGTGATTAAAATCACCGATCGGCGAAAAATGGGTTAACAACAAAAAAAAACAATGTTTTGACTTTTTTCCGATTCATGAAAACGTACGAAAGCTGAAAAAGCAAACCAAAAACGGTACAAATTAAAAAATGTGTACATTTTCACTTCCGCAACCCTGGATATAAACGTTTTCACCAGCCAAAGTGTTTGTCCTTTTTTTGACATTGATGACATATTCCAGTAAATTGACAAAAAACTTCTTCAGATTTTTCACTTATGCATGAAAAATATTTAAAATAAGAGAATCTAAATCATCTCTTTTTTGCATGATTAAAGGAAAATGTTTTTATTCTTCATTGGTATTTAAGAATCAAAAAGAAATAACAAATTTAACATTTTTCATTTATGAGAAATATCAGGATGCGTGTGTTTTTGAGCGTACATACAACAAAAATTCTCAATTCTGATTTAATGGTATTTTTTCACACTGGTGCTAAGTGCTGATTCACACTCTTCAAGTCTTAGCCGTCAAGTCTTGAGTTTTATGGAGAGAGGGGAAAAGAAATGGCATTCTCTTCTTCCTTCTCTTCCAAAAGCTCAAGACTTGACGGCTTAAACTTGAAGAGTCTAAGGGTCAGTTTGTAAAAAACAATACATGTATTGCATACAAAAATTCCAATTTGTTTTTAAAAATGACTAAAGAAAGCCAAAAAACTAATTTGCGTATTCCAATAAGTTGTTGTTTGTGATATGTTAATACTTTAATTGCGAGTTTTTATATAAAGGGTGTTTTTTTAGACGTATAGAACTAATAAAGTGAGTTTGACTTTTTTCAGTTTAACCCAAATTGTCCGGGAATGTTTTTTGTTTTGAATTTAAATAAAAGTTATATAATTTATGAATATAGGACCCAAGAAAATTTACCTAGTACCTAGAATTTTTATGCGACCTATGGGTCGGGCATAATAGGCCGTTACCATATGGTCACATCCGGCCCTACACAGAATTTTTTTTTGTTCACAGAAAATTTTTAGATTTTATAAGAAATCATGTTTTTATTGTAATATATACACATATATTAGAAAACTAAACATTTGTACATGCCATTACTTAACAAAAATAAAATAATAAAGTTCCTTAAATGTTAATTTTAATGCCAAAATGCATAAAAACTATGTTTTTACACGATTCTTTGTGTGGTATTCAGCAAAACATTTGACGCATAGACCAACATCACATTTATTGCACGCAGTTCGACCGCTCGTTTTGCATAGTTCACCAGCGCAACGTCTTCTTTTAATAGTAGGTACAACAAGATGATCTTTCCCGTCAAATCGTAATGTACTACGTACAGAGCTTTCATGTTCTCGTTTGGGAATTGGAGTGCAACCACTTCTTTTGGGCTTTTCGCCGTAATGTTGACAATAGTAAATAGCGATTTGACGTCTAAACTCCAATTGATTTATGTTGCTATGTTCTATTCTATGAAGCTGCCAAGCATTTTTAACACATACATCGACCAACCAAGTAAAAATACTTCTCCACCATTTCTTCCCCTTATATCCAATGCGATAAAGGCTTACATTCTGATCCAAACGATCAACACCTGCCATATACCGGTTGTATTGAGTTACAACATGCTGCCGTTTCACTTGTATTTTTTTCTTTTCTTCTTTTGAATATCTCAAGGCGTTGGATATTGGATGGACGCCATGAGCGGTAGAGGCAATGGAGACAACTGAGTTGTCCTTCCATTTTGTCACATGTATTCCAAAATCATTGGCAGAAAAAGAGGCGCAAAATCCTCTTTTTTCTTTTTTATTAATAATTTTCTTACAAGTCAAGGGACAAATTTTTGGTATACGGTTTTCCCGGATAGTTCCAGTGGCTGTATATCCACGGGTTTTTAGATATTGCAGGAGAGGAAAACTGGTGAATAAATTATCGAAATAAAAAGCAAATGGTAAATTTTGTGTTTCTCCAGGAAAATCATCAATCATATTGATCAAGGGACTAGCACATTTTCCAAAACATTGCTCATATTTGCTATTTACTCGTGGATTTTTTTCTTGATAAATTTCAAAATTGATAAGATATCCACTTGGCGTACATAAGGACCACACCTTATATCCAAATCTTAAAAGCTTTCCTTTTATATATTGCTTACATCCATGCTTTCCAAAGTACGAAATCATACTCTCGTCGTATGAAAGGTTTTGCTCTGCATGGAAGTTTTTTATCATATTGTACTTCAAATGGTCTGTTACTGGTCTGAACTTCCACATTTTGTCTCCATCAGCATTTTGTGCTCCGGCGTCTACAAAATGAAGAGAACTGCATATCTCTATAAAGCGGTCGCGACGCATGCTGTTGAATACAAGATCAACTTTCAAATCACTATCAGCAGACCACATATCTCGATATCTTGTTGGACCACTATATCCAGTGACTAAAAGAATTCCTATATAAACCTTTAACTCTTCTTTCGATATCATTGGGTTTTTGTTGCCTCGCAAGACAGCATATTCATAATAACAAAAAAAAAAATCTATGTAGTGCCTGATGCACCCATATGGTAACGCAAATATATAATGCTCGAAAAATACAAGTGATATATATTATTTAATATTTTGATTTACAACAAAATTAAATATCACTATTATGTTATAAACTTTTAAAAAAATATTTCTCCTAAGAACAATAAAAGTAAAAAAAAATTATAACTTACTTTTTCATGTAATTCATTTTTCACTATTTTTAAAATTTTTTTTTTCAATTTTATTTAAACGACCTCTCGCTTAGAAACACAAAACACAAATGATCTGCAAAGCTGTTAAAATTATTAACAGGCGTTTATATCATGTAATACCAGTGATTTTCTGTTAAAATTTTTAACATAAACATTGCTATGTAGCTTAAATTGTAACGTATTTTTGCGTTACCATATGGGTGCGTCCGGACAATTTGGGTTAATTTGGCTAATCGCCATGCAACAAGGACTTACAAGAGAACAACGGTTACAAGTCGTGGAATTTTATTTCCAAAATTCGAGCTCTGTTCGCTAAACAATACAAAAATTGATTTTACACGAAATGTTAAATATGTATTGCATACAAGAATTCAAATTTGTTTTTAAAAATGCCTAAAGAAAGCCCAAAAAGTTATTTTTTTTTCATACTTATTATTATTCATATTGTTTGTCGAGTAGTATGTTTTGAGTTGTATATTTTAACCATATATGGCCCTCTGGACTCGGTTTGTGTGTAACATTGATTAAATAAATAAACGTATGGAGAACTTCTTCAAGTATGAGGAGCTAATACGACATTCAATGGATCGTTTCATGACCACATTTAGTCTTTTGGATAATATTCATCCAAATCAAGCGTACTGCGCGTACAGAAGAATCTATCACTGTCCACTACTTGGAAAATGCTTAGGAAAGATCTTGGCCTACATCCATATAAGATCTAACAGGTGCAATAATTAAAGCAAGCGGACCACATGCATCGTGTGTTCGGTGAATGGGCTAATAATCAACTGGAAGTTGAACTAGATTTTTTCTCGTCAAATTATCTACTACAGCGATACTGCTCATTTGTGGCTTAACGAGTATGTAAAAAAGCTGAATTGTCATTTTTTGGAAAGAGCATAATCCTCATGAGACTCCATTACACTCCGCAAAAATCACTGTTTGGGCGGTTTACATGCCGAAAGCTTCATCGACTAATTTGTCTTTAAATTCGAAACCGGTGCCATCATTACCGTCAATGGCGAACGCTTCAGGCAAATGATTCGTGATTTTTTTTTATTAATATCATTGCAAATCATTTGGAGGAGACATGGTTCCAACAAGACGGCGGAACACGTCATACAGTGCATGATAGCATCAATTTGTTAAGCCAAACGTTTGGTGACCGAATTATATCAAGAAATGGTGCTGTGAATTGGCCACCTCGTTCGTGTTATTTGAAACCTTTGGACTACTTTTTGTGGGGGTACGTCAACTCTCTGGTATATGCTGATAAGCCAGCAACGATTAATCATTTGAAAGCCAACTTCTGACAAAATTGGACCGACAGGATAGCGTTCATAAGACGCAGTCGCGGTGGCCATATGCTAGAAATTTTTTTTAAACATTTAATACCATAAAATTTTGTGAATTAACAAAGCCAACATTTTGGCCATTCCATTGAATTTATTGTTTTATTTTTAAAAAAAAGTTCTGTGCCTTTAAAAAAACACCCCTTAATTACATCCATAAGTATGTAGCTAACAAATTGAATTGCATTACTGTCAATGTGAATGGTTAAATTTAAATAAGCAAAATTCTTTACTACAGCTTGCTGGTGTTATTGAACCCAATGATGGCGAATGTCATTTGGATTCAGAAGGCCTCTATACTCACTCGGTTAATCAAGATTATCCAAGTATTGCTCAAATTAATAATAAAGTAAAATCAAATTCTATAAATATAATATTTGCTGTAACTGCTAGTCACAAATCAATCTATAAGAAATTATCTCAAGTAATCCAGGGTTCATCAACGGCCACACTTACACACGATTCTTCTAATGTTGTCGACTTGGTGAGAGAAGAATATAATGTAAGTTGTTGTTTGACTTTACGTTTTTTCTTTTGGTGCTATTGCTGAATATTTTTGGTTTTTAGAAAATTTCTTCTTCTATTGAAATGAAAGATAATGCCACAAGCCATGTTAAGATCACCTATCGCTCATCTTGCTTGAATGGCGGCGCAGAAGTACCTAACTCAAAATGTGATGGCCTTAAAGTTGGCGATATTGTTAATTTTACCGCCCAAATTTTGGTTACATCCTGTCCCTCTGATCCTGCTCAATGGAAACAAGTTATACAAATTTATCCTGTAGGCATTAATGAAAGTTTGATCATTGATATAGAGATGATGTGCACTTGTCCATGTGAAAGTCCTGGTTCAAAAGGTTATCAAAAAAATTCACCAATCTGTAAAAATCAGGGCACCCATATGTGTGGTATTTGTGAATGTAATGATTTGTATTTTGGTCACAACTGTGAATGTTCTGCAATCGATGCTCATTCGAAAACAGAAAAAAATGTTGGCTGCCGTGCTGATAATTTGACAGCAATCAATTGTAATGGTCGTGGGGATTGTTTCTGTGGTGTTTGCACATGTGAGAAACGGTTGAATCCTGAAGAAATAATTTCTGGTCGCTTCTGTGAGTGTGACAACTTTTCTTGTGATCGCCATGAACAACAATTGTGTTCGGGACCCGACCATGGGGTATGCGAATGTGGAAATTGTGTGTGTAAATCTGGATGGACTGGTGCAGCTTGTGATTGTAGAGCGTCCAATGAGACATGCATTTCTCCCAATACCGGCGAAATTTGTTCAGGACATGGAGAATGTAAATGTGGTAATTGCAAGTAAGAAACTTAAAAACTAATATATAGGAATGTATTTTAAAATTTTATATTTCTTTCCTAGATGTAAATCTTCTAAGGAGGGGCGATATTCTGGACATTTCTGCGAAAAATGTCCCACATGTTCTACTCGTTGCTTTGAGCTTAGAGATTGTGTTCGGTGTCAAATGTATAAGACTGGTCCGCTAAAGAGGGAGATAGATTGTTCCGCCAATTGTACAGCATTTTTAACAAAGGGTGTTGAGAAGATCGAAATTGATGAACAAAAGGATGAGAGTATTTGTGTATTTTATGATGATGAAAATGATTGCAAATTTTCTTACAAATACAGCGAAGATAAAGATGTTATTAAAGTTTATGCTCAGCTAAAACAGGAATGTCCTCCGAAAGTATTTGTTTTAGGAATAGTAATTGGTGTTATTGCTACAATTGTGTTTGTTGGTTTGGGTACATTATTATTATGGAAATTATTGACTACGATACATGATAGACGTGAATTTGCTAAATTCGAAAAAGAACGCTTAAATGCTCAATGGAATGCGGTAAATTAGAGTTTTTTTAGAGCAATTGTATTTTTCAAAAAGATTTACATATGCATTTTTCTTTTAGGGTGGAAATCCAATATTTACACCAGCGACAACAACATTCTCAAATCCAACATATATTGCTGATTAGAGTAAAATTTTATCAAATATTTTTTATACAAATACAATACTATATAAAACTAACTTATATCGTCGACTTAGAGTGTAAACTAGCTATATCCATTTTTTGCATTATATGACCTTTACTTACCGTTCGAAAGATAAAGGGACGTCGCATCGACTAAGAAAAACATTTACTTCAATATTAGAAAATAAGCCAAATATAGATTTGCTTCTTAAGCTAGAAACAGAAAACATTGAAATATTTTGTCTGCCTTTAAATATTTGCTTGAAGTTAGTTAGCAGGTTTACACTCTAAGGCGACGATATGTAGGATCGTAATAAGTTATATATTAAAATATGAAAATATTAATATGGAACTTATATTCTGTTTCGATGTCACAATTAATTTTCAGATACTATGTTAGTTTGCAAAATGAGTTGTTATTGCCTGAAATATTGTCCTTATTTTTGTTTTTGTATCGCTTAAAGTTAATATATAACAAATAAAAACGGGTTTTTGAGATGTAGAGTTAGTTTAAACTTAGCTTAAAGTATTCTGAAGCTATGATTTTTCCGGCGAAATGAGATTTTTTATTGTTTCATTAAACACCAATCTTTTAAGGAAAACTAAGCTGTTCCGTCAAGATTTTGTATACAAACTTTGTAATGGCGGCACAAATCTGTTTCAAGATTAACTAAACCTAGTTTAATTCGAGAGTACATATCTACGCGTTTCTGCTTTGACAACAACAAATTTTTCAGAAGTCGAAAAAATTTACTTTTTAACAAAACATAGCTTTCCGATTCTCTGAAGGGTTATTATGTCGCTTACGTGTTTTTGGCGCAAACGTCAAATTGCAAATTAAATTTTTTTTTTTGTTTTTTTTTTTTTGTTAAAAAAATTAATTTTTTAAGTATCCAAGATTATGGCTCTTAACTTCAAAAAATTATCTTTTCGGTGAAAATGTTCGTTTCCAAAAAAAAAAAAATCAAAAATAACTCATATTCGACTAATTCATATTTTTTCCATAAATTTTACACTTTGTATGGGAACTACTATGACGAGCAGAGATAGAGCTTTGAATCTTTGAATTTGGTCAACATTGGTATGGTCGACATTGTGCAAAAACCATTATTTTTGAAAGAATATTGAAATTAGTTATCTATAGCTGGGTCATTTATGAACTTTTGTTCACTGCCAGTAATCGACCAAGTTCAAAAAGGGCGAAAACAAACGAAAGTTCATAAATTATAAGGATACTTAAAAAATTGAAGTAAAATGGGTACAAATTAGAGGCAGAAGTGGTTTCTTGCCATATCTCTGCCATTTTTCGGTCGATCTTTGTATACACTTTCCACCTGTAGAGAAGATTATACAAATTGTTTACGTCAAATTTCGTTTATCGAAATCAAAATGGATTTGACACAGTTACATTAATAAAAAAACCATATCGTGCTTTAAATAAACAGACAGATATCGCTAATAATAAATTCAAAACGTTACAAATGGAGCGGCAAAACGTTCCCCATTTTTGGAGGTAAGTATACATATTGTATAAATTCTAAACGGAATTATATTTTTATAAAACAAAAAATTATTTAAATAAATTTTTTTATTTTTATATCATTTAATAATGATTTTTAAATATTTAATAAAGTTCCAAGAAGTTCTCAATCTAACAATTAAAATCCCAATTCAGAACTTCACTGTCAGCAAAAAAAAAAAAAAAAAAAAAAACAAGACCGATTACATACTTTGTAAAAACTCTGCTTGAAAAAGCATTTAAGAGCCACATTAGAATTACAATTATGTAACACAAGTTTGTTATCGAGAATTTAGGTCCATTCATTTTAGTGTTGTACCGATTGAAAAATGTCAATGAAATATTAAATCAGCATCAGGGGCACCTTTTTGATGTTTAAATTTTGGTTTGTTGGGGCGGCCATAAAGATTTGGTTGATTACCACGTTGGGACTGCATTAACGACTCCTGATAGTCTTCTTCTTCGATGCGGTCTGTTATGTTTAATGTTAAACGTTTCACTTTTTCTTTTTCTTCACGTATTTTTTCTTCTTGCAATTTCAAATTTATGGCCAACTGCGAATCGGAGGGTGCCACAAATTGTTTAAATTGTTGTTTGCCACCCTTACCTCCACGCACCATAAGAACAAAGGGTATGGTAGCAGTATTAGCGGATTTTGCTTCATTATTTAATGGTGTAATGGCTAAAGATGTAGAAGTAGCTACTGCGGTGGTCGATATTTGCTCGTAGGATTTTTTGTTATTCCTAACCATCATTGGCACGGGTATATCTTTAGTATTTGGTTTGACAGTTTCTTTCAAACGTTCTTGATAACTATCTTGCGCCATTTTTTCAAACATTTGCTCAAATTCTAAGTCTTCTTTAGTTCTGATGACGGGTTTATATTCATCTTCAGGCATACCTTCATTTTCAGTCCAATCAGTTGTGTTGGCTTGGTTTGTGCCATCTTCAGTATTTTCATCTTCTTCATCATCAAAGTGTTCATCCCGAGGTCTTCTATCTAATTCCGAAGAAGAATCATCACTGGCCTTTTTTAAGTTAAGGTAAATTAAAAAAATCTTATAAGAAATACAATAATTTTTAACTTACTGCGTCATCAAATTCGCTGTCTTCTGGTATAGAATGCAAGTTTGAATTATCTTCTGTGTTCAGCAGTTCTGTTAATTCCTTTAGTTGTGGATAAAGTTTCTCTTTTAATTTCTTAATTGCTTCCTTGGCCTGCTCAAGATTTTTGTAAACTTTAAGTTTAGGCCTAACATTGGTTAAACAATCACGATACATGTGATCAACCAATATTGGAAATAAGTCGTGGGTATCTTGCACTTTTGAAAATATTGGATTTGATTTTTTATACCAATAATAATGTTGAAAAAACACCAAAAAGTAATCCAACCTGCATTAAATTATTATAATAGTTTTGAATTTAGTTGAAAATAATTATGACCACACTTACTTTTGTTTACTGGCAGAGCTAGTAAAGTAGGGCCCACAAGTGTCTAATAATACACATGCTAATTTTAATCGGAACAAACTATCAGGAGGATCTAATTCTGAAATTTCACCATCATCGGTTGATACACCCAAGGAGATAATAGAGTACAGGGTATTCAAAATATTGGTAGACTCCACTAATTTATAATTGTAAAGTTCTCCCAGGTACTTGGCCATGGCGATACGTCGCTGAGCTAATTTTGGAGAGTGGATCTCCAAGCCAGCCCTAATGTCCTCAAAAACATTATCAATAACCATTGTTACAGCTTTCTCTTGATATGAACTTAAACCTGATAGAAGATCCGCCAAGCAACGTATCAGTGGAAAACGCAGAAGATAAGCCTTCGACAAGCATTTTATAACATAGTTACTTATGGTAGGATCATGCCAATTAATGCGCCTTAACATTTTTATGCAACGCTCAACATTTTGCTTATTCAACTCCTCGAATATCAAGTGTCTTATATACTCGTGTATAACAGGCCTTAAAACCACATCTTGTTTTATCGTCTCAGGAGGTTTAACTAAATAAAACACATTTTCAACTTGAGCTGCATGCCTAGAATCTAAAGCTGTGGCGGTTTTTAAACGCATCATTTGATCAAGGAAGGTATTCATAAGCCAACGTGTATCTTTACAGTTATACAAATAAATACCGGCAACTTCTATAAAAGCACAAGCCATTTCAATCTGATGATGTTGAAAATCTCTTAAAAGAACTTTCAGACAACTTAAAGCATCAAACTTTTTAAATAAACCAAACTTAACCATTTCACCCATAAATCGAACTATTTTTATTTTCGACTCAATATTTAGCTGATTTTTCATTCGTATATGCCACTTGAATTCTTTGCGCAATAATTCCGATAAATCTAAAGCCACATCAGTATTACATAGATTTATAATGGCCACAAAGCGTGACAAAAATGGTAAAAGATCTAACCGATTTCTAAAATTATATAAAAATATTATTCAAAAGCTTTTGTGTATTTTGTATATACATAATACCCACCTATGTACCGCAAAAATAGATTTAGTTAATTTTTTTCGATTATTTTTGGTATTATAATTTAAAAGATATTCAATGGCAGCAGAATCAATTAGTTCCTTATTCACACAATTATTAAGATTCTTTAAAAATTGTGCAAACTGTTGTTTATTTGAGGCTGGAGCTTGACAACCCTGACGCCCAACTTCCATTAAAGCATTGCCAATTTTATCAGGCAACTTTTCTGTTGCTGCCATTGATTCATCGTTATCCATTCGATCTTTTTCATTTGGAGGATCTGACGTTGTTGAAGGAGGATCATCCAAATCAATGTCATTATCAATATCTGCATCTAATGCTTCTTCAGTCATTTCAGAGGTGTCCTCTATTTGTTCCGGGTCTACTTTTGGGGCCGAAAAGTTCGGCAGGAATTGTCTTAAATCTGGTAAATCGGTGTAAAAACTTTTTGTTTCTTCATCACCCCAAGGATCGAGCTCACCAAGGGCTGCACCATCCATCATATTTTCAATAACCGCTCCAGGATTACATGTCTCTGTTTCCTTGGCCAATTCCGGCAAGGGTTCATCTAATAAATCCGATAAAGTTTGAGCCGAGGATAGTAATTTGTCAAAGTTTGCCTGCATAAGTTCGCATTTTTCTTTCGTTTTTGTAGAAATTTCACCTTTTGTTTTTATTGAAAAGGTATTACTTTTTATTTATCATTAAGTCAAACATAAGAATAAGTTGTAGTAATTTTTTATAGGGAATCTATTTTAGTTTGCCAAATTTTATCCAAATATATAAATCTATGTTAAAATAACATTTACAGTATTTTTGTTTGTTTTGGAAACGGTATTAAAACAATATTTTAGTTAAAATTATTTTAAAAACTGACTTTACAAATTAAATTTAAAAATTTTTGTAGTAGAATAATTCTTTACCAGAACGAAAACTAAATAAAAAAATTTGTAAAGTATAGGGCTAAATAAGACTATTAATATTACATTTATTCATAACTTATGCTCTTAATACATATATAAAAATTTAATTAAAAGACAAACGTGCATAAGAATTAGGATTAATTTTTAAATTATCTTTTTTGCGAAATTAAAACCTTTTTTAATACAATTTCTTTTACATACATATTTTTGTTTCAAACAATTAACCCTAAATATATGTTATTAAAGAGCTTATTGTAAAAACACCATATTCCACAAAAAACAGTATTTTGAGTTACGGAAAACACGGACAGACTTTTTAAATTATTAAAATAGCTGGTAGGCACTTTATAAAAAAAAAACATTTTTTTACAAGAAAATGCTATAAAAACATGTTGTTATCGTTTCTAAGTATAAAAGAAATTAATGTATAAGTAGGTTTAAACTATTTTGACGTGTAGGCGAAATCGTATTTTTTATAACTGACTTTAAACTAATATTTGGTAACTTAAACACAGACAACAACAAATTTATAGAAGAAAAATTTAGAGCTATAGGCTTTTGTCTGTAATATCAAGTACAAGTTTAGGAAAATAAAAACTAAATATATCAATAAAATTCAACATTATTTATTTTTCGAATTTATTCTATGAGCTAAATTTCAGTTATGTATTTTATAAAGCTTTTTGTAATAGTTCTATAATGTTGAATATTATAAAGTAACTTAAGAAAAAAAAATAATTCCCAGATTCTATATCAATAAAATATTATAAAAGTAAAAAAAATTTTGAGGGTTTTCTTTTTACCTTTAAAATATATTTCAATTTCTTACCTTTGGATGCCATGGCTTTTTTAAGATTATTTGTCATATTTTTTAACTCAGCTTGTTCAGATAACAAATGCTTGCACAAGTTTTTAAAATAATCTTTTAACAATTTTCTTAAATTCTCTTGCTTATCAGACGATAAAAAGTCAGACTTTGGTATTTCTGGATTATCATATTTTTCAGCAAAATAAACCATTTTTCTTGGCACAAGACCAGCATACTCCTCACCACAATGACGACAAAATGATAAAATAATAGAGAAATTACTATGATCTTCTTTATCCTGGGATATAACATTAGTCAAGACATTGCCCAGCAAACCTAAACCCTGTTTACTCGTTATAACCCCCGAGCTGACAAGTTCGGCAAATAAACGTAAATCTACGCGAAGTTTGCTAGGGTTGGAGATCTTTTCACCAGGTTTAAGTAACAAGGTCTTTTGCCACGCTTCAAAGAATTCATTATCGAAATCAGCATAGGTTTGATGTAGCTTAGAACATAGTAAAACTACAGCTGGAACATCAGTCATTTTGATTTTTGCTTCCGATAAAGCTGAACATATTTCAGATATGTATTTGCTTAAATTCAAACCTTTCATATCTTTTATCAGGGCATCCAATTGTGCGGCAGTAAATTGTTTCAGCTTTTTAACAAAAGCGGTATTGCGTTTCAGACTTGAATCCAATTTAACAAAGTAGCTTTCTTCGGGTAAATCAAAATTATTATTTTCATAGCGTAGATGAGACTTAGCTAAAATTTTAGATTTAAGTTCGGCTAGGAATGCATTTAGTTCTTCGCGTTCCTCACGTTCCAATTCTTGCGGATTTAGTGTCAACGCATTTTCATCTTCATCGTTGGCATTAACATTGGGTTCTATTTCTTTGCTCATTTTTATAGGGGAATCTTTTGCAACTATTTTGAACTAAAATTACTTTTTACCCGACTGTTAAATTAAATATTTTTTATTTTTTCCCACAAAATTAAATGTTTTCTTTTTCACATTTCCAACTTTCACAGTCTTTTCTAAACAGCTGTTAAATGTTGATAGTGCAGTTTATTTGTTTTGTATATTTATTACAGCAACACTAAGAAAAATTAATATTAAAAACGAATGAGAAATTGGTAGAAAATTAATTATTTAAAAAAAACAAATTTAAAAAAATAGTACATATAGGTACATACATAAAATTCATTTTAAAAAAGATGAATTTCTGTGCTCTATTTGAATAAAAATAATAGTTTAATATATTCAACATTTTTTATTTTTCAAATTTATTCTATGGTAGTGAATAAAGTCATTCCTAAAAATTTAAGGAATAGAACTATTACAAAAAAGCTATATAAAATTCATAACTGAAATTTAACTCATAGAATAAATTTGAAAAATAAAATAAAAAAATGTTGAATATAATAAAGTTGCTTATAAAAAGAAATAATTCCCAATATCTATTCCTTAATAATAGTTTAAAGTAATTTTTTTTTTTGGCTTAAATCAATTTAGAGATATTGACTCCAAAGCGTTACTCCACGTCTAAAATAGACATGATTTACTGTTATACCATGATGTTTGCATTAACAACCGTGCTATAACATGAGAAAACCTCTAACATGATGGGTATATACTTAACACAGGGTCTCCACCTGAGATAAGATTTAAGATTTTTATATCAGCAAACGTCAAATTCAATCGCAAAGAGTATTATCTTGCGTGTGGGCTCTCAAATAGTGTTAGTATTAATATTATAATAAATGTTATGAGACAGTTGTTATAAGAAATCTTATAACAACTATCTTATAAGATGAGCTGTTAAAAATACACATACATACACACATAAACAACAATAATAAGCCACCATTATTAAAATGTGTAATTCATTAATGCAAATAGTGCCAATCTTGTGAAAAGTGTTTAAAAAAACAATATTTTAAACTAAAAAATTAAAAACTAAAAAAAGAATAAAAAATAATAAAAACGATACAAGTTTACTGTACGAGAATCAGACGATTATGAAATCTTATAAGATACGTGTTCCCCTTGTTTAATATTAAGATTAACATAAAGAAATGTGTTCTCTCATTCTGTCGACGTTCTCTCACATATTATCTCATGTGGAGATCCTGTGTAACACGAACACCATATTAGTGTTAATGCTAAGCATTTGATGTCAGTTGTTGACTGGGTGTTACTACCCGTCTCCACTATCTATCAACTTGGTAAGAATATCAAGTCGCACATGAATTCTACTCGTGTAGACTATTTATGTTCATGTTTCGTCCATGTGCTGCCATCGTTGGCTAAACATATGTCTTAGAAACCATGTTCGTCATGATGGTCGCCTTACAATGCCATTTTCTGTCTATAACCAAACGCACAACAACAAAAATTGTGGTAAATCAGAACATGGACATCAATACGTATTCGCCACATACAAGAACATGAACAAATAAGTACCGTTGCTCTGCCGGAGTTATGTTCATTATGTTCAGGGGAAAATAAATGAGTACTCCGATTGATGTACTCGTTGTGATATACGTTTTGTTTTCTCATTCGTAATGTAAAAAATGCACATATACATAAAAAGTAATATTTCAAGCATTGAGTGAACGCCGAATTTGATTCAAAGAAGAAAATGTGATAAGTTATCAATAAAGGGGTTCGTACACGGTCAAAATGCTTGTCATGCTGGCGAATTCACTCGTGTACGTGTGCTGGTCGTAATATTCGCCGTCATATCTAAATTATTTAAATTATTTAATTTAATTTAATGAGTTAGCTTAAAGTTAACTCACTGTTAATCAGAAGTTAGTCAGAGGTGACTCACAAGCTAACTCATTTACATGGTTAAAGCTATTCAGTTTTTACACGCAATGTCCGCAGTACGAGTCAGTACTCACTCACACTGCATAACTTTAAGATAACCATAAGTCCCCTGTCGGATTTTTATTAGCTAGCTCAACATTTAGTTGACTTTTAGCTAACTTATTAACAACTGACTAGTAAACTAACTCATAATTGGTGCACATTTGAGTCAGTTGTGTTTTACGCGACTGATTCTTCTCGATAAGTATTGAACTAGCTTTTGGCTAACTCAAAGCTGATGCAGTGGACTTTGCTAAAAAAAAGTTTTGCTTGTTTTGTGTACTTTTTCAAAGTTAAATAATAAGCAAAAGTTCCCATATTCTCTTTGTTAATATCATTTAGTTAAATATATCTCATTTTCAAAGTAGAATTATTATGAAAACCATATCGGGCATGCTGCTGGTGTCTTATAATTGAGAGTTTTTCTGTAGACAAAGGGGCAATACAACAAAAGTGAAAGAAAACATATGTGTAATAGTCTCGTCTCTCTTTAAAAAATAAATAAAGCAAAAATACGTAATTTTTTTTATTCTCTTATTAAAGTCAACATATTGTATGCACCACAAGCTAACTCATAATGAGCTAACTAATGGTTATCTTAAAGTTATGCAGTGTGAGTGAGTACTGACTCGTACTGCGGACATTGCGTGTAAAAACTGAATAGCTTTAACCATGTAAATGAGTTAGCTTGTGAGTCACCTCTGACTAACTTCTAAATAACCATGAGTTAACTTTAAGCTAACTCATTTTCCGACAGGGTTAGCTCATTATGAGTTAGCTTGTGGTGCATACAACAGACGTTAGGTTAGGTTAGAAAGGCTGGTGCGAAATAAACTTCACACCCTCAGCCAGAGACCAATATGGTCCATTGTGATGCCTTAATTGGTGAATGAATTCTAGTATGAAAGAATAGGAGAAGTAAAGAGTCAAAGCACAGGAAAAGAAGGTAGTGGAAGATAAAAAATCGGACAGAACAAGCAAAAACAGCCCTACCAAACAGAAAACTGCCCTGCATGTGCTCAGTATCCAGTCTCCTGACGCGCAGCCAGTTCGTTCCCATTACAAATAACTTCAGATTCTCTAGCCCGCAGCCCGAGACCTCTACCAATTCGTGCGGGAACTGCTACCCAGCCACCTCAGCCTGGGACAGAAAGTGACCAACTGTCTCGAACTCCTCCGTGTCCTCACATACATATATGCGACAAGTCAGATCCCAGTCTCAACGCTATCCTGCCTATCATACAGTGGCCCGTGATAATATCTATCATGGTCCTGACGCAGGCCCTACTCTTGCCCAGCAGCGCATCCGAATTCGACCTACTAAGCACAGACCATAGCATGCGCGATACCCGGCAGTTCATTCGTCCCCGCCAAATCCGATTAGTCCCGCTCGGAACCCATTCCGTAGTACTTTCAAGGTCGAAGTCCATTGGAGGCCTGACCACCTGTAAGCTGTGAGGATCCTCCATTTCCGAGCCCAGTCTCGCTAACTGATCAGCTATCTCGTTGCCGGTGATGTTGCAGTGACGCGGTACCCAGCACAGCCTCACCACACAATTCCCCACATAAGCGCTCCTGCAAAACTATGTCTTCTCCAGATTGACTCCCAGACCCTTACCAGTCTCTCATGCTGACAGTTCGCCCAGCGCCTCTTGCGTGACCTCGCTAAATGTCGACAAAACCTTGCCCGTTACCAATATAGCTACATCATCCGCGTAGACGACGACCTTCTGACCTTACCTGTCAAAAAGTCCCAGAATGACATTGACAACCAAGAGCCACAATAAGGGAGAGATAACTCCCCCCCGTGGGGTCACCCTAGTCACAAGTTTCCTTTAGCGCTCATTTCTCCAGTTCATGTGAATAACTCTGCTGCTTAGCTTAGCATCAGAGTTATCCATTCGACCAAGAAAGACGGAACACCTAAGTCACTCAGTACCTGCCTAATAGCCTCTGTCCTCAAATTGTTAAAGGCTCCTTCGAAACCTTGTTTTGCAATCCCCGTTCTATATAACCCACCACATTATCAAGCGCACTCTCAACCGAACTTCCCCTTAGTTATGCGTGTTGAGCGCCGCTGTTGATGCCGGCGTCAATAGTCGTCCTCAGGTGTAGATCAATCAGTCTTTCTAATGTCTTCTAAAGAAAAGACGATAGGCTGAATTGTCTAAAATTCTTAGGTTTAGAGTAACCGGTTCTATCTGCCTTAGGTATGGGAATAACCCTGACCTCCCTCTACCCTCTAGGAATGTAGCCGCTTAGCAATCAGACGCTGAATAGTTCCACTAGCCATAGGAGTGATGATTCCTGGGTATTCTGTAGCATAGCCGGAAAGATACCATCTGGTCCTGCCAATTTGTACGACCCAAAAGTATTAACCGCCCATATAACCTTATCCAAGGTGATAATATCCACAAGCGCTTCCTTTACCTTAACTCCCGAGCCTGACCCAGAGAAGTGGTTACCACATCCCATCTACTCCGCCGTCCCAGGCTCCACACATCCCGCGAAGGTAGTTTCCATAAGCAAATAGAGAGACTCGGAGCTATATTCCGTTCACGAGTCGTCCGGTCTCTAAATAAATCACCGCAGGGTGCTTCGAGACGGCCGGAATCCTGCGGGAATCTTTAAAGGAGCTGGCCGCAGCCTAACCAATCCTCTTAGTCGCTGGGGATTTTTGGTCATCATCAGCTATCACTCTCTTAACTCCCTCTTTGTTTGGGTCCTTAACAAAGACATGCCGGTGATCAACCGATTTCCTTGCAGTTGTGGACTGGTTTGGCCTTGTAACAATTCTTTTTGTGATTCCCTTTTGGGAGTCACAGTCGGAGATTATTAAGACCTCGCCAGTCCTCATCGCGCCGCTAGTAGTGGAAAATTCGTCCCCCAGCCTAGCTTCCTTAATCGTGACCATACTATCATCATTAAGATGGCTGGGAGGTGAACTCAATGGCACCGATAGAACCGTGAATTCGTTCGAATCTAGCAACGTTCTTCCCGCACATCGTGCAATGAAGAGTCTTTATCTATCTCTTCTAGAAAGGCTAAGGAGCCTCTCGCACCACTCTTGGCTTTTTCGAAATTCGATCGGCTCTCTGATATGACCTGTTCTGTCGCATCCTGCCGAACAATGGGTTTCGATGTATTCGCCAATTAACTCAAACGCTGCATTGCTTGTATCGTTGACAAATTCAATACGGTACATGAATTTCTGTTGAAAGGAACAACAAAATTACAACATATTTATGACATTGTTTGTGCTTTCCAAAGAATAATGGCGTTGCGCTGCGTTTTACATGATTAGGGCCTTAATAACAAGTATTTCGATAAAATTAAATATTCTTGTTATCCACTGATATGAGAATGCATAGAATCTGCGTAAAACAACCTGAAAATTATTAAATAGAAAATAATATGTTGATGGGCGACAATTTTTTATATTTTTGGTATTTCGTATAATTGTACCTATATTTATATAAAGGTTTCTGTTTTTACCTTAAAAATAGTTTAAACAAATTTATATTTATTAATTAATTATGATCCCATTATAATATTTGCTGTAATATCTAGCTGATAAAATCTCAAAATGAACATATCATCTAAATAAACTTGTAAATAAAGGATGTATAGAAATAAATAAAAAAAATATGTAGGTACCTAGTACATGTAAAATCTCTATTTGTCATAACCCTACATATTGAAATTCCGAAGGTCACGGAACAGTGGATTGTGTACATTTTTCATTTATAAACTAACATTTAATTTATGTAAAAAAAAAAAAATAATTTCGTTACCATGATTTCAGAACCATTAAATCAATATTTGTAAATTCCTGAAGAGACAAAAATTTCAAATGATAAAAGTAAATTATTAAATTCAAATAGAGACAAACTTACGTTTGAAACTATAAGACACGTTTCGGGTTAACCTTTTTAATGCTTTGTTGGGAAAATGAAGATAAATTTCTTCAGAAACGTTATCCAACATTGTATCCAAAAACAGAAACATTAAAAGATTTATTATTAAAATCAAGTGTTCCAATAGTGAGTGCTAAAAGAAATTAAACAAACATACAAACTCATTCAAACCCTAGTATTTAAATTAAGCTAAAGCTTTAAAGAAATTAAATAAAATGAAATATTTTAAAGATGTTTTTATTGAAAATCGTTTGTTTGATCATCGTTTAGTAAAAGATGATTTAATTGATCGTTGGCCTTGTGAAAAGGGTGACCAATATGTGGAACGAAAGGATTATAGAAATTTAATGGAGTCATATGTATTCATCAATCATTTACTTTAATTCTACATCGCACAACCATTTTTGCACAATTTTATATTGTATTTAGAACTTGCTGTAAAAATAGATACATATGTAGACTTTATTATTTTAGACAGATTCTTATAAGTATTTTTCATTCGTAAAAATTTAGTTTTTTGTTTTAATCCTTTTATTTTTTATTTAAGCAGAAAATTTAAGTTTTTTTTAATAAAAAATTACAATGTCAAAAAATAAAGAATCTGTTATGTATTCTCAACTACAGCCTTGGAGTACGGCTGGTGCACCACCATGTATGGAACCAATTTCCGGACCTTTAGTACCACCCCGTGTTGGAACATCTTATCAGGTTTCATATATTTAGTTTTTTTCTTTAATGTGTTGGAACAAGCACCTTATTATTTATTAGACATCACATCCACATCCATGGAGACCAACGCTTAGTTACGAAATGATTGAGGTTAAAAATTTAGCAGAACAGCCTGTCACAAATCAATTGGTTAAAGCGCGATTTGCTCCAGCTGGCATGACTACCGAACCTATGACTTTTCCCAATTTAGTTACAGGTTTTCAACGTAATCCCCAACATGCTGCCAGAGCAGCATTGTACACCCGTTACACTTCTGGGGAATGGATTAATAATAATCTAGCTAAATATACGGAATCTGCCATAAATAGGTACTTACTACAATTACAATTATTCGTTTTTTAAATATTAAATTTGAGAAAAATTTTAGAAATCAATCGGAACGTCTACGTAATGATGCGGTTCGTTTGATGCGTGAAACTGATGAAAAAACTGCTCAAGGTCAACGAGATGCTGGGCGTCGCTTAGGAGAACGCATAACGGATGTAACCTTTTGGCGCAATGAATTAAATACTGAGTTGGAGAAATTAGTTTCGGAGTCGTCGGCTTTTAGCGAATTAAAAAGGAAGTGTGGTAAAGCCATGCTGGACTTAGAAGCGCCACTGCATATTGCTCAAGAATGTCTATACCATAGAGAAGGTCGTACAGGAGTAGAAAAAGTTCATGATTGTGTGGAAAAGGCTCTGCTTCTTGAAATCGATAATTTGCGCAACGCCCGTGATAAACTTAAAGAACTGCATGAAAAGGTTTGTTTAGTTGGTTTTTTTGTATACCCTCTACCACAGATGGAAATTGAATACATAGTATGTACGTCAAAGAATTTGTATGAAAGTAAAAATTTTCACATACAAATTGCAATTCGTACCGTTTTTGGTTTGCTCCTTCAGCTTTCGTGCGTTTGCATAAATCTGAAAAATCAAAACGTTGTTTTGTTGTTAATATTATTAATGATATTAACAAAAAAAAACAACGTGTTTTTTTCTTAGCTGCTTAATTAAAGATGATATCACTATTAAACAGCTTCTTTGTAAACATAAAAAATTAAATGATTGTGGGTACTTCGAAAATAAATTAACAAACTTGTTAAAAACTAAATTTTATCCTTGAAAAAATGCTTAATATCGATATTAACCAATATGCCTGGTGCATCAATAATTGCAGCAATTATTGAAAACAGAAGAGAACAAAAAATAAGGCAATGCTTTTTTTTGGTTTATTTTCAAATTTTTTCTTGTTAAGTTTGAAACCTGTAAAAATATAAAAAATTTGTTATCTAAACAGGGTTTGTCTATTTTTCAAATAACAACTTAAGAAATAACATAATTCCTTATTATTTGAAATATATTTTGAACGTTTTTTTTTAAGCTGGGATCACACGATTGCCGCAATGCACCGATTTTTACACTTTTTAATATCCCAATCGTGTGACTGCACAATCAAATGCCTCATGTACCAATCGAGGGCAATATTGTGCTTACTTTTACCAATAAAATGCAACCCTGCTGCGGCAATCGTGTGAGTAATTGATATGCAACTGCGCGTCAATAAAAATGGCAAAAATGTACCAATATTTATTGGTTTCTTGTGCGGCAATTAAACAACACAATACGCGGCAATATTTGCCTTTTTTATTTAGCAAGTCATTAATAAATAAATTGATAAAAAATTATGTATTCCTGAAAATAACTTTTGATATAAAAGTTTTTTTAAATTAGTGAAATAGCCGTTCAGGACAATTTAAAAGCATATACATATACAGGAAAACAGAGCAAAATGTATTGAAATTCTTTAAAGCGAATTTATTTTTGAATATAAATATTCTCTATTTCTTTATATATTTAAAATATAATTTTACTTTGTTTAATTTTTGGAATTTCATATATTTTACTTACAAAATGTTAAATATTTTAATTTCAAAATTGTTCAAATTTCGATTTGTACCAACTATCGGCAATTAAATTTGTATAAAACAGGGCAATCGTGTGATTTCAGAATATTTTATTGCGGCAATTTCATTATTGTGCGTCAATAAAGCACAATCAAAATTGTGTTATATTGGTGCATTTGCGGCAATCGTGTGAACCCTGCTTTACCTGGGGGTCTCCACCTAGCACAAAATGACTGACTTTAACACTAACTTCAAGTTAAAGTTAGGTATAGACCGCTCATGTTAAAGTTTTAGCATTGTTGTTAAAACATTTCTTCTGAAAGCTCTTTTATAACATAAATTGACGCTTATGTTTGGCAACCTACTTTTTTGTATTTGCTTTTTGCCATATTTATTTATATTGTTAAAAGGGTTATAAACTGCACATAATATACCATGCTTTTGGTAAAAACGTGAATACTTTAATATTAAAAATATAAGCATTTAAGTACAAAATAAGCTTTAATTTTTTCCACAAGTTTTAAAAAAAACACACTATAGCTTCTTGACGCGGCAACGAGCTCAAAAATAATGAAAATGTTTAACTCTAACATCACTACGTGTACGCCACCATAAACACATAGGTATTTAAACAGCAAGTCTTAACTTCATGTTTTATGTTAGGGGGAGACGTGGAGTTATGTTAGTGCTTTCAAATTAGCAATTACACCCCACTATTTTGAAACGAATTTTAAATGAAAAATCGTTTTCACTTTCACTTACGAATTTGGGTTCTGTGACACACCGGATTATGATGAAGAATCATTTTTTTTGTCGGGGCATTCCACTTTTTCATAATTTTATTCTCTTCAAATATCAAATAGCATTATTACAGAGTTGAAAAAAAATTGTATAATATACCTTTCAGAAGGTGATATTTTTTGTGTAGAAAAGAAAACGCCATAAAATGTATTTAAAAATGGATTGTAATATAACTTAAGGTACGTTCAGACTAATGAAATATTTGACGAAAATATTTGTTCTGATATTTGCTTCAAACTGTGTGAAACAAAAAAATATTTTGTTTAATGTTCAAACTAAGCTCAAATATTTGACAATTTTTGTTTGATGAAACAGTTGGCAAACAGTGTTAAATAAAATAAATTAATTCATGTTTTCCATGCGTTCAGACTAAAAGAAATATTTGCATTAAATAATTATTTAATGAAAGTGTTCAAAAATAAAAATATATTTCTCAAATAGTAAAAATGAGCGCAAAAGCTAATTTATTTATTTTATTCTGTGGATCAGCATCTCTTATAGTGTTAGAACAGGAGAATTTAAAAGAAAAATAAATGGAAGCCACTGGATAACGGGAACATGGCTAAAATTTGCGAAAAATTGCAAAGTAGGAAACAAACCCTAAAATATATTTGAAGTCGCTAAATCGGTTAAAAACAAAATGTCAAGAAAAAAACACAAAAAAATTTTGCAAAAATAGCGAAAATGCGCGAAAAATTTAGATATTTCAAACAAGCCATAAAATTTATTAAAAGTACCTAAAACTAAAAGGAATGGCAAAATTTCGATAAAAATTGCTATATTAGCGGAAATTCGCAAAAATTTGCTAATAGCGGTATGATAGCAAATAATTATTATAATAATTATAGCCTAATAATTATTAAAAATCGTTAAAGCTCTAAAGATTCACAGTGAAAAATCGCTACTTTGCGAGCATGGCTAAAATTCGCGAAAAATTGCAAAATTAGAAACAAACCCTAAAATTTATTTGAAATCGGTTAAAAAAACAGATTGTCGGAAAATAACAAAAAAAATTTTTTTTAAAAAATTAGCGAAAATTCGCGAAAATTTTTGATATTTCAAACAAGCCATAAAATTGATTAAAAGACCCTAAAAGTTTAAGGAATGGCGAAAATTCGGTAAAAATTGCTAAATAAGCGAAAATTCGCAAAAATTTGCTATAGCGGCATGATACCAAAGTTTAGTACTCATAATTATTAATAATAGTTAAAGCTGCAAAGAATCACAGAAAGAAATCGCTTCTTTTGCGAACATGGATAAAATTCGCAAAAAATGGCAAACTTGGAAACAAACCCTAAAAAGCAAAATTAAGGGGAAAACAAAAAAAAAAATGTTGCAAAAATAACGAAAATTCGCGAACCATTTTAATATTTCAAACAAGCCATAAAATTTAGTAAAAGTGCCAAAAACTATAAGGAATGGCAAAAATTCTATAAAAATTGCTAAATTAGCGGTAATTCGCAAAAATTTGCTAATAGCGGCACGACAGCAAAGTCTAATAATTAAAAAAAATCTTTAAAATTGTAAAGAATCCGAAAACTTACAGGAAAAATTGCTTCTATCCGGAACATGGCTAAAATTATTTGTCGCTGTTTGCTCTTACAATTTTTTTGTAATATCAAATAAATGTTTGCTCAAAAATCACTAAAATATTTGATTTTTTGTGTTCACACTATGTTCACATTGGACAAATATTTGTTTGCCGGCAAATACTTTTATTTGCTCAAAATCAGCTGTTATTTTATTTGATACTCAAAAATATTTTGTGTTCAGACTACGTTAATGAAATATTTGATGTTTGCTTTCAAATATTTCATCAGTCTGAACGTACCTTTAGAGTTAAATAATGATTACAAATCAAAAAAAAAAAAAAAAAAAAAAAACAAAAAAAACAAAACAAGAAATGTAAATATCCTTTAAAAAAGACATAAATTTATTTTTTTTAATTTCACTGGCTGCAATAAAATGAATGTATGAGGAATTATTAAAAATTTACCCAATCTACCCGAAAAATAGGTTAGGCTAGGTTCCATTAGCAGCCGTGATCAAGCACAGCTCACGTGGGTCCATTTATTAGTTCCCATTGTGTTACCAAGGTTCCTATGTTAAGAAGAATAAGTTTGGGTTTTCGTAAGCTTTTCAATCCAGAGCGGTCCTAATTTTGAGTACAATATTATAGGTAGGTAGAAAGGCTGGTATGAAGTCTCCTTCACACCTTCACCCAGAGACCAATATGGTCTATTGTGACGCCTTGTTTGGATATAAATAAATGGGAAGTAGGTGAAATAAATAGCAAAAGCATTAGAAAAGATTGAAATGAGAAACCCTACTCAACACAAATTTGCCCTACGTGCGGCTAGCACCCAGTCTCCTATCAGACCCTCGAGCCCACAGCCCGAGACATCCCCTAATTCGCCTAAGAATCAGCTGCCCAGCCATCTCAGCCTGCTGCCCTGTAGCCTGGGACTGTATGTTCTCAACTGTCTAACTCCTCCGGCTCCTCGCACAACCCGCACATATCCAACAAGTCGGATCACATCCTCATCGCCATCCTGCCTATCATGTAGTGGCCCGTGATAATTCCTACCATGGTCCTAACGCAGACTACTCCTGCCCAGCAGAGACTCCAAATCGGACTTCCTAAGCACCGACCACAGCGTCATTGATACCCGGCAGTCCGTTCGGTTCCCCCAGGCCCGATTGGTCGTGCCCAGAATCCATTCCCTGATCCTTCCAAAATAGAAACCTATTGGAGGCCTTACCGCCTCTATACAGTAAGGATCCTCCATCTCTGAGTCCTGTCTCGCTAGCTCATCAGACACCTCATTGCCGTTTATGTTGCACTGACCCGGCACCCAGCCCATCCTTAACACATACCCTCATAAGGCTCCCTCCAGAGCCTCCTACAACCATCAACTAGCTTGGAGTTCACATAACAGCCCCTTATGGCCATAAGAGCCGCCTGGCTGTGCACGTATATAGTGACCTCCGAGTGCCTATCAATGTTGTCCCTCATCAGTTCCACGGCCCTCAAGACACCCAAAACGTCCCCATGAAAAACACTGCAGTCGTCGTTAGAATGTATGACATTCTAATGTCCAGATCCTCAATGTAAACCCCTTTACCCGTGCCTCTCATCTTCGAGCCATCAGTGAAAATAGCAAGTCCGCTAAATAATCTGCTCCTACCTGACCAACTCTCCCTGGAAGGCATTATTAACCGCCCAAAATCCACCCTAATGCCCACATAATTCGTGCGGGTGATCCTAGGCAATAATAAATATTAGAATAATTAATATTTTATGGTATTGAAAAGTTTTTAACTTAAAAATTATGAAAATTATTTTTCTTCGTTAAAGAAAACCCTCAAATAGTTGGTTAAAAATTTTACTATCAGAAATTTTGCACAAATTTTTTGTCTCAGATTCTTATACTCTTTTTCACTCTCTTTAAGAGTACGTGATCACTATTATAGCAATACCAATTATTTAAAATAAGAAATAATTTTCTGTAAACTAATTATACACTTTTATTTCGATATTAAAATTCACAAAAGTTATTAAGAGCATTAAAAATAACAATGTATTTTAATAAAATTTTTTTAAATTAAGAAAAAAATAAACAAAATCACATATTCATAAAGGGAAATAACGTTTTTAGTGTTTTGGCATTCTGAACTTTTACAAAATAAACAAACATTGGTATCACATTTGTAATCCTTTAAAATTAATTCTTGATTATTTTACGTAAATTCACAGTGACATAATAAAGTTATTTAAATTTTTTAACATATCCGGTCTCTCAGACCAGTAGGTCAACATTGGCGGGTTAAGTCCATAATGGTTCGACCTCCTGCCAGGGCAGAATTTTAACAGCTAGTTTATAAAACAATAATAATAAAATATATTGACTGTATTGTATAGTTTAACGACTTTATTTTGGGTATACTTAACCTTGTCCAGGTTCGTTACAAGAAAAATAATGATACGGTGTTATTTCAATTATTACAATATAAAAGGAATTCGATTTATTACTTTATGAGCTCTTTCTCGTAAATTACAAAAAGTACAATAAATGTTATATTAAAAAATACGTATGATGAGCGAAATGTGTTTTATCCTCGGTCTCCTTTGTCTCAGCAGCTCCTACACGTGCTATAGATCTCCTGGTTTTTCTGCCGTGGATGTCCCTGCTGTATCACTGATTTCTTGATAATGGCCCGTATTCTAACAACACTCACTAACTTCCTGTGTTGTGTCAGAGAACCACTAATGGGAAGTTTGTAAGTTTCCACTCCTTAACCACTGTTTTGTGTTAGATAACCACTAACTGAAAGAAACCACTCGGTGAAATGTCTACGTGTTATTTATTACTAAAATGTCTACGAGTTTATTATTAAAAAATATCGTGTTAGAAACCACTAGTTGGATTTGTGTTCTTTAATTTCACACTGGTTAAAAACCACTTGGTGAAATGTCTACTTGTTCTTAAAATATTTTTTTTTGCTAATTACCAGTTTATTACCTCTTACATCCTTGAGCACTGACAGAATAGAATGATTAATGTTTATGGCGCTCTTTTTATACTAATATATATACATATATATTCATTCCTTTAACTACCACTGGAGCATTGGGCGCCAACAATAGCCCAAGTTGATTCCATGTTAACCCAATAGATCTCAGTTTATTTTTAAGCTAATAAGACCTAATGATATTGATGTAAATAAAACAAATTTATTACATTTCACCCGACGTTTCGTCACTTTTTTGGTGACTTTTTCAAGTGTCGTAAAATTTATATATTATTTTACATTAAAAACATTAGATTTTTAATAAAATTCAATTGCACAAAAACATTTAGCAAAAAACAGTAAAGCAATTGCGGTGGAACGTCTGCAAGTTGTCCGTGGTCTACCAATTATTCTTCCCACTTGGGTAACCGGATTCCAACGCAACGCTTGCTTCGCAATGTTATTATCCACACGACGTAGTACCTGCCGAATCCACTGCCATTTACGTTTTTGGATTTTAGAAGCCACATTCATTTGATTTGCTTGGCGTTAGGAGCTCAACATTCGTTTGTAATTGATAGGTTTGTAATCGATAGGTAACACCCCTGGTAACCTTCCAAGTGGTGCATCCATATAACAGCGCGGATTTAACGTTGGAATTGAATATTCGAAGCTTGGTCCTTAGGCTTAAGTTGTTGTTCAACCAAATGCAGTTCTTGCTCTCTTTTATATTAAATTGCAATAATATTTCACACTAACAACAACCATCTTTATTTGTAATTTGTATGTGCCTTGTTGTTTACAAATAAAGTGCATGCTTTGTTATTGTAACTTGATTAGTTGTTTGTCGTGCCTGTGCATTTTATTATTATAAATTGTTTACTTCTTACACTCCTTCCCGATTGGTACTCTTCTTATCTCCTTTAGCTCGCAGAGGAGTATAGGGCCTGGGGGCGAGCGGCGATTTTTACCCGGTTAAAATTGTATCCCATTTTTTTATATCATCTTTAATAATTCGTCTCCATGTATGCTTAGGCTTTCCTCGTTTTTTGCTACCTTGAGGGTTCTATTCGAGAGCTTGTCTGCACATTTCTGTTGGTGGTTTCCGCAGGGTGTAACCAATCCAATTCCATCGTCTCTTTTGAATTTAGTTTTGTACTGAAATTTGGCTGCATTTCTCAACAATTAATTTGTTGGATATGGTATTTTGCCACCAGATTTTCAAAATGATCCTAAGGCATATGTTGACAAAATTTTTTTAGTTTCTTTTAAAGTACCTTTGGCATTAGCCAGATCTCACATCCGTATAAAAGAATAGATTTTACGTTTGAATTGAAGATGCGTAATTTGGTTCGGGTGTAAATTTATGATGACCTCCAGGTTTTCCAAAGCTGTGAAAAAGCAGCTTGCGGCTTGGATATTCTACTTTGGATATCGCCCGCAGCATCGCCATCAGAGGAAATAACACTCTCGAGGTAATTTATGGGGTTAACATTATCGATAGCATTTCCACCAGCTTTAAAGTTTGCATCAGGGTTGGTTGCGTTTACTTTCAACGTTTTAGTCTTTGCGGAGTTAGTCTCGAAGACAACATTAAGATTCGGTAATGAGGTCGTCAATCTTATCTTGCATAAGATTGAAAGCATTAACAGACTCTGTTAATGCTTTCAAATGCTCTGATACAATCGACGAATACAAGTTGGAGACCGGTTCTGAACTCCACGGTACAGTGTGTCACAAAAAGTTTTCACTACTTGTAGAAATTAAAGTGCGTAAATAAGATAACGTATTTCTTTTTTGCACTTTTAAATGCTCATTGAAGTTTATGGACTTCATTACCATTTTTTCCTTCTATAGGTGTGTTCATTTACTTTACTAGCATAATCTTGCAAAGAGAGAGTAAGTAGGAATTTAAAGAAATTGATTTCAAAAATACTAAAAAGTAAATAAATACTTTGCCAGCCAAAATTTGCAAGTAAAAGTAGTGACGAATATACAGGAATATTTGTGTACCCAATAATAATTCGAAGACTTGGGAAAATGTTATACACCACGGTAAAAATAATGTGATTTTATTAATTTATATTTGTTTATGTTGAATAAAATGAATCATGAATTGGATTTTTTTTTATTATGGAGGTGAAAGAAGAATTCGGGTTTTCATTAATAATAAAAGATAAAAAACCCTTTGTTAACGATAAAAGTATTTATAAGGCAAAACAAAATATATACGGACTGACTGACAGATTCATCTTCGCACAGACTTAACGCCGTGAGTTATAAGGTTGAAATTTGAATCGGATGCTGGTCTCTCGCTAAATCGATCCAATAAAAATCGAAGAATTTGCTAATAGTACGAAAATTGTGTGTGTGTTATTGAACAAATTTAGTGCATGGCGACTCGGAAGCAACTACCTTCATGTGTAAATGCTAGGTAAGATGGAATTTTTGGAAATTCGAATGTTTAGGGAATAAAAACGAGTAAATATATTAAGTGTATTAAGAAAATGGACGAAAAAAGGAAAGTGATTTTATTATTTTTAATTATATTTATTTATTTTTATTTAATTGTTCAGCAAAAGAACAATTGTTGCACAATATTATGTGGCAGCTCTATTCAACTTTTATGTACAAATAGAAAAAAAGTGGCATCACAGTTCATTTTGTTCTGAACAAGAATTAAAATTAAGCCATTAATTTTTCAATTCAAGCCAATAAACAAAGAAATAAAAACTGTTACACATTCATAACTTATCCAAAAAATTACAAATTTGTTTTTTTTAACGAAATTCAAACATTTAAGCGGTGAAAATTGTACCAATTTTTGGCACTTTCTTAACTAAACATTTTTCTCCATTCTTTGCAATATACGTTCTCAATTATGGGCTTCCACTACAATAATGAATTTTTTTATATTTCAATGGGGAGAAAATAAATAAAAAATGATGAAATGCGGGAAATTAAATGTCTTTGTTTTACTTTTTCGTTCTACACGTGGGACCTATAACGTTGGTAATTTTTTTAAAACATAAACTTTGGCATTTAAATATGACCACAAAAGAAAGGTAACGAGGTAGCGGGTTAAATGATTGTTTATTAAAAAATAATTTTAGATATTCTCATTATGTACTTTATGGCCGTTTTATTTGGTCCAAATGCATTTCTTTGGTGTTTGTTTCATAATAAACAAGACGGTCATAAATGTTACAATGAGAATATCTCAAATTATTTTATAATTAATAAGAATCTTTAATTTTGTAAATAATTTTATTTGCAAACAAATTTTTTAACTAATGGGGTATTATACTGCAATAGTGTTAAGTATCGGGTATCTAGGTAACCATTATACTCACAGTACTGATCGGTTAAAAGCAAAACAAAATAAATAGGGGATTTTTTTTTTAACAAGTTCGTTATTTTATTTAGCAATAAGAATATCTGTCCTAAGTTAAACAAAAGTATGATTTCTTATCGCATAAGTATTTTTAATAATTTAAAAAATTAACATTGGCTTTTACTTAATTTTTACTTAATTTTCTTATTTAAAACTTCTTTTGGAAAAGTTTGTTTTGTAAACCAAAGCTTGCAAGTAAAAATTTTACCAGTAAGAACATGCAAGAATTTTTTTTATCTTTCAATTTGTTTCTCTCTTTTGACGCTCTCAACTTGCAAGATTTTGGGTTACTTTCCAGTAACAATTGTTACAAATTAGTAAAAAATTTTAGTAAATGAACGCAGCTTATGTTCCCATTATATTTTGTTTTTCTTTCAATTTTATTGTTCACCGTCTAAGTATTGATATAAGTTACTTTTTTGTTGCATAATTGTAAACTTTAATATAGGCTATGGGTAAAGGAAAAGAGATATAATTTCGCGTAAATTCATTAATAATTAAACATTATCAAAAAGGGAAAATCGTATCGAGAAATAGGAAAATTGTTAAACGGCTTCAGTAGAAAATATGCCTAGAAGCGGCCGAACAAAAAAAACTTTCTAGTTGAAATGTTAGACATGTCCTTAGAAAAGTGAAAAAGTTTAAAGAGAGGACGGATATAGCAGCAGAGTTCCACAAAGAAAACCACGCATAAGTGAGAAAAATAGAAGGTTTCCGTTGGAGTTTGCCAATTAATAAATACAAAGACGTGAAGTTTTTGAAATTCTAATTTTTACAGATCAATATAAACATAATTTGTTGGGAAGTCTGGCGAAAACCTACTACTGCCCTATAATCCAAAAATTTTATTGTTACTGTAAAGCATGGCAGGGCAGTTGGTGTTGGTAATTTAGCTTTCGTTGAAGGCATAATGGGTCAACACCAGTTTAAGAGCATAGTAGAAAACAATTTGCAAACGGCAGACAAACAAGACCTTGGACCTAATTGGATCTTGCAGCAAGATAACTATCCGAAGCTAAATGCAATTTCGTTGAATAAGTGGCTGCTTTATCGATATATTGACTCCGCATCGACTAAGAAAAATATCGGATAGCTTTTGTTTTCTCTAAACTCCAAGTTTTAGGTGTCTAAGCTTGAGTCTCTGACTGTAGTAGGTATTAAAGTGTTTTTTCTTTGAAAACAGTTAACATTTCTACCGCATGGGGAAGTCGATAATGATTTTGAAATCCAACTTCAATCTTCCCTTAAAAATACTTTACTTACTAAGGGCGGGTTTTTGAAATGTGGAGTATGTTTTAACTTAGTATAACGTCGTCTGAAACTCGGAGTTTTCCTGCAAAATGTGAATTTTTTTATTATTCCATTAAAGACCAACATTTTCACCAAACCAAAGCTGTTCCGCCAACATTTTATATACACGTTTGGTAATGGCGGCACAAATCTGTTTTCAGATTAACTAAACCTAGTTTAACTGACATCTCAAAAACTCAGCCTAAATATGGTCTTTAAATTTAAACGAAACTTTAAAAATTGTTTATAAGTTCCACAACCATTTTACCCCCATATTCATAAAAAATATTTTTGATTAATAAAAGGTTTATTGAACAAATTTTCATATAAAATTCGTTTCATAATCTTCATGTGATGAAGAGTACAATATTGTTACGTTACTGCCTTTTCAATAACGTTTTTGGTTTATTTCCTTTATAATAAACCTCTTGAGTTCTTTTATTGCAACTTTAATAAAATAAATAAAACACTTTAAACACTTTTCTTTATAGCTGTACTATAAACTATTCACGCCACTTTATTTAGAACTTAGTCAATTTTACCACTTATAATTACGATGTACACACTTAAATAATCGTACTAATACTGATTATCGATGCCAACCTTCGCGAGTATTTATACTCTGTTCGCTGACATCTAGATGTCTCTAGATCATTCTACTCGGCGAAATGTCTGTTACATTTTAGACATTTCTGGGCGAATCGAGATTTTATTATCTTACAGCGAATATCATTATGCATTTACACATAAATAAACTAAAGCATACTTTATGGGTTACAGATAATCTCAACAGTATTATGTTATACATTTATCTATAACAATCATAACATTACATTTGTACTAGAAAATTATGTACAGTGGGTTTACATTAAAAGTATGCGAAACTTATACAATAACATTTTAAACTAATAAAATTACTAATAAACTAAACTTATTCTTAACTAAAGTTACTTTCGTAACACTGCCCCCCACTTAAGCCTGTTCGTCCCGAATAGGCTCAGAATCACCTCTTCCATAAGGGGCTAATCGTTCCAAATGAACAACTTTCATTTTTGCCCTTGGAGTTCACCGCCCGATCATATATGGACAAATTAGTGCTCACACGTTCGTACTTACGAAGTTCGTAAGGACTTCTCCACTCCAAGGAAGATACCTCATTATCTTCCTGTACATTAAGTGCACCAGAGTTGCACTGCTGGAGCGGCGCACAACTTATATTTGTTGTACCCCTGGCTGCAACACACTTTTTGCAGCTTAATATCCAGTCCTTCACGGCTTGTTTACATCCAACCCAGTAGAAACGTTTCTTCAACCTTTCTACGGTTTTCCTTACACTTAGGTGATCTCCACTAGGGCCGTGGTGAATTTTCCGCACCACTTCACATACCTTAGTAGACGGCACAACCATTAGGCTTTTAACTGCCTTGCCATCGGCGCTCTCCCATGTTCGGTATAGGCAACCATTTGCCATTCGAAGACTATTCCACTGTATCCAATATGCTTTCATCAGTGGACCATCCGATGCAATTTCTTCAGAAGTTGGTCTTCTACCTGCCATTTTGTCCCTCATAATCTTAGCCAATACAGGATCACTTCTCTGCGCCGTTATCCAGTCTTTACTGGGCTCTACCTGCAATGAGCAACCTTCACTGATGCTTTTCCTTCTATCGGACTCCGTATAGTGCCTGTCCTCCAATTTACTTAGCTGTCTTACATAAGCAACCGCTTTTTCACGTTTATCAACTTTTCTGCGAGCTGACGATTTCGGACGAGTACAAGCGAGAGGCTGTCCCACACGAGCCTCGCTTCCATACCCAACATCAAGGGGTATTTCAACATCACCCAAACACATGATGTGTTTTCCCATATCGAGGGCCTATATTCAAAATCCTCTATCTTAAAAAACACATCTTTTCAGGAGAACCAAAAAACTGTTTTTTTTTCGCATATTACTTGAGTTATTAAAATTCGGTATTCTACAATATTTTTTAAATCAACTACTGAATCTCACAGATAATTGGCTCATTAAATTTTGCATTATTGGGGAACTTATGCGAGATAGAGGGTTTTGCTGCTCAAAAATTTTCATATCTATGTATGAAAATGAAAAGATAGAGGGTTTTGCATTTTAATAAAAATAAATTATTTTGATTTTATTTATGCCATCTGTCGGTGTCTAACGTGGTTTATTTAAGATAAAGGCTAATAATACAACATAAGATAAAAAAAATTAACAATATTAAACAAAAATGTATAGCAAGAAATTTTTTCTTGGTGGTTTTTTTGAATTTTGTATGAAAACTTCATCAGTAGTAAAAAACCCTAAATATTTTTGGCCTTTCATTCGCTTTACTGAGTTTTCCTTTCGAAAATTTGATATAGGATTATGTTTCTGCTTAGTTCTCTTGCAAACGACCAGATTATTGTTGTTTTTTTCCGACCGGCCTCTATATCTTCATTTGATGATACATAATCGACTTCTATACGTTGCAAGGAATTAAAAGCAACATTATTTTTCTGTTCACACTTAATATAATCAATATCAAGATAAGACATTTTGAACTGTTACAAAAGCTTATTATTAAACTAAATTTTAAACTTACTATTATGTATGTTTATTACACGATAATAATATTTTAATTACATACGATTTTAAATATCCTATAAATTACTTATTTTTTTTTTGAAAATAATACCACTTTAAAAGAAGACAATTTCTTTAACAAATTCCAACTTTAACCATTTATTTTTATGCCATGGACATTATATTTTCCAAAGCATGTAAAATATTTTTATGGTAATTCAGTTCAGAATCGCCTTTCGCTATTTTGATAAACCATTAAAAATGTCAAATTCATGTTCAGCTTGCAAAAAATAATAAAAAAAAACATGTATTGCAAGAACAAGTTATTCCAAAAAATATTTGAAAATGAATTATTAGAAAAGATAGAGGGTTTTGCATTCAGAAAAATTAATTGTGTAAGATAGAGAAAGTACAAAAATGCAAATAAAACAGCAAAAAAAATATTTTTGGTTATGAAAATCACACCATAGATGAGGGCTGTTTTACTGAACATTTTATCATTAAAAAGTCATTTTCGTGAAAATCAAAGATAGAGGGTTTTGAATATAGGACCTCGATATCCAGACTTATGTTTTACGAATCATAAAATCTGCGCCAATCAGTACTTCGTCTACAATGTCAGCCACAAGAAACTCATGAAAAGTGACTATATCAGCAATTCTTAACCCCACACGTGTTTTTCCATAGACAGTAGCAGGCTCACCTGTTGCTGTTCGCAAGCTTACTCCGCTTAGTGGTTCGACAGCTCCGCTCACTAAGTCAGGCCTGATAATTTAAAATCCTGCACCAGTGTCGATAGTCAAAATGCGCTCTTTGCCATCGATGTAACCACATGTTGTAACACTTCTATTGCTCTTTTGCACTACCAAATTTATTGTCGAGTCCTCAGATGCGAATGGAAGCACTCCCTCCATACTTAACGGCGACTCCTATGATGACTGATAATTAGCCTGCTGGCTGTTTATTGGCGGTGAAGCTGATCTTCTTAGCTTTCTTGGTGCTCTACAGTTTCTCTGCATGTGACCAATCTTTCCGCAGTTATAGCATTTCACTTTAGTTTTACTTTGCTTCTCGCTTAAAGCTTCCATAACTGCCTCTTTTAGATCCTGCACAATATCCCTTTCACCTTTGGTGGTCACATCGAGCATTCGCACCTTGCCTACTTGTGGTCTTGAAATAATTCTAGCGGTTTCTTGGGCTAGGGCAAATGAAACAGTCTCTGCAAAGGTAGACTTTTGTGACGTACATACCGCAATTTTTACGTCAGCATCTCGAATACCGTTTACAAATGCCTCCGTTTTAAAATTATCCAAAAATGGATGATTTTCCCCAGGATACGTAAGCTGCACCAAACGCTCTATCTCGAGTGCAAAATACTGTAAAGTTTCGTTTGCCTTTTGCACTCTGCCTCGCAACTCCATTTTGTATATCTCTTTTCTGTGTTCACCACCATACTTACGTTGCAGTGCTACCATAATGTCGTCATAATTTCTACAACTAGTTGGAACGCTTTCTAGAACTTCAGCCGCAGTCCCCTTTAAAGCAAGAATTAACTCTATGGCCTTTTCATCATTGTTCCATGCATTTCTGTTAGCAACTGTATCAAACTGGAACTTAAAAACATTAAATGGAACATTACCATCAAAACAAGGGGCCTTTACTCTGCTAGAGACTTCTGGATAAACTCGCACCGCTGCCTCCTGGCATTGAATGTTATTTACTTTTGCCTCAAGATGATGGAACTTTTCATCAATATCCGTAATTTGTGTTGTTACTTCAGTAAGCTTTTTGTTGAATTCTATTTCCATTTCATTTACTCTTTCACTTATTTCAGTGGAAATCTCCTGAAGTTTCTCATTTGTAATTCTCTTGAATTTCGGCCAGGATGGTGCTCGATTTCTCTTCCATTTTTCTAGAAGTTTCATCCATTTTTCGAGAAGTTTCAGCTAGAATATCGGTCGAATTTTCTTTTATCATCATCACCATGCTTCTGAAATTATCGTCCATTTTTCTAGAAGTTTCATCAAGAATAGCTCTAGAGTTTTCATCCATTTTTCTAGAATTTTCCTCCGACATTTTTTCCTTTTTACCATCATAGCAGCAAACATCGTGCTGAAATCCATAGTGCTGGTAACTGCACGTGTGCATACCTCTATTTCTTCTTTATCCTCGAATTCGTGGCAATGTCAATATTGCGTCGCTCGAATTCATCTATTAACCTCTTCTGCAGCTCTGCTTTATTTCCTGCAGTTGGTAGATCTAACTTGCTCAACTCTTTCTTGAGCTGATCCACTTTAAGTTCTTCAAATTTCATTGCTGTCTATTATTTTTTTTTATTTTAATTTTTTTTTCTAATTTATTTTATTTTTGCAATTTCACTTCTGACACCAATTGTTACGTTACTGCCTTTTCAATAACGTTTTTGGTTTATTTCCTTTATAATAAACCTCTTGAGTTCTTTTATTGCAACTTTAATAAAATAAATAAAACACTTTAAACACTTTTCTTTATAGCTGTACTATAAACTATTCACGCCACTTTATTTAGAACTTAGTCAATTTTACCACTTACCACACACTTAAATAATCGTACTAATACTGATTATCGATGCCAACCTTCGCGAGTATTTATACTCTGTTCGCTGACATCTAGATGTCTCTAGATCATTCTACTCGGCGAAATGTCTGTAACATTTTAGACATTTCTGGGCGAATCGAGATTTTATTATCTTACAGCGAATATCATTATGCATTTACACATAAATAAACTAAAGCATACTTTATGGGTTACAGATAATCTCAACACTATTATGTTATACATTTATCTATAACAATCATAACATTACATTTGTACTAGAAAATTATGTACAGTGGGTTTACATTAAAAGTATGCGAAACTTATACAATAACATTTTAAACTAATAAAATTACTAATAAACTAAACTTATTCTTAACTAAAGTTACTTTCGTAACAATATGAATATATTTGCTCCGATAAAAATTTTATTAGCTTTTTCATATTTTTAAAGATTACAAAGCAAGCAAATGATTGTCGAGCTGCTCAACATTTATTAGAAGAGGATGTATCGTTTAAAGAGTCGACGTTGGGCATAGATTCAGTTTGTCATCAGTTAAATAATTACAGCAGAGGTATTTCTTATTATGGAGGTATCGAAAAATATGATCCATCCGTAAGTACTCAAGAGACATGGGCGGAAGCAAGTAGTCAACGAGTAAGCAGGTAAGATTTTAAGATTATATTTATTTATTTATTAATAACAGTTTAAAAAAAAATTATCATTAGATCTCAGGCTGAACGATCTAAACTTTCTCAGTTGCGCAGTGATGCGGAGACCACAGTTAATGCAATTGCTACATCTGTTTGGGATCATTGGAGCAACACAAATAATGCCTTTGATCGCAGATCCCAAGAAATGGCAGAATCAAAAAATAAAATACAACTACATCTACATAAAGTCCAACAAGAATTATTCGATTTGGAAAAGCATCTATTTCTGTTACAAAAAGCTATACAAGATAAATCCAATCCTTTAAAAGTAGCTCAAACACGTTTAGAGGCGCGCAGCCATCGAGAAGGCGTAGAGTTGTGCAAGTAAGAATTACATATATTTAAAAAAAGTAAATTTTCAATAATTTAATTCTCAAGGGATTATGTTCAATTACGCTTGGTTCAAGAAGTGGACGATTTGAAAGATGTTGTCAATAATTTGCATCACAAACTACAAGAAGCCGAGGCACAACATCAGAGCTTGTTAAAAACACGTTCTAATTTGGAGGCAGATCTGCGCAATAAAGTAAACGCTTTATTTATTGATCGTGAGAAATGTATGGGCTTAAGACGTTCTTTTCCCGTTAATAATATGATTAAATATTAAATAAAAGCGGATGAATATGTTATTTAACATAGAAATTCTAGTATAACCATATTCGCTCTGTTGGATTTTCTTAAATTGTGTATTGCATTAGTTTATTCTACATTAAAATATTTTTTAATTTATCTAGCTACGTAAATCAATCTTTCAATGGTTTTTATATACATATACATATGTGCCCACAAAGAATACCAACTAACGTCGAGTGAAAATCAGAAACAATTTTTAAATATTTTTTTGATGAAAATGTTGAAGTTGAAGAAGATAATTAATTGCAATTTTTTTTTGTCAACATCTACCATCAATTTTCGAAGAAGTTGAAAGTTTCCCATGAGAAATACATAGGCTTAAAAATCAACATCTTTCAACATCTTTAAAAGATGTACCAACCTCATTTTATTCCATTCTACATCTTACTATTTTTTTAGTGTCTGGAAAAGTGCCATCAAATTCTATTAGTACAGTGGCATCACTGACAAAATTAAAGAAAATGCTTTTTTTGTATAATGTTATTCACAATTGGGTTGTTCATGGAAGGCTGGATATCAGGTTATATGGTTATTTAGTTATATTTACAACAACAAAATACATTTATTCAAATTTTTTTTTAAATATATTTTGTTGCTGTTAATATAACTAAACATATCACCTAATAATCCGCCTTTCGTGAACAAGCCATATGTTTTATTTTTGTTTGTTAAATTTTATTTATTTATTACTTTTTTGCGTATGTTTTTGTACATTGTATCTACCATTTACAGTTTTTAATTAATGGTAGATGTTAGATGTGAACAATGTAAACGCATGTTTCATATTTCCTACATCTTCCATACGTTCCACATAAATGTTGTTTGTGTAAAAGGCTTTAAAAGGTTTCGCGCCGTAAACATGATTGAAATATGCTGCGAAACAGGTCAAATGTACTTTCGGCTGATTTCATAAACGCAGTATTGCAAAGCATCACTAAAAACAAATGCGTTGACAAGGCTTCACAAATAAAAATAATGCACAAATTTCGCAACCATTTTGCAGTACAACAGATTAAATAAAATAAAGTAAAAATTATTAAATAATAATATTAATAAGAGTATTAACATTTTTTTTTATCTATTTTAAATAAAATCACTCCAACAACAAAAAAAGAAACCAAAAAATCATATAAACCGCATGCTTGGCAATCTAGTTTCAGCGTACCATCAAGGCCGGTATTCACTATCCTACATAATCGTACGATTCATTTACATATATTATCCGAAATAAAAAATGTCTGCAAAATCTTCAATGCCACACTATCCCACAAAATAAGATGCAAACTCAAATGACTCACCTACTGTCATACTAATTATTGTTAACAGATACGGCACAAGCTCTATGTTTACATTTGTCCTTCAAGTTGTACTAAAAAAGGTCAACAAGAAAAAGAAAGACTGAAACATGATAAAACATAAAAATGTACTTTGGACTTCAAGAAAAATTCTTTACAAAAAGTACGAAAAACAGAAGTAAGGAAGAACATGTAAATCAATTAAAATATATAATCATTCAAAACAAATTTCGATCTACCAAGGTAAAAATACCATTTGGTTAAAAGATTGATGTTTGACTATTGGCTAGCAAACCCCTCTGAGGAGATTGTAAGTAACAATCGAAAATAAATTCCCAGCTCAGTCAAGAATGAAAACTTATTAATAAATTTTAATTCATTTCATGTTGTAAAATTCCTTTCTTCATAAAAATAATTCAATGAAATTTAATTTCAATGCATTTTAGCCTGATTTAAAATTTCAAAAGTTTGATTAAAAACCATTCACAGTTCAACAGGTGTGTTAATTTACTTTACTTGCAGAAACTTACAAAGACAGAGTAAGAAGGAATTTAAAGAAATTGCTTTCAAAAAAACTAAAAAGTAAATGAACACTGCCAGCCAAAATTTGCAAGTTAAAGTAGTGACGAATATACAGGAATATTTGAGTACCCATTATTTTTCTAAGACTTGAGAAAATTTTATACATTACGGTAAAAATAATGCGATTTTATTAATTTATATTTGCTTATGTTATATAAAATGAATCACGAATTGGATTTTTTTTTTTATTTAGGAGGTGAAAGAAGAATTCGGGGTTTCATCAATAATAAAAGATAAAAAAAACCCTTTGTTAACAATAAAAGTATTTATAAGGCAAAACAAAAATATTTAATTTAACAATCTATGTATAACCTATGTATATATTTATAAAATTTCAACGTTACGGACTGACTGACAGATTCATCTTCGCACATCCTTAACGCAGTGAGTTATAAGGTTGAAATTTGAAGCTAATAGTACGAAAATTGTGTGTGTGTTAGTGAAAAAATTTACCCTGTCGGATTTTTATTAGCTTGCTCAACATTTAGTTGACTCTAAGCTAACTTATTTACAACTGACTAGTAAACTAACTCATAATTGGTGCACATTTGAGTCAGTTGTGTTTTGCGCGACTGACTTCTTCTCGTTAAGTATTGAACTAGCTTTTGGCTAACTCAAAAGTTATGGAGAGATTTGTGAGTTGTGTTTTGTGCGACTGACTTCTTCTCGATATCAATTGAACTAGCGTTTGGCTAACTCAAAGCTGATGCAGTAAACTTTGGTAAAAAAACGTTTTGCTTGTTTTGTGTACTTTTTCAAAGTTAAATAATAAGCAAATGTTCCCATATTCTCTTTGTTAATATCATTTAGTTAAATACATCTCATTTTCAAAGTAGAATTATTATGAAACCATATCGGGCATGCTCCTGGTGTCTTATAACTGAGAGTTTTTCTGTAGACAAAGAGGAAATACAACAAAAGTAACAATATTTTTGTCCGAAGAATAATTTTTTTCTGAAAGTGTTCTTCAGAACGATTTTTATTTTTTTATTTAATTCTTCAACAAAAAAACAATTGTTATAATATAAATGCAAAAGCACTTTATGATGTGGCAGCTCAATTTAACTTTTGTGTACAAATAGAAAAAAAGTGGCATCGCAGTTCATTTTGTTCTGAACAAGAATTAAAATTAAACCATTAATTTTTCAATTGAAGCCAATAAACATAGAAATAAAAACTGTTTTACATTCGGAACTTTCCAAAAAAATACAAATTTTTTAAGGGGTGAAAATTTTACCTATTTTTGGTACTTTCTTAACAAAACATTTTCCTCTAATGGGCTTCCACTACAATAATAAATTTTTTTATATTTCAATGGGGAGAAAAAATATATAAAATGGTGAAATGCGGGAAATTAAATGTCTTTGTTTTACTTTTTCGTTCTACAAGTGGTACCTTTTTAATTTGCTATGTCCCCTTTTACAATGTGGCAAGTGGAAGGCAGACAGACGAAGTTTGTAGGCGAGGTAGAGTGTGTAGTACATGACTATCTGTACTAGACATTTTTCGTGTTTCTCTTTTACTGTTCGCAATTTTCATGTTGTTGCTTCATATCATTTTTCTCACACCAATGTAATTAAATGTTAAATGTTCGTCTCCGTCAACAGCGAAAAAGAACGAAAAAAAGAAACGAATAATTTCTGTCTGTCTATTAATTTCGCGATTGTAAAAGGTTTAGGTAAGTTCAAAAGAGAATAAGAAAAATGTCTGCCTTTCAATTTCAACATTGTAAATTGGGACTATACACATTGGTAGCCCTGATGTTGTCCATTATTAATTGTTTATTTAAAAGTGAAACAGGAAAGTTTTTTAAGATTTGTAAAAAAAAAAATAAAAAAAATTAAAAATACCAAGTAAATATATATAATAATAGCAATAATGGATTACAGTGCACGCCATAAAAGGCGATTAGTGATAAAGTAGTAACATGGATTACTTTTGAAACTAACCCGCTTGAGTACTCCATGGAGTAGCTTAGGGACTACTTCGGTGGGTTATATGGACATTACGATGTCCTAGGAGTGGACATGCAGTTGTTGGCAGCACTGCATGCTTATTTGTCTTATATGGTCCAATCTACAGTAAATTGGACCATGTTGTAAGTAGTCCATTTAAGCCACAATGGACCACGTAGTCCAATATTATCTGCAAACACACGTACACACATGTATTAAAGGTAGTTGAAAATCCAATGCTTTTTGTTGTTGTTTAAAAATGTTTTCTTTTTTGTACTTGCAAGCACACACGCACACAAATGGATTAAAAGAGTGCATTTTGTTGCTTTCTTAAAATGTGTACGTTTTTGTTGTATATCGCACTAATTATCTCTAAATGTCAAGTGGTCGAATTTCGGCTACCGGGCGAAACTAGTTTGTATAAACATTTTGGAAAATATTAAGATATAAGCAATGGTTTTGAAACATTTTAAGCTAAATTAAAAATTAAACGGTTTTTGAAGGACGATTTGACGGGAAGTCTTCAAAAAGGTTGGAAGCAATTACCATAGACTACCCTACAAGAAGACTACCGGTCATTTTACTAGTTAGATGACCAGTAGTGCTCACTGATATATTGGTTATAAGTTCTATTAGTTTATTAAGAGCAAAATTAAAAAACAGACCGAAACCTTGAGTACATGTGATTGTGCCTTTCTCTCTAACTCATTGTCTCTCTCTCTAACTTATGAATTCAATGTAAAACTGTTGCAAGTGTGTTAGTAAACCAATTTTTTTTTGTAGTTTCGGTTACTCATTTCTTGTAGGGTACTTTGTGATGTTAACAAAAGTGCTACCATTGTTGCATATTTTCTGCTAAATTGAGCAGGTTGAGTTAGGATATTGGAAATTTTTTTGAAAAAAAAGCTAACTGCTTTTTAGCATATTTCCTTGTCCTAACACAGGGTCTCCACCTGAGATAAGATATAAGATTTTTATATCAGCAAACGTCAAATTCAATCGCAGAGAGTGTTATCTTACGTGTGGACTCTCAAATAGTGTTAGTATAAATATTATAATAAATGTTATGAGACAGTTGTTATGAGAAATCTTATAACAACTATCTTATAAGATGAGCTGTCAAAAATACACATACATACATACACATAAATTAATAATAAGACGCTATCATTAAAATGTTTAATTTTTTAAGTGAAAATAGTTGAATTCTTGTGAAAAGTGCTTAAAAAATAATATTAAACACTAAAAACAGAGAATAAACTAAAAAAAGAATCAAAAACGACACAAGTTTAATGTACGAAAATCAGTAAATTGTGAAATCTTATAAGATACATGTTCCCCTTGTTTAAGATTAAGATTAACATGAAGAAATGTGCTCTCTCATTCTGCCGACGTTCTCTCACATATTATATCAGATATTAGGTCTGTCTGCGTACTTTTCCAGTAGCAAATACTCAGTAAATTTTTTTGGGAGAGTAAGACAAATTTTACTCTTTCGGCTGAGAATATCTCAAAAAGTACGCAGACAGTATCCAGTGAAATCTTGCAAGAAAACAGCTGATCGGTGTGTAAACAATTGAAATAACAAACGTGAGCCAAGATAGCGTTGAAGAAATAGCGTCCAATTTGGGAATTTAAAAACCGGGAAACCAAAATACCCAAATAATGGGTATTTGCAGTATAAACAAAAAGTTAGCGTCGAATTTAGGAATTTAAAATAGGGAAGTACAAATATAGGAACAAATCTAGTTTACCGACGCAGCTCCAAATAAAAAAAAAAGTACCCAGGGTGATGGAAGATGGAAAAATAAGAAGAAAAATTAAATTAAAAAGTTGGCGCAAACGCTAAGTTTTCGAGTTATGGACGTTTAAAGTTTTCATATAAATATGTGATTTTCCACTACAATTCTTAACGTATATGGCCAATATTGGTATCATTTTAAAGCTCTTAAACAGATTTTTCTGGATATACATAATTTATTTTAAAATATTAAACTCTTTAGATCACATTACTTTACATTAATGTTATGGAAGTGCACTAGGAAAGAATGTAGTTTATTTAAATAAAAGTGTAATACAAATTTTATAAAATAACAGACACTAGCATCGCAAATAAAAATTATTTGCATAGCCAGCCTTTGGCCGGACGCAAGGATGTTCTTCTCTATGGTATAATAAACACCGGTTTCGCTTACTAAAGCTTCCTTCCATAGCTTCGGCCGGTCGCAAATATTTTCTCCCCTATGGTATAACTAATACTGGCTTCGCTAACTAAAGATTCTCTGCATAGACGGCCTTTGCCCATGGGCAAGGATTCTCTCCTCATTAGTACAACATAAACATAAAGAATGTTTTACTTGTATTTTAATTAAAATTCTTAAATAAATTAGTATGTAGTATATACATACATTAAAGAATTAGAAAAAATTAATAAATTTGTTTTTATGCTTACTAAAAAACTTTTGTATTTTGCAAACTCGTCCCACTTCTTAATAAACTAAAAATATTTAAATAAATTCTGTATGTCCAGAAAGATCTAGTGAAACGCTTTGCAATGATACCAATATTAGCCATATACATTTGGAAATGTTCTGCAAAATCACATATGTATATAAAAACTTAAAACGCCCATAACTCGAAAACTAAGCGTTTGCGCCAACTTTCTTTTTGAACACGTGTTAAATTTCTAGCCTAAAAAGTAAACAAGTTTTTTTAATCAAAGTAAAAAGTGATAAAATTAAAAAGAAAATCAAAGTGATTTATAATAAATAACAGTTTTCGGTAAAGACTTAAATATATAATTAGAAAAAAATAACAAACAAAATGAATCTATTTTCGTTTAATTGCGTTTTTTCTTGTTTGTTTTTCATTTGTCTTTTATCAACTCCTTCGCTGTTTGACAGTTCGTATCACATAACAACAATAAAAAGCCCTGTTGCTTGTTTTATTGTACAATTGTTGTAATCTCGCGGCTACCTGCTATAAATATGCATTGTTTAGAGCTATGTACGTCTTACTTGGAAGACACACGATCAAGTTTTGTTTTTCAATTCCTTTCCATTTGCTCTCACTCCCACTTGTTTTACTAACACACTCACACTTTTTAAATTGACCACGAGATTGCTCTCAATCTTACCTTTCCATTTGTTTGGTTACGTTCAATTTAACAACTGATTAAAAGTTTAGTGACCAAATTTTTCGTTTGTCTTTATAAATTGTTTTCTTGATGACATCTTCAAAGTAAATTGCTTTAAAATTGAGTGCAGCCTATGTCACAGCTTTTAATATACATATATAAATTTTGCCAAACAGTGTATGTAAAAGACTACCAAAAAATCCTAATTGTCTGGTTGCAGTGTTACTATAAAGGCCGTGTCAGATACAACTTTGTTGCTTTGCGTGACGTTTCTACCTTTGGCAGAAAAACGCAAACCATTTGAACATTTTAAATTCCCACCACAGTGTGTGTTGTTTTATGTATACTAATGCTTCTTTGTTTATGTTTTTGAAAAACAGATGACATGTTCTATAAGTGCACAAACGAGCTAAAGGCCTCATTAGTTGTTACTTTCCGTTGCCGTTCTGTTCCGTTCCTTTCTGTAGCAAATATTTTGTAATTACTTTTGCCGTGATAGGAATCAGCTGATTGAAAAAGTAAAAGACCAAAAACATTGAAATTGTGGGAAAATTTTTTTTTTGTTAAAACTCGTTTGTTTCAATAATTAAAAATTGAAATATTAATAATTATAAAATGAATAATTTGTTTGATTCTGACTCGGAAAATTCGGATGCGGATGATGTTATTGTGGGAATGAATTTTATTAATGTGTGCAAAATGTACCGAACAATAAATTGTAGGAACCAGCGTCGCCAGCGAAGGTGGTACGCCAGACCTGCTAACACAGACTGGTTATCATCAGGATACCACCAAAAAGTTTTTAGAAGAATAAAGGATATGGATGAGGAACATTTTTTCCTACACACACGAATGACAAAAGATGTTTACGAGCTTTTGTTATCATTAATAAAAAGCTCTCTAAAAAAACCTGGCCAACGTATATCTCCTGAGGAGAGACTCTCCATAACACTCTTGTAAGCATTTACATTTTAAATTTTTTCGATTTGCGTTGTTGATTATCCAAAGTAATCTTTTCATTTTTGTTTCGTGTGTAGATATTTAGCGCACGCTGGTTCCATTCAGTCTATAGCTTGGAGTCATAAATTAGGGAAAACCACAATAAGGAACATTATTCTAGAGGTATGTGATGTGTTGTGGCGCTTGCTGGCTCCAATTTACGTCAGTGAACCCACCACTTCTCAATTCGTTGAAATTGCAAAAGATTTTGAGAGAATGTGGAATATTCCAAATTGCGTGGGAGCCATCGACGGGAAACATATAGCCCTAAAGTGTCCTCCAAATTCAGGATCTATGTTTTTTAATTATAAAAAATTTTTTAGTGTTGTTTTAATGGCTGTCTGTGACGCAAATTATACGTTTACAGCTATCACCGTAGGGAGTTATGGCAGCCAAAGTGATGGAGGTAAATATATACAATACTTTTTAGAAGCATGTGACAATTGTTAATCTGCACTACAATTAATTAAAATTTGTAATATAATTTTTTTCTTTTAGGAATTTTTCGCACAAGTCGTTTTGGGCAGTCAATATTAGATAACACAATTGCTGTGCCAGCAGAAAAGCCCCTACCGTCATCTTCAATACCATTTCCGCACTTTTTTGTGGCAGATGCAGCTTTTCCGCTAAAGACCAATTTAATGCGCCCTTATCCAGGTACAAACATTGACAGACAAAAAACTGTTTTCAATTATCGTTTGTCCCGAGCTCGAAGAGTAATAGAAAACTCTTTTGGTATTTTATCGGCCCGCTGGAGAATACTTCTGACAACTATAGAGTGTTCTCCTGACAACTGCGAAAAAATTGTTTTAGGATGCGTTGCGCTGCACAATTTCATAATGATGAACGACCAACAACGCTGGTATTGTCCAACCAATTATGTGGACAGTGAAACCTCAGATGGATCAGTACATGAAGGAGAATGGCGAAACGAGATAGGAGATAATGGAGGTCGGCCGCTTAGATCGATGGCAACTCATATGCGGAGAAGTACTGAAAACGCTGTGCAGTTAAGAAATCGTTTGGCAGAATATTTCTATAATGAAGGACAAATTGCTAATCAGATCTTTATTTAAGGTTTTATCTTTCACTAAAGCAATTGCTTTTTTAAATATAACTTTTTTTATGTGCAAATCTAATTATAGTCCTCATTAAGTGTTCATACAAAATTGTATCAAACAACACTTGGAAGTATGTATGTATCTTAATCCATATTTCAAAAGTGTATATTTTAAAAAACAAACCTTTTCTAAAAAGTAGCGTTTCCCAAACACCCATATTAGGGCCTTAAAAAAAGTTACTTTGCTGTCATCCCAAAAGCATGTAGTAGGCATATAAAAGCACAAGATCAGCGTATTTTTGATTCTACGAAACGCCCAACTACTTTTAGTTTTCCCATATAAATTATATGTGAAAAAAGTGTTTGCAATTTTGACGGGCGTATTCATGTAGCAAATTAAATTTGCCACACAAAAACCTCTTCGTAAAATTAACGGGTAAAAAGTAATCCGGCTTGTAAAATTTTTTTTAGTAGTTTTCCTTGCAAAATTTTTTTCATATTTAATTTATATGGAAAAAAAATAAAGTCGTTGATCGTCGCGTAGACTCGATGGAATGACAGAAAAAAACAAAAAACAGTTCAATTACCATAAAAATAAAAGAAAAACTAAAAAATGTTTTTTAAGCAACTTATTATATATGGAAAAATTATCTGTTTTAAAAATTCATATTTTCAATAAACAATTCATCTCCAAAAAAAACTACTTACAAATGTATAGATCGCAGTGTTTTCAAATAAAAATTCTACCATTAAAAATTTATGTAAAATATGATTTATTAAATTTGCAAAATAAATTAATTCATTTTTAAAAACACAAAATAACTTGTACAACTTTGTGTAGATCATTAACATTAACTTATGTAAGTACACACAGATAGTTTAATTAAAGATAGTACATATGTACGTAAATATTTAATTCCAAAACGCAAAAAAAGATTTGTATTTTAGACGGTGCATCAAATAAAGGATTCTTAATTTTAAAATTTTTAAACTAACCTTTGGGATTTCATTCAAATATTTGTATGTACATATGTAAATAACGCAACAATACAGCAAAATATATGCATAGATCGTTTAAAAAAAAATACAAATTATTACAAACTATTTATAAAAAGAAATTATTTTCACATTCTAAAATTTACATTTATTATTATTAGTGTATATCACTAATTTCCTGCAACATCGTGATAACTCAAAAATATTACTTTGTTGCAGCAAATAACCGATATGTACATATGATTGCTGTTACAAAATATTTTGCAAAACAGCCAAACAATATGAACATGTATTACTTATTTTATTGATAATTTATGTAATAGATTAAAAATCAGTTCAGTGGCTTATTAAATGTAGCACAAATACATATTAATACGTTAATAAAAAAAAAAATTAAATTATGGGAGATCAAGTTATACCTACAAATTTATGTAAATACATATCGTTATTCGCTTTTGCAATTGCAATAGTATGCATTTTATTAAGGCCCTAATCATGTACAACGCAGCGCAACGCCACAGAACTAACGCAATGCCAAAGAATAACATTGAAAGCACAAACAATGTCATAAATATTTTGTAATTTTGTTGTTGCTTTCTACAGAAATTCACATTGCGTTTTAAAATTTCAAACACTCCATTGCTTGAGTCGTTGAATATTTTAAAACGCTACATGAATTTCTGTTGAAAGCAACAACAAAATTACAAAATATTTATGACATTTTTTGGGCTTTCAATGTTATTGTTTGGCGTTGCGCTGCGTTGTACATGATTAGGGCCTAAGTTTTGTATCTGTTAAAAAATTTTTTAATTATATGTTCATTACATATAATTTAAATTGTAGTTCATTGAAAATTTCTACATACTATTCTGGTTCTAGTTTCACTTGCATAAGCAACTCCGTAATTAAATTCATTGCTTTTGTTTGCTTGGTTTTGCTAAGTGTATTAATTGTAGCAACAACCATTTTCCCAAAGGCATGAATGGGATCAGTTTCTTTTTGTTGTGTTTTTTCTTCCTTTGACTTACAAAATTGTTTAAAAGTTTCAACTGCTTCCACAAACAATTTGTTAGTGTCATCGAAATCCTTTTTGTTTTTCCGCACCTTTGATGCTTCAGAAACTGTTTTCAGTTTACCTACAGGTGTTGATGTGGCCAGCAATAAAGAATCTTGAGATTCAAATTCTTGAATTTCTATATCCAAAGAACTTGTGTTTTGTATAGGCGACTCCGGCGTCAAAGGTTGAAATTTTTGCAAACTATTGTCACAGAATGTGAATTCATTTTCTTCTACAATATTTGCCGTTGAACGCACTCTTAAAGATAAAAACATTTCAACGTTTGTAAATATGTATATGTATAAATGGATACAAAATAAATACATCGTTTTAAATAACTTACGGACGCGGTGTAATATGTGGTGTCAAAAACTCTAACTGGCTCATTAAATGCCAACGATGTTTAAATGTTGCGCCACTGCCGGATGCAAACTTTTCGTTCTTCTTTTCTTTGGCGAACCTGTCTCTCAGTGAACTCCACCTCTTTATGCAATTATCCTCTAAAAAGTTTATTTTATTTAATACAAAATAATCATTAATGTTTCGTTGAGGCTTACCTGGCAAACTCATTTCTTCAGAAATTCGTTTCCATACGGCCCGTTTTTTTTCTGGTAACCTGTAGAATTTGTTGAATTTGTTGTATAAAATATCATTTTCTTCCACTAAAATGATAAGTTTTTCATCATCCATCTTAATTTTATTGGCAAAAATATATCACTTTTTCAAAAATTTACGAATTTAAACAAATTTTTCTGGCTTATAAAAAAATTCTATTTTTCATGTCACAACAAACTAATACATACGCACTTTTAGGCTGTCACTTAACGTTGAATTCTATTTTCAACAGATTTGTCCGCAACAGAACAGAACGAGAAAGTAAAAACTAACCACACATACAGACTTCCAATTGAACAGAAACAAAACAGCTGATTCGTAACAGAACAGAACGTACAAACTAATTCTGCCTTAACAGTACGTTACATTGCATTTCATTACAGGTACGGTCGGCTAAAGCGGCCTTAATTAAAACTCCTTATTATTAAGACCTCTTTCAGACTCGGCAAGCTGGTTTGTAGATGTCAGCGATAACACGGTGTTTACATTTGCCAGTACTGGCAAGACAGTTGCAATACATGCAAACTTTTTCACTAATACATGTACATATACTTTTCCAACTGTCTTGTCTACTGTCTAGCAAATTTTGCAGACAGTAAAATGGACAGTGATTTGACATTTGCTGACAGTAATTTGAAGTTTTGTTTGCAAAAGTCAAAAAAAAAATCAACAATTAAAAGAAAATTTATAAATTTTGCTTTGATTTTGCATGATTTACTTAAGGGTTATCTATGTTCTCAAAAAATAGTTGTTAAATGCTATTTTTAGTTTTTTAAGTTCATATAAAACACGTTTAGCTAGAACTTGAACTGCGACATTCACGGTAGAAATTTTTTTAAAAGTGAACTGTCTTAACTACTGTCTGGACACCTACGTCACGAAGACAGCAAGTAGTGTTTTTGGCAACTAATATGTATTTGCTTACTGTCTTGCCAGTACTGTCAAATGTAAACGTACTGTAAGGTCGGGTTAATGCTATGTTCATACGACGATAAAAACCACTCGTTTCGCTCTCTGAAACTCGATTGCCAAACACGCTGTTCATACGATTCATTCTTGTTTCATGATGACATTTTTTTTTGTGTTGTTAGTGTGATTTTATTTAAAATAGATTAAAATATAAGTAAAAATTCAAAATATATTATTTAAAACTTTTATTAATATTATTATTTAATTATTTTCACTTTATTTTATTTAACATGAATTTTTATTTTGTTTTTTTCTTTGCTTTGTTAATTCCACTCGACTACGGAACATATATCTGTACTGCTTACTACTATGCTTTATATTAGTTAGTAATTGCGTAAATAATGGTTAACACTCACTAGTTAGTCATAACGTAAATAGCGATTAGCACTAACTAGTTATTCATAGCGTAAAAATTGGTTAGTACTAACCTTTATACTATAATGTTTTTGTTTTATTTTAGTTTTAAAATAGTTTTTATTAAAAATATATAATCAAGCAGGTTTCATTAAAGTATATAATAGGTGTGGGTGCGGGACCACGTAACGTCATTTCCTTGGTTGCTCTATAACGTTCCTTTCTCACATGGGTCTGGATTTCGTTTTGGGATCTTATTTATAAAAGTTCTTTTGTAATGGAGGTAAACGTACTCATTACCAATTAATTTCTCGTAGATCATACAGTCAGCGTCAAAAGAAAGTGTACAGCGATCAGTTCAACATTTATAAGTCTAAGGATGTTAAAAGGGGGAGAGTACAAATAAACTGTTTTAATTTTTTTCAAGTGTATTCAGTACTTGTTTATTTAAATAAAAAAAATTTGTCATTTATTTCTTCCTCATTTTCAAATTAACAATTATCTCAGAAAACGCCTTATTTTACGCGTCAAAAAAAAGTGTACACTTTCATATTATTTCAATGTTCCAGTGTTATAACGGTAAAATGACCGCTACTTTAGGTTTTTTATTCTTGCCTTCATATTACTGATGTTTAATTATTCCTACTATATAAACGGATCAATAACAAGTCAAGTGAATTTTGGCTTATAAATAATAGTCAACATGAGTAAGCAGACTACAGTAAGAACTCGTAATTTAGTGGTAAAATTGGCATCTGAAGGCAAATCTTTGGGAAAAATTGGCAGTGCTATTGGCAGTTCTATTAGCAGATGCCATAATACTATTAAAAAAAATATATGATAAGTAAAAAAGGTGAAAAGTGTTAAAGACCTTCCGCGCTCTGGCAGACCTAAAATTTTGTCCGGCATAGACAAGAGGACAAGAGTTTGAAGAGTAAAGGCTAATTTCTGGTACAGGGCAGTAAAAATATCAGAGGAACGGACAATAACACTAGGAGTAAGGGTACGCGCCAGTTCTGTTCGCCAAACACTACATGAAGATGGGCTTTATGGTAGAGTTCCCAGAAAAAAGCCACTTATATCTGTGAAAAATCAAAAAAATCGTATGAAATGTGCGAAAAAGCATCTAATTAAAGATAAAGAAAATATTTTTATCCCAAAATGAATTGTCTTTGTTTTGATGCTTTTTCGCACATTTCATACGATTTTTTTGATTTTTCACAGATATAAGTGGCTTTTTTCTGGGAACTCTACCATAAAGCCCATCTTCATGTAGTGTTTGGCGAACAGAACTGGCGCGTACCCTTACTCCTAGTGTTATTGTCCGTTCCTCTGATATTTTTACTGCCCTGTACCAGAAATTAGCCTTTACTCTTCAAACTCTTGTCCTCTTGTCTATGCCGGACAAAATTTTAGGTCTGCCAGAGCGCGGAAGGTCTTTAACACTTTTCACCTTTTTTACTTATCATATATTTTTTTTAATAGTATTATGGCATCTGCTAATAGAACTGCCAATAGCACTGCCAATTTTTCCCAAAGATTTGCCTTCAGATGCCAATTTTACCACTAAATTACGAGTTCTTACTGTAGTCTGCTTACTCATGTTGACTATTATTTATAAGCCAAAATTCACTTGACTTGTTATTGATCCGTTTATATAGTAGGAATAATTAAACATCAGTAATATGAAGGCAAGAATAAAAAACCTAAAGTAGCGGTCATTTTACCGTTATAACACTGGAACATTGAAATAATATGAAAGTGTACACTTTTTTTTGACGCGTAAAATAAGGCGTTTTCTGAGATAATTGTTAATTTGAAAATGAGGAAGAAATAAATGACAAATTTTTTTTATTTAAATAAACAAGTACTGAATACACTTGAAAAAAATTAAAACAGTTTATTTGTACTCTCCCCCTTTTAACATCCTTAGACTTATAAATGTTGAACGGGTCGCTGTACACTTTCTTTTGACGCTGACTGTATAAAGAAATATTATTTTGTTAAAAACTTGTGACTAAAAAGCCGAATACATACATGCATACATACTTGAAAAGTCATCAGGATTTTAAAAATTTGGTATAATTTGCTCCTTTATTATCACCACCAAATCTTTAACGAGTATCCCGGCCAAAGCAAAAACCCGAATGACCGCTACCTGTTGGAAGACCACTGCTTTTAAGACGACTGTTTCGTTCATGACCTGTTATTTCCAGAAAATTTACCACCACGTTTTCTGGAGCCGCCATCAGTACGCCCTCCTTTACTTTAATATGCAACGTAGTTGCAAAGGAGATAAGCAAATTAATTTTTTAACTTAACATGGCAAATAACGTTTGTAATATTTAATTTAAACCACAGAACTTAAATTTAAACAATTCAATTTTTTTACAAGAATCGACAGGCCACGCGTGTGAAAAAATTATATTAAAAAATTGGCATTATTTGGGTTGTGTTATTTGTTCCACTCTAACATATGTGTTAGAGTGGAGCAACGAATGTAAAATTGTTGCAAGTGGGTTAGTAAATTGTTTTTTTTTTTTTTAGTTTTGGTTATGCATTTCTTGTAGGGTTCTTATAAAAATTCAGCAGATTTTTAGCATATATTTTTTGAGTACAAATATAGCATATTTTTAGGGAATTTAAAATATTAAACATTTTATGTTTGAATCTTACCTTATTTTCTTCATATCACGATGTAGCAGATTTTTTTGAAGTTTTGGTATATTCTCATCAAACATACATGGCAAAACTGGTTAACAACCTCGAGCAAAAGTTTTCTGAAGGTTGACTGCATTATCATTATAAACAAAAGTCTTGGGTCTTGCACGCAAAATTTTATAAACAACCCTGTCCTTGTAATGACATATTAACACAGTTAGCTGTCAATTATCACAAAGAAAATTAGGTAAGTTGATTTGAAGCCGGCAAATTGTTTTTAATTAATTTTTTTTTTGGAAAAAAAGATGAAAATAAATATTTAAAGCTAGTTCAAGTTGTATAATAAATTCTTTATTTTAAGGAAATAGTGCAAAATGTAATTTTTTATGTATGTGGTGCAAAAAATTTGTTAAAACAACTCGCTAAATCATGGCGTTCTGTGTTCTTCGCGAAAAAAAGTTTTTCTTTAGAATTTATAAAAATTAAGAATTTGTAGTAGATACAAATTATATAACTTTAATTTGCGAATACGTAAATATGGGTTGATTTGCTAATTGAAATCACCATTTGTTTTAGACACAAATTCATTATAGTTCATTGCGACAGAATGACGTGTACATTATTTTCAAATAGATAAACATTTCTTTAAACAGTTCCTTTGGCAGTCTTACGATTTTAACAAAAAGTTATCTTAATCAATTAAAAATATGAAATTTTCACTAGACTATTTTTGATAGGGTTGAAGGCTTACTATTACATAAATATATAGATAAATAAATTGACTAAAGTTGACTACTTTTATCCACACTACGATTTCGCAACTCCGTTTGAAGCAGAACGCAGTAAAAAATCGTCTCAGATGTGACTGAACTCATTTGACGACTTAAGCATTTCTGCGCCATGTTATTCAATTTTGAGTATAATATAAATAGCGCCAATAAACAAAGGATCTGCGTTTCTAGAAAAATTAGAAGATCTAAGGTATATCTAGATTTCTTATCTAGCTGAACCACAGCGTAGGATGGACAGAGGATCGTTCTTCTCAAATTTTTTTTAAGATTTTCCCAAACGCTCCAAAGGTCAGGTCTTGTAGACTTATCAGAACTTTTACTAAGTGAAGTGTTGACTATGTCTTCAGCACTTTTGGAATGTAGAGTCATGTTGAGTAGATGAATAAGACGTGATTTCATAATTCTCTCAACACTCAAATCATGGTTGGTAAAATTGTACTTTTTTTTGGTACATTTTGACTTTTTAAAGTACCGTCGTACTACCCGGACTCATTTGGAACAATTTAAAAATTTGTCGTAGTTCCCCCTTTTTGAATTTTTAGTATACCAAACAAATTATTGAGTCCTTTTCATTGCATTTATGTTGTACAACAAGTCGTTAATGTAATGGGTTCTTAAATATGCGACTAGCATTGTGGTGTATAGAGCGCTTAGTCCCCTTTTACAATGTGGCAAGTGAAAGGTAGACAGACGAAGTTTGTTGGTAAGGGGACGACGCTGTATGCGTGACACACATTACTTTTCGTCATTTTCCCTTTTTTGTTGAATTTTTATGTACTTTTTTTGTTGTTTTAATAAATTTAAAAAAAAAATGGTACCGAAGGTCCAAAAAGTACATTTTTTTTTGGAAGTTGGTATAAAATTTAAACCACCAATTAACATCATGTTACGTGCTACGTAAATCTCAACTATTCTGTATCTCATCTTATTCATTTATCATATTTTCTAATAATGTACGAAGACTGTAAACTATCGAAATAGCGTCAGAAAATGTAGCGTGGCTTTGCTTATGGATTTTGTGGTCTTTTTGAAGTAGCCTAAAATTTGTAACAAAATTCTTTTTTTTTTACAAAAGTCATTAAAAATTAGCAGAAAATTATTAAAACGTACAATTACATACATGATTTATTAATGGGAGAACATTTTACCATTATGGCGCAAAGCAAAACGGCTAATGCTGCAGGTCCATACCAAGCGTTCAATCCGTTTATGTATCAGTCCAAAAAGACGGAGTGTAAAATTGTATTGACAAGTTACACAGCAAGCGCGTAAAATGCATACGTATAGAAAGCATGAAGTAGGATTACTTTAAACTTTAGGATGCGCCTTGAAAAAAGGAAATCGCGGGTGTGGAACGACCTCCAGCTTTAGAATTATTTATTTATTTATTTATTTATTTCATTCACAGTAATATATAAAGCCTCCTAGGCCAATTAATATATTACAAAGATATATCCCTGAATACAATTTTAATCTTAATACATAATTTTCATTATTATAATAATAACATGAACTATCAATGAAAATACTTTTCCTTATAACTAATAATATAACTCATTCATCGGCTCCCCAGCCAAAAAAAAAAACAAAAAAGTTATAAAAAAGATCATATGGAAATGTAGTCCAATAACAAGTAGTACATCTAATTGTTTTATTTAATATATCAAACAAGAAAAAGAAGCGAGAATAAAAATTAAAAACAAAACAAGTAGCCTACAAAAAAGACAAGTGTCTAAGAAGCTTTAAACGAAAAACATTGTTCGTATGTGAAAACAAACGAAGTTCTAGAGGCAAAAAGTTCCAAAAGCGCGCAATTCTTATAACAAATGACCGTTCAAATACAGAGTATCTAATCCTCGGAATAATTATTTGTGGATTTCTGCTGGAATGGGAAAATATAAATTCAGACCGAAGTTGAATAGGCAAACCACTTTTAATAACCTTATAGAAACAATTTATTATTCTGTTTGATTTTAGCTCTGCTTTGAATGTGTTATTGCTCATTTTTTTATTGTTTGTTAAAAAAAAACTTTTAAAAGAGTATCGGCGTATCGACAGCAAAATATCGCCGATACCGATATATCGGCAAACGTATTGGTATTTGTTACCTCTCTAGTTTTTATATTAAAATTTATTTTGTTTAAAATTAAAATTTTGTTGTATATGCCGCATTAAGTAGCAGATAACTATAATTAATTCAATTTGTTTATTATATTTTAAGTACCTATTTTTGTATAAACATTTTGTATTTGCAGTGACGCAAAAGCTTTTTAATTTTTTGTGAAAATGCGTTTGGCAATATTTTTATTAATATGTTGCCTAGTTCATTATGGTTTTGGAGTAGATCCAACGAATTTCAAAACGTGCGAACAGAGCAGTTTCTGCAGGTGAGTCTCAAATAACACTTAAAAAACGTATACATACCTACATATTAAAATATTGTTAACATATCCCTTTAAAAGACGTTGTCGCAAAGTACAACCGGGAAATTCTAAATTTGCCTTAGTACCCGGTTCCATGAACACCTATTCCAATGCTATTACAGCTGATTTGGTAAACAAGGATACAAAACATTTGTTTGTTTTTAAATTGGAGGCCCTGATTGTAAGTGAAATCTTTTTAATATATAAAAGTTAAGAAAAGCCTAATATCAAAATTTTTCATTTAGAATAATAGATTCCGTATTTTAATTGATGAAAAGACACCACTAAAACCACGCTATAGAGTGGAACATGTGTTAATAGGGGAACCACAACCAGAAACGTAAGTTGAATTACAAAAAAAATTTAAGTTTTAAGCCCGACGAGACTATTTTGTTTTTGAGAATAAGAATTCTGAAAATTTTGAGTGAATCCAGAATTTTTAATTAGAATTTTAAAATTTAAAACAGAACTTTTTAAATATTTATACGCACATACCTATAAGGTTCTGTAAACCAAGTGTGGATGAGTTTTTATGCATTTTACAATGCAACTGCGTAGAATTTTACAATAAGAATAATCACGATGGGTAGTGCAAAGTGTGCAAATGAGTGCAAAAATACACACATTTGCACAGCACAACAACAAAATGTAGGTATCTACCATTTGCTTCATTTGACTTCGTTTGCACTTAATAAACCTTGAGCAAAAATAGTAGTGCATATTTGCTTAGTTGCAAATACATAAGTGCAAACAACAACTTTTGACATACGGACCGCCATATTTTTTTTATTTTTAAAAAAGAAAATTTTAATTAAATTTGTGATCACTTTAGCGCAAAATAAAATAAAAGCTAAATTGCTTCTTTATAAAAATTAAAAGTGGTATGCTCACGATCAATCATAATATGCACTGCAAATATACAAATTGCAAATTTGCACAATGTCCATCGTGATTACCCTTAATGTTATCTGACCCAAAGAGTACCAAAAAAGCTATCGATGCGTACACATTGTGTACTACACAATAAGCAAACGATGTATCTTTAAACTTGAAACATTTTTGACGTGGTAAACGATTGTGGCTTTATTACAAGGAAAATTTCCAAAAGGGGCAATATCACGTTTTGGCGACGTCAGTTGTCCACCAAGTTCATTAGATTTGACGCCGTTAGACTTTTTTTGTGGGCCTTCGTCTAAAAACGTGTGTACGCGGTTAATACCCTAAAGTGGGAACATTTGAAAACCAAAATTTATCAACTTACCGCCGAGATACCCCAGAAAAGTGGTCGAAAACTACCTCAAAATGATTGACTACAACCAATCTAGAGTCGGCCGTTTAAATGACATTGTATTCCGTACGTATTGGAAAGGTCCAAGCATTATAATGAAATAAAAGTTTCATCGAAATCATAGCTTAAAGTTTTCAATGTATATTGTTTTTTTGAAATTGATTCTTGGTTCAAATGTGGAACAATTTTTAAATCTAAAAATTTTTTAAAAAATAAAATGAATTTTTTTGATCTTCAAAAAAACGGGCGGTAGTGCTCGTTTTTAACTCCGCATACGATTTTTTTAACATAAATTTGTGTTAATAATATCATTTAACAAGTTATATAGTTATATAGTTATATAGTTTTTAAAAAAATACAAATGTATGTATATGTACGTATACACACATATAATCTGTGCAAACAATTAATAATATTTCAGTGTTACAACAACATAATAAATAATAATAAGAGCTCACTAAACAATAAAGTAAATGAATAATGAAAAGACAATAAAGCAAAACGAATAAATGCATATGAAACAATGAATGTTAGAAATGCAGAAATAAATAGAAAACTTTGAGATAGTGATACACTAACAAATCTGCTACCTGTAAGCGTTGCCGCACCGGCAAAAACAATTTTAATAGATTATGATACGGTTAACCTAAAAAACAGCAGCAGACAGTCCTACCTTTTCAGCATTTGCTTCGGCCTCAAAAATATTAGAAGATGGCGTATTTGATAGAATAAATTTCCAAAATAGTTTATAAATTCTGGATGAAGAATGAAGCCACCCCCGTTATATCTTATAGAGCAGAACTCAAGTGAGTTAATAAAGAGTTTTATTTCGTTGATAGGTGACAATACCTTTTATGCAGCTGCAATAATGAGAGGTAGTATAAACGAGACAAAAAATACAGATGAATCATGAGGAGGATTTTCGCAAAGTAGTTACTAAATTTGAAGCACTTAATAAAAACTTTTATACATACTAAACCCCTGCACGAATGCATTTGTTTCTTGTACACAGTTGTCAACACCAAATTATTGTTGTGTCAACTACTGTAATTTTTTTTTATATCAGCTCGTATGATCCATTATGAAAAACCAAATCAATGTTAAAACAGTAGTTCGTTTCAAACAAATCAGTGTAAAGCAGTAGTTGGATTTAAATAAACCAACTCAATCCATAATTTGATTTGAACGAAAAAACAACACACAACAATTGTGTGTCTATAATACAGTTATGTACGGTAAACTTTTCAATTCACAGTGTGTGATCTTAATGTTTATTGCCGATTGTTTCTCAGATTTTGATCGTTGTATGTATTATTTTTATATTAATTTTGCAACTACATAATAGAATTACCTTTTAATTTTTTTTTTTTACTTTTAATTAAACATTTGATAATATGTTTTGGTAGTAATAAAATAATTTAAAATAAAAACTTAAATATTCTATAAAAATATTTTTCATCTTTAATTGTTTTTTGCTTCATACAAATCTAGCTAGTCATATCTATTAATTGAAAAAAAAACAAGATAATTCATACTTATCACCTATTTTGCTACAGTTCTTTCGTGTGATTCGTGTGATTTGGTTTAGTTTGTGTGATTTGTTTTGCTTTGTTGCTGTTTGGAGTGAATTCCGTACTCATTACACTTCGTATTTAGTCGTTTATAACACACTAATTACAATTAATTTACAATTGTGTGTTTTTATTTATTTTTTGTTATATGTGTTTTGCACAACATAGCATTTGATTCGTAAGCAAAGAGTGAGCAACAATCAGTATTTAAAAAGAAACGAATGTCTTGAAACGGCTTATAAATGCATTTGTGCAGAGGTTTAATACATACCAACTGAAGAGAAGTTAAGGTCTTCAGGTAGTGATCAAGGACATTGACTCAAGCATGGACCCAGACGAAATAAAAATATTTTTAAAAGATAAGGCTTTCGAAATAAAAAACGTAACAAATATTAAAAATAGGGGAAAAATCCCCAACTACTATTTCGAGTGGAGTAAGGAAAGCATCCCATTTACAATTTGAAGTACATTCTGTGCAGAAGAATCACTATAGATGAGCCGCAAAAAAGAAGTGGTCCCGTCCAATGCTTAAATTGCCAATAATTTGGTCATACTAAGGCATACAGCCATTTAATCCCTGTTTGCGTCTTATGTGGTGAGTTTCATGGTACAGTTCTGTGCGACAAGTCTAAAAACGACCCCAACGTAAAAAATGTAGTAACTGTGGTGGTAATCACACTGCCAACTAAAGAGGATGCCATGTATACAGGTAACAAATCATGTAAACACTAATGACTTTCAGACATTGTACCCTAGTAATAACAGAATCTCCTAAACTAACGTTCTGAAATCAAACTATATGCCAAAGCAAGGTGCTTCGGTAAATAATGATGAAACCCCAGTTTCTAGTTTAAGCCGTCCAGAAAAAACCATGGAAACACTAGTGCAAACAGTAAATAATTTTACAAACACAATGGGTAATATAATGCAAGAAATGCTTAGAATGGAATCGATGTTATTGCAAGCTGTACTTAACAAGCCATGTACTGTTTACAAATTTGTTTTTGTAACGCAAACGGCATTCGTCAACATAAAATGAGCTAGAATACTTTCTTAAAAATAAACAAATTGATGTTATGATGGTTTCTGAAACTCATCTGACCTCAAAAAATACATTTAAAATAAATGGTTTTATATTTTATGATATCAAGGACCCTCTAGATAGAGCTTGTGGAGGTTCTGCCAATTAATAAAAGCCCGAATCAAACCTTACTAAATGTGTGATCATTATAAAGATTATCGGCAAGCAACGAACATTTGTATTGAAGAGCTAAATCGAAACATAGTAATTTCATCTTTATACTCTCCACCTAGATATTCAATATCAGAAAGCCAATATTATAAATATTATAAATCATTATGAACCTGTTTCCTAGTCGCTGGCGATTATAATACTAAACATACCTTCTGGGGGTCACGACTTATAACACCAAAGGGTCGTATTTTGTTTAAGACAATCTCTAAAATGGATTTAAATGTGGTAGCGAGCGGACAACCAACTTATTGGCCTACTGATCAGCAAAAATTTCAGAAGTCATCGATTTTGGCGTGGTAAAAACATCCCCATAGAAACGATTCAAGTTGAAGCTTCCTTAGAATTATCTTCCGATCACACACCTACAATTCTTACTATAAACAACCATAACAGAATTGTATCTCCGTCTGGTTCTTTCTATTGTAAATTTTGGCAGTTATCTTAAACTAACTGTTCAACATTCCAGCATAACGCCCAAAAAAATCAATAATAATAAAATTTATTCTACAGATGACGAGCTTCTCTTGACTGAAAAAAGGAAAAGGACTTAAGAATTTATTAAAAGAGTACACAACAAGGCTAAGAAAGTTACTTTAGTCTTAGAAAATGGCTTCCCTGGAAAAATATCTTAGGGAACTCGATGCAACTCCACAATCAGACTACTCAATTTGGCGTGTAGCCAGAAATCTCAATAGAACAGTTATCTCTAAACCACCATTAAGAAACCTGAATGGAAGCTTTGCATGAAATGTTATTTAAAAAGGAAATATGTTTGTAAATCATTTGAAAAACGTATTAACCCCAAATATATCTCAAGATATAGCAGTCGAGTTACCGCCGGTTAATTTTAGAGCAGCTATTCCCATAAGATTTGAGTTAAGAGTAATCGAAAAGGATATTTCTGATTTAAACACCAAGAAGTCATCCGGTATTGATAGAATCAGTAACAAAATGCTTTTGGAGCTAGCTCGCATAGAAAAGAAAATTATTCTTTTTTATTTTTAATGCTCTTTTACGCTTTGTATACTACCCTCAAGAATGGAAGGTTTCCTTAGAAACCATGATACCGAAGCCAGGAAAGCATCACACAAAAGTTGAGTCATACAGGCCTATTAGCTTATTATCTAACATTTCAAAGCTATTTGAAAAACTACTAGTGTCAAAATTAACGGCGATTTTATATGAAAATAGATGTATTCCTAACCATCAATTCGGTTTTAGAAGAAAGCACAGCACAATTGAACAAATGCATCGAATAGTTAATGTCATAAGAAAAGCCTTTGAAGAAAAAAATATTGCTCTGCACTCTTCATCGATGTCTTGCAAGCTTTTGATAAAGTTTGGCATGTATGCTTATTACATAAGTTGAAGCTAAACTTGCCAGCAAACACACACAAGCTATTAGAAAGCTACTTAGTCGGTAGTAAATTTATTATTAAAGAAGCCGATTTTTTAAGTTCTCCTCAGCCAATTGACGCTGGAGTCCCACAAGGCAGCATCCTGGCCCTCTATTCTACTTAATTTATACTTCGAACATGCCAACAAACATCTAAACCCAAACTTCAACACTTGCAGATGATACAGCTTTTCTAAGCGTACACGAAAACTGTCATGAAGCATCTCGTTACTTGCAGGATCATATATTTGAACTGGAAAAATTAAAATCAATAATCAAATAATACCCCAACACTCGCATGTAAAATACCTCTGTATACATCTAGATCGGCGGTTGACGTGGAAATGGCATATATAATCAAAATTAACTCAAATTAAACTAAAAGAAATTCAAATTAATTGAATTATCGGAAGAAATTCTGTTCTTAGTCTAGATTGCAACCTTCTACTCTACAACTTCATCTTAAAGCCAATCTGGTGCTACGGTATTCCGTTATGGGGCACTGCCTCGGGCTCTAATATCGAAAAAATTAAAGGCGCCAAAATTTAAAACGCAAATATTTACAAGGAAATCAATGTGCCATTTAAAACTTAGTTAAAACTTTGATGACGAAATATGCAGTAAAATATTTAAAAAGGTTAGAGCTGCACCCAAATCCACACTAGCTTGAAATATTTTAAATTATGGTGGCCACACTCGCTTAAGGAGAAGAGACACTACAGCGCTCACCCAATCACAACAGCAATAAACATATGTATGTAAACAGAAGCCGTGATGACGAAATTTTTTGTCTGGCACTAACAGGACATTAAATAAAGTATTATAATAGATTTGATTAAATATTGTTTGTTCATATTTAAAATTTGATCTTTCAAGCATGTTTTAATTTTTTTTCCTATTTTCTTTTGTTTGACATTACATGGATTTAAAATTGAGAACTTATTTTCTAATGCACCTACAAGTACATGAATTATCTGTCCATTGTAAATTATTTTCTTCTAAATATTGGCTCAATATGTATTATTTACAGTTTGTAACTGTTTTTTTTTTTAAAAATTAAAATATGTTAAATTTATTTAATACCTCTTTAAATAAAATTTAAATCAGTGTCAGATAATTTACAATAATGTTTCTCAAATTTCATTTCTTCTTTTGGAAGCCAAATTCACTATTGATTAAATTTATTTTATTCACACAAATTTATTCAAAAAAAATTTTATTTTAAAGATACAAATATGAGATTTACATATAATTTTCGGAATTAATAGTTTTGTGATTTTTCATAGCTAGTATTCTTACATTATTATAAAGCTATCTTACCTTGTTGTAATTATACACACTTTAATTTTAATATACACATACATAGATTCATATATTAATTTATTTATAATTGTTCGTAGAAATTTGTAACCGATTATGGCCTTTAAAGGCTAGGTTAGATATAGTATTGTGAGAAATAAAATAAATAAATAAAATAAATTTGTATAACACCTTTTATTTATTATACATACTTAATTTAAGGAATAAAACTACTAAAACAACTAAAACCAATAGTGGTTAATGTAACTATTTGTTTATAAAGGAAAAATTTATTTAAAAATTACTAAATATACATATCAGAATTTCATTCGATTTTATAAAACTTACATTTTAACAAAAAATCTTAAATTTTAATTGTTTTTATTTTCTTTTATAAAATAGTTTAAGTATTTTGTATTTTATTCACATCTTACAGCTATGGTGGTACTTATTATAATATGAACCAGATTACATTTTAGAAAAAAGTGACATATAACATTTTTAAATAAATTATAAATATTTCATACAAATTTCTCTTTTAGTCTCACCGTGGAAAAAGAAGACAACTCGGAAATTGTTTTGTCCTCAGGCACAAATAAGGCCGTTGTTGCTGCCGACCCTTTTCATGTTGATTTTTATGAAAATAATGTTTTAGTTGTTTCTGCTAATGCCAAAGGTTTAATGAATTTTGAACATTTACGTCCTAAACCTCAAGAAAATGCCGATGAAAGTCAAAATGGTGAAGGAGAAAATAAAGAGAATCAAATTTCAAATATACCCGAAGACAGTGATCCAGGCGCATGGGAGGAAAATTTTAAGTCACATCATGATTCAAAACCTAATGGTCCTGAAGCTGTTGCTTTAGATTTCTCTTTCCCTGAAGCTGAAGTACTTTTTGGTATACCCGAACATGCAGACAGTTTTGTTTTAAAATCAACATCGGGTACAGATCCCTATCGACTGTATAATTTGGATGTATTTGAATATATTATTGATAGTAAAATGGCTTTGTACGGTTCTGTTCCAGTGTTATATGGTCATGGGTGAGTGTTGAATTAATTGACTTTTGGTTTATAAAGTACAAAAGGTGCTTTAGACTTTTTTAAAAATAAGTTTTTGCCGAAGCTATTAAATGAATTTTTCGAATGTCAAAGCTTCAAAATGACTTTTTCTATCGAAATATTTGTACTATTACTCACTGAAAGGTCCATCTACTCAAATGGCGAAGTCTTATATAAATTCAAATTTAATTTAATTTAATTTTTGAAATTTTCTCTATTAAAGTTTGTATTTAATTCTATAGATTTTTTTGATTTATTTTCTAACTTTTAATTTTTCTTCAATTTAAGAGCTTGTTGAGGCTTTTTCCATTTTAATATAAAATTTTCTGCGTATTTTGAATAAAAAAAAAGAAAAACCGTCCGAATGTGTATGTTATATACAACACTGTTAAAGAAATCCATTCCCATTGAAAGTGGAAGTACTTTAAAGAAGCTAAAACCATTTCGATTGGAGTGTGTGACAGGCCTGATCTATTTTATTTCAAACGCAGCATTCTTTTAATTGAATTACACTAATAAATATCTTATATTCCAAAAAGTTAATAATTAAATATTACCACGAAAATTGCTTAACTAAGAAATACGCCTGTTTCGCTATTCCGAACGTTAACATGCGCATATAAAGTTTGTATAAAAATCACTCTATTTTTAAAATATGTATTGTCCATATGAAATTCTATGCGAATGTGAACGTTCGAAATTGTGAAACAGAAAATACAATTGTGATCAGTTTTATATTATTTCAAGTATTGTTATTTTAATTAATTATTTTCGGTTATAATTAACTTTGGTTTTTTTTTACTTTTAAAGTACTCAACGCACTGCTGGTGTTTACTGGCAAAATGCTGCCGAGACATGGGTAGATATTTACACCGCAGAAACTAACGTTGTATCATCAATTGTGAAATTTGTTTCCGGTTCTCGTAAAGTTGATCCCCCGAGTGCTCATTTCATGTCTGAGTCTGGTATTATTGACGCTTTTATTTTATTGGGTCCTACCCCCTTGGATACCTTCAAGCAATACACCTCTCTTACTGGAACCGCCAATCTGCCTCAACTCTACACACTTGCCTACCATCAATGTCGCTGGAATTACAATGATGCTAAAGATGTGGAAACTGTTTCTACAAAATTCGATGAATATGATATTCCAATGGATATTATGTGGTTGGATATTGAATATACCGATGGCAAAAAATACTTCACCTGGGATCAATTTAAATTTGCCGACCCCTTAAGCATGATTAAAAACTTAACTGATGTAGGACGTCATTTAGTAATTATTATTGATCCCCATATTAAACGTGATAATAGTTACTTCTTCCATAATGATTGTACCGAAAAGGGTTATTATACTAAATTGCGGGATGGCAAGGATTATGAGGGTTGGTGTTGGCCGGGGTCAGTTAGTTATCCTGACTTCTTCCGCAAAGATGTACGCGACTATTATGGTGCACAATATATGTTATCCAACTTTAAAACCGTTACATCAGATGTCATGCTTTGGAATGATATGAATGAACCCTCAGTGTTTAATGGCCCTGAAGTTACAATGCCAAAAGATTTAATTCACTACGGAGATTGGGAACATCGTGATGTACACAACTTATATGGTCATATGCATATTATGGCCACTTACGATGGATTAAACAAACGTGATCCAAACCAGAGACCCTTTATTTTAACAAGAGCTCATTTTGCCGGTTCTCAACGTTATGCTGCTATTTGGACTGGCGACAACATGGCCGATTGGGGTCATTTGCAACATTCTATTAAGATGTGTTTGTCTGAAGCTGTTGCTGGTTTCTCATTCTGTGGCGCCGACGTAGGTGGCTTCTTTGGTAATCCTGATGCGGAATTGTTTGAAAGATGGTATCAGACAGGCGCTTTTCTACCTTTCTTTCGATCCCATGCCCACATTGATACCAAGAGACGTGAACCTTGGCTATATTCGGAAAAGACACGTTTAGTTATACGAGATGCGATACGCAAGAGATACTCATATTTGCCTTTGTGGTACACCATGTTTTATGAACACGAAGTTGATGGCAGTCCTGTAATTAGACCCTTATTGACCCATTATCCTAAAGATAAGGAAGCTTTTCCCATTGACAATCAATTGTTATTGCAAGATCGTATTATGGTTAGACCCGTTATGCAACAAGGTGTTAGCAAAGTTGATGTTTACTTCCCAGCCATTGATGACAAGAAAACTGGTGATGTATGGTATGATGTAGATACTCTACAGAAATATGATAAATCGGGCAGGGAAACTATTCAAGTTGATGAGTACAAGGCAAGCAATAATTTTAGATATTTAAATATTTTTAAAGAATAATTAAATTTTTTCATTAGATTCCCGTCTACCAACGTGGAGGTTCGGTTGTACCCAAAAAAGAGCGTATTCGTCGTGCCTCTACCCTTATGAAAAATGATCCCTATACTTTAATTGTTTGCTTAGATCGCAACGGCAAAGCTGAAGGAACGCTCTATTTGGATGATGAGAAATCTTTTGAATATCGTCAAGGCAAATACATTTATGTTAACTATAAATTTGATGGCTCCAAACTGACAAATTACTTTGTACAATCACCTAACTATGATTCGAAATCATGGATTGAACGCATTGTAATTGCCGGTCTTGAGCGCCAACCTAAATCGGCTACAATTACCGTAGATGGAGTAACACAACAACTGGAGGTATTACCATATAAAAAGGGCTATGTTGTACGTAAGCCAGAAGTAGCTATACATAAAGATTTTGAAATTAAACTTAATTATTAGATATAATAGATTTTAAATTATTTAATTTTTTTTACCACAAAAGCAAACAAAACCATGTAAAATTTTATATTCTAACTGTTTTTGCAACATGCTTATCATTTTACGCAATTCCATTTTTTTTTATTTGAAATATTTTTTTTCTGCATTGTAATGTAAATTTATTGGCCTAATTAGGCTTGTTATATTACTGGTTGAAATAAATAAATATGCATCCAATTTTAATTTTATTTTTTTTAACAAAACTATTTGCTTAATAAATTGTATTATTTAATTGCATTCAAATATCCCCTCCAACAACTCTCCTCTTAAGAGAAAAACTTAAGAATTATATAAAATAAATTCAAAATAAAGATGGACAAAAAATTCAACAAGTGTTTTATTTCCAGATTGTTCTTGTGTTTTGTGTACATCGTCGTTTCTTGGAAGTTTTCCGGTTTACAAAAACCGCAGACTCATAATCAAGCACCACCTACACTGGAAATAGTGTTGTAACATTGTTGCTTTTTATTGGCAAAGTTTTTACTTTTTTTTATTATGAAAAATTGTGGGTGATTTTTCCGTTAACTTCACCGAATTTTGTGTCGATGTTATGGGTTATAAAAGGCTATGACTTGCGCACTTATTAAAATATAGAAAAATAAATTTTTTTTCAAATGCTACATTTGCTACTCAGTTAAAGAGAATGCTTTAGTTTAGTATTGCTGTTTATGTGAAAAGTTATGTCGGGTAGATAGGAATTTCTAGTCATGATTAAAATAAAAAACTAGGGGAAAATTACGGCATTCGATATCGCTCGAATTCTCCACTTAAATTGTATTCTAATTTTGATCGATATCATGTTGTAATTTGCCCCCTAGTTTTGAACTTTAGGTATTGAAACCAATAAGGAACAATACACAGTACAACATTTTTCAGTTAATTGATTGCCAACTCAATTCTGTGAACTGTATGTGAAATTAGACCCAAAAAGAAGAATTTCTGCATCATTCGTTTTGTCTTCTTACCTGCGATTTGAAGTTAGTATCGATTTGAAGTTAGTACTATCGTATAGGGGAATTTATCACGTTTTAGGCCCTGTTGTTTGACATAGCTCGACAACCACTAGCCCAATTTAGTTGAAATAAATTTTAAAAAATTAAGAATTACAATTCCCTTAATCTGTTCATATATTGTTTTCCTATACAAGTAACACTTTCGAAGTTAAAAATGAATGTATGAAGGGAAAAAATTATTTTTTGCCTAAAAATTAAAATTTTTTTTTTTTAAAATACATACAAAATGCAAAATGGAAAAAAGTTTCAAGTCTAGTTATTTTTTCGCAAAGTCACATAACCTATGAGCAAAATGAGACAAAGATCATAAAAATCGATGCACGCGTTTCGCTTTTATTCGCAATTGAGTAAATGTATGAATTTCAAAAATTTGCTCGAGATATGCACAACATTATTTGGAGAAAACATTGACACCTTTTTCATGATTCTGAGAATTAAAAAAAAAGGAATAAACAAAAGGTTATTTGATTTTTATGATTGCGGTAATAAATGTACGTGGACAATTAAACGGAAAGTGGACCTTTTTATTATTTGGGTTTTTCCGGTGGCTACCTATATGATTTTTTTACAGAAATTGCACCCACATTTAAGGGTGGTCATTATTTGGAAAGTTTTGCACAGTTTGAAACGTACAAGTGCTGAATCAGGTATATAGCCAGCCGCCCTTAAAATATGCGCCCATTTATAAGTACCTGGCAGTAAAATATTCAAAAATACGTAGTATTTATAGGTGTGCATTGATCGATTTTTGGCATTCAGCCAGTGCCGACGAACGCGAACAGTAAAAGTGATTTTTCTCCAGTTTTTTAAAAGTGAATAACAACAAAACATAAAATATATCAATATGGAAAACAACAAGTGCCCATATTTGGATGAATATTGTTACGTTTGTGGTCATCTCGTCCGAAAAATACAGAAAAAAGATCGAAAAAATTTGTTTACTGAGCAATTCAAAACCGCGTATTGTAATTATTTCGATGAAGCAGATTTAAGTGGTGCAAATTTTACGCCGAACACAGTGTGCAACAGTTGTTATACTACCCTTCTAAAATGGATTCACGGAAAAAGTAGAAAGTTATCTTTTATGAAGCCAGTAATTTGGGTGGAAGACACAACTGGACATGATGAATCCAGGTGCTATGCATGCATAAATTTTCGTCCTGGATTAAACAGACAACAATTGAAAACAAAAGAATACACTGCTGCATTTACTGCCACACTTCCAGTGCAACGCCCTGCTGATACCGATGCACCTAAACCTCCGAGTGCGGATACTGTGTCCCTGCTAGCCGAAACCGTTTTCACCAATCCGACCGATTTGGATGATGCTGATTGGATACCCGATATTGAAAAAAGTGCACCACAACCGCTACCACAAATCGAAATGGATTTCATTGTGGCCAAGCTGGGACTATTACAACACGACTCCGAATGGCTGACATCATTTTTGAAGAGAAGAAAACTCACACAGCAAAATGTCAGCGCAACATCATACCGACAACGCCAAGCTGATTTTCAGAAATTTTATTCCGTTGACGAAGCAAATACGTTCACGTACTGCCATGATATCCCAGGTTTAGTGAAAAAATTGGGAATGGATTATATCGCTGGCTACTGGCGTTTATTCATCGATGGTTCAGTTACTAGTTTGAAGGCTGTGCTGCTGCACAAAAAAAAATAAAAAACCATGCATTCCATTGGGATTCAGCACAACTATGAAGGAAACGTATGAAGCATTGGGCGAAATTTTGAAGAAAATCAAATACGATGAACACAAATGGAACATTTGTTGCGATCTGAAGGTGGTCAACATACTACAAGGGATTATAGAAAAGGGCGGATATCCAAAAAACTTCTGCTTCCTTTGTAATTGGGATTCACGATACAAAGGAAATCAATATCAATGTAAAGATTGGAAAGGAAGAACTCCCGAGCTCAACAAACAATTAAAATTACGCAATGAACCTATGATAAAGGACCTGGATGATATTTTGTTGCCACCGCTCCACATGAAACTGGGAATAGCTGGGAAATTCGTTGAAGTGGTGGTCAAAAAAGTTAACGGCGCCTTTGACTGTTTGAAATCCATCTTTCCGAAACTCAGTGATGAGAAAATTAAAAACGGTACGTATCGTACTCTGTATTTCAATATTGTCATATCTAAATTTGTTAATTTCTATACATTCGCATTACCAATAATTTTTTCGTTTTTCTTATGTATTTAAAACAGGTATTCTCAATGGACCTGATATTCGGAAATTGATCAAAAGTGATTCTTTCACACATTTGCTTTCAGAGCATCACGACCACCAACATGCATGGAACGCATTGAAAGAAGTAATAGAAGGCGTTCTAGGAAAGAACCGTGTCCAACGAGAAGAGATACAGCAACGAGTGGACAGGTTGCTGTTTTATTTCTAAAAAATCGGTGCATCCATGACGCTGAAATTGCATTTCTTGCACCACCACCTCAATACTTTTTTGGCACAATCACCTCAGGAATCAGACGAACAAGGAGAGAGGTTCCACCAGGTGACCATGCCATTTGAAAAGCGGTTCAAAAGCAAAAAATTGGATGCATTGCTTGCGGAGGTTTGTTGGTGGAGTTCCACAATTATGCAGTTTGAAGAAAGCACCGAAGATGAAGACATTGCAATTGGTGGACACAGTGAAAGAAACACGCCCTTGAATAGTATGTGTATCTCGGATGACGATACAGACTCAGACCATGAATATGAACAACCTACGAAGAAAACAAGATCATCAGAACCACAAGCGTCAACTTCTACAAGGATGGATATTGCCAATAATTGAAAAAATGTTCTAAATTTTGTTTTTATGCATATTATAATTGCGTATTAATTGCATATTATTTTATTTTCATTAAGTTTTTATAAATAAAGTTTTTTTTTGCATGATAATTTTTTAATTTATATTTTTATTTTTATTTTAAGGGTGGTGGCTATAACTGATTTTTGAAATTCATACCTTTACTCAATTGCGAATAAAAGCGAAACGCGTGCATCGATTTTTATGATCTTTGTCTCATTTTGCTCATAGGTTATGTGACTTTGCGAAAAAATAACTAGACTTGAAACTTTTTTCCATTTTGGATTTTTATGTATTTTTAAAAAAAAAAATTTAAATTTTTAGGCAAAAAATAATTTTTTCCCTTCATACATTCATTTTTAACTTCGAAAGTGTTACTTGTATAGGAAAACAATATATGAACAGATTAAGGGAATTGTAATTCTTAATTTTTTAAAATTTATTTCAACTAAATTGGGCTAGGGGTTGTCGAGCTATGTCAAACAACAGGGCCTAAAACGTGATAAATTCCCCTATACGATAGTACTAACTTCAAATCGATACTAACTTCAAATCGCAGGTAAGAAGACAAAACGAATGATGCAGAAATTCTTCTTTTTGGGTCTAATTTCACATACAGTTCACAGAATTGAGTTGGCAAATCATGTGTTGTACTGTGATATTAACATTAAAAAAAGTTTAATTAAATAAAAGTAACAACGATTAGTCCTTTATCGTTAATCGACTTTTAATTAATTTCATTTTCATCATTGGGATAATATCGAGCCCGTAAGCGACATTTTCTCAATATTTTTTTTATAGCTAAAATTAAAAATTTAAGGACCAATGCACAATGTAAGCAAACTTTATTTTGTTGTAGTCGGTAGCTTGCTTGGACGAAATTATAATATGTCGCATCAAAAAATTTTTAAGTTTATGTATACATATCATAAAAGAACTAAAAAACCTTCTCCTGTAAAAGTTGTGTTTTGTCGCTTACGATAATTTGGCGGTAAGGGCTCGATATAACTTTAAAGAAAAAGGACCCACCGGGAGCTTTCTAGATTTTCAATTCTAATTATATGTATAAGACGCAAAAAATGTTGGTGAAAGAAAAATCTGATTCACCATTTATATGGTGACAGCTTAGAACCAACAAGTTTTATTTAAAACTAGCTGACCCGGTCCGCGTTGCTGGCCCTAAGCAAACATTAGTGTTGTATTACCAGACGATTTAAATTGATCTTTAAACGAAATTTACGGCCTTTAAATAAAAATCCATGAAATACCTATCATAAAGTTTTTTTTTCAGAATAACTTACATATGGTGTAGATATGGGTTCAATGAAAAAAGAAACACATGTATTTAAGGCAAATTGGAAATTATATTTATTGATTACTTCATCTTAAGGCTAGCGGAGCCGGGTCAGCTAGTAATATTATAAATTAAAATGTTGTTCATATACATATGTTTGATTTACATTTGATTTGAAAATACATATGGTTGTATGTATGTATATATATGCTGTGAATCTTACGAAAAAAGTGAGCGTAAAAGTGGGCGGGGCAACATTTTCTTTCCGCAAAACCTAAGTTAGACCATGGCGATAATTTTAAAGAAAAAATCGTCCAAATCGGTCAAGCCGTTCTCCAGTTATGCGCTTAATAGAAAAAGTGGGCGTAAAAGTAAGCGTGGTAAATTTTTCTTTCGATGAAAACTTAAAGTTGATTAATACGAACATCTGAAAGAAAAATTAGTCAAATCGATGGAGCCGTTTTCTGATTTTAGGTAAATCGAAAAAAGTGGGCGTAAAAGTGGGCGGGGAAAATTTTCTTTCCGTAAAAACATAAGTTAATAAGTTAATAAGTAATGGCGATCAAAGAAAGAAAAAATCGTTCAAATCGGCCAAGCCGTTCCCGAGTTATGGATTTTGCCACGCCCCTCCGCCCCAGACTTCACAGTGTCACCCGCCTGAATATTCTGAAGATTCCCTGAAAATTTCATCAAAATCGGCCCAGCCGTTTTGGAGTCCATACGTTACATACACACATACATACATACACACATCCTATTTTATATATATAGATGTACATAGATTGTTAGCATTAAAACTACAATATTTCGTATTAAAATAAATTGAAATAAAAATAAGAAACTTCGTAAACAATTAAGCAATTTATATAGTACCAGCTTAAGCCGGTGCTCTTCGTTACACTTGTTAAAATACAATTAGTAAATATTTCTTAAAACAGATCTTGTGTATTGATAACAAAGCAGTTTGTACTAAATTAAGATACTTTTATTGTTACCGTTCTCCAGTATACCACTTTTTGACCGATTTTTTTGTATAGAAAAGCAAACTTTGGGTTTCAAATTTTAAAAGTTTTACTGTAACCGTTCTCCAAATATATAGAAATGAATTTTGTCTTTGTAGGAGAGGTGCCACGCTCGCTTACCAAGTCGAGTTCACTTTTTGACGGATAACCAAGCTAATTGTAACAAATTTTGACAATTTCACTTTTATCGTTCTCCAGATATAAAGAATTCTATTTTTTGCCACGGCCACTGCTCTAATTCCACCCACTTTTTGACAGATGTGCATTGATTACCTAGAAATTTGTACCAAATTTGTGAACTGTAGCTGTTGCCGTTCTACAGAAATACGGAAGCCTTTATTGTCTTTGTATAGGAGGTGCAACGCCCATTTACGCAATAACACCAACTTTTTGACGAATTTTGTGTATTGATAATCCATGTATGTGTACCAAATTTGTACAATTTTCTCCTACCGTTTTCCAGATATAAAGAAATCTATTTTGTGACACGCCCACTTCTCCAATCCCTCGCAGATTTTGTCTGTTGCGTATTGATGATCGATATAGGTAGGTAGGTAGAAAGGCTGGTGTGAAGTCTCCTTCACACCCTCACCCAGAGACCAATACGGTCCATTGTGATGCATTGTTTATAGATAAGAAGCTGAAAAAGAAGGTGAAGAGAAACAGCAAAAGCATTAGAAAAGATAAGAATAGATAAGAAAAGGAAGTTCTGATCAAACCCGAGAGAAAAGCCTCACTCGATATATTTGTGCAAAATTTCTAAACTTTACCTCTGGCCGTTCTCCAGAAAAACAGAAATATGTGATGAAAATCGATCGTTTTCAAAACGATATGTTATGATCGGACTTTAAATGGCGGCGCAGTATACAAAAAACTAAAAGGGAGGTATCCAGAGGCGTGGGAAAAAATTAAAAAAACATTTTTCTGTAATCCTTTTCAACTAATCTTTAATCCTAAGGGGTGACAGGCTCAACTTTTTCTTTGTATGGGGACCAAACCACTTTAATGTACTGTGATTTCAATCGTTACATACATATGTATGTATGTGTATGTATGTATGTATATACCATGGTAACTTGCAGTCATGATGTTTTCAATTGTACAAAATATCATACCATATTTATTTTGACTTTATGCATACATATGTAATTGGTATCACCCTACAACATAATAAAATATTTGTTCGACTGGCTATATGTATGTTGATGTAATTAACATCATCACATTTGTATTACTTAATTATTAGGTGCGTTCGTTTACCCCAAAATTTGCACAAATTTGTGCAAGTTTTTACTGGATTTTACTGAAATGCGTTCGCTTACACAAAAATTTGCAAAAGAGAGCATCTACTGAGAGAGTAAAGTGACAGTTGTAAGCAAAGAGTCTGCAAATTTTTACTGAACAAATTTTTACCAGTAGAAAACAAAAACATATGTTTCATTTAAGTAAACAAACAAAAGTAAGCAAACAAAAAGCATACAATTTGTAATAAAAACATTTAAAAGAACAAAAGCTGAATTAAAAGTGCAACAAAAACTAAAAATATTTATTTTCAACGTGAAAATAATTAAAGTAGTCAGTATTGTTATTTATCAGTTTTCTAACATCTGTGCTTTTTAAAAGTAAATCAAATTTAAAAAAATTCTTCCCCATTTGCAAAATCCACGGAACGTTATTTCTATATTCTTCATCTATAAGTTAAAAGATACATATTTAGTAAATTCACAAGGTATCCTAACATGTCATATTGTCAAAATGTCCTAATATTTCACAATGGTTTAAAAATATTGTTGTACGGCTCAGCCGCTCAGCGCTGGACTTTTCTGATTAATTACGACAGCACAATAAACACAGCAAGCAACGTTCTATTTATTTAAGACACTTTTTGTTAACAAACCAACAACAATATTTTTAAACCATTGTGAAATATTAGGACATTTTGACAATATGACATGTTAGGATACCTTGTGAATTGACTAATTAAAAATGTAGTATATATTAATATGTATGTACATCCTAAACAATTTTACTTACCACTTTGTACCTTCCCAAATGTTCCGGGAGAGCATCCATGGTAAAATTTGTGTTAATTGTTCAATATTACTTATTTTTGTTTTTGTTTACATTAATATTTTAGAGATGTAAAGCTAATGAATATATGATAACTTCTTATTGCATATTATTGAGGGTACCAAATATCAAACATTAAATATTGATGTATAGTTTCGTATGTAATTCAACTAGAAACAAAATTAAAAGTCATGTACAAAATAAACAAGTCTTAAAACTTGCACAGAACCTCATTTAATAAATAAATTTGCTACGAATTTATAATCATTACAATGCATTTCATCAAGTACCAAAAACATTATGTACTGGGTAGTCTAAACAACACATATTTTACAACACTAAGCTTTTTAGCGATCAGCTGTTTGAATTAACCTGCAAGTTTTTGCAATTTTTCCGTTCGTTTACTTTTTTGTGCAAGACCCATTTTTTGAGAGTAAAATTTTCATATTGCCCAAAATTTACTCAACTACTGGATTTTACTGGAAAAGTAAACAAACGAACCTATTATTATGTTTTATCAAAAACAATAACTTAATTATATTAAATTTTTTGCTTTTGGATATACATAAATACATCAATTATTTTATTCAGCATATTTCTAGCTTAATTATACTGTGGCATTGTTCGTTATTTCCAATTAATTTTCCATTAGGCACTAAAAAACAACAACAATAACAGCGAAAATGACAAGACCAATGATATCATAAATACAAACAAACAAACGTCTTTATTCTACCGAGCGGAAAAAATGCAAGGCCTTCACTTCAGTATTTTTTCTAGTAGTAATTAGTTTTAATTTTAAAAGATTAACCATCCATTCAGTTCTGTCTTCTTAAGGAAGGTTTATCTATTCTAAAATATCTACCAAACATAGGATAGAAATCGTGTTATAGTTTTTAATGGGTTCGTACAGACAGATTTAGCGTTGTTGGTAGTGTCTAGGGTTGCCAGTTTTGAAATCAGAGAAATCAGTACTTAAGAGAAAAAAAAATCATAAAAAATTGCATAAAAAATAGTACACATATTTTTTTAATATAAAATTGCATATTAATAACATAATGAACTCATTCTCTAATTTGAACCGTGGCAAAATTTAATTAATAAAACTGAATTTTTTCAAAACAATAATTCAGTTCCGTATATATTTATAGCGCGAATAGGTACAAAGTGAATAACAAAAAAATCTAAAACACAACAAGTTGCTAAAAATTCGATTCTTAATTTCTTGTTAGCTACTTGGTTTAATATTTTTCAAAGAAACATTAATTTTATTAAAAGCAAAATTTGAGTTCATTATGTCTGTAGCTTGGTAAAAGGGACAATATCAATATTTTGCTGTTTTGAGTTAATTGTTGCATTAGGTATTTTCTTAAGCTACGGTCACGCCTAGCAAATATTTGACTAAAAAACGTGACCAACATGTGAACTAAAATTATATTTTTTTATTCTATTATATTTTTTTAATATAGGTGAACATAAAATTTAATAAAAGTAGTTTTTTATTATATCTACCAGCATAATTAATTTAATTTTACATTTAAAAGGTCATGCTGACTGAATCTCTTTTATATTGCGGAAACAGCCAGTGTCTAATCTAACCGAGAACAGCTTCAAAAGGGGTTTGCTAGCCAATTTCACTATGAACTCTTCTATAAAAAAACTAAAATTTAAATTTTCTCAAAAATTAATTATTTGACATTGGCTTTTTAGCACCAAGTTACAGATATAAGGGCCAATCATTAAAAAAAACAATTTAAACACTTGAAATAACGAATCTTGTTATGTATTTATCTTCAAAATAATTTTAAAAACTTATTAAAATGTGATTTGCAACTATGTAATTCATATTAATAATTGTAATTATTACAAAGGCACAATCGTTTTTCAGACGATCTTATACTATAGATTTTTATAAATAATATATTTACATATGTATTGGCAAAAATATTTACAATGCTACAAGTTACAATTATTTATGGCCTTTTTGTACATTGTCCATAATTTCTTTCCTGTCTTCAGTCCTCAAGAAATTGTAAAACTCATTACAACTATGTATAACCAAAGCTTGTCTTTATCTGCAACTCACTTTCTAGGTTTTATGTTAGGAGCCTGTTTCTCTCTTTTCTCCACTTTGAAAGCTAAAGAATCGTTCTGTGAAATTTAAGATATATAATTAACATTTCATCAAATTCGTAAACGAACTACCATTTAGAAACTCTTTTCATTTTTCTTCTACTGTCTTCTCTTTTCGTACTGACTCGGCAAAAACCTTTAATGTTAATAACACATCGATAAGAACATCTACATATGTATATTGATATTTGTATCGCAAACAATTTGACAATATGGCAAACTATATACTGAACAAAATTAATATATAATAACAGTATAAAAGCAGTACATTAATCAAAAAATCAGTATATTTGCGTACTGATTTTCTTGTAATGCATAAATCAGTACTTTAATCAAAAAACAGTACGAATGGCAACCCTAGTAGTGTCTATTAAAGCATTTTTTAGTCCTTTGCCACTTTTTATGCCACATGTGGAAAGGGTATATGTATATAAGTTTGTCATTCCGTTTGTAGTTTCTGCAATATTGATGTTAGACCATATATAAGCTCTGTTTCTTTACTCTACTTTGGGATCCCTCGGGATCCCAATTTGCACGAAAAGCGTTCCCGTACTTTAAATTTGTGTAAAAGAGAGCGAGTTTGAGAGAATAAAATTCTTCTTCTTATTGCACGAAACAGCCCAAACTTTTTCTTCGTGTAAATTGTTAAACAGCTGTAAAACATAAACAAACCAAAAAAAGGTATAGAAAAAATGCTAATGAACAAATTTTGGAAAGTATTGTGGAATAAAATAGTGTTATTAAATAAAAAGGTTTCATATTAAAATATCAAGAAAAATAATGTAAGTTGTTGTAAAAGTGTTTGTATTGTTCTATTTTTGTTAATAGTAGTTTATTTCGACAGATAATATACAATTTTTCAAAAGTGGCGAACTTTTTATTGGTTTGTTAAGACTGTCAAAACACTTTTGACTTTTTATTTTGTGCTTAAAATGGTTTTTTCTGTTCCCGTACTTTTGGGTAATTTTGTATCATTGTGAGAGAAATTTATGCTTGCTCTCATTTTCACGAACTTTACCCAAAAAGTAAAGAAACAAAGCTATAGTGTATATATTTTGGGCCCGTATGTGCGTTTGTCCTTTTGTATGTTGAAATTGGTTTTCCGAAGATCCCAGAAATTATAGCGACTAGGTTATTATATACATATTTAAGGCACATATATTCCGGATTTGTGTGCTATTAAAATTCAGCTAGATCGGTCCACAAGTGCATGAGATAAGAACAAAAGCCTCTAATTTTACCTATAATTCCCTTATTGTTGTTGTTCTTGGTTTTTATTACTGTATATCTGGAGAACGGCAAGAGCAAAAGTTTCTAAAGAAAGGTACAAGTTATTATTGCAAAACCTCTAAAAAAAAAATCGGCGGGATTGGAAAAGTTGGCGTGGCACCTCACATACGAAGACATTATAAATTTTTGTATATCTGGAGAACGGCAAGTACCAAGGTTTCCAAATAAGGTATAATCATCATGGTTATAAATACGCAACATTCGACAAAATGTGGGTGTAATTGGAGAAGAGGGCGTAACACAAAATATTTTCATTCATATGTATCTAAAAACGGTGAGAGAAAAACTATCCAAATTTGGTACACTAAGCTGTGATATTAATATGCAACCTCTAAAAAGGGCTGAGTTACTGGGAATTGTTTGTAAGGTTTCGGATATAATGAGGAATCGGCACAATATATCCTAGTCTGATGATGGGGCTGCCATCTAAGCCGTCAGACCGGCTCTGAATACTGTGCTTCAGTGACTGAATCATCACCTAGTTGCCTGAGACGTCTTCTAGACCGTCAGGCTACACAGTACGCCTTCTCACGTTAGCTAGTTCTGAAGGGTATCAAAAACCATTGCCCGGGGAATACCTAGCCTAAGGCTGGCGGTGTGAGTTGCTTTAGCAATTAAGCAAAAGAATCATTCCTGGCCATTCCCAAGTGAATGACAATCAGAGAATTTTCAGCTTCTGTTAATTGCCACAGTCCCCCTAACGAAATTAACAAGCTGCCTGAATTTAATGATAGAAAGATAGTTAATTTGACGGAACTGAAAAGTACTGCAAATATACGCTCCAGATGGAGATTTCTTATTGAGAGCCTATGCCCACAATGACGTAGCTCTAAAATAATTTTAGAGGAAGGCTTATTATTATTATAAAAAGGGCTGGGCCGGAGAAGGTGGAGTGGCACCCCCAAACAAATAAAAATAGATTTCTGAATATCTGGCCAATTGTAGCAGTAAAAGTTTCTAAACTTGGTACAAATAGCCTCAATTCATACTACTTTTTGAACTTTTTGAAATTATGCTACATTATTGCATCAAGAATTTAAATTATTAGCGGCAAATTTCAACCAGTTCAGTTATAATAACTACCAGTTATAACTGTCAAAATGTACTGTTAACTGAAGTAATAGTTAGTTTTAACTGAACTTGGTAAAATTGGCCGTAAAAGACTTTTATAATAATTAAAATAACTTACGGCCAATTTGACCATATTCAGTTAAAACTAACTATTAATTTAACTTCCATATAACAATTAGTCAATTCACAAGGTATCCTAACATGTCATATTGTCAAAAAGTCCTAATATTTCACAATGGTTTAAAAATATTGTTGTACGGCTCAGCCGCTCAGCGCTGGACTTTTCTGATTAATTACGACAGCACAATAAACACAGCAAGCAACATTCTATTTATTTAAGACACTTTTTGTTAACAAACCAACAACAATATTTTTAAACCATTGCGAAATATTAGGACATTTTGACAATATGACATGTTAGGATACCTTGTGAATTGACTAAATATGTTTTTGGCAGTTATAACTGAATAGTAAGTTATAACTGAACTTGGTGAAATTGGCCGTTAATGGAAATAAATTCATAAAAAGTTAAATTTTTTAGCACTTACTGCCATGACCACATCAGCTCAATAACTTATATGTATATTTCCCAATGAACTTTTTTTTCGGTTTAGTCTTAATTGTTATACTGTTCTTAAGTTAAGGTAGTATGTGTATTTTTAAAATATTTTTCTAAAAGCCAAGCAGTGGTGCCAATTTAGCCATTTAGTGGCTAGATTTAGCTATTTTTTACCTTGTTTAGCCATTAAAAAAATTGGTTTAGCCATTAGTAATTTTTTACCATTTTACCAACTTGTTTAGCCCTAAAATTTTTTTCCGTTTTTTTCGTTGAAAATAATTTTAATTTTCTTATAAATATTTATAAAATTGCTGAAAGCAAAATAAACATTTTTAATAATTAAAACGCATTAAATTACAATATTTCATTATGGCGATGCAGGTGGAAACAAAAATTTTTTTTTAGATATTTCGTAATTTACTATAATGTTGCTCTCACTTCCACTCTCTGAAGTAGAGAAGGTATTTAGCCAAGAAAACATCGTTAAAAGTAATTTGAGAAATAGGTTACAATAATTAGTATTGTGGTTATTTTATTGAACTGTTAATGGTTTTTAATCCAAATTTAGATATTTTTTTTTTTTAATTAGGCTTAAGTTCATTGAATTTAATTTTCATTAAATTATTTTTATGAAGACAGGAATTTTACAACATGAAATTAATTAAAATTTTTTATTGATAATTTTTCAATCTTGACTGCGCTGAGATTTGAACCCAGGCGTTCACGGACAGGTTGCCCAGACTAGTTTCGATTGTAACCACACAATCTCGTCGGTGGGGTTTGCCGTTTTACTCACTCGGCTATTGAGGCCGGGCGACGTCAATAGTCAAACATCAATCCTTAAACCAAATGGTATTTCACTTTGGTAGATCGAAATTTGCTAAGGCACGAGCTATGTTTACATTTGTCCTTCAAGTTGTGCTGAAAAAGGTCAACAAGAAAAAAGAAAGACAAAAACATCATAATTAAAAAAATGTACTTTGGACTTCAAGAAGAATTTTTGACAAAAAGTACGAAAAAACAGAAGTTAGGAAGAACATGTAAATCAATTAAAATAGATAATCATTCATTCAAAAAAAAAAATCCTTTTTTTCTCGAATTGTACCTCTTCTAAAAGAATAAACTCCTGAAAAAATTTTTCCATGTTGACTATATGAATATAAATATAAAGTATAAGCTGCACTAAAAAAAGATAATAAAGATAAACTAAATATAGAAATTCAAGATCATCTTACAATTCTATTGATTAAAGAAATTTCCCCTAATAAATTTAAAGTTGGTGGAGCAGCTATATTAGAAGATCTTAATAAAAATCATCATAAAGCTATAGAAGGTATAAAATTTAATAAACCTTTATTAATTAATAAACTACGACTACCTAATCGTTCATAAACAATATTAGCTAAACAAAATAATCCAGAAGAACATAATCCATGGGCAATCATTAAAGTATAAGAACCACAAATACCCATATATGTTATAGTTATTAATCCAGCTAATACAACTCCTATATGAGCAACTGAAGAATAAGCAATTAATGCTTTCAAATCAGTTTGACGTAAACAAATTAATCTTACTAAAACTCCACCTACTAATCTAATTCTAATTCAAATATAATTAAATTTTAATCCTAATAATTGAATAAAAGGAAATACCCGTAATAAACCATATCCTCCTAATTTTAATATAATTCCAGCTAAAATTATTGAACCAGAAACAGGAGCTTCTACATGAGCTTTAGGTAATCATAAATGAAATAAAAATATTGGTATTTTTACTAAAAAAGCCAAAACTAAAGAAAAATAAAGAATTTCATAATTAAATATGTAATTATTTAATAAATAAAAAATTATTGTACCCGTAACCTTATAAAGATAAAAAATACCAATTAATATAGGTAAAGAAACTAATAAAGTATAAAATAATAAATAAACTCCAGCTTGTAAACGTTCAGGTTGATAACCCCATCCTAAAATTAAAAATAAAGTTGGAATTAATCTACTTTCAAAAAATAAATAAAATATAAATAAATTTATTCTACTAAATGTTAAAACTAATAAAATTAATAACAATATAATATTTAATATAAATAAATTTACATAATTATTATATTTAAAAATAGATTCTCTAGCTATTAATATTAAAGAAATAATTCATAATCTTAACAAAATTATTCCATAAGAAATTATATCACATCCTCATAAATAAGAAATAGATATAAAATAATTTCTATATATATTTATTAAAATTATAATAAATCTTAATAAAAATATAAAACATTGAACCATTCAGTAATTATTTTTTATTAAACATAATGGAATAAAAAATATAATTGTAATAATAATTTTTAACATTGTAAAATATTAAATCTTTGAAAATAATCATTTCCATGAGTACGAATTATTGAAACTAAAATAGATAAACCTAATGCTCCCTCACATACTCTAAAGACTAAAAATATTATTGAAAAAAAAAATTCATAATTTGATATATTTAAATAAATAAATAAAAGTAAAAATAATCTTAAAACAATATATTCCAATCTTAATAATATAGATAATAGATGTTTACGATTTAAAACAAAAGTAAATACTCCTATAATAAATAAAATTCTTAATAGTCCTCAATTTAAAATTGTTAACATTAGTTTTAATAGTTTAATAAAAACATTGGTCTTGTAAATCAAAATTAAGAATATTCTTTTAAAATTTCAAGAGAAAAGAAATTCTTTATCATTAATCCCCAAAATTAATATTTTAATTAAACTATCTCCTGAAATTATTCAATTAATTTTAATAACCATATTATTTATTTTTAATATTATTTTTATAAATATAAAACATCCATTAGCTATAGGATTAATTCTCCTTATCCAAACTACATTAATTTGTTTAACTTCAGGATTAATAACCAAAAGTTTTTGATTCTCTTATATTTTATTTTTAACTTTTATAGGAGGGATATTAGTATTATTTATTTATGTTACTTCATTAGCTTCAAATTAAATATTTACTTTTTCTATGAAATTAACTATAATTTCAGTATTTATTTTTATACTTATAATTGTTTACTTAATATTTATAGATAAAAATAATTTTATAAATTATCAAAATATAGAAATTAAATCAATCCTAAATAACAACTCTTATATCTTAGAAAATTCTTTATCCTTAAATAAATTATACAACTATCCAACTAATATATTAACAATTTTATTAATAAATTATTTATTAATTACATTAATTGCAGTAGTAAAAATTACTAAATTATTTAAAGGACCTTTACGACCTATATTTAACTAATGAATAAACCTTTACGAACTAAACACCCAATTTTAAAAATTACAAATAATGCTTTAATTGATCTTCCAGCTCCTATTAATATTTCAACTTGATGAAATTTTGGATCTCTATTATTTTTATGTTTAATAATTCAAATTTTAACAGGATTATTTTTAGCTATACATTATACAGCAGATATTAATATAGCATTTAATAGAGTTAACCATATTTGTCGAGATGTTAATTATGGATGACTATTACGAACTATACATGCTAACGGTGCATCATTTTTTTTTATCTGTATTTATTTACATGTAGGACGTGGAATATATTATGGATCATACTTATTTACCCCTACATGAATAGTAGGAGTAATTATTTTATTTCTAGTAATAGGAACTGCTTTTATAGGATATGTTTTACCATGAGGTCAAATATCCTTTTGAGGAACAACAGTAATTACTAACTTATTATCAGCTATTCCTTATTTAGGAATTGACCTAGTACAATGAGTATGAGGAGGATTTGCAGTAGATAATGCTACATTAACTCGATTTTTTACTTTCCATTTCATTTTACCATTTATTGTTTTAGCAACTACAATAATTCATATTTTATTTCTACATGAAACAGGATCAAATAATCCTATAGGATTAAATTCTAATATTGATAAAATTCCTTTTCACCCTTATTTTACTTATAAGGATATTGTAGGATTTATTATTATAACTATAATATTATTTCTATTAGTATTAATTAACCCTTATTTATTAGGAGACCCAGACAATTTTATTCCTGCCAATCCTTTAGTTACACCTATTCACATTCAACCTGAATGATATTTTCTTTTTGCATATGCTATTTTACGATCAATTCCTAATAAATTAGGAGGAGTAATTGCATTAGTTTTATCTATTGCTATTTTAATAATTTTACCATTTTATCATTTAAGTAAATTCCAAGGAATTCAATTTTACCCAATTAATCAAATTTTATTCTGAATTATAGTAACTACAGTAATTTTATTAACATGAATCGGAGCACGCCCAGTTGAAAATCCTTATATTTTAATTGGACAAATTTTAACTATCATTTATTTTTCTTATTTTTTAATAAATCCAATAATTATTAAATGATGAGATAAAATATTAAATTAGTTAATGAGCTTGAAATAAGCATATGTTTTGAAAACATAAGATAGAACCTAATTTTCTATTAACTTTACTAAAAAAAATTCATAAAATTAAAAAAAATAAAAAAATTTTAAACCCAATAAAAAATAATAAAAAATTTAAAGAAAAAGGTAAAAAACTTTTTCAAGCAAGATATATTAATTTATCATAACGAAATCGAGGTAAAGTACCTCGAACTCAAATAAAAAAAAAGAAATTAAAGTTAACTTTAAATAAAAAAGAAAAGAAAAAACATCTCCCCCTAAAAATATTATACAAAATAATATTCTCATAAATAAAATTCTTGCATATTCGGCTAAAAAAATTAATGCAAAACCCCCTCTTCTATATTCAACATTAAATCCCGATACTAATTCAGATTCTCCTTCAGCAAAATCAAATGGAGTACGATTAGTTTCAGCTAAAGAAATTCTAAACCAAACTAAAGATATTGGAAATATAAAAACCAAAAATCAAATAAATATTTGATATTTATAAAATATTAATATATTGTATCCTCCAATTAAAAAAACAAATCTTAATAAAACTAAAGCTAAACTAACTTCATAAGAAATAGTTTGAGCTACTGCTCGTAAACCTCCTAATAAAGCATAATTTGAATTAGAAGATCAACCAGCAATTATTACAGTATAAACACCTAAACTTGTACAACACAAAAAAAATAATAAACCTAAATTAAAAGAAAATAATTTCACAAATAAAGGTATACATAATCATAATAATAAAGATAAAAATAAAGAAAAAATAGGAGAAAAATAATAAGAAATATAATTAGATAATAAAGGATAAGTTTGTTCTTTAGTAAATAACTTAATTGCATCACAAAAAGGTTGAGGAATTCCTATAATTCCTACTTTATTTGGACCTTTACGAATTTGAATGTATCCTAAAATCTTACGCTCTAAAAGAGTTAAAAAAGCTACACTTACTAATACAAAAATAATTAATAATAGTCTTCCAATAATTAATAATAAATTTTCTATAAAAAACAAGTACTATTTGTAATATAATTACATAAATAAATTCTAAATTTATTGCACTAATCTGCCAAAATAGTAAAAGTTAATTATATTCAACAAAAAAATAATAATTTATTAAATATTAGGTCCTTTCGTACTGAAATATTTTATATATTTAAAGATAGAAACCAACCTGGCTTACGCCGGTCTGAACTCAGATCATGTAAGAATTTAAAAGTCGAACAGACTTAAAATTTAAGCAGCTACACCTAAAATTATATCTTAATCCAACATCGAGGTCGCAATCTTTTTTATCGATATGAACTCTCCAAAAAAATTACGCTGTTATCCCTAAAGTAACTTATATTCCTAATCATTAATAAAAGATCAATAATTCATAAATTAATGATTTTTTAAAATTAAAAGTTTATTAAATTTTAATATCACCCCAATAAAATATTATCAAATATTATAATAAAAATTTTCTATAAAATTATAATATCTTAAATATAAAGATTTATAGGGTCTTCTCGTCTTTTAAATTTATTTTAGCTTTTTAACTAAAAAATAAAATTTTATTATAAATTTTATTGAAACAGTTAATATCTCGTCCAACCATTCATACCAGCCTTCAATTAAAAGACTAATTATTATGCTACCTTTGCACAGTTAGTATACTGCGGCCATTAAAAAAAATCAGTGGGCAGGTCAGACTTTTTAAAAATACAAAAAGACATGTTTTTGTTAAACAGGCGAATATTATTTTTGCCGAATTCCTTAATAAAACTTTTCAAATAAAAATATTTATACAATTTAAATATACTAATTTTATCATAATTTTTTTATTTTTCTAATTAAAATAAATACTTTAATAAATAATTAAAATTTAATAAATAATTATAATTATAAAATAAATTATAACACTTTTATTAATAATAGCTACTTCTAAACTTATATTTATTAATTTATTTATATATTTTTAAAAATTTATTTTATAGCTTATCCCATAAAATATTAAAATTAAATATTTATTTAATTAATAAATTTAATTAAATAATATAAAATTTTTAAATTAAATTTATTTCTTAAAGAACTAGATACCTTTAAAAACGAATAACATTTCATTTCTAATATATTATTTAAAATAATTTTACAACATTAACTTTTATAATATATTAACTCTTTTAAAATCGAGAAAATTATTTATATAATTTTTTTTTTTGATAAACCCTGATACACAAGGTACAATTAATTAAATTTTCTTTTAAAATAAAAATTTTTCATATTATTTCAATTTTCTTTTACAATACTATTACACTATAATTAAAATTATTTTTTCTTTATACAATACTAAAACAATTAATTAAATAATTATTTTTAATAAATTAAATTAATAAATAAAATTATTAATAAATAAAATTTAATCAACTTATATTGATTTGCACAAAAATCTTTTCAATGTAAATGAAATACTTTACTAAATAAGCTTTAAATTGCATTCTAGATGCACTTTCCAGTACATCTACTATGTTACGACTTATCTTACCTTAATAATAAGAGTGACGGGCAATGTGTGCATATTTTAGAGCTAAAATCAAATTATTTTTCTTTATAATTTTACATTCAAATCCACCTTCAATAAAAATTTCAAATTTATATCCGTATAAATATATTTATTGTAACCCATTTCTACTTAAATATAAGCTACACCTTGATCTGATATATATTTTATTATAAAATTATGAAAATTAACATTCTTATAAAATATTCTAATAACGACGGTATATAAACTGATTACAAATTTAAGTAAGGTCCATCGTGGATTATCGATTATAGAACAGGTTCCTCTGAATAGACTAAAATACCGCCAAATTTTTTAAGTTTCAAGAACATAACTAATACTACCTTAGTTAATAATTTACATTTTAAATAATAGGGTATCTAATCCTAGTTTTTTTCTAAAATTTTCAAGCTTCAATTACTATACTATAAAAATAAATAAATTTAAAATTTCACCTAATAAATTTAATTTTATTTTAATTTAATCAATTTAACTTTTACTAAAAACAATTTATTTGCATTATTCGTATAACCGCGGCTGCTGGCACAAATTTAGCCAATACTCTTTAATATTTCTATTTCCAAATCTCTTTGATTAATAATATTAATTACTGCGAATATTAATAATTTACTTATTATTTAAATAAATAAAATTTCTTACATAAATTTACATATAAATTAAACTAACAATAAATTTATAAGCCAAAATAAAACTTTAATCTAATACACTAATTAATAAATATTATCTACAAAATATATAAAATTAATTTATAATAAATAAATTTAGTAAATAAATATAATTTAAATATAATTTAAACATAGTCTAAATATAATCTAAATATAATCTAAATATAATCTAAATATAAATATCTAAATATAAATAAATATATCTTATTAATTATTAATTAAATAATATATATGTATATATACACATAATTAATAAAATAAATTAATTATTTAAATAATATAATTTTATTAATAAATAAATAATATTATATATTTATATATTATTTTAAATAAAATTTAATTATTAATATTAACAATTGTTATTAATAATAATAATTAACATTAATAATAGTTAAATTAATATAATTTATTAATAAATAATTAAATTTTGGTAAATCCTCCAATATTATATAAAAGTTATATTAATTTATATTTATATATTCCCCTATAATATAATAAATAAAAATCAATTATTTAAATAACATAATAATTTTATTAATAAATAAATAACATTATTATATATTTACATATTATCTTAAATAAAATTTAAATATTACTAATATTAACAATTACTATTAATAATAATTAACATTAGTAATATTTAAATTAATATAATTTATTAATAAATAATTAAATTTTGGTAAATCCTCTAACACTATACAAAAAATTATATTAATTTATATTTATATATTCCCCTATAATATAATAAATAAAAATCAATTATTTAAATAACATAATAATTTTATTAATAAATAAATAATATTATTATATATATATATTTATATATTATTTTAAATAAAATTTAAATATTACTAATATTAACAATTACTAATAATAATAATTAACATTAGTAATATTTAAATTAATATTATTTATTAATAAATAATTAAATTTTGGTAAATCCTCTAACACTATACAAAAATTATATTAATTTATATTTATATATTCCCCTATAATATAATAAATAAAAATCAATTATTTAAATAACATAATAATTTTATTAATCAATAAATAATATTATTATTATATATTTATATATTATTTTAAATAAAATTTAAATACTATTAATATTAATAGTTATTATTAATAATAATTAACATTAGTAATATTTAAATAAAAATAATTTTATTAATAAATAATTAAATTTTGGTAAATCCTCCAACGTTTTACAAAAATTAATACTAATTTATATTTATATATTCCCCTATAATATAATAAATAAAAATTAATTATTTAAATAACATAATAATTTTATTAATAAATAAATAATATTATATATTTATATATTATTTTAAATAAAATTTAAATATTACTAATATTAACAATTATTATTAAAAATAACTAACATTAGTAATATTTAAATAAAAATAATTTTATTAATAAATAATTAAATTTTGGTAAATCCTCCAACGTTTTACAAAAATTAATACTAATTTATATTTATATATTCCCCTATAATATAATAAATAAAAATTAATTATTTAAATAACATAATAATTTTATTAATAAATAAATAATATTATATATTTATATATTATTTTAAATAAAATTTAAATATTACTAATATTAACAATTATTATTAAAAATAACTAACATTAGTAATATTTAAATAAAAATAATTTTATTAATAAATAATTAAATTTTGGTAAATCCTCCAACGTTTTACAAAAATTAATACTAATTTATATTTATATATTCCCCTATAATATAATAAATAAAAATCAATTATTTAAATAACATAATAATTTTATTAATAAATAAATATTATTATTATTATTATGTATTTATATATTATTTTAAATAAAATTTAAATACTATTAATATTAATAGTTATTATTAATAATAATTAACATTAGTAATATTTAAATTAATATAGTTTATTAATAAATAATTAAATTTTGGTAAATCCTCCAACGTTTTACAAAAATTATATTAATTTATATTTATATATTCCCCTATAATATAATAAATAAAAATCAATTATTTAAATAACATAATAATTTTATTAATAAATAAATAATATTATTATTATATATTTATATATTATTATAAATAAAATTTAAATACTATTAATATTAATAGTTATTATTAATAATAATTAACATTAGTAATATTTAAATAAAAATAATTTTATTAATAAATAATTAAATTTTGGTAAATCCTCCAACGTTTTACAAAAATTAATACTAATTTATATTTATATATTCCCCTATAATATAATAAATAAAAATTAATTATTTAAATAACATAATAATTTTATTAATAAATAAATAATATTATATATTTATATATTATTTTAAATAAAATTTAAATATTACTAATATTAACAATTATTATTAAAAATAACTAACATTAGTAATATTTAAATAAAAATAATTTTATTAATAAATAATTAAATTTTGGTAAATCCTCCAACGTTTTACAAAAATTAATACTAATTTATATTTATATATTCCCCTATAATATAATAAATAAAAATCAATTATTTAAATAACATAATAATTTTATTAATAAATAAATATTATTATTATTATTATGTATTTATATATTATTTTAAATAAAATTTAAATACTATTAATATTAATAGTTATTATTAATAATAATTAACATTAGTAATATTTAAATTAATATAGTTTATTAATAAATAATTAAATTTTGGTAAATCCTCCAACGTTTTACAAAAATTATATTAATTTATATTTATATATTCCCCTATAATATAATAAATAAAAATCAATTATTTAAATAACATAATAATTTTATTAATAAATAAATAATATTATTATTATATATTTATATATTATTATAAATAAAATTTAAATACTATTAATATTAATAGTTATTATTAATAATAATTAACATTAGTAATATTTAAATAAAAATAATTTTATTAATAAATAATTAAATTTTGGTAAATCCTCCAACGTTTTACAAAAATTAATACTAATTTATATTTATATATTCCCCTATAATATAATAAATAAAAATTAATTATTTAAATAACATAATAATTTTATTAATAAATAAATAATATTATATATTTATATATTATTTTAAATAAAATTTAAATATTACTAATATTAACAATTATTATTAAAAATAACTAACATTAGTAATATTTAAATAAAAATAATTTTATTAATAAATAATTAAATTTTGGTAAATCCTCCAACGTTTTACAAAAATTAATACTAATTTATATTTATATATTCCCCTATAATATAATAAATAAAAATTAATTATTTAAATAACATAATAATTTTATTAATAAATAAATAATATTATATATTTATATATTATTTTAAATAAAATTTAAATATTACTAATATTAACAATTATTATTAAAAATAACTAACATTAGTAATATTTAAATAAAAATAATTTTATTAATAAATAATTAAATTTTGGTAAATCCTCCAACGTTTTACAAAAATTAATACTAATTTATATTTATATATTCCCCTATAATATAATAAATAAAAATCAATTATTTAAATAACATAATAATTTTATTAATAAATAAATATTATTATTATTATTATGTATTTATATATTATTTTAAATAAAATTTAAATACTATTAATATTAATAGTTATTATTAATAATAATTAACATTAGTAATATTTAAATTAATATAGTTTATTAATAAATAATTAAATTTTGGTAAATCCTCCAACGTTTTACAAAAATTATATTAATTTATATTTATATATTCCCCTATAATATAATAAATAAAAATCAATTATTTAAATAACATAATAATTTTATTAATAAATAAATAATATTATTATTATATATTTATATATTATTATAAATAAAATTTAAATATTATTAATATTAATAGTTATTATTAATAATAATTAACATTAGTAATATTTAAATAAAAATAATTTTATTAATAAATAATTAAATTTTGGTAAATCCTCCAACGTTTTACAAAAATTAATACTAATTTATATTTATATATTCCCCTATAATATAATAAATAAAAATTAATTATTTAAATAACATAATAATTTTATTAATAAATAAATAATATTATATATTTATATATTATTTTAAATAAAATTTAAATATTACTAATATTAACAATTATTATTAAAAATAACTAACATTAGTAATATTTAAATAAAAATAATTTTATTAATAAATAATTAAATTTTGGTAAATCCTCCAACGTTTTACAAAAATTAATACTAATTTATATTTATATATTCCCCTATAATATAATAAATAAAAATCAATTATTTAAATAACATAATAATTTTATTAATAAATAAATATTATTATTATTATTATGTATTTATATATTATTTTAAATAAAATTTAAATATTATAAATATTAATAGTTATTATTAATAATAATTAACATTAGTAATATTTAAATTAATATAATTTATTAATAAATAATTAAATTTTGGTAAATCCTCCAACGTTTTACAAAAATTATATTAATTTATATTTATATATTCCCCTATAATATAATAAATAAAAATCAATTATTTAAATAACATAATAATTTTATTAATAAATAAATAATATTATTATTATATATTTATATATTATTCTAAATAAAATTTAAATACTATTAATATTAATAGTTATTATTAATAATAATTAACATTAGTAATATTTAAATAAAAATAATTTTATTAATAAATAATTAAATTTTGGTAAATCCTCCAACGTTTTACAAAAATTAATACTAATTTATATTTATATATTCCCCTATAATATAATAAATAAAAATTAATTATTTAAATAACATAATAATTTTATTAATAAATAAATAATATTATATATTTATATATTATTTTAAATAAAATTTAAATATTACTAATATTAACAATTATTATTAAAAATAACTAACATTAGTAATATTTAAATAAAAATAATTTTATTAATAAATAATTAAATTTTGGTAAATCCTCCAACGTTTTACAAAAATTAATACTAATTTATATTTATATATCCCCCTATAATATAATAAATAAAAATTAATTATTTAAATAACATAATAATTTTATTAATAAATAAATAATATTATATATTTATATATTATTTTAAATAAAATTTAAATATTACTAATATTAACAATTATTATTAAAAATAACTAACATTAGTAATATTTAAATTAATATAATTTATTAATTATTAATAAACAACTAAATTTTAATAAATTATCTAATACTATATAAATTTAATAATTTATATCTATATTTCTACAAAATAAATAAAAATTAACTATTTAAATAATATAATAATTTATTAATATTAATATATATTTATATAAACAAAAAAAAATTACATTTATATTAATTATTAATAAATAATTTATATTAGTATTAATTATTATAATAATTAATATAAATAAATATAATATTAATAATACATATATAAAAGAAAGAAAAATAAATTTTTTTTTTTTTTTTTTTATATATATATATATATTAATAAATATTTAATTAATTAATAAATATATATTAATATATATATATATATATACATATATATATATATTAATTTAAATTTTTATTAATTATTATTTATATAATTATTATGTAAATGTATATGTATATATATATATATAAATTATATATATATATATTAATTTATAAATATATTATATATATATAAATATGCAAAAGTTAGTTATCTAGATGAATTCTTCAAAAATGGATTTTTTTTTAAAAAAAAAAAATTTTTTTTAAAAATTAATGAATGAAAATTTAATTATCAAAAACAATTTTTATATTTTTAAAAATTTTTAATTTAAATGAAAATTTAATAGAAAAAATTTACCTATCAAATTTTATATTGACCCTTACAAAAAAAGATTTTTAGTCTATATACCAAATAGGATTAATAGATATATATATATATATAAATATTTAATTAATTAATAGGTATCTATTAATCCAGATCAAAAAAAAAAACAAATCTAATAAAGGAAGGTACTAAATTAAAGTTTTACTAGTCATGATTTATATAATTATTATGTAGAAATTGAGATATATTAAGTTTTATTATATATATATGATATATATATAAATATATAATATAAATTATTTAATAATTAATAAATTAATAGTGTATTAGACATATATTTATATATTTTTAAATTATGTATATGTATATATAAATATATATATATATATATATATATGCAAAAATTAATTATCTAGACTAAACTTTCAATATGTATATGTATATATATTAATAAATATTTAATTAATTAATAAATAAATATATATATATATATATGTATATTAATTTAAATTTTTATTAATTATTATTTATATAATTATTATGTAAATGTATATGTGTATATATATATATAAATTATATATATATATATTAATTTATAAATATATTATATATATATAAATATGCAAAAGTTAGTTATCTAGATGAATTCTTCAAAAATGGATTTTTTTTTAAAAAAAAAAAATTTTTTTTTAAAAATTAATGAATGAAAATTTAATTATCAAAAACAATTTTTATATTTTTAAAAATTTTTAATTTAAATGAAAATTTAATAGAAAAAATTTACCTATCAAATTTTATATTGACCCTTACAAAAAAAGATTTTTAGTCTATATACCAAATAGGATTAATAGATATATATATATATATAAATATTTAATTAATTAATAGGTATCTATTAATCCAGATCAAAAAAAAAAACAAATCTAATAAAGGAAGGTACTAAATTAAAGTTTTACTAGTCATGATTTATATAATTATTATGTAGAAATTGAGATATATTAAGTTTTATTATATATATATGATATATATATAAATATATAATATAAATTATTTAATAATTAATAAATTAATAGTGTATTAGACATATATTTATATATTTTTAAATTATGTATATGTATATATAAATATATATATATATATATATATGCAAAAATTAATTATCTAGACTAAACTTTCAATATGTATATGTATATATATTAATAAATATTTAATTAATTAATAAATAAATATATATATATATATATATATATTAATTTAAATTTTTATTAATTATTATTTATATAATTATTATGTAAATGTATATGTGTATATATATATATAAATTATATATATATATATTAATTTATAAATATATTATATATATATAAATATGCAAAAGTTAGTTATCTAGATGAATTCTTCAAAAATGGATTTTTTTTTAAAAAAAAAAATTTTTTTTTAAAAATTAATGAATGAAAATTTAATTATCAAAAACAATTTTTATATTTTTAAAAATTTTTAATTTAAATGAAAATTTAATAGAAAAAATTTACCTATCAAATTTTATATTGACCCTTACAAAAAAAGATTTTTAGTCTATATACCAAATAGGATTAATAGATATATATATATATATAAATATTTAATTAATTAATAGGTATCTATTAATCCAGATCAAAAAAAAAAACAAATCTAATAAAGGAAGGTACTAAATTAAAGTTTTACTAGTCATGATTTATATAATTATTATGTAGAAATTGAGATATATTAAGTTTTATTATATATATATGATATATATATAAATATATAATATAAATTATTTAATAATTAATAAATTAATAGTGTATTAGAGATATATTTATATATTTTTAAATTATTTTTATTTTTATATAAATATATATATATATATATATATGCAAAAATTAATTATCTAGACTAAACTTTCAATATGTATATGTATATATATTAATAAATATTTAATTAATTAATAAATAAATATATATATATATATATATATATTAATTTAAATTTTTATTAATTATTATTTATATAATTATTATGTAAATGTATATGTGTATATATATATATAAATTATATATATATATATTAATTTATAAATATATTATATATATATAAATATGCAAAAGTTAGTTATCTAGATGAATTCTTCAAAAATGGATTTTTTTTTTAAAAAAAAAAATTTTTTTTTAAAAATTAATGAATGAAAATTTAATTATCAAAAACAATTTTTATATTTTTAAAAATTTTTAATTTAAATGAAAATTTAATAGAAAAAATTTACCTATCAAATTTTATATTGACCCTTACAAAAAAAGATTTTTAGTCTATATACCAAATAGGATTAATAGATATATATATATATATAAATATTTAATTAATTAATAGGTATCTATTAATCCAGATCAAAAAAAAAAACAAATCTAATAAAGGAAGGTACTAAATTAAAGTTTTACTAGTCATGATTTATATAATTATTATGTAGAAATTGAGATATATTAAGTTTTATTATATATATATGATATATATATAAATATATAATATAAATTATTTAATAATTAATAAATTAATAGTGTATTAGACATATATTTATATATTTTTAAATTATGTATATGTATATATAAATATATATATATATATATATATATGCAAAAATTAATTATCTAGACTAAACTTTCAATATGTATATGTATATATATTAATAAATATTTAATTAATTAATAAATAAATATATATATATATATATATATGTATATTAATTTAAATTTTTATTAATTATTATTTATATAATTATTATGTAAATGTATATGTGTATATATATATAAATTATATATATATATATTAATTTATAAATATATTATATATATATAAATATGCAAAAGTTAGTTATCTAGATGAATTCTTCAAAAATGGATTTTTTTTTTAAAAAAAAAAATTTTTTTTTAAAAATTAATGAATGAAAATTTAATTATCAAAAACAATTTTTATATTTTTAAAAATTTTTAATTTAAATGAAAATTTAATAGAAAAAATTTACCTATCAAATTTTATATTGACCCTTACAAAAAAAGATTTTTAGTCTATATACCAAATAGGATTAATAGATATATATATATATATAAATATTTAATTAATTAATAGGTATCTATTAATCCAGATCAAAAAAAAAAACAAATCTAATAAAGGAAGGTACTAAATTAAAGTTTTACTAGTCATGATTTATATAATTATTATGTAGAAATTGAGATATATTAAGTTTTATTATATATATATGATATATATATAAATATATAATATAAATTATTTAATAATTAATAAATTAATAGTGTATTAGACATATATTTATATATTTTTAAATTATGTATATGTATATATAAATATATATATATATATATATATGCAAAAATTAATTATCTAGACTAAATAATTTTTTAATAAATTTATATTTAATTTAAGTAAATATATATTTACTAATAATAATTATTTAATAATAAATTAAACTAAAAATAAAAATAAAAAAGATAACTAAAAATTTTGTATAAAATAATAAAAAAAAAAAAAAAAAAACTCTGTTAATTTTCTATTGTGAATTGCCTGATAAAAGGGTTACCTTGATAGGGTAAATTATGTAATATATTTTACATTCATATTTTAAAAAGATAATTCAATTATTACAAATAATATTTAAAAATTTAAATATATATATAAAAAAAAAGAAAATTATTATAAATATATTTAATAGAATTAAACTATTTCTAAAAGTATCAAAAACTTTTGTGCATCTTACACTAAAATATATATATAAAAAGATAAGCTAAACAAGCTACTGGGCTCATACCCCATTTATAAAGGTACAAATCCTTTTCTTTTTAATTTTTAATAATTCATCAAAAATTATGTTTTTTAGTACTTTAATAATAGGAACTTTGATTTCTATTTCAGCTAATTCATGATTAAGAGCTTGAATAGGTTTAGAAATTAATTTATTATCTTTTATCCCCCTAATAAGAGATAATAAATTAATATCTTCAGAAGCCTCATTAAAATATTTCTTAACTCAAGCATTAGCATCTTCAGTACTTTTATTTGCAGTAATTTTATTTATGCTTAATTCAACTAAAAGTATTAATTATTTTATAGAAATAATAATTTTTTCGTCCCTACTCTTAAAAAGAGGTTCAGCCCCTTTCCATTTTTGATTCCCTAATGTTATAGAAGGATTATCATGATTAAATTCATTAATTTTAATAACTTGACAAAAAATTGCCCCTTTAATATTAATTTCTTATATTATTTTTAAACCATTAATTATTATTTCTATTATATTATCAAGATTAATTGGTGCTTTAGGAGGATTAAACCAAACTTCTTTACGAAAATTAATAGCTTATTCTTCTATTAATCATCTAGGATGAATATTAGCAGCTATATTTCATAGAAATCTAATATGAATAGTTTATTTTTTATTTTATTCATTTTTAACCTCTTCAATAATTTTTATATTTAATATATATAAAATTTCACATATAAATCAATTATTTTCTTTATTTTTTCATTCAAAAAATATAAAATTCTTTGTTTTTTTCAACTTATTATCACTAGGAGGACTACCTCCCTTTTTAGGATTTTTCCCTAAATGAATTGTTATCCAATCTTTAACAATAAATAATCAATTATTTTTATTAACATTTATAGTATTTATAACATTAATTACATTATATTTCTATCTACGATTATGTTATAGAGCTTTTATATTAAATTATTACGAAACTAATTGATTAATTAAATCTTCATATAATTCAATATCTATAAATTATTTTTTAATTTATACATTTTTCTCCTTAATAGGATTTTTTATTATTTCTTCTTTATATTTTTTACTTTAAGACTTTAAGTTAAATAAACTAATAGCCTTCAAAGTTATAAATATAAGAATAATCTTTTAAGCCTTAGTGAATTTCACTCCTTTAGAATTGCAGTCTAATATCATTATTGACTATAAAGCTACTAATAATTATCATTTAAATTTGATTAAAGAGAATAACCTCATAAATAGATTTACAGTCTATTGCCTAAATTTCAGCCATTTAATCGCAACAATGGTTATTTTCTACTAATCATAAAGATATTGGTACTTTATATTTTATTTTCGGAGCATGATCAGGTATAGTAGGTACTTCTTTAAGAATTTTAGTTCGAGCAGAATTAGGACATCCAGGTGCACTTATTGGTGATGACCAAATTTATAATGTTATTGTAACAGCTCATGCTTTTGTTATAATTTTTTTTATAGTTATACCAATTATAATTGGTGGGTTTGGGAATTGATTAGTTCCTTTAATATTAGGGGCTCCTGATATAGCATTCCCTCGAATAAATAATATAAGTTTCTGACTTTTACCTCCTGCACTCACATTATTATTAGTCAGTAGTATAGTGGAAAACGGAGCTGGAACAGGTTGAACTGTTTATCCACCATTATCTTCTAATATTGCTCATGGAGGAGCTTCTGTTGATTTAGCTATTTTTTCACTTCACTTAGCAGGAATTTCTTCCATTTTAGGAGCAGTAAATTTTATTACTACTGTTATTAATATACGATCTACAGGAATTACATTTGATCGAATACCTTTATTTGTATGATCAGTAGCAATTACAGCTTTATTACTTCTTTTATCTTTACCAGTATTAGCAGGAGCTATTACTATATTATTAACAGATCGAAACTTAAATACATCATTTTTCGACCCTGCAGGAGGAGGAGATCCAATTTTATACCAACATTTATTTTGATTTTTTGGTCATCCAGAAGTCTATATTTTAATTTTACCTGGATTTGGAATAATTTCACATATTATTAGTCAAGAATCAGGTAAAAAAGAAACTTTTGGTGCTTTAGGAATAATTTATGCTATATTAGCTATTGGTTTATTAGGATTTATTGTTTGAGCTCATCATATATTTACTGTAGGTATAGATGTAGATACTCGAGCTTATTTTACATCAGCTACAATAGTTATTGCAGTTCCAACTGGAATTAAAATTTTTAGTTGACTAGCAACCCTTTATGGAACTCAAATAAATCATTCTCCAGCTATCTTATGATCTTTAGGGTTTATTTTCTTATTTACAGTTGGAGGTTTAACAGGAGTTGTACTAGCTAATTCTTCCCTTGATATTATTCTTCATGATACTTATTATGTAGTGGCTCATTTTCATTATGTACTTTCAATAGGAGCTGTATTTGCTATTAAAGCAGGATTTGTTCATTGATATTCTCTTTTTACAGGATTAACTATAAATTCAAAAATACTAAAAAGTCAATTTACAATTATATTTATTGGAGTTAATTTAACTTTTTTTCCTCAACATTTCTTAGGTTTAGCAGGAATACCTCGACGTTATTCAGATTATCCTGATGCTTATACAACTTGAAATGTAATCTCTTCTATTGGATCAACAATTTCTTTTTTAGGAATTTTATTTTTCTTTTATATTATTTGAGAAAGATTTATATCTCAACGTCAAGTATTATTCCCTATTCAATTAAATTCATCAATTGAATGACTTCAAAATACTCCACCAGCTGAACATAGTTATTCTGAATTGCCTTTATTAACTAATTTCTAATATGGCAGATTAGTGCAATGGATTTAAGCTTCATATATAAAGTATTTAACTTTTATTAGAAACTTATGTCAACATGAGCAAATTTAGGTTTACAAGATAGTTCTTCACCTTTAATAGAACAATTAATTTTTTTTCACGATCACACTCTGTTAATTTTAGTAATAATTACAATATTAGTAGGATATTTAATATTTATATTATTTTTTAATAATTATGTTAATCGATATTTGTTACATGGACAAACTATCGAAATCATTTGAACTATTTTACCAGCAGTAATTTTATTATTTATTGCATTTCCTTCACTTCGACTTCTTTACTTATTAGATGAAATTAATGAACCTTCTATTACTGTAAAAACTATTGGACATCAATGATATTGAAGTTATGAATATTCAGATTTTTCAGATATTGAATTTGACTCATATATAATTCCTACTAATGAATTATCAATAGATAGATTTCGATTATTAGATGTTGATAATCGAGTAGTTATCCCTATAAATTCTCAAATTCGTATATTAGTAACAGCAGCTGATGTTCTGCATTCTTGAACAATTCCAGCATTAGGAGTTAAAGTAGATGGTACTCCAGGTCGGCTTAATCAAACAAATTTTTTAATTAACCGACCTGGATTATTTTATGGTCAATGTTCAGAAATTTGTGGAGCTAATCATAGTTTTATACCAATTGTAATTGAAAGAATTCCAGTAAATTATTTTATTAAATGAATTTCTAATAATATAAACTCTTCATTAGATGACTGAAAGCAAGTACTGGTCTCTTAAACCATTTAATAGTAAATTAGCACTTACTTCTAATGAAAAAATTAGTTAAAATATAACATTAACTTGTCAAGTTAAAATTATCAATTTTTTGATATTTTTTAATTCCTCAAATAGCACCTATTAGATGATTAAGATTATTTATTATTTTTTCAATAACATTTATAATTTTTAATATAATAAATTACTATTCATATTTTCCATCTATACCTAAATCATATTTAATAAAAAATCATTATTATCAATCAATTAATTGAAAATGATAACTAATTTATTTTCTGTTTTTGACCCTTCTTCAAGTATTTTTAATATATCATTAAACTGACTTAGTACATTTTTAGGAATTTTAATTATTCCATCTTTATATTGATTAATACCTTCTCGTTATCATATTTTCTGAAATAATATTTTATTAATTCTTCATAAAGAATTCAAAACATTATTAGGCCCTATAAGAAGTAATGGATCTTCTTTTATTTTTATTTCATTATTTTCTATAATTTTATTTAATAATTTTATAGGATTATTTCCTTATATTTTTACTAGTACTAGACATCTAACCCTAACTCTTACATTAGCCCTTCCCTTATGATTATGTTTTATACTATTTGGATGAATTAATAATACACAACATATATTTGCTCACTTAGTTCCACAAGGAACACCAGCAATTTTAATACCTTTTATAGTATGTATTGAAACTATTAGAAATATTATTCGACCAGGAACCCTAGCTGTTCGATTAACAGCTAATATAATTGCAGGACATTTATTATTAACATTATTAGGAAATACAGGTCCTTCAATATCAACAATTTTATTAACATTATTGATTATTACTCAAATTGCTCTGTTAATTTTAGAATCAGCTGTAGCTATAATTCAATCTTATGTATTTGCTGTTCTTAGAACCCTTTATTCTAGAGAAGTTAATTAATGTCAACACATTCAAATCATCCATTTCATCTAGTAAATTATAGTCCATGACCTTTAACAGCTTCAATTGGTGCAATATCCACTGTAGCAGGAATAGTGAAATGATTTCATCAATATGATTTATCCCTATTTATTTTAGGAAATATTATTACAATTATCACAGTTTATCAATGATGACGAGATGTATCCCGAGAAAGAACCTTTCAAGGACTCCATACTGATGTAGTAATAATAGGATTACGATGAGGAATAATTTTATTCATTTTATCTGAAGTTTTATTTTTTATTTCATTTTTTTGAGCTTTTTTTCACAGAAGTCTTTCCCCTTCTATTGAACTAGGAGCTATTTGACCTCCTATAGGAATTATTCCATTTAATCCATTTCAAATTCCTTTATTAAATACTGTAATTTTATTAACTTCTGGAATTACAGTAACTTGAGCTCACCATAGTTTAATGGAAGGAAATCATTCACAAACTTCCCAAAGTTTATTTTTTACAGTATTATTAGGAATTTATTTTACTATTTTACAAGCTTATGAATATATTGAATCTCCATTTACAATTGCAGACTCAGTTTATGGATCTACCTTTTTTATAGCAACAGGATTTCATGGAGTTCATGTCCTAATTGGAACTACTTTTTTATTAATTTGTTTAATTCGTCACTTAAATAATAATTTTTCAATAAAGCATCATTTTGGATTTGAAGCCGCTGCTTGATATTGACATTTTGTTGATATTGTTTGACTTTTCCTCTATGTTTCAATTTATTGATGAGGAGGATAATTACTTATCTATATAATATAAAAAGTATATTTGACTTCCAATCATAAAGTCTATTCAAATATAGTATAGATAATTTTATCTCTTTTAATAATTAGTTCAATTATTATATTAATTTCAACAATAGTAATATTACTAGCTTCAATTATTTCAAAAAAAACATTGATTGATCGAGAAAAAGCATCCCCATTTGAATGTGGGTTTGACCCAAAATCTTCATCACGATTACCCTTTTCTTTACGATTTTTTTTAATTACAATTATCTTTTTAATTTTTGATGTAGAAATTGCATTAATTCTTCCTATTATTATTATTATTAAATTTTCAAACATATTTATATGAACAATTACATCTATTACTTTTATTTTAATTTTATTATTAGGATTATATCATGAATGAAATCAAGGAATATTAAATTGATCAAATTAATAGGGTTGTAGTTAATTATAACATTTGATTTGCATTCAAAAAGTATTGAATTTTTTAATCTACCTTAAGTATGAAGCGATAAATTGCAATTAGTTTCGACCTAATTTTAGGTAATTACTACCCGTACTTTTTAATTGAAGCCAAAAAGAGGCTTATCACTGTTAATGATAATACTGAAATATATTTCCAATTAAAGAAGTATGATGTTCAAGTAAAAGCTGCTAACTTTTTTCTTTTAATGGTTAAATTCCATTTATACTTCTATTAATTATATTTAAATTTATATAGTTTAATTCAAAACCTTACATTTTCATTGTAAAATTAAAATATATTATTTTTATAAATTACTAAAATAAATTCATTATATTCAAAGATTAATAATAACCTCCACAACATCTTCAATGTTATACTCTATATAAGCTATTTGAATAAAAATAAATTATTAATATATACAAAATTATAATTCAAATAACAAAACTTAATAAATAAATTTTTAAATTATTATTTTGTAATATTTGATTTAATTGAGAATTTTTTACTAAATTTTTATAAATTTGTTGCCCTCCTCAATACTCTGATCAACCTTGATCAAAAGATTTAAATACTAATTTACCAACTAATAAAGAATAATTAATTAAACCATAAGTAGAAATATAAGGTATAAACCATATTGACCCTAAAAAGTATGAAAAAATATAATTATTTAAAGCTTTATTAAAAAAATATAATGAAACTTTAGAAATTAAATAACCTATTAAACCCCCTATTAAACAAACTAATAAAGTTAATATTTTTAAATATATAGGAAGAATTACTACTATAGGTGTTGAAAAAATTAATCAATTTAACATTCTTCCTCCAAAAATTCTTAAAATTAATAACCCTATTATTCCCTTTAATATTAGTCAACTTTCATCATTTAATAAATTTAAAGAATAAAATTGTGAATTGCCTGATATAGTATAATATACTAAACGAAATGAATAACAAACAGTTAATCCAGTAGAAAAGAAATATAAAAAAAAAGAAAATAAATTAATATAAGAAAAAGAAACAACTTCTAAAATTAAATCCTTAGAATAAAATCCTGATAAAAAAGGTATTCCACATAAAGCTAAATTAGCTACATTAAAACAAGAAGAGGTTAAAGGTATCATAAATCTTAATCTTCCTATTAAACGAATATCTTGAGAATTATTTATATTATGAATAATTGCACCTGCACATATAAATAGTAAAGCCTTAAATAATGCATGTGTTAATAAGTGAAAAAAAGCCAATTTATAAAATCCTATAGATAAAATTCTTATTATTAGTCCTAACTGACTTAAAGTTGATAAAGCAATAATCTTTTTTAAATCAAATTCATAATTTGCCCCCAATCCTGCCATAAATATTGTTAATCCAGACAATAATAATAATAAATTGCCTATTCATGAATTTCTTAGTAAAATATTAAATCGAATTAATAAATAAACCCCAGCAGTTACTAAAGTAGAAGAATGAACTAACGCAGAAACAGGTGTTGGAGCTGCTATAGCAGCTGGTAATCAAGAAGAAAATGGAATTTGAGCTCTTTTAGTTATAGCAGCTAATACTACTAACCCACCAATTACTATTATTTCAAAATTTTTATTTATAATCTCTAAATAAAAAATATAATTTCATCTACCATAGTTTAATATTCAAGCAATAGCTAATAATAAAGCTACATCACCAATCCGATTAGATAAAGCAGTCAATATACCAGCATTATAAGATTTAACATTTTGAAAATAAATAACTAAACAATAAGAAACAAGACCTAAACCATCTCAACCTAATAAAATACTAATTAAATTTGGACTAATAATTAATAATATTATCGAAAAAACAAATATTAAAACTAATAAAATAAAACGATTAATTTTATAATCCGTTTCTATATATTCTTTTCTATAAAAAATGACTAAAGAAGAAATTATTAAAACAAAAGATATAAAAATTAAACTTATTCAATCTAATAATAATGTTATAACAATATTTATTGAATTAATTGAAACAATTTCTCACTCAATAAAAATTATATAATCATTTATAATAAAAATTAAACCAATAAAAAATAAAAAAAAACTACTGAAAATTAAACAAATAAATCTAATAAAACAAATTGATATATTAATCACAATTTAAAAAGAAAAAATCTTATCATTGACACCACAAATCAATATTTTTATTAAACTATTTAAATATAATCATAATATACATATATCTCCCCTTAAAATTAATAAATTTAAAGGAAATCAATGTAAAAATAAAAGGATTGATGTTTGACTATTGACGTCGCCCGGCCTCAATAGCCGAGTGAGTAAAACGGCAAACCCCACCGACGAGATTGTGTGGTTACAATCGAAACTAGTCTGGGCAACCTGTCCGTGAACGCCTGGGTTCAAATCTCAGCGCAGTCAAGATTGAAAAATTATCAATAAAAAATTTTAATTAATTTCATGTTGTAAAATTCCTGTCTTCATAAAAATAATTTAATGAAAATTAAATTCAATGAACTTAAGCCTAATTAAAAAAAAATAAAAAAAAAAAGAAAAATATCGAAATAGGTTACATTTAGCAACCGTTAATTCGATTTGATCAATTAGGTAAATATTTTTACCATAGCAATAAAATATTTTTTATCTTTTCTTATATTTTTTAGATTTGGACACAGAAGGTTGGGTAAATGTTGTCATGATTATGAATTACCTTCAAAAAAACTAGTATTGTGGTTACTTTATTGAACTGTTTATGGTTTTTAATCCAAATTTTTATATTTTAATCAGGCTTAAGTTCATCAAATTTAATTTTCATTAAATTATTTTTAATGAAGAAAGGAATGAATTAAAATTTATTGATAATTTTTCATTCTTGACTGAAGCTGGGATTGAACCCACGGACAGGTTGATGTGATGTGACATGTTTCAATAGTAACCACACTGTCCCTTTAGACATAGGCACAAGTGATTCCTATGAGATGAACAATAACAACGTCGAATTTATCGACGATTTAATTTTTTAAATGCTAAAAAAATACTTAATTTTCATTTATTTTTAAGTTACAAATTGATCTTAATTTACAATTTCATTGTAAAAAACTTTTAATGAATTATTTTTGTTTTGTTATAGAATTTTAATGTATCTTTATTTAAAAATTTTTTAGCCATTTATAAGCCAGTTTTAAGCCATTGTTTTTCGTAAATTTAGCAATTTTTGTTTTCTAAATTTTGGCAACACTGACCCCAACTCACATAGAATTTGGTTCATAGTTTATAATTGGCACAACGGCCAAGCATATTTCAAATGATGAGAATCGATTCATAATTTCAAATAGCCCCCAAACAAGATCCTTTCTTAGATCCTTGTGCCCATAAACCTTCTTATCATGTTGATATTTATATTAAATTTGGTCTAAACTTATTTTATTTCAATCTTAATCATCTTACCATAAAAATACAACTCCCGAAAATAGCGTGTAATGCCATTATCACTTGACGTCGTTACAAATCCACAGTGGCCATTATGTGCTCTGTAACAGTGATGGAAAATTCAGTACTATGGTACTTTTTTCAGTACTTTTTCTTTTCATAAATACCACAGTACCCCCACGTCAGTTTTAGTACTCCTTTCTTGTTATGCTTCTTCGTTAAGAAATCCAGCGTTTCTATTTTTTTTAAACATTTCCTACCTGCCAATAACATACAGGGTACACACACATACACTTTAGTTTATATGTATATTCTTTTCTTTTACTTTTTTCAGTACTTTTTCTTTTCATAAATACCACGTCAGTTTTAGTACTCCTTTCTTGTTATGCTTCTTCGTTAAGAAATCCTGCGTTTCTATTTTTTTTAAACATTTCCTACCTGCCAATAACATACAGGGTACACACACATACACTTTAGTTTATATGTATATTCTTCAAGCATCAATGTCATTTTAAATGCATTTTAACTACATGGTTTCGATGACGGTATATACTAGTATGAATTTCTTATTTATACTCACCAATAATTAACAAATATATTTTGAACACCACTAGAAAATATGGAATAGCATTTTTGTTCGGGAATTAATAATGAATAAATTTTTAGATTGTTAAGCAAAATTTTATAAATTTAATATTAATATTAATTATAATTACAATTAATATTTAATTCTTTTATATATTTGTTTTTTTATATTTAAACAAAAAAAAATATGTTATACAAAAAGTACCAAAATGGTTAATAAAGTAGTCTTTTGCTTAGTGGATAGTACCATCTCAAATTTTCAATTTTCCATCACTGTTCTGTAATGACGTCAACATTACGTCAAAACCACGGGCGCATGTGTCTTTTCACATTCCTTTTACTCTAGGTTTCATAAATGTTGGTATTAACATACAAATTGGCAACAATAAATTTTACGATAGCTACTATGTCATGACAAAATGTTGTGCTGGTAGATCCAAAATTAACCATAGGTCTTATATAAACCCCCATCAAAAAAACTAGTTAAAGGCAAACAAATCTCATGTATATGAGGATATCTAAATTATATTCGGCACAAAGAACTTTTACATGAATCTTAACCACATAACATAATTTTTTTCTGTCGGGTTCATGATTTCCCATGGGTCGCAAAAAGGGTACACTATTGAAAATTAGTTTTTAAATACTGTGGTGTAGGGTATCATATGATCGGGCTTAACCGAATAAACTTTCATACTTGTTCTATTTTTTATTTTATTTTTTCTGACACACAATACAAAAATTCAAATTAAAACAAATCAAAAAACAAACTGATAACTTTCAACAAGGTATATTTACACCAGGTAGCACCACTAAGATGCTAGCTGTCACTTTTCGTTGTATGGAGCTTATGGATTTGACATATAAAAGGCATATAAAACTACATACAAAAAAGGGACGCCCAGCTTAGGATTCTATAGTGCATATACCTTGTGTAAACGTACCTGGGCTTTCAATAACTCAACGTACTCATACGTTAAAAGTTGCCCAGCTTTAGTACTTTGCGTTAAAGGAGACGAACGATGTAGAAGAAAACCTCATAAGAAAACCTCTACATCAACTTAGTTGTTAGTTAAAAAAGCGACGTATAAGGCACAAAGGATTCTATGTGACTCGGCCTTAATACATATACCATTAACTTTCTGTCTGTTTAAAACAATAAATAACCAAATGAAGACTATAATTCAGAAAAAGATTTTAAAATGTTCGTTTTAAAAACGATCGATCTTTATCACATACCTGATGGTATTTTAAATAACTTTTCATTTTTTCCTTTTTATTTATTAAATTGTTAAAATTCTTTGGAGTTTTTACTAAAACTAAACTAATCACTAATTTCACTTATTCTATTTAAATATCAACTCATATTTAAATATTTTTTGTTTTGACATGAAAAGCGAATTTTAAACATAGATTAATATTTAAATAGTTTGATGAAATTGGCCATCAATCTAATTTTATTTGTTTATAAAAATATCGTTCTTTTTGCCTTAAGTCCCCTTTGCGGCTCCTCTTATTGAAAAATTTCCTTATATTGGATTGCTTTTTAATTTTCAATGGCAATGCTGCGTACAGGACTAAAAAAAAATTGGAGGGCCTTGGGTTTAAAAAATAAGGCCTATTAGAAAGTATTTATACCTCCTTCTTTTTTCACGCACAAAGCAAAAGTCAATGACAGTAGTCAGTGCGTCACAATTAACATCAACTAAAACAATAATAATCCCAGCGGGAAAACTCAGAAGACCTTCTTACTTCAGGCCTTATTAAAGATCTGCTTAAACATTTTTTCATTCAATTACCATTTTTATCTTAGTGCTAAAGAATGCCTCATAGAAGGTTCCGGCTCTTTCGCATAAAGTATAAGATACACATTCTACATTCCCTTCTATGAGAAGGGAGAAGAGAAGGAGTAAAATTTTTTGTTTTGTTTTTGTTTTTGCCAAAACAATGTAACTGCCAAAGAAGCGAGAGCGAAGGGCCTGCCCGCAATGATAACGTGTGTAAAGTATGGAATGGAGCGAGCAGCCCTTGTATATCCAAAAGAAGGAGTACAGAGGCCTCCTAGAAGGCATCCGAACTCCTTCTTTTTCCCGCTGGAATCGAAGAATTTATGCCGATTAATCGAATAACAATACATATATGGTTTTTCTGTCATATGTTTAATTTTTTAAAGTTTTAAGTCAAATAAATAAACCAAATGTATGTGTTCGTTGGAATTAAAAAAAAACCGTCATGTTTAGTGAGTAATTCACATAACCAGTAAATTTTTACTGATTACTGAAATACTGCAGTAATCCGTTAATTTTTACTTATTATTGAAACAAATGCAAACAAATATGTTTAACCCTGGAGCCACACGTTCAATAAATCACTTTCAAGTTTTTCCCAAAGCTGCTTTTCAAAACTTGTTTGAATTGACAGCTGCTCTCAATTTGATAGTCAATTTCATTTTAAAAATGCACCCGACGAAGAAACAACTCAAAATACAGTAATTTTGACTTAGCTGCACAATCTCCTTTGCACGATTTTTTGTGCAGCTAAATCAAAAATGCAGTTATCTTAAATGTATTTACCTGCCTTAATGTGCAGGTATACAATTGTGGTTACCTGCATAAAAGTGCAGCTAAAGTAAAGTGTTTAAGAGAAGAATAAAAAACGTTTTTATTAAAAAATTTATGTTTTATTAAAATTTTATTTTAAATAAAAAATCATTTTATAAACATATGTATGTATATATTATATAAAAGGAACATTAACAAATACAATGAGAATTAACAAAAATAAAAATTAAAAAAAAAACAAAACAATTCATAAATATGTTCTTATTTTTAATGTTATACATATACTTATGTACATATGTATGTGTATGTAAAAAATGTACAATGTACTATACAGATATGCTGTATATCTATGTATGTATACATACCCTGCAAACAATTTCGATCGAAAAATAATCTAAATAGTTTCCCCATTTAGCAAAAACCTATCGCTTTTGCTATTCAATTCTTATTGATGTAGTTACATCGTTCGGGAAGAAGTATCCCACTATGGTAATATTTACTTTAAGAATCCACTTAGTGTCTATATTATATGACGAATTAGAGCGCTTTGGAAGTTTAATATCAATTAAATTTAGTAGTATCGCTGTTGGCTCCAAAAAGTACTCTTTTTCTTATTGTTCTTTATAATAAAAAAGTGGGTAATTTTACTGTTTATCTTTGTTTGATTTTGTAAGGGAAATCTAAGTAAAATATAAAAAAATTAGCTTAAAGTTAAACAAATATTAAAAAATCTACGTTACATTTAATCAAAATAGCTGTTAATGTTTTAAAGTTAAGAACCTAATGTGGACAAATTTTGTTAAAGAAAACTACACAAAATCACAAATTTGTTCAAACACTAACTTTGTAAACTTTCATCATATTATAACTAGCATATCTTTTTATTGCAAATTTTTATTTACAAACTTTCTTCACTCAAAGTTTTTTGTTGATCTTCACTAGAAAAATTTAACAAAAACACTAATTTTCACACTAAAATTTTTAAAGTCATTAAATAAACAGACAGTTTAAAAAAATCACTAATATCCTTTAAAAAAGATAATTATCAAATTATTATTTTCAATTTCATTTGCTCTAAAAAAAATATGCATGAGAAATTATTAAAACTTTAACCAATCTAACCGAAGAATAAGTTTGGGCAGTTTTGTGCTCTCATTTATACGTGAACATTTTTTTTTTCGGTAACATTTGGATTCCGCGGAGTCCCAATTTTAAGTACAATACTATAACTATTTCTATTTTCAAATATTAAAAATTTCACTCTATTTTACATAATTTTATATATTAATATTATTTTACACGCACGTAGCACCGATCACATGGCAACTTAAATACAAACTGTGCTCTTTTACGTATTTTGCTTTTGTAATATTCACTATTAAACAGCAAATCATTGCGAAGAAGTCAATATAATATGTGAAATATTCAATTGTGCCATTGTTGCAGTTGTATAACTGTTACAATTATCTGAACAACTCACTAAAGTGACGAAAAAGTATAATTTAAGAACTCATAATGCGATTCTACCGTATTTTGTTGTTGTTTAATTCCGAAAAATCTACTGTTTAACTACCAAATGTGGCGAAGTAGTTAAAATTCGTAGACAATCGAAGAACACTCTACCAATTGCTTGGAGGGTACATTTAAATAAAAAAATTTGTTATGGTCAATTGCTTAGTAGACGCTACTCTCCCTTTACCATTTCGGTTTCAATTTTGTCAACCGATATGTCTATATTCATTAAAAAACAATATTTAAGACAATCAATGATTCTTTAAGTGTCGGAATCTCGTTGACATCTTCACTTTCATCGTCTTGATTATCAGATTCAATTTCATTATAAATTTCTTGTTCAGCACTGGTGATCCCCTAATAATTTCGCTTTCAGTCAAATCTCCAAAGCGATTTATGTTTTCAAAAGTGTGAAAAAGTGGCCACTTTATTTTTTCATGTGTGCAGCTAACTTTGATGTTTTATATGAAAATATTTCAAAGCTGATCAAAAATATGATAAATGTGCAGATAAACAAAATGCACGTAAACAAGGATTTTGAAGAATAATTAGAGAAAATATGTATTTTGGGCAGTTAAGTCAATGTGCAGCTATCTTTGATTTTTTGTATGAAAATAATTTTAAAATGCCAACAATTTTGTGCACTTATCTTAAATGTGCATATAGAAAGCGCACTTTAAAAAGGAATTTGTATGGGATTTGAAAGAATAATGACAAAAAATATTAATAATAATTAGTATTGTGGTTATTTTATTGAACTGTTAATGGTTTTTAATCCAAATTTAGATATTTTAATTAGGCTTAAGTTCATTGAATTTAATTTGCATTAAATTATTTTTATGAAGAAAGGAATTTTTACAACATGGAAGATTAATTAAAATTGTTATTGATAATTTTCATTCTTGACTGACCTGGGATTCGAAGCCAGGCTGTCTGGCGTGTGATTCGAATCCAGGCGGCTGGTTACCCTGACATGTTTCGACCTCAACCACTAGGTCTTCTCAAAGGGATTTGCCGTCTTACACTCGCAGCCATCGATGACTGCTGACGTCAGTAGTCAAACATCAATCCTTAAACCAAATTGTAATTTAACCTTTGGTAGATCGAAATTTGCTTTTTGAATGATTATCCATTTTTAATTGATCTCACATGTTTTTCCTTACTTCTGTTTTTTCGTACTCTTGTCAAGAATTCTTCTTGAAGTCCAAAGTACATTTTTTGTTTTTCCTGTTTTTGTCTTTCTTTTTTCTAGTTGACCTTTTTTCAGCACAACTTGAAGGACAAATGTAAGCATAGCTCGTGCCTTAGCTGTTAACAATAATTAGTATTGTGGTTATTTTATTGAACTGTTAATGGTTTTTAATCCATGTTTGACTACTGACGTCAGCAGTCATCGATGGCTGCGAGTGTAAGACGGCAAATCCCTTTGAGAAGACCTAGTGGTTGAGGTCGAAACATGTCAGGGTAACCAGCCGCCTGGGTTCGAATCACACGCCAGACAGCCTGGCTTCGAATCCCAGGTCAGTCAAGAATGAAAGTTATCAATAACAATTTTAATTAATCTTCCATGTTGTAAAAATTCCTTTCTTCATAAAAATAATTTAATGCAAATTAAATTCAATGAACTTAAGCCTAATTAAAATATCTAAATTTGGATTAAAAACCATTAACAGTTCAATAAAATAACCACAATACTAATTATTGTTAACAGCTAAGGCACGAGCTATGTTTACATTTGTCCTTCAAGTTGTGCTGAAAAAAGGTCAACTAGAAAAAAGAAAGACAAAAACAGGAAAAACAAAAAATGTACTTTGGACTTCAAGAAGAATTCTTGACAAGAGTACGAAAAAACAGAAGTAAGGAAAAACATGTGAGATCAATTAAAAATGGATAATCATTCAAAAAGCAAATTTCGATCTACCAAAGGTTAAATTACAATTTGGTTTAAGGATTGATGTTTGACTACTGACGTCAGCAGTCATCGATGGCTGCGACGGCAAATCCCTTTGAGAAGACCTAGTGGTTGAGGTCGAAACATGTCAGGGTAACCAGCCGCCTGGGTTCGAATCACACGCCAGACAGCCTGGCTTCGAATCCCAGGTCAGTCAAGAATGAAAATTATCAATAACAATTTTAATTAATCTTCCATGTTGTAAAAATTCCTTTCTTCATAAAAATAATTTAATGCAAATTAAATTCAATGAACTTAAGCCTAATTAAAATATCTAAATTTGGATTAAAAAATATTAATTTTGTGCAGTTAAGTCAAATGTGCACTTAAACAGAAGGCAGTTAAGTCAAAACTGCTGTAGTAGCATGACTCAAAGTATTTTGTGAAAAAACCAGAATTTTTTAGAACACAATTTTTTTTAAATAAAGCACATTTATTTTTTAAGATATATACTTTTTATAAAGAAAGCGCCAAATTGAATTTCTGGTCAGTTGTTAATAAATTAAACGTAAAATTGGCAAACAAATGGAAAGGTAAAATTGAGAGCAATCTCGTGGCCAATTTTAAAAAGTGTGAGCAGGGGTGCCACATAATTTTGATAGATTATCGGTATATTTTCCATAAAAAAATCGGCATTATCGGCACTTTAAACAAATCGGCAAAAAATCGGTAAGTCAAAAATAAAAGATTAAACAAAAAAATTGTAGTCACTTAAAAAAAGATTGTTTACCTTTTTTATATTAAAGCATATTTTAAAGATACATATTTGAGTTAAACATTTTCATTAAATACTTTTTAATATCAGCATGAAAACATTTAAAAGTTTTAAATTTCAAATAATCTTTAAAAAAATAATTGCAAAGATTAATTTTACATTGAACATCGAAATATTTTTATATTAATAAATGATGTTCACATTTGCAGAAGAATGCGAAAAGACCAAAATTTGTAGGAAATGCAGCCATAAAATTCTCACTTTTTAAATCTAAAATTTTTTGCCAAAGAGTCTGCAAATTTACTTAACTTCCTGACATTTGATTAACTATCTGAAGTACTTATATTTTCCTCAATTGAGTTATAATCTAAAAAGAATAATTTTTTTATTTAAATTACTTTCATTGATCCATTTCCAAACACAAATATAAAGTATTTTATAGATAAACCAATTTTAGTTAAAATTAAAGCAAACAAAAAGTAAGGATTTGAGTGTTTATCGAAAAATCGTAATTTTTGGAACAAAAATCGGCAAATCGGCACTTTGATAACTTAGAGACAAAAAATCGGCAAATATGGCAGGCCTGAGTGTGAGTGCGTTAGTAAAACAAGTGGGAGAATATAGCAAATTAAAAAAAAAGACAAAACTTGATCGTGTGGCTTCCACACGCAGAGAAAAAACATGATTATGGAATGGTCACTACGACCATTTTTATTCATATCTACCTAATATGTTTACCCTAATAAATTATTTATAGTCATAATATAACCTTAAAAATTGTTTTTTGTCCTTAACATTTTTAAATTCGCTATAATAATATTATATGGTCTTTTACACCTAAAAAGTTACTCTGATCTAGCTAAACGTTTTAAATTATTTAATATGTTTGCTACTATAATATATATATTTTCAACTATACAATTAAAATCATAATATTGTTGCACACAAAAGATATTTTTAGTACCATAATTTTTGTTTGCTTTAAAACACATTCTCTTAGTGAGCAAACAGTTATTGTCGAAACAAACAGTGTGTGCTTATAAAGAAAATTAAATTTTCTCCTTTCGCGAGCGTTAGTTAATCAGGAAACATGAATATTTACAAAATAATTTAAACATTTTTCGGGGAGAAAAAGGTCATGCTACCCTGCAAAATAAACGATATAAATTACTATACGTTTATTGAAACAGGTAAGTTAATTATATAAAATTATAAAAATCTATAAATAAGCAATTACTTTGTCTTTTTGCAGCCAAAGAACCTACAACACTGAAACTGGCATATAAATTTTGACACAAAATGTTGTCATTAGCACCGTCTTTTCAACAGCATATTGATATGGTATATTTCATAAAAGAAATAAAAGGTAAGTTTAATTTGAAAAGTGTTATTACATGCCGAAGTAAGTCTACATAGATATCTTATTTTTTGGGAAAATTTGAACCACAAAATATAATATATTATTTATAAATTAAAACACACACACATTTATAAAATTGTATGTATTTAATGTTATTTTTTAATATATCCCAGCTAGCATTTTCAATCGTCTAGGAGTCTACTGGGAATCTCATGACGAGTGTTTTTGATCGTCGACGAGCTCATTTTTTAATTGTAGACGATTCCTCGCACGGGAGAAACTGTTACACGTGCTGATTCGTATGAGAGATTCTTCCATAACACAGCAAACGACTCTTATATTAATCCTAAAGGGAATCGTTTACGATGTATTTAGAGATTATCTAACGAGTCTTTCAAAAATCATGCCAAGAGTCGTATGAGACTCATAAAGAGATTATTTTACAACTCGTGAAATGCTCATCCGTATAACTGAGCTACCTAAATAAGGGCATCAAGCGTGTTTTTCATGTCAAAACTTATAATTTTCATACAATTTATATCAAACAAACCTTAAGGTCGGGAAATCAACATCATCCTGCCGGAAAATCTTATTTTATAGATCCTTAGGTCGGTTTGTTTTATTGAAATTGTATTGACAATAGAATTTTCGTATTTCAAAAACGCTCTTATTTAGGTAGCTCAGTAATTCTTATATGACTCTTACAGAGAGTCTCAAAAGGCTCATTCCAAGATTAAAAGACGAGCGTGTCAAAAATGTAAAAAAAAAAATTTAAAATAAAAAAATTAGATGTTTTTGTTTTTGTAACTCGTCAGATAATCATCAGAAGACTCTTTTAGGAGTTGTATATTGAACATAATCGTCTAACAAACAGCCTATGCTAGCTGGGATACTACCCAGCTAGCATTTTCAATCGTCTGGCAGTCTACTAGGAATCTCATGACGAGTGTTTTTGATCGTCGACGAGCTCATTTTTTAATTGTAGACGATTCCTCGCACGGGAGTAACTGTTACACAAGCTGATTCCTCTGTGAGATACTTCTACAACACAGCGGAGGACGCTTATATTAATCGTCGAGGGAATCGTTTACGATGTATGTAGAGATTATCTAACGAGTCTTTCAAAAATCATGCCAAGAGTCGTATGAGACTCATAAAGGGATTATTTTACAACTCGTGAAATTTTCAGCCGTATAACTGAGCTACCTAAATAAGGGCATCAAGCGTGTTTTTCATGTCAAAACTTATAATTTTCATACAATTTATATCAAACAAACCTTAAGGTCGGTAAATCAACACCATCCTGCCGGAAAATCTCATTTTACAGATCCTTAGGTCGGTTTGTTTTATTGAAATTGTATTGGCAATAGAATTTTCATATTTCAAAAACGCTCTTATTTAGGTAGCTCAATAATTCTTATATGACTCTTACAGAGAGTCTCAAAAGGCTCATTCCAAGATTAAAAGACGAGCGTGTCAAAAATTTAAAAAAAAAATTAAAAATAAAAAAAAATTAGATGTTTTTGTTTTTGTAACTCGTCAGATAATCATCAGAAGACTCTTTTAGGAGTTGTATATTGAACATAATCGTCTAACAAACAGCCTATGCTAGCTGGGTATATTTTATTTATTAATATATGCTGCATATTTGTAATAAAACATAAATTTTTTTAAATTAAATTTTTTATTGTATTTATTGTGAGAACCATATAACATTTCAAAGAAGACATTTTGCATGGTGTTGGAAAATATAGAAACATGGTTTGAAAGATCGTTTGCCTTCTTCTTCTGAACATAATAATATGTTTGAGACAATAATTGGTTATAAACGTTATGTCTGAACATATATTGTTGCTTAAGACGTGTTTGACACAATTATAACCACAAACATTAATGATAGTTTGCGATTGTGATTGTATCAACTATGTTTTTTCTTTGCGTGCAAGTAGAGCAAAACATTTAAACATTTCATTTTTAAAAGATTATTTTAAAAGATCTGTTTAATTGCTTGTACATATAAAACTATATGATCTTAACACATGTTTTATTTTTTTATCGTTGTAAAGGTTTTATCAATTAGTATGAATTGTTGCGTTTGTTTTGTTTTTTTGTTAATAAAATATTAAAATACTTGTAGTTAATAATGCTTATTTACTTAAGTACCAATTTTTCTAAAATTATTCAAAAAAATCCGTTAATTTATAAAATTTCTGGATTTTGAATTATTCGATTGTTCGATTAATTTTAAAATTTTATTCGTTTAATCGAATTAGTCAAAAATGCTAAATATCGATAATAATCGTTTAATCGAACAAAAAAAAAAATAGCCGATTAATTGAACACCCTAGTATGTATGTTTGTGTGAGAGTATAAAAACATAATATTGGTTGATGATAAAACTTAAAAATATTTGTAAGTTGGTTTTGTTAGTTTTTTCTTTTAATAATTTCATTTAAAAATTAACACTAAGCTTCCAATATTGAATGATTAAAGAAATTCCAGGCCCAATACTCGGATTTTATACTCCCATTATAAAATGTGGCGAAAATCTTTAGAGCAAGATTGGCAACCGAAACGAATTTCGGTATTGGTATTAAAGTATTTTTTAAATATATCGTTAGTCATTATACCGGTACAGAAACTCTTGCAACGGTTTAGGTATGTACATCGGTTTTATAATTTAGTTAATTAATCAAATCAAATAAAAATGTTAAAAAACATGAAGTCTAAGACACTTAGATGGCACATATTTTACATGGTGGTAATTACACTGGTCTGCAGTAAAAATAGTTTTTAATACAAATATGTGTAGTATAAAGATTTAAAAGCAGTAAACTGAATTCATGTTTCAGTTTTTTTTCTATCACGTCTGCTTTTTTTTGCGCTAGACTAATATTTCGCCCGAAATAAAACGGTTATGATAACACATTTCATCAGAACTTTCATCTTTTGATTATTTGTAAAAGATAAAAATGTAAAATTTTTGTCCTTATATTTTTTTTTTATAAATTTTTGAAAACAAAAAGTGGTACTAATTAAGCATGAAACAAAATTATCCTCAAAATATGAAATAAAAATAAATGTTATTTGGATGACTCAAAGGAAATTTCGAATCATTTGAATGTGTTTGGATCAACATTGGACAAATCTTTCGCAAGTTATGGTGAAATGTATTAGCATAACCACCTTATTTCGAGCGAAATATTAGTCTAGCCCATAAAAATACTAAACATGATAGAACCACATATTTATTTTTAAAAAGATTCAAGAATAACATATCAAGATCTAGCTCCCGACATTTTTTTGTTTTTGCCGACCAGTATTACAAAATGATTTTTTTTCTAAGATATTGTAAAAGTTTTTTTTTATTTGCTTAATTTATATTTAAAAAAAAAATTTAATAAATTTTGCAGAGTAGAAACAAATTAAAATTTTTAATCAAAAATATGTTTGTTGGCAACCGAAATGATTTTCAGTATCGGTATCAATACCGGTATAAAACTGTTTGGTAATTCGATATCAGTTTCAATACCGGGATTTAATCTTAAACAGTATTTAACCGGTATCGGAATTAATGATGGTATCCGTTACTAATTTTGCCAAAAACTCTACAAAACTAGAGTTTTTCTGTTGAAAGCAACAACAAAATTACAAAATATTTATGACATTGTTTGTGCTTTCAATATTATTCTTTGGCGTTGCGTTGGGTTTTACATGATTAGGGCCTAAATGTCTAGAATTTTCTTAAAATCCGAGGGTTTGTGATTAACTGCGTGTAAATTTTATGAAAAGTTTATACGAGCGCGAATTAATAAGTCCGTGACTTTTTGAATGAAACACATTTTTTTTTTTACAAAAAAAAAATTCATTTTTCAACATAATCTCCTTTTAGCTTAATACACTTAGTCCAACGTTTCTCCCTTCCAAAAAATAGGATTTTTCGAGGGCCATAAAATAGGCATTTGTTTTACCAATATTTTCATCGTTGGAGCTAAATCTTTTTCCACCGAGCCATTTCTTTACCACCGACCACAACGAAAGTCAGTAAACCACTTTTTTACCATTGAAATCGATGCTGCAAAGTCCCCATAGTATTTATCAAGCTTTTGACGTCTCAATAAAATAAACATGGTTTTTATTTAAAAATTTAATTAGTCGAACACACAATGATACGACAAATTTTATATGATAACGTTGATTCAATTACTTTTTAAACTTTGGCTCTATATGTATTCTGGTTTTAAAACTAGAGTCAAGGGATAATATGTCTTTATAAGATTTATTTGGAAATGGAACCAAAACAGGTCGACGAATTACGGTTTTTATTTATTTTTTATTAGATATTTTTTACGATATATTTTAGCCCGGAACTGATAGACTAGCTCACTACCAACTAGGCTTTTTTTTTAGCTTTTTTCAAAAAAATCGCAAAAAAATCCATTTTCAGAAGGGCTAGAGGGTTAATGCATACCAACAAAATGCTGCTTGTAATGTTCTGAATAAAACTTCTGAAGACAGTATATACCAAAAACCTTAGTATCACACGACTTTCTACATTTTTTTACTACACAAGGGTGCAACTTTAAATAGACAGTAAAATGAGTTTTATATGTAAATTTTTTTAAACTTCGATACACGTATATCTCTTTTTATACCCCTCTACAAGAATCGGCAGAATATTGTTAATTTGAAAAAATTTCATTTTGTTTTGTGTAATTAGTTTTTTGCCTTTTGAAAAAATTAAACGCATTTAAATTATTTGTTTATGTCTAAACTCACGTTTAGACAATACTAATTAATAATTTGTTCAATGATATTTTCTATACCAATTGTTTTTTTTTAAAATGTATTTAATGAGTTAAATGTGAATTAAAAAGATATGAATTTAAAACACTGAAATTAAGATTGTATTGTATCGTATATTTTAAGTTACACTGTAAATTTGCATAATATTATGCCCATTTTGAAGTATAGATGGCATTAATGAGTAGGTTATAATACGATTGAATTGGTAACGTTTAGTACTTACGGATTTTTTCCAAAACCGGTTCGGCTTTTGCGCCACGAAGACAGTTTTAGAAAAAAAGATTTGGTAGTGAGCTCGTTCATTGTGCCCTTAGCAACAGAAGTGTTCAGTTTAATTAAACCCTAAAGTGATCTGCTTAAATAAATTCCTTTTAACCTAACTTAAAATAATTTATTTTGAATACTTAACTTAAAAAGTTTACTTAAAATTAAAATTAATTTACTTAAAATTAATCTAAAAATAATTTACTTAAAGTTAAACCTACAAATAACTTAAAATTAAAGCTAAAATTATAAAATAAATATTGTACCCACATAACTACAACTATACCGGCTCATCTGGTTTTATTTTGGAAGTACAACCCATCACATAAGTATCTTAGATTCCCTACATCTAACCACGGTGGAAACCAACCCCCAACTTTAAAGGTAATTACCAATTGTTAAAACTCTCTCTTAAGTGGCAAAGAAATAGTCAAGTTTATCTCTTTTTTATTTCTTTCCATTTAACCCGACTCCCTACAATTGTAACCACTCATATGAGCGGCTACAATTACAATTGTCCATCAGACATCTACCATATCTTCAAGGTGCCCTACAGTTCTGTACAACCCAAAGCGACAATTGTTTGGAATTCTTTGTGGAAACTCAATCAAAGAATTACATGGTCCTTCGAACCGGAGCCACTCCCTCAACTCATGCACCTCCATGGAGGCGTGCAAAAGGTGCGACCAGTTGCACCATACGATGCTGCATCTGCCACGTCGGCAGCAAGAGACAACGGTGGCCGTCAGGGCAACTTCTAGCAGCTCAGAGCATGGCGAAGCAAGGCCTAGGAGTTCAACGTCTCGAAGAGCCACCCCTGCGAGAACATCCCGGGCCAGGACAACTCCGGCCAGAACAACTTCGGCTAGAGCAAGGTCCACCACTCAACAACGTCAACACCAGCGTCAGCAACAACGTCAACACCAGCGTCAGCAACAACGCCAACAACAACGTCACCAACAGCTTCAACAACGTCGTCAGCTACGTCGACGACGCCAGCGCCAACAACCAACTCAGCAACCCACTCAGCAGCCAGCGGCACAACCAGCCAGCACACAACAAGTCAAACCAGACGGGCGAGTGCTGGCAGAGGCTATTAAATCATTGGCTAATGTTTTGTGCTTCAACTTCGACACCGCATCTCCTGGCGAAGTCCAAGGCCGGCGCCATGTCTAAACTCACGTTTAGACAATACTAATTAATAATTTGTTCAATGATATTTTCTATACCAATTGTTTTTTTTTAAAATGTATTTAATGAGTTAAATGTGAATTAAAAAGATATGAATTTAAAACACTGAAATTAAGATTGTATTGTATCGTATATTTTAAGTTACACTGTAAATTTGCATAATATTATGCCCATTTTGAAGTATAGATGGCATTAATGAGTAGGTTATAATACGATTGAATTGGTAACGTTTAGTACTTACGGATTTTTTCCAAAACCGGTTCGGCTTTTGCGCCACGAAGACAGTTTTAGAAAAAAAGATTTGGTAGTGAGCTCGTTCATTGTGCCCTTAGCAACAGAAGTGTTCAGTTTAATTAAACCCTAAAGTGATCTGCTTAAATAAATTCCTTTTAACCTAACTTAAAATAATTTATTTTGAATACTTAACTTAAAAAGTTTACTTAAAATTAAAATTAATTTACTTAAAATTAATCTAAAAATAATTTACTTAAAGTTAAACCTACAAATAACTTAAAATTAAAGCTAAAATTATAAAATAAATATTGTACCCACATAACTACAACTATACCGGCTCATCTGGTTTTATTTTGGAAGTACAACCCATCACATAAGTATCTTAGATTCCCTACATCTAACCACGGTGGAAACCAACCCCCAACTTTAAAGGTAATTACCAATTGTTAAAACTCTCTCTTAAGTGGCAAAGAAATAGTCAAGTTTATCTCTTTTTTATTTCTTTCCATTTAACCCGACTCCCTACAATTGTAACCACTCATATGAGCGGCTACAATTACAATTGTCCATCAGACATCTACCATATCTTCAAGGTGCCCTACAGTTCTGTACAACCCAAAGCGACAATTGTTTGGAATTCTTTGTGGAAACTCAATCAAAGAATTACAGTTTAATTAATCTTTTTTGAAATATATTAAAAACTACATCACGAGCACCATAAATATTTATTTCAGCATATTTATTCAGACTTAGAACTGGAAGCACAATTATGTTTTAACACCTGCAGAAGGGAAATTATTTTTACTGTTTGTATTTATTTTTTATTTGAAACACATTTAGTCAATTCACAAGGTCAATTCACATGTCATATTGTCAAAATGTCCTAATATTTCACAATGGTTTAAAAATATTGTTGTTGGTTTTGCTTGCTGTGTTTATTGTGCTGTCGTAATTAATCAGAAAAGTCCAGCGCTGAGCGGCTGAGCCGTACAACAATATTTTTAAACCATTGTGAAATATTAGGACATTTTGACAATATGACATGTTAGGATACCTTGTGAATTGGCTAATTGTTAATATGACAATTTACAAACATGCTAATTAAGAAAATTGTTAAATATAATTGTTGGGGCTAATTTTTATATAATTAGTTCTTGGAATATATAAGGTTTTGTTGTGTTAATAGTTCATAAAACTTCTATTTTTCAATTATTACATGTCCTTTGGTTTCAATAGGGTTAATGCGGTTAAATTTTATAATGATGTTTGTTGTTTGATCATCTATACGAATATTCAAACTGAATGAGTATTATATCCCAGCGGGAAAAATAAGTAGCAAAGAGGCCTTCTAAAAGGCTTTTTTTTGCAGACATAAGGCCTCCCAGCCGCATTCCAACTTTTTTTCTAATTTACACGGCGTGTCATTGGAAACCAAGGCCTTGCCTTCTCGCATCTTATTTCAAGGCTTCAAGAATACCTTTTAAAAATAATTAAGAGTCAGCATAATTGTTATTGCTAATAATGCAAAATTAGTAAATAAATAGCTCTTGCTGTTGAGTATTTTTTAAAAATTTGAGAATTAATTTCCCAATATAACAAATAAAAGAACGATTTGAATTTGTAAATATCTTATAAAGGACATTCTAAAAGACCTTTTCAAAGAAGGCAGAGTAGAAAGAGTAAAAGTTTATTAAGAATGCGTTTGAACCCCTTTTGAAAGGCCTGAAAAGTGGAAGCGCTTGCATTATTTCTGCTGCGTACAAACTGTACACATACGTACATATGTATGTATTTATTTTTTAATGATTTAACAAAGTCCAGCGGGAAAAAGAAGAAGTACGAATGTCTTCTAGAAGGCCTCTGTACTCCTTCTCTTAGATGTACAAGCCCTGCTCGCTCCATTCCATACTCAAAGAAGCTCTCGCTTCTTTGGCAGGTACATAAGAATGGCAACTGGATAAAAAGAATAATTCTTTTCCTTTTGATTTGGCAAAATATCAAACAAAAAGTGTTACTCCTTCTCTTCTCCCTTTCCCTACAAGCGAGTGTGGAATGTGTGTCTTATCTTTCATACGAAAGAGCCGAGGCCTTCTATGGGGTATTCTTTAGCAGTTAGATAAGAATGGTAATTGAATCAAAAAAATTTTAAACAGGCCTTTAATAAGGCCTGAAGAAAGAAGGTCTTCTCAGTTTTCCCGCTGGAATAGTGTGTCCCTCTCTGAACTGAAGGCTGGATCCACCCTTGCACACAATACATCCACAAATAAACATACTAAATGATTTTGTTTTTGTAATTTTTTTTGGTTATGTATGTGTTTTTCATTGTGTCAAATTTAAATTACATAATTATCCTGGATTATTGTAAAAACATTGATTTAAATGAAACTAATTTATATAAATTCACCAACAACAACAATTTGAAATGAATTAAAATTCAAATAAATAAATTGATTTTAAAATAATAATGGTAATAAATTTGCAATTTGAATTTAATTGAATTATTATTAAACTATTAGTTGTTAATTTAAATTGAACTTCGAATTTTAAACGAAATAAACACATTGATATTGATGTAAAATGTATTTTAACACATGTGTGAACAGTAAATTTGGTTATGTAATTATACAACAATAATACGCTCTGATGTCCACAAGATAAGAAATCTGTACATTCATTAAATCATTATAACGCATACATACACACACATGTTGTAATGGCCGTAAGGAAATTAGCTCACACTACTTAAGAATTAATATATTTTTGATATGCCAATTTTGTTACTCTTCACCGCTGCGAGTAATGAATGAGAGAACGAGTATATTAGTTTGCAATTTCGTGTTAATCATTTAATCTAATTCCATTTTTCTATACCCACACCACAATTGTGGATAGAATATTATGCGATTATTAAATATATTAGTTCTATAGCCACATTTAAGTATGTATTCCAAATAACTTTCTGAGTCGATCTAACGACGCCCGTCCGGCTGGCTGGATAGTTGTCTGTCCATGCCACCTTGTGCAAAAAGTGCATTTTGAAGATAATTTGATGGAATTTGCTACAGAGATTATTGAAAATATTGAGAATGGTCAATAATTTCCCATGGCCCCCAAACAAACTTTTTCCCATAAACTTTCCTATCGTGTCGGTATTAAGATTAAATTTGGTCCTAAAATATCGTATTTTTATAACATAAATCGCCTAACCAAAATTTTTTAAAATCGGTCTATCTTTGACGAAGGCTCCCATACAAATACCAATCTCGAAAATAGGGCTTTAAATGACAAAACTTTCATATGTGTAAATAAATACAAATACAATTTGGCAAAGAACAATTTTTTAACTATGTATGTCATAGAGAAATGTTGTAATGGTTGATCAAGAACTAACCCTATATACCATATATACCCTCTCAAAAATCGCTTATAAACAAACAATTGTCTTATAAATATTGCTATTTAAAAAATATTAGCCACAAAGAACGCTAATATGAATCTTAACCTTACAACATAATTTTGTTTTGCCGGATCCATGATTGCCTTTGGGTCCCAGATATGGTGCACTCTGGAAAAATCTAAATCTAAATACTGTAGTGTAGCGTATAATATGGTCGAGCTTCACCAACTATTCTTCCTAACTTGTTTTAAATATGCGTTTTATTGAAAGTAACATAAAAGCAAAAAGATTGCTCCTTTTTTGAGGAGTTTTAGGCCCTAATCATGTAAAACGCAACGCCAAAGAATTATATATGTACTGTATTAACATTTTCAACGCCACAAGCTATGCAGCGTTTGAAATTTTAAAACGCAATGTGAATTTCTGTAGAAATCAACAACAAAATTACAAAATATTTATTACATTGTTTGTGCTTTCAATGTAATTATTTGGCGTTGCGTTGCGTTGTACATGATAAGGACCTTAGTTTTTTCGTCTAAAGCCTAGTACTCTGTCACAGTTTACACACAGATATGTCACGCGACGGAAGATTTGTTGTCGCTTTCTTAGAAAGCTGCCTTTTTTCGTTTCTCTTTGAACCATCTTTTATGCCGCAATACAATGAACACAAATTTATGTAGTTGAGATTTATTTGCAAAACTGTTGTAAAAATTAATAAAAATATTTAAGAAAGTAAATAGCATTATGAAACAATAAATACTTTTTTTGCACTAAATAACCCGTTTGTTGAACTAATGTTTTTGTTAAACGTGGTTTGTGTTTTGTTATTTTTGTTTTATTCGTGATATTTGTGTTGATTGCATCGGCCTTCTTTTACACATTGCCACCAATTTGTGCAAAATGTTTAACAACATCTATTATTTCATACAAAAAATTTTACATGTATCATTGTTTCCTAACTGGAGAGTTTGCACAGCTTGACGTTTTTAATCTTTCAAAGTATGCGAAACTGTTTTGCGCATTTAAACAAAACCCACATGTATTTTACTAAAAAGTATTTTAAAAAAATTATATTAAAATGAAAGTAAATATGGATGAAAAACGGTTACCGGTTGTGTTATTTACGTTTTTTCGTTCTCATTTAATATTAAGTGTAAACTTTTTTTCATTTGCTTAAAATTCCACGTGAAATAAGTGCAGCTTATATTATTTCGCAGTTGCAAAAAAATGTTTTCAGAAAAATTTCAAGTTTTTTTCATGTGAGTTTTGACAGCGTTTCACGTGAAATGTTGAACAGAGTACCAGGCTTAAAATAAAACTCTTTTGTATATTTTTTTTATTTTGTTAATGACGATTGTTTAAATTACAATGCAAGATAATAAGATTACACTGCATTACAAATTGTAATAATCTGACCAGCGACAAGCTTTTAACTCATTTGACATAAAATGAGTTTTATTCTCTGACGGGAAAAACTAAAAAGATAAAAGAGTGACGGTCAGGGCGATTATCATACATTTATAAAGAAGACTTAAGTATAGCTTAGAGCCGTGGTGGGCAACACGCATTGTATTTGCAGCATACACGAAAAATATGGTTGGAGATAACCATACTCTAAGAGCAACATAGTTTGGTTGGATTTATCTTTATTGCGTTTAATTAAGTATGACCATAATATGGTTAACATTTACTCTAATTTGGTCAAAATAAGACATAATATGGCCTAAACTTACCGTAGCTTAACCAAAATTAACAAAGCTCTGGTTTTTAATTTCTGACAACTTTTCAATGTGCTTTTTCACTTGATATTATTTTAATTCGTTTTTATGTTCCTGTTACATGTACACTAGAGTGTGTGTTGGGGCTCAAGCATAATTTAAAAGCCTATAGGGAAAAGTTTTTTTTGAGATTTTTTCAGATTTTTCGGAAGAAGTTTAGAGGTCGCTCAAGTCGAATTTCTGCCAAAAATCGGGGTTGCCGGTCTTTTTTTTGAGTTTTCTTTATAACTTTGTCAAAACCCGCGATTTTCTTCACTTATAAGGAAAAAGAAAAATGTCCAAGCTTTATTTTAGTGTGCAAAAACCATAAGTTTTTGCAATGAATTTGCTCATTTAGGCACCCTACATTACAATTTTTCGTATTTTTTCGATAAATATTGTAAATAACGCATTATAACTTTTAAATTTTTTTTGAAAATGAATAAAACTAACAATGCAGTTTAAAAGATCAATTATTTATAAATAATTTAGAAACAACTATTTTTGAATTTGCTCTTACCGTTCCTAAGTTTTACCGGTTTTCAGCTTTGTACCCATTTTATGATATTACTACTCATACCCAACAAACACCAAAAAACAAACGTTTTGTTTTGCTTTATTTAAAAATCATTTATTGGGGTTCTTACGCTGTAGTCTAAAAAATCTTAAAAATACTTAACCCTATAAGCTTTTAAATTATGCTTGAGCATCCATAAAAATTAAAAAATTAAATTTTTTTGGGACAGACTAATGTACACATTTCTACTTTTAGAAACTATCCTTCAATTAAAAGTGAAGTAAACAGCGTCTAATTCATTTTCCAGCCTTCGACGACCTTTATGTGCGGTTTTCACAATGCAATGTGTAGTAAAATATAGCTACACTTCAATTACTTGTATTAATCAGCTTTTTTAAAGTTTATATGTAGCAAAAAAAAAAAAAAAAACATTTAGGCCCTAATCATTTACAACGCAGCGCAACGCCAAACAATAACATTGAAAGCACAAACAATGTCATAAATATTTTGTAATTTTGTTGTTGCTTTCAACAGAAATTCATGTACCGTTTTAAAATTTTCAACGACACAAGCTGTGCAGCGTTTGAAATTTTAAAACGCAATGTGAATTTCTGTAGAAAGCAACAACAAAATTACAAAATATTTATGACATTGTTTGTGCTTTCAATGCTATTCTTTGGCGTTGCGTTAGTTCTGTGGCGTTGCGCTGCGTTGTACATGATTAGGGCCTTAATTAATTTTTCTACTTTTAAAATTTAATTTTTCTGCTGCAACCACAACAATTTCTAGGAAACTTTGAAGGTATCAGTAGTGGAAGTAAGAATATAGAGAACTTCTATATTTTTAGCTAGACTATTAAGTTATCTTTTTTTGTCTTGTTTTTTAAACACTGCAACAAACAAAATAAATTTTACTGATTAAACAAAAAATGCAATGGCTATAAAAAAATTTAATTTGTTAAAAAGACATGTTACAACAAATCATTTTCATCAAAAGAGTTGCGTTTGTGAGCCCTTTTATGCACCTGAAACCGACTGTCTTGACTATCCATTGTTCATTGATGTGGGAAAAACATATGGCACGACAACCAATATAAAAACAAATTACAGTGCTAGATTCGGCTATGCCGAATCTTATATACCCTTCACCATGGTGCGTTCAGAACAGAAACTCACCGTTCTTAAGATATAAACAAATCTATTTTGCTCCACGCCCACTTCTCTAATTACGCCCACATTTTGTCGGATGTTGCGCATTGATAACCAAAATGCTTGTACCTTATTTGGAAGCTTTGGCTCTTGGCGCTCTGCAGATATACAGAAATCTATATGGTCTTTATATGATAAGAGCCTCGCCCACTTCATCAATACCGCCCCACATTTTTTAAAACCACAGCTGACTTTTTATTTACAAATTTGTCTATGGTTATCAAATCCTAATAGACGGTTAAGGTTAGGTTAGGTTAGAAAGGCTGGTGTGAAGCAAACTTCACACCCTCACGCAGAGGCCAATATGGTCCATTGTGACGCCTTAATTAGTGAAAGAAAGAAGGAAAGAAGGGAAAGAAATATAGTGTGACAGAGTAGAAGTAAATGGTGAAAGCACAGGAAAGAAAGATAGTGGAAGATAAGAAATCGGACAGTAATAGACAGTTTAATAATATAAAAACATATAGTTAATAAAAATAAAACACAAAATTATTGATTGTTTAACAAGACGATAATATAATGTTTAATAGCATTTGCATTTAAAGAAAAATCTATTATTAATTTATTATTTTTGATACAAACAGTGAAATTTATTGTTGTGGGAAAGCTAATTTCTTACTTAACACTCAGGTCTAACTTGTAACAATATCAAAGCTTAAAAAAAGCCAAAACAATAAATAGTGAATTTATCTTTTCTTACATTCCCCTACAATTGGCTGGTTTGTAGTTGTAAAAGGGTAAAAAGACAAAACAAAATTAAAATAAAAAACAAATTGCTTAATAAAGCCACTTGCCATTTCAGTTTTTTATTTGCCGGGCACATGCAAAAAAAAAAAAAAAAAAAAAAATAACTTTTGATAAAAAATCTATAACTTTATAAAATTTATTAAATTGACACACGTCCTTCTAAATGGATATTTAATTGATAGCAGTTCAAAGTGTCGAGATGGACAATGAGGAACTTTAAATGAAATGTTATCGAGCAAGCATTCAGAACAAATATCACCATTAATAAAATTTAATATAAACAACAAATTCAACATAGTCCTTAGTCTTTGAAGAGTTGGAAGTTTAATTAGAGCAAGACGGCTAGTGTATGACGGAATATCTAATGGGTTCCACTGTAGACCACGAAGGCAGAATAACAAAAATTGCTTTTGAAAAGATTCAATGTAATTGTTGTGAATCATATATAGCGTGATCCATTTCGAATTTTTTTAAAGAAAAACACACAGAAAGTGCATATTAATGTGGAATGTTTATTATCATTTATAAGAACATTCTTTGGCATTTATTTTTTTGAAGATTATGTCTATCAAATGTTGGCCGTTGCTACGTCGCAGATGGTCTATCCGTTGAGTCCAATTTTCGATGACTCTTTCGGTCATTTCGACTGGTAACTGGCGGATGACACGCGTGATGTTTTCCTCCAAGGCCTGAATCGAAGCGGGTTTGTCCGCAAAAACCTTAGACTTTACATATCCCCACAGGAAAAAGTCTAACGGTGTGATATCACACGATCTTGGTGGCCAATCGACCGGCCCAAAACGTGAAATTATGTGCTCACCGAACTGTCCTCGCCATTGACGGTTACGTTCGCACCGGCATAATTTGTAAAGAAATATGGACCGATGATTCCTCCGGCCCACAAACCATACCAAACCGTTGTTTTTTCTGGATGAAGTGGCAGTTCTTGAATCTCTTCAGGTTGCTCTTCGTCCCAAATGCGGCAATTTTGTTTGTTTACATACCCATTGAGCCAGAAATGGGCCTCATCGCTGAACAAAATTTGCCTCGAAAACCTCGGATCTTCCTGGAGCTTTTCAAGAGCCCATAGAGCGAAGCGATGTCGCATGGGAAGGTCGAGTGGCTTCAGTTGTTGCACAAGCTGTATTGTGTACGCTTTCAATTTAAGATCTCGACGTAAAATGCGCCAAGTCGCTCCATACGTCAGTCCGAGTTGCTGCGAACGGCGCCGAATCGACTATCCACGGTCTTCGTGTACACTCTCAGCTACGGCCGCTTCTTCACAGCGTGCTAGACGTAGTCTATTAGGTCGAATATTATCCAATAATGAATGCTGGGTCTCAAAATGGGTGATGGTGTTGCGAATAGTACGCTCAGTAGGCCGATGATGTTGACCATAAGTTGAGCGAAGTGCACGAAACACATTCTTCACAGAACGTGAATTTTCGTAATAAAGTTGAGCGATTTGTAAACGTTGTTCAGGCGTAAGTCTTTCCATTATGAAACAAACAATACTAAACAAATAAAACATGACAGCATGACACGACTCACACGCGATCTGTCAAAAAAAGTATATTAAAAAAAGTATCTCTACTTGAATCACCCATTATATAGGATCCCAAACTATAGATGCATATTTTAGGACAGGTCTCACGAGAGAAACATAAAGTAACTTTATAACATATTTGCCTTTAAATTCTTTTACTCATAATTTGATAAGACCAAGAATACACCGTGTTTTATTTACAGTTATAGAAATATGCTTAATAAAGTTCAAGCGTCCAACAAAACTCTAAGATCCAAATTTGTAACAACATTTTCTAGCTTTAACTTCCCCAAAGAATAATTAACATTTATATGATTTCCTCTGTATAAATATGAAATAGATATGTTTAAATTTTTTAATAAAGTTACAACAACAGGGGATTTTTTTGTGGTGGTTTTTGCTCAATCTCAGCTATGGGCCGATCATTTCAGTATCAAACTTTAACGGATTATATGTGAAAAAATCCATTTCAACAAACACATGGATAGACGCACAGACGGACATCGTTATATCGACTTCCCTACTCAAAAGGACCCGGAATATAATACTTCATAGGGTCTAAGATCAATATTGTAGAAATTACAAACGGATTGACAGGATTTATATAAAGCCTTTCGACCTGTGGTAAACAGTGATGCCAGAAGTGCAGACTTAGCTTCATTATGAACTCTGCCAATGTAATAAAAAGGATGTCGTTAAATTGTTAGAAATTGCGTTTGATGCAGGAGGTTATTCTGCCAAAATGACCTGCAACCGCGATATTTATTACTAATTTTGTGTTGACTATCACGTAGTGCAGGCGCATCGGACGACCATCACACACCTGGAAAATTTCTGTTCATATGCACAGACTTTACTTTGCTTTTATTTTTTTTTTTTTTTAAAGACGTACACTTTTTTTTACAAAGCCTCAAATCGGTTAAAATAACTTTAAATCCTCTTACGAATTACTATACAGCTGTTGATGAAAGAATCATATTTAAACTTTATTCGATAAATAGTATTTTATATTGCACTATATATACTTATATTATTTTATTTTAATTCTTAAGATTTATGTTCAATAATTGATGACTAATACTGAGGATGGTCTATGCCACTTACTTTTGCATAAATATTTGCCGATAAATTTTATATTACGCAAATCCTTATCAATTATTGAACAATTTCATAGAAATATTTTTAAGCTCTTTACACTCAAACATATTCCTGTTGCTCCATACATACCTATATATGAATGAACTTTAAGGATTATTGCCTGTTGCAACAACAAAAAGTTTGTGTATAACATTAAATGGCACAACAACATAAAACCATTGTAAAATGAATGGAAGAAATAAAACTATGCAATATAAACATTTTACTACAATTGTTAGAAATTCGCATCAAAGAGAGAAAAACAGATCTGAATACAACGAAAGATGACAACAACAAATTCTACGTACAAGAATAGTAAAAGACCACAAAATGTTTTTAATCCGGCAACAATATTACGAACAATTAAATGTTACATGTAACAAAAAAATTTTATAAAAATAAGAATGAGAAAGTGGATAAACTAACACCACACCAAAGACTAACAATCATATGCAGTGGCGTGCAAAAACATTTGAAACTGAAAACATACTTTTATAAATTAGTGCTATTTATCTTCTTAAGGAAATTTTACAGTTCGTTCTCGAAAAAGCACGACTGTCTTAGTTTTATCAATGAATCTTTCCTATTTTAAGACCACATATAATTTAGTAATCTTCTTTTTTTCCTTTATCCTTAATAATCGCCCCTATCGTGAATAAAATACCTTTTCCCTAAAAAATGTATAGGGAAAGCCAAATTTCGAGGACTTTCACTTCTTATTCACGATAGCCGTGAATATGAGTTTAGTAAAATACTTGTAGCTAGAAGTAAAACTTTGAGCAAACGGTTTATAATTGATCGAGTTACAGGCAATTTAAACAATTAATCTTTGCGAAAAATGGATTTAGCGCCCAACTATACGAGCTAGAAGGACAAAATTAAGTTAAAACTTGTCTTCGGTCGATTATTTCATCTGGCTTCATATGTCCTCTCGTAGTTATGGTTTTCGGTGCGACAAGGATAATACAAAACAAGCTACGATAATATAATAAAGTTGAGATATTTTTTATATATAAAATTAGCTTGATGTTGATAATTCATAAAATTCGCCCAATTTTTTTTACCTAGCGACCAAACAAATGTGCTCGTGGAATAAGAGTTTAGCACAACAGCAACAAAAAACTATAAAAAGAATTAAGTAGTTAAAATTTGATTTTTTATACAAAAACTGTAGTAAGTGTTGATGAGCATGCTTCAGGCTTTAGCCGTCGTCTTGAGGTTTGTCGAGAGAAGGGAAAAGAGAATGGTATTTCTTTTTCCTACAAACTTAAGACTTGATGGTTTAAAGCCTGAAGCGTGTGAATTAGATCTTAGTCATCGTCCAGACTTGCAATTTTTGTTTCTTTGAAATTGAGTCGTTTAATTCAGAAACCCGTCAAATCATCGGACAACTAAAAAATCATCCAAAATTTTAAATTAATAAACGTTTACTGCACTAAACGGAAATTGCAAAACAATATACAATCCTTTAAAAGACCAAACAGTTGACGCTTTCCTGCACAATACTAAGTGTGACTAAGGTAGGCCATTCATAATCTATAATAATAAAATTTGTGAAAAAATGTCAGTTGACGAGTTTCTGAAATAAACGATTCAATTGCATTAGTGTCCAGGTTATGAAATTCTAGTTTTGCAATTTTTGTATTTTCATCTTGTCTTTCCTCTTCTCCCTTTTATATTTTATGTATAAATACAAATACACAAACAGCCTACTTTGAGCAAAAAAGTGTGAGAATTATAAAACTAAATAGAATAGCAGAGTACATAAAACTGAGTACCCCTCCCCAATCTTCTCACCCCTCTCTAGAAAAACACTTAATAATTGCTGCAACAAAAATTGCAAGTCTGGATGATGTCTTACTACAGTTTCTGCTGATGTTTTACTTTATTGTTCTCATGCAACACAAATGATGATGATGGATGTCAGGATTGTGAACTATTTTTAATTAAAAATCGCCGTGCCTCTAATCAAAAAGCGCTGAATAGCGCCAAATAAATTAATTAAGGTATTCACGTAAAATTTAAATAATATTAATAAAGGTATTCACGTCAAAAATTGACTTTAGCGGAAGAGCGAAATTGCAAAAACATAACAACAACATTATTTTTATGAAATAATTGTCTATTTGTACGGAATAATTGTCTATGTGGTTGCTGTTATGTTTTTTGAAATTTTGTTTTTTCGCAGGGGGGCAACTTTTGCGTGAATACCTTCAACGAAATGCTTAAGAAGTAAGTTTTATTAATTATTAAAAAATGAACATTTTCACAAAGATTTTTCTGCTATTTCAGGCAAAGTTAATAATATCAAAACTTTTTTATAATAAAAAAATACACCTTCTTAAGATCTTTAAAATTCAGGCATAAAAATTTATTTTCTATATGGAAAAAATTTATTGGTTAATACAAATCGTCTTGTGGTTACTGCTTTTCCGCACGGAGCAAAAGGTTTTTTCGGAATGTGCGATCAGTTTCGCTCTTTTCTTAAGCAAATAACATTTTCACAAAACTTAAGAAAAAGTTTCCTTAAGTTCAATATTGTTTGTCAATAGGAATAAAATGTATACGCACAGTTGCTTAAGCCTATTGTAGTTTGGTCTTAAAATTGTAGATATGAGCCGATATCTCTTAATATATTCGAGATATTAAAAAATAAAACAAGGATTTAAAAATAGAGCCCATTTATTATATAGAATTGTATCATAACTAATTTTTTGTAAAAATGTGCTACGCGGCATACCAGTCCACCTGACGATATCATCATCATCATCATCATCATCATATACATATATATTAATAGGCAAGTGGATTCCTTTGGATCCCTTTTACGCCTAAACTATATATTGTATTTTAACAAATGATATATCAATCGAAAGATGCCTATTTTTTGGTAGATTCTGTTAATGTAAATTTTGTTAAGATCGGTTCAGTATTTTACGAGTTATATGCGTTAGAAAGTGGTACTAATACATTAAAACAATTCACATACGTGTAAGCAAAAACAATGTAAGCAAATAACAGAATTAGTATGCTTTGTTTTTGTGTTTACATAGTAAAAAGAACAACAACATGCCGAGTTCTCTGCTATGCATTAAATTGGAGAACAGTAGAGAATAAGAAATAAAAAAGAGAAACATAATTTTAAATATTTGAAGAGTTGTTGTTTTTAAATGTTATACCGTTGATTTCTTAAATTTTTTGCTTATGAATAATTTTAATGTTATTGTTTCATTATTTATATACATAGTTACATTGTAAAGAATGTGTTTATTGCATTTTTTTTAAATAAAGTGCGATCTTTTGATGGGCTGCGATTTTATATAACAGACACTACCGATCATGGTCATTTGTTATATATTTATTTTATTATGTTATATATTTATATTATATATATATTTGTTACAAAAAATGTATATATAGAGAGGTTATTACAACATAATTCATCAACGAAATAAATATAAATGGAAAATATATAAAAGGATTTGTTATAAAAATTGAGATTAGGGAACTTATGTTATATATACATTTTTAGAAAAATTGTCACTAAATTTCATATGCTTAAAAGAAATACATATGCCTCATAAAATTAAAAATTGTTCTGCTCTACTGAGCATTATTACATTTTGAGTTAATACCCTCTTTATAATCAAGTGCGATGTGTTTTTTAACATTAAATAAATAAATTTCTACTTATATATATATGTATATATTTAATAAAGTTTTAACCCATATGATTAAATAAATATTAGAAATAACGGTACAAATAAGTTATTTCTAGATTGCAGTCGATTGTGTCGACTGCTGGCCCAAACTAGTGTACTACAGATATGTAGGTATAAAGTATACTTTTAAGTTATATCAAAAGTTTTTGGAAAACGGAAACAAATTTTGGTTTAATGTGCCTCGATTTCAATGCTATTTAAACTCTCTTTTTTAAAAAAACGCGTATGGAAAAATATGCGACTTTTCAACTATTCAAAAGCGCTAAATCCAGCGTCAAAAGCACTAAATCAGCAGCTCTGATGGAAGTGACTGCTATTGTTGCTTCTTTAGGAGGGATTTTGTTACATAAAATGCTAAAGTTTTTGCTCTGCTCTTTCTAAGTTTTAGATACAAAACTGTGGGATTTAAGTAAAGCTTAAATAAAAGTGAATGCAAATATGATAAATGGAAACAACAATAAAAACAGCTAAAGTAAAAAAAATAACAAAAAGGATTGTAAATGGCAACATATTTTTGCTAATTAATTGTTACTTTTTATACCACAAAAAGTGTAAAAATATTATCCTTTTCTACACTGTTATTATGTCTGTGTGTAATTTCATGGTCATGCGAGCATGCAACATGGATATGTGTATTAAATACTTATGAGTACAGTTACTCCTACAGAAAGAGTTCAACAAAAACTCCCATTTACCAACATCACTAATACAATACATGCGCAAGCACCAACAGTCGGTTTTGCGTTTTACATTTTTTCGAAATCATAAAAAATATTTTGCTGCAAGTAAAAAAAATCGCAAAGAAGAACTAAAATCTTTTGCAAATACTCGACAACTATCTGTGTTAAATTTTATTTTCGCATTGTTATTCCCAGAATTGCTGTTGTTTGTTGGTGTTTTTTCTGCTGTTATGTTGTTATTATCACTGTAAAGATGAAACGAGTTTTTATTTGCAGGGATTAACAATTTTGTATGTGAAGGGAGAGTTCTCAGTTTTGAGGACTTGTCCCCAAATAGAGAATTTGTTGGTTATTGGGGATAACATTTTCGGGAAAATTCCCAGGGTATTTTTTTTTGGGAAAAACACATTATTCGATTGGAGTTTTTGGGAATAATATATTATTATAACTGCCTATTTCCGATGTGCGAAAGAATTCTTTCTTTCGTACAACTACATTTAATACAAAAACAATGGGTACGTTCGTAAATGCATCACTGCGCTGCATCAGTGATTTCAAATATTTATAAATATATTATTGATGTGGACCAAAGAGGAAGACCAAAAAATTGTCGAATGCTCCACAAAAATAATAGCCATACAATAAAAAAAAATATAATTACTTTTTGTCGGCTTAAAAAAGTTTTCTTTTCTGATGCAGCGCAGTAATGCATTTACGAACATACCCAATGTTTTTTCTTATTTGTTGCAGTTGTTCGAAAGAAAGAATTCTATCGCACATTGAAAAAAGGCTATAAATGCCATTTGTGCAATGGCAAGACCGATTTGGACAAGATGTGTGTACAAATTAAAGTTTTTTTTGGCGTTGCGAAACCTTTTCAAGAACTTGCTGAACTAGTTTTAAATATGATTTTTGTATCAACAAGTAACACTTGTCTTAAACGAGCAAAAGCAAAACTCGCAACATAATGCAGTATGAGTTATTAAAAGCTGTCGCAGCTTGCTATGTTAAATTTATTCTATCGCCTTAAATGCACTTTTTAAACAAACAACATGTAAAACAAAATGGCATTGCGTAATGAATCAGACGATTTTGATTCTGAATTTTTGAACTGATAAACATTGACTCATAATTATTTTTCTTTTGCGTTTTTACGTTACCCTTGTCACATATTATACATGTATACGTAGATATGTAGAACGCAAAGTACAAATAATAATATTACACAAAGGGATTTATTTAAATAAATGTATGCATATTTTCCTTTGACATAATAATATTTCATTTTTAAGGATATGTGGGGATTTTCGGGGATATAGCTTTTCATAATAGGGGGGATTTTCGGGGATGATACATATCAAATTTGGGATAAGGTATAAAATAAAATTGGGAAGCCTGTGTTAACGAAGTGTATGTAATTAAAGTGTGCATTGTGAGTACATTGAAAACAAACTAAAATGTATGGGAAAATGCACTAATATTTTAAAAAAAATTACAAGAATAAGCGTATGACATGCATGTAAACAATAGCGGTAACCGATACCGATATGTAGGCGATACTTCAGGTTTGCCGATATATCGGTAACGGCAATTTCTTACAGTCGATATATTATTTATTTTTATTTATTTATTTAATTAAGTCTATGGATACAATCCTTACAGACTAAATATTAAATTAACCAATTTTTTTAATATGTAGACAGTTACTTGTTCAAACTTAAAATAATATTACGTTGTATAATATCAACACTTAATGAGAAATCTATCATCATTAAAACTACAACATATCTTCCTAAATAGATCATCTATTTCGTAGTTGATATGATGAAAGTGCAGAATATCCTCGATATATATCTCTTAAACAAAAAACTAAAAACTGTTTCTGGACAGATTCGATAAGAACAATGTGTATGTTATAGTTGGGGTCCCATATAATTGAGCTGAACTCTAAAATCGGTCTAACAAATGACGTCAATAATCTTTTGGTAAAAAATTATTTTGCCCATCGTTTGATGAAAGCCAAGACGCTTCGAGCTTTATAAACAGCCATCGCAATATGTTTAGTTTTTCATCTAACAAAATACCAAGATCCATAATAACGTTTACCGACTCCAGTTTATGACCACTGATTGAATAGTGACCAAGAGCGTCACGCCTTCTCGAAAATGTCGTGTGCTTACATTTTTTCAGGCTTAGTTCCATTAAATTAATGTTACACCAATTTTAAAAATTATCCAAGTCATTTTGAAAACAACTATGAATTGTTAAATGTTTGACCCTTAAAAATATTTTAACATATTCTGCGAATATCAGTATATTAGAATAATTTATTGCTTCAGGTAAATCGTTGATGAAAAGTAAATGTAAAGATAATTCTTAAATTTTTTTTACAGATTTTTAGAACAATTTTATTTTTTGCATAGCAACTAGGGTGTTCAATTAAACGATTTTTTTTATTCGATTAATCGATATTTGGCATTTTTGACTTATTCGATTAAACGAAAAAAACATTATTAATTACAAGTATTTTATTATTTTATTAACAAAAAACAAAGCAAACGTAACAATTCATACTAATTGATAAAACTTCTACAAGGATAAAAAAATAAAACATGTATTGAGATCATATAATTATATAAGTACAAACCATAGTTGGGGGTAGTGCACTAAATATTGATTTAAGTCGGCAGTTCACTATCACTAAATAAAACTGCAAAAAAAATAATTTGCATTCTTTTTTCGACCTGCCCTAGTGTACATATTTGTTATCTCTTTTTTTAAGAAAAATCTGCAAAGAAAACATCTGTCAAGTTACTTTATTACGTATGAGTATTATTTAATTCCAATTTATTAACATGCATACGCCATGTGGTACAACCAATAAATCAAACTTTTAAAAAAGCAATAAGCGAAAAAAATACTTTTTGTAAAAAAAGGCCTTTTTATGAAAAAAGTCATGTAAAATTAGGCTTTTTTCTAAAATTCTCGGCTTGTTGTAGAATAGAGTTACTTTTTGTAAAACAAAAATTGATTTTTATAATTACTCTTACTTTCTTGAAAAAATGTGGTGAAAATTAACTTTTTTTTAGGAAATAGTCACGTTTTGTGAAAAAAATTTCACTTTTTGGGGAAGAAGACACTTTTAGTGAACAAAATGTGACTTATTCTGAAAAAAGTCACGCCTCAAAGAGTTTATGCACGATCAACATAATAAAAGAAGACTAACAGTCGATGCATTTGTGATGGAAAATGAAGAGCAAATAGCAACGGTTATGTCATCAATGCCAACAATGCATCCCGATGATTCAACATACGTATAACCAACACATTTTGTTAACTAAAAGTGTCTTTTTTTCACATAAACATTTTTTCAACAAAGTTAGAGTAATTATAAAACTAAATCTTTTTTTTTCAAAAAGTCACTCTATTCTACAACAAGCCAAGAATTTTAGAAAAAATCCTAATTTTACATGACTTTTTTCATAAAAAGGCCTTCTTTTACAAAAAGTATTTTTTTTTTCGCTAATTGTTTTTTTAAAAGTTTGATTTATTGGTTGTACCACATGGCGTATGCATATTAATAAATTGGAATTAAATAATACTCATATGTAATTAAGTAACTTGACAGATGTTTTCGTTGCAGATTTTTCTTAAAAAAAGATAACAAATATGTACACTAGGGCGGGACGATTTAAAAATCGCCCGATTGGCAAGGGCCCTCCAAATTTCGATTAAACATCAGATATAAATAGCAGAGGTAGTTAAGTTTTAATTTTAAATAAAGACGCAAGACTTCTGATACAAGCAAATACAAACGACTGTGAACAAATTTTGAAATTTTAACATTATTATTTTTTAGCAGCTTTAAGCAAAAACTTTTTTCAGAGTTTTCGTGGGTTCAGCACGAAATGTCCAAATATTTATACTATAGAATTTTTATCTTTGGACCAAATATATATATTTTTTTAAATGCAATTTATTATTTAATGTCAGTTTTTACAATGCGAAGTGAAATAAATTTGTATTTTTATAACGTTATAACTGAATGGAAAATAATTTTTGCAATCAACATCATTAGGACGTTTTTAAGATTCCCTAAATATTCTATTTTGATACAATACAGGTAAGACATTTTTTATGATAAGAATTATTTATTTTCATTATAAATTTCTATTTGAGTGTAACTTTATGTAGTTATTATAATAATTAAAAAAAAAAACAGTTTCACCAATAAAAATATTCCACAAAATTTTTAAAATAAAGCTAAAAAAGCAAAAAACGTTTAATAATAATGGTAAATAAAATGCCATATTCTAAATGAAAATTTTGCAGCTTAAGTATAATTTTTAATGCTAATTTAAGGTGCAAAACGGTCACACTGGTTCTCTCTTTGCTTAATCTTATATGTATCTGGAGGCGTAAAGATTTTCTGCTTTTCATTGATGATTGTATGCATAAAAACCATTTTTTACTTACTTCGAAGAGGCTACGAAAACGACTAGCAAAGGCACTGCTTCATTTTCTGTTCAGTTTTCGAACGTAATTAAAAAATAAATTAAATCAATCAAGGGAAATTGAGAATAAATCAGGATACCATAGATTTGCGACTTAAGCTATTGCTTAGCTACAATTCTTGACTTTCATTACAAAGCTCGAATATTTTAAAGGCATTTGACTTTGGCTACTTAGCTTGACTCTGCACTCCGAAAGCGTTAAAAACACGTTCACCTAGTAAAAGTTCTGGTAAGTCTACAAGAACTGTCCTTTGGTGCGATTATTAAAATTTTTCCTCGGAACATGAGATTCTGTTCATTCTTTGCAAAAGTTAAGAATACTTGGTTTAAAAAACTTACTAATCACCCCTATTCTGACATTCGATTACGTCTCCGCATTCAGTTACGTTATGATCGAAAATTGGTATTCCAAACAAAAACTGAATCGAAAGAACAAGAAGAAGACAACAATGTTAACAAAACCAATTTGTTTACTATGGAATGTGGAATGGAAACAAAGAAATGAGCAAGTTTTTTACTATTTTAATAAACAAAAGTCACAACAAACAATAAAAATAGGAAAATAAAAAAATTTGTGCGATTAATAATAATAAAAATAAAATAATACAAAAGACTTGCGAATTAATAATAAAAAGGTAATCATTTTTGTTTGCAAAAAATTTGAGTGCTAAGAATCCTGTCAAGCCAGAAGTGGTATTTTTAATTTTTGTGTTTGAAGGAATGTAACCCATAACAGTGGCTTTATTTGTGGAACAGGACAACAATGCGACTTAGAACAAATAAATGTATAGACATTACGTCAAACTTTTTCGAACAGTTTTCATGGAAGTTCTTAGATCCTTCATAAAACTCTTTCTGGGCATCTATTTGCTGTCTCAGCAAAGACAAGGTGTTGTTTTTTGGACTTGGAAGTTTTCTTGAAGTGGTGGGTACGTCCGAAGGGTATTCCGAGCGACTGGAAATATCCATTTCAGACACTTCATCCTGCACCTCACTCGCTACTCCAAAATCTATTGCACCCCTAATACCACTTGTGTTTCAAGCCCCGTCAAGTGGGTTACTGTTTCTTCTAATGGGCTAATGCGCTGCAAGCAACAGTTTCCTCCTCCAGTGCTCATTAATTCTTTTTTATTTGCCGAAAGTTTCCGCTTTATGAAGCACTTCCAGTCAATCCATACCTACAGAGGAATAAGTACATGCGACATATTTGTAATAAGTCATAAATACCTTCTTCCATGCGGTGTCACTTTTTGTTCGTGGTCCAAATGCATTAAGGGTTTGTGTTTCCTCCTGCCAAAATACCTGAACTTCATCCTTGGATCGTTAATGGTAGCCGTAAGCAATATTTTGTTTTGTTAACATCAGCTTTTCGTATTGCTCTGATGTCGTTGTTTTTAACCTGGAAAAATAAATCTTTACATTTTAGTACAACAAAAATTTATATAAATCACTTTTTAAAGATTTTATACTTACATTTAATAAATTAAACACTTTTTAAGTTTATAAAAAGAGCAATCGAAAAAAATTCCGTTGCTAAAACTACAATCGAAAGAAACGGAGCGGAATCGAAACTCTGAATACCAAAGTTGCCAAACGGAGAAAATTTCGATTCGAATCGAAAGTCAGAATAGGGGTGAATATCAATTTTAATTCTTTGTAATATCTTTTACAGTTTTTTTTATAAAACAATTAATTTTTTGTTAATTTTACCAAGAATTCAATTCGTTGTTCTTTAAATCTTATTAACAGGACAAGTTAAAATATGCACTAGAATGTTACAAATATTCATGCAAATATTACAAAAAAAAAAAAAAAAACTTTAACATATGCATGCGAAAAAACACAAACTAAGACCATATTTACATTATGCAATTAACCGTAAATCGGTTAACCGATTATTAACTATCCGATTAACTGGTCGGGTAATTTAAAATTTACTAATTGTGATAACGGATTAAGCCGGTCAATTTCAGTCAATTAACCGATGTAAAATTTTTTTTAATTTTTTGTAGTATTATAACATATTTTTTTTGTAGTTTTAATTATTTGCTTCGCCTCATATACAAAACGTAAGTGTTTAGAAAATATTTTTTCATTCAAACAAAGAAGGTGTTCAGTCATATTCATTTTAAATACGTGTTTGCTGTCAACAGCTTTTTGTTTCACGTACTTTTTATATGTATGTGTTTCGTTATTTGTTCCTTCTCATATCATCACTAATCAATCTTTTAACAGTATAAACCGAATCAATTAGAAGTGTTAATCATTTAAAAAAATTAAAACAGGACTCTAATGACATAATGGAATATTTTATATGTTAAGAAAATGGGTTGCTTTTATTTCTCTAACATCTACGATAAATTAATGATTTTTTTCCGAGTCAAGTTTAATTAAAACTAAAAAAAATAAACGCTTGCATCCTAAACATTTAAACCAAATTATTTGTTTAAAATATTATTTTATAAGATCTTCTTAAACTATTGAAATAACTAATAAAAGGATCTTATAGTTTATTTTTTAATTAATAGACATATGTATTAATTAAAAAAATATGTATTATACTCGTATATTTATGAATTATTCTTTTGTTTGATTTTAGTTTTAGTTCAAGAATTATTATGTTTGTTATATTATTGTTTTTTTTACTTATAAACTTCAAGTAATAAATAATTTATCATTTTTATATATTGAAATTACTAAATTTATAAAAAAAAACTTTATTAATCGGTTAATTGATCAATAACAAAATTAGCCGATTATTAACCGATTAAACCAAGACATCGGTTATTTATTCGAGCGATTAACCGATTAAAGCAAAAGCCCGATTAAATGAATACCCTGATACATACATACATATGCATTTTTATAATAATAGAAATTTACATATTACAAACGTTGCGATTGCCATATTTTTTTATTTGGATCTGTAAGAATTTTTAATCGCCTAGTAATGATAGAAAATGCATGGTGACAACACAAATGTTTTGTTTACATTTGATTGAAAAAATGCTTGAAAAAATTTTAAATGTTAAAAGATTTTTGAATTAACTTTGGATTTCAAGAAGAATTCTTGACAAAAAGTACGAAAAAACTGAAGTTAGGAAGAACATGTAAATCAATTAAAATAGATAATCATTCATTCAAAACAATAGTGTATACGCATGTACACCATAATTTTTTTATTGCATAATTAGAATCTACATAACTGATTCTAAATGTGGTCAAAATTTGGTGAAATTCTACTTCCACAAAGTGGATCAAAAGATTAATTGAAATATTATTGTATAATTGCGTGTTTAAAATTTTTCATTAATAATTGTGTAAGTGCAGGTATGGTGTTTTAATTAGTTGTTACACTGAATATCATTTCAAAGAAAAATAGGGTATTAAAAGCATACACTATTTTTATTACTCACTATTTTTATTATTTCATAACAAAATAAAATCGAAAAATGACGTATATTCATATACACAATTTTGTAATAACATATTTGGTGTAAAATATTCAAATAAAATAGTGTATACCATACAAAATAAAATAGTGTATTATGATTTTCATACATATTATAAAACTAATAAAATAGCCTAAGTGACATCATGGTACTTTGAATCCCATTTATTTGCAATTAAAGCACTTGTAAATTAATGAAATATCATCTACTAGTAGCCTGATTATTTCACTCGGCCGGGAACTTTGTGTAATTTTTTTACTAATTTGAGGTCGCTGATTCCAAATCTAACCTTTATTTTTCTCTATCAGCTCCAGTTTTAGAGATATACCGTTATGTCCAAAATTAAGGTACTTTCAGCACATATATTGAAATAACATGAAAATGGTGCATCATATTCCCTTAAGAAAAAAAACCGAACTTCGCTAACAATATTATCTTTAAGACGTACTAACATTGTTTTAAATTTGGCCAGTAATTTCAAAGATATCGTTGAAGTTTTTAAAAAAACAAATAAAAATTTAAGAAAAAAAAATTTTTTTTGTTCTTTAAAAATTCATAAAAAATAAATGTGCAACAAAAGTCACAGTTTGGGTCTAAAAGCATTTAGTTCAACATATTTCGAATTAAATGAGCTTTATTTCATTGCAATCGGTGCACAACTTTCTTAAAGATAATATTGTTAGCGAATTTCGGTTTTTTTTTTTAAGGGAATATGATGCACCATTTTCATGTTATTTCAATATATGTGCTGAAATTACCTTAATTTTGGACATAACGGTATATCTCTAAAACTGGAGCTGATAGAGAAAAATGAAGGTTAGATTTGGAATCAGCGACCTCAAATTAGTAAAAAAATTACACAAAGTTCCAGGCCGCAAAATGGCTGTTCCGCACTGTAGTCTGTATGTATGGATTGTTTTTCCTTTTTCGTTCTGTTCTCTTGCGGACAAATCTGTTGAAAGTAGAATTCAACGTGAAGTTGCGGCCAAAGTGTGTATGTATTAGTTTGTTGTGATATAAGAAAGCAATAACAAAATTACAAAATATTTATGACATTGTTTGTGCTTTGAATGTTATTCTTTGGCGTTGCGCTGCGTTTTATATGTTCGTAAAAGCATTACTTGTAAGAAACTTGGCATCACTTTCATAGGTAAAAAGATTTTTGATGCAGTGATACCGCAGCTCTGTAGCAAATTTTTGCAATTATTGCATCAGTTAATTTTCTAATGCAATAACTTTTTGATGCTTTTTCGTGTTTTTTATAAGAAAACTGTACAATTTTATTTCAATTTATTCAATAAAATTAGTCATCACTATTGTTGATAACATTTCTATTATTATTTTATGTTCGTTTATGAAACTTTTCAAAATTAGCTCGTGCTTAAAAATTCAAACTTTGCACAGCTGTTGTGCAATAAAAAAGCAACAGCATCACAACTGCAACTGGTGAGCACGCATCAGCAACAAAATTTTGCATCACAGTTTTTATGCATTTACGAACGTACCCATATTTTTTTTTGGTGAAACCTGAAAAATATGCAAATTCATATTTTTCATGAAAAATCTTATAAAACTAGCCCTGATTATTAATATAAATTTTATATATTAAAAATATCTTACATAAATTTCTTGGGGATTGCCTAAACGCATCTAGAAATAACACAATATCGGAGATAACACTCCAGCTTGGGGAACATCCTGTTTAACTTTACGTCACTTCGACTTATTATGTCTAAACTCCAGAAGCAAATAATACAAGCCATCCCTTCGTGTTGTCTGAGAGACCCAAAGTCGTAATGTCTCTGAAGTGGATGGTATAGTTGACCGTAGCAAGGGCCCTTGGTAGGTCAAGAGCCACTAAGACCGTGTTTTACATGGTCAGGGCTGAGTAAGGCCATGGCAGATTTGTGTGGAGATGGCGGTAAGAGAAGTTATTGTACTATACTGCTTGCAGAATCCATGCTGATATTTCGCCAATTGTAGATGTTCTCTCAGTTTTGGGGGGAGAAGTGCCTTAAGAATTTTGGCTATAGGTGACAGTAGGGAGATTTGCCTGTATGAATCTCCGCGGGTCACGTTTTTCTCCGGCTTTAGCAGGGGAACCACCCTACCCATTTTCGAGGCTTCGGGTATAATTACCCGATAAGTTGAGGACGCTCATTTAATTCTCAACTCCGGGCTTATCTAGATTGCTGAGAATAAGCATGGATATTCCGTCGGGACCAAGGGCTTTGAATGATTTACTTCCCAGTAAAAGATGTGCTCCAAAAGGAGCAGGTTTTATGTATGAATGCATACCTCAAATCGCTTCAAAGCTGCTGATGGGATGCCTGATTTTTGTATCGGGTGTTCCCAGTTTGGAGGACTATTTTCTGCTGACAATAAGCGCTTCTTTTAACACAATAAAACATGCAAATAAAGCACTCCTAAAGTGCTTTTTAAGGGCTAACTATATTGACATACTTATTAATAATTTGCTATTACTGGTTTAAATGCCTTTTTTCAAGCATTTTCCTAAACCATAATATATTTTAATTTTTTTTCTTTCGCTTTCTTCGTTTTCTGCACTAAAATAGCAGCTGTTTTTGTATATTTTATTCGTTATCATTTACTGCTTCAAGAAACACAATTTTTTTTTTACTGGGTTCGCTCGATGAAAAAGGCGTAAGGCGTGGGAATGACCCGAAGACTGTGTACCTTCCTCACCAACACCAACCCACGTATAATTTGTATAATAAAAAAATTACAATACTTTAGTCTTGTTAATTTTGACTTAAATTGAAATTGAATATTCGTATCGGTATCGCAGATATTTCTTTTTTAATGCCGATACGATAATCAAACTGACGGTTATCGTATCGTCAAATAGGCTATCGTTACATACCTAGTAAAAGACACTTATATAAACTAATTATGCAATAAAAGATTAAACAAGATCAACCTGCGATAAGTCATATTTTCGAACAACATTTAATTTTATAAAAAATTTCGCGAAATATGTAATAGCTTTTACATCGGTAAAAATGCATTTTTACTTAAAAAACTTTAGTTTTGATACTGTAACTTGCCAAAAAATCTTACCTGATACTGTACTTACATCTTTATTAATTTTGTTATTTATTCCAAGGTCTGTCAACAAAAGTGGGAAAATGTATTGAGGCAATTGATTTCATCAATTTTAAGAGATGAAACTATTTATGTATATTAATGGCAAACGTTTGAAATTTATATTATTGAATGTGTTGAATTAGCATAGACATAATTGCTAGAGTTTTCTTATTTTCCAGACTTTTTAAATTTCCGGGCAGAAAAAGAAAATTTTTTTTGTATTCCCAGAAAATCCTGCAAATTTTATTTTTAGAAAAATATTAAAAATAATCTCAGTTAATAATTTACAAATGAAAGTTGTTCTTAACCCTAGAAAGATAACGTACGTCTAAAGACGTATTTCTTTTTAAATAAAATTTGTTTCTCTCCGATTTACTAAAACAAATTGCTGGTAACATTGATATTCTCATTGATAAGCAAAAGAAAGGCGAATTCACTTTACAGGTAGCTTTAAAAACCGAGAGGAGCTATTTTTTTTTTTCTTACTTAGAGAAAGAAATGCAACATTTTACGTATATTTTTGGAGTATTGATCCACTTAAGCAACAAAAAAAAAACAATGTTTTTTTATTGTTGTACTTGTTGCGGTATCGCCATCACCTGATATATAAATTCGTTTTGTGAAGCATCTAATCGGGAGCAGTTGTTTTGTGCTGTGAGTTAATTGGTTATTAAGAAATTATATTTTCACAAAAAATTTCATGGCTCTAAATTCTGTAAATATGCCTTTAAATAAAAAATACTCTACTTAATCCATGATAACTCACATTTTTATTATTTTCATTCTATCCCTAAATGTTCTCATTAAGAAATTTTGTTCAATAATGATAAAAAATTTTAAATAAGCTAAAGTCACAAAATAAACTGAATCAGTAAATTAACCATGTAATCATTTAAAAATCATTAAGTTTATTTGCTTTATAAACCATTTAATTTTTTGGACTAACTGATGGCTTCACTTAGTCAAGGAGAAAAATGTAATGAAAATAAACTTTTTTCATAAGCAACACAAAAATAAAACAACTAACTCATCATAAAAAAGTTTAACTTTGTCTAAAATGAAGATGAAATTGAAGAAAAAAAAGATCGTCATCGGGGGACACATCAAAAGAAAAACGGTTTCCAATTTTTTTTTGTAGTTTGTGTGTCTTAGTTTTTTGTAAAAAAAATTTTCAGTTCAGTAAAAATAACAACATCATATCTGGTAAGAAAAGAAAATAATCACAAAAAATTGTAACATTGAAAAACAAGAAAAAGTGAAAATGTGTGATTTTTAACACAGAGAAAAAAAAAAACTGAAAATGGAAAATTTTTAGAAAAACCTTAGAGGAATAAAGAATCAATGAAGACTAAATGAAATTTGTTCATACATACTTTAAAACGACATTCAACATACAACAACAAAGTTGACAAAGTTATTTGTTAAAAAGCAACACTCGCTTACACAGCGGAATTGTTATAAAAGAATTGACGAAAAAGCAAATAAGAGTATTATTTTCGGCTGTGTCGAATCTTTAATACCCTCCACCGATTGTTAGAATATTTTAAAAATTGACTTTTTTATGGGGAGTATGGAAAATTGTGGACCAGTCTACACAAAATTTAATTGTGGTATTTTTTGTGTTATGAAACTATGACAGACCAAATTTTACTACAATAGCAATATTAGCTGCAGTTTTAGACGCACTTAACAGTTTTCCTCAAGTAGGCTTTATATGGGACATATGGTAAATAACGAAATTTACACTCAAAATATTATGTAGGTAAAATCAACCTAAAATGAAATATAAAACAAATGAAAATTCATTTAAAACCCGGTCAACTAATTTTTCCTTTGAATCAGACTAAAAATTTGTTTATTTTAAAATGTTAAAAAATAACTCACTAATTACAGTAAAAATTACTGTTTTTATCATTTGTTTCCAAATTTTAACTATCAAAAAAACAAACTACAATTTCCGTAAAAATTACTGATTTTTACATTTGTTTCTATTTTTTACCCATAACAGAAAAAAACAAGTTTTTTAACAAAATGATTTTTTATTTTTAGCTATAGCTAAAAGTTTATTTACACAAGATTCTTTAAGATATTCTTAAAAATAAGGAAAAATAATATTAACATATTTTTAACAAGAATAAATGGAGTGGTGCCAGCGTAAAAATCAATTTGGATATAAGTTTCAATAAATGTTATTATAGATAACTGCGATTATGCAATGGTAGCTCTCCCCCATGATTTCACGATTCACGAAAATATAAGCTGCGTCCTTAGAATCTTAAAGTTATGTAAATGAATTACTTACTTTGATCCAATGTCACCCATTTTCCTTTGGCTTCAATCAAAATAAACATAAATTTCGGCTTAGCAAAAACACATGAGTGATAGTTTTCTATATTAAGGTAACGATAATTAACTTAAGAAATGCATATGTACATACATACGTACCTTGTTTAAATCATTTTAAATCTCCCGAAAAACTGTGCATAAATGTATATGTATATAATACCGATCCTGAAAAAATTGTTTTACGCACTAAGTTTTTTTTTTTTTGCTTAAAAATAAATTATTCTTGTCGGGCTGGATTTGCCAAAACATACTTATAACTAATTTAAAAAATATAAAATTATATTGATTTAAGGAAAAACGAAAACAATTTAATATTTCAAATGAACGGAAAATCATTCGCCTTTTGTAATTTATTTTTTAAACAACGTGCCTAAAAAGCTTAAAATTAATTTTCGAACTAAAAAGACTTTATTTTGGTTTAATTTCAACTTAACGGAAAACTTTTAAAATAAACTACAAACAGTAAATTTAAACCTTTTTTGAGTGTAGTAGTATGATTTCTAGTCATATGGAATAATCGTTGCATTCCACCACAAATAAAGGCGCTGATTATGTAAATCGCAACTCAATGCCAAAAATTATATTGCAAGCAAAAACAGTCAAAATTTTTTTTTTTAATTTTGTTGTTGCTTTCTACAGAAACTCATAACAAATTTTTAAACTTTAAACGCTGCATATGTGGCGTTGAAAATTTTAAAACGCAGTATAATTTTCTGTAGAAAGCAACAACAAAATTATGAAATATATTTGACTTTGTTTTTGCTTTCAATGTAATTTTGGCGTTGCGTTGCGTTTTACACAACTTGGGCCTTATATTAGTATTTCTATCGAAAATATCAATTTTTAGGTTGGATGGTCCACATTTGGACCCATAATTATTTTCCTACTGAGCCGATTGTACTGTACTCCAATCCCTAAAGTAAGCACGTTTTCAAAGGACTGACAGACAGGCGGACATGGCTAAGTCGACTTTGAATTACTCAAGGATCCAGCATATAAAGGGTGGTTAAATTTCAAGGGCCGATGTTGATCTTTAATAAAACACAAATTACACTGTGTCACAAATTTTTAACAGAGTCGTGACCAAATGAATCTGACAACTAATCCAAACTGTTCTACTTTTGACAATTCTGACTTCATATTCGGATTCAGCGGACAATTTTACATAAAGATTGGGTATTAGATTCATTTGGTCAAAAAACTGTGTTATTTAGGAAATTATTGTCATTTCTATTTATTATGATAATATTGGTATGTTTCAATTGCACTATGCTAGTTGAAAAAACAGACAAGCCGGGCACATGGCGTTTCAACATAATTCGGGTACGCTGAATCCAGTGGTGCCCGCGGTTTTTTAAGATTGGCTCTGGTTTTCGAGATATACCGTTATTTCGAAAATGTAGGAGGTTGCACAACATAAGTTCGCGTAACTCAAAAACGCTTTAGGTTATTGAAAAAACTTTAAAAACCAAAATTCCGCAATAAAATTTCCTTTTCCCGCTATCTCCATTCCTTAAGGGGGCTTCCATACAAAATGTTCAATGCAGACTAGAAATATATTGAAGAAAAAAAAGTCCCATAAATTCCCAGAAGTCGCCCCTAGTGGTATATAATGTATGACCGACCTCAACTAATTTTTTGTCCTTAACATTTTCTCGAGACATACTTGCCCCTTATCGCCACTTCTTAGGGGGGCTCCCATACAAATATTGCGTTTTATGAAATTCTTAAATTAATTAAAATTTGTCGACTTTTGTGAATAAAATCAAAAAAAATGTTTGGAATTTTATTTTTTATACGTTTGCAAAAAATTAGAAGCATAGCTGCATTTTTTATGAATTTATAAAAAACAAAAATTTCGAAATTTTGTTAAAAAAATTATGTTTCTAAAACGACTGCGGATATTAAAAAGAAATTTTAATTTACTTAAAGGAAATTATTGCGGAATTTCAGTTTTTTAAGTTTTTTCAATAAGCTAAAGAGTGTTTGAGTTACGCGAACATATGTTGTGCAACCTCCCCCATTTTCGAAATAACGGTATATCTCGAAAACCAGAGCCAATCTTAAAAAACAGTGAGCACCACTGGAATCAGCGTACCCGAATTATGTTAAAACGTCAGGTGCCCAGCTTGTCACGAAAAAAAGTGTCAATTTCTTGCGCAGTGTTATCTATGGAACAAAATATCGGCCAAATAGCCGCCGTGATTTCGGCGGCACACCTCCATCCCATGGTCCAAATTTTCGGTGACGCTGAGGCATAATTGAGGTTCTACGCCGTTAATTTAATGTGCCGAATTATCTCATCCTTTAGCTCTTGAATTGTTGCTGGCTTATCGACATATACCCTTTCTTTCAGATAACCCCAAAGAAATAAGTCCAACTGTGTCAAATCACATGATCTTGGCGGCCAATTGACATCGCCACCAAGTGAGATAACACGGCCATTGAATTTGTCGTGCAAACGAGCCATTGTTTCGTTAGCTGTGTTGCAAGTGGCACCGTTCTTTTGAAACCACATATCGTCCACATCCATATTTTCCAATTCGGGCCATAAAAAGTCCGTTATCATCTCACGATAGCGAACACCATTCATAATAACTGCCTGACCGGCCTCATTTTGGAAAAAATACGCCCGATGATGCCGCCAGCCCATAAACCGCACCAAAAAGTGACTCTTTGTGGGTGCATTGGTTTTTCGACAATCACTCTTGGATTATCATTCGCCCAAATGCGGCAATTCTGCTTATTGACGAATCCACTGAAGTGAAAATGTGCCTCATCACTGAAGATGATTTTCACGATTTGCATTTTGATTTGAACGCCCATTTTCATAATAAGCCTTAATAACTTTAGCGCGTTGCTCGATTGTGTATTTTTCCATGGTTAAAATTTAGTTAGTCTGAAATTGAGAAATGTCAAATGAAATGCAGAAAAAAACTTGACGTTTAGGTGTGGTTCACATTCAACATCGGCCCTTAAAATTTAACCACCCGTTATAAACCTTATGGAGTCTTTGATGAATATTAAAAAAGCTTCACACGGAATGACAAACTTAGTATACCCTCTATCAAACTAGTTGTGTAGGGTATAAAAAGGACAAAAAAAAAACTCATCACACACAAGACAAAATGAAAATTGTAGTTGTCAGTCAAACATCGGTATTTGGGTAAGATATTTAGTCCTTCATTATTTTGACTATTGTCGGAGAAAATGTGGGGAGTTTCGCAAGATATTCCTTTTTTGGGTTTATCAATTTTGAAGTCTCGTACTTTGTTCTTAAATATATTCTAGGCAATGAACAAATTTCGATTGATCCTTAACGAAGAAATTACGAAATCAACAGATTTTTTTTAGATTAAAAATATTATTAAATATATTAATATGACAATATTTTAGAATGACATTTGTGCCATTTGTAATAAAATTGATGTCACAATTCTGATGTTAGGGCATCATCGACATGAAGATGCATTTTGCTATGAGTGTAGACTGAATATTTTATGGAAGTTATAAGTAACAAACTCTTTTATGTCTCTTTGGCAAAAGACATCATACAACACGTTTCTTTATAGATCAGAATTTATTCGATACTCGCAATAGTCAACATTTAGGAGTAGCTTTTTGCCATAAAGAAACAACAAAACAGCGTAAAGAATACTCTAGTAGTAAAGAATTTAACAACTTTCCTCATTTTATTTAAACGTGTCCAAATTTTTCTAATATAAAAAATTGTTAAGAGAATTTTTAAATTAAATTTTCAAGGAATTTTCTAAAATTACTGGTTTTGATATACAAATGTTTGGATATATGGAAATACATACATATTTTTTTTATTCTTAGAATTAATTGAAGTTTTTTTCTTGTCTCTTTTTTTTCCATATATTTAAATATTACTAAGGATTCGCTTATGCGAATCCTAAATTAAATAATATAAAAAAATAAAAAAAACCGGGCAATTTAAAATTTTTGCCGAATCCCAAGTATTGATTGCAGCTGATTACGTTGTTTTCGTTACACAAAAAAATTTTTCCAAAAATCTTGCCCCAATTAAAGCATTAACCAAAAATAAAATCAGTTTTAATTAAAAATTTAATCAAGTGAATTAAACGTTTAATCAAGTGAATTAAAAGTTTAATTAATACTATTAATTTGCACCAGTAAACAAATTAATAGTTACAATTAAATTAAATTTTTAATTAAAACTGATTTTATTTTTGATTAATGCTTTAATTGAGGCAAGATTTTTGGAAAAATTTTTCTGTGTAGTTGTTGTATAAAGCCCCAATTGTTAAGAACATCGAGGAATTGACAACTTGGATTTTCTTCAGCACGGAATTTCGGTTGCCATGTTTTTCCTTAAACGACTCAGCCGAATACGCGTTTTTCTTGGCACATTTTAAGGCGAACCAGGCGTCTGATAACTTTTTACCCGTCTACTTTACAAAAAAAATTATTTAAGAGGTTTTTTGTGGAAAATTTTATTTTCTATCAGAACATGCCCATCAAAAAGGTGAGAATATTTTTTTTTATTAGTTTTATTTGCAAAACACGAAAAAAATTTTATATGGAAAAACCAAAAGTCGTTGAGCGTCGCCTAATATGTACAAATGCAGATAAAATAGTTTTTAATAATTGTTAAAATACTAATTTTTTATGTAAACATTTTTCCTCTTTTTTCATTATTTGTGTCTAGTTTTGGTAAGATATATTCAACGGATCACTAGTTGTATGATAATTTTCAAATACATAGCAAAGTTTATAAGCATTAAATAAACTGGCATGCGATGTTTTGATCCTTATATTATTAAATAATTCATACATGCTCCCAATATAATGGGGTTATATAAGCTATGTACCTATATTACCTTATAAAATAGTTAAAACGGATTTGTAGGGATAGCCGTGGAAAAAAATTCTTCCTAAAATACTAAGTTCCATCCTATTATGGGACATTGATAGCCTTGGTTAGGGCAAAAGTAGGTGCCTGAAAAGTTTTGTGCTATTTATTCTGAAAAAGGGTTAGATTACACGTGATTTGTATTGCCTGTCTATTGCCGGTGGAGCGGAAAAAAACAATTTTTGGCATCCCATACAGTTTTGGGGTGGTCTAATGTACATATTCTTAGGAATAATTTTATATATGTAATTCCCAAATTCTGTTAAGTATAAATTTTAGCCAAATTATTTAACTTGTTGACTTGAATATAATATAGTAAAAAAATTAACTTACATTTTACAAATGAACGAATATAAGCATTGTTAAAGTGGTAATTTTTTATTATAATTATTTATTTTAAGTTCTGAGTATGAAACTCCTCTTCTTTTTTTTTGATTAAAATTTTCTCCCTTTCCACAGAAATAAGGACCCTTTTTTTTTTTTTTTTTTAGAAAAGTATACGAGTAATAGTGATGATGAAGTGTTGATAGTATTGAACATAAAAAAGGACTTCAGTACAGTTTTATTATGTTTTTTTTTGTTTTGCAAAAAATAACACTGATGTTTGGAAAAAATAACAGAGGAAAAACATGAAAGAAAGATATGATAGTTAGTAAATTTGTAGAGAAGAGAGGAAGGAAATTGGTATAAAATAGCCCTCTAGGCACAAATAAAGTCATTATGTGCAAAAGGGAATAAAAGTGTTTTTTACACTTATTCAGACATAAAAACACCACATGAACAATATGACCGACTACATAATATTTGATGATTTGATATGATGATGGACGCCTTTCATTTCAATTTAAAGGATGTATGTATTTGGGGTTTTTTTTATTTTATTCATTTCGTTGGAAAATGTATATAAACAGTTTTCTGTTTTGTTTTTGTTCTTTATTCGTTAAGGTCGTTTTGATTTTTCTCTAGAGTTGATGTGAAATGACATTGTAAAGTGATTGAAACAAGCATTATGTGATTTAAAAAATGTATTACAAGGAAATTACAACATGTTTTCTAATTAAAAATGTTTTTGAATTTTTTTTTATTTCATGTTTCACTAGTAGGAAAGTATGGTCGGTCAAGCCCAACCATATGATATCCTACAACACGATATTTACAGAAACATTTTCGAAAGTACTCTGTTTGGGATCCTTGAGCAATTATGGACCTGAGAAATAAAAAGGATGTTATGAGATAACGATTCATGTAAGAGTTATCTGTGGCGAAGATTATTTAAATATCTATAGGATGTTTTTTAGCTGCAGGAGAACTTAAAATGGGCACGTTCATAAGACGTTACTGTTGCGCAACCGTTAAGTTTTCACGACACAAGTATCTCCAAGAGAGATGTTCATAGCTTACAATGTTCTAAAACCAAAAAATTTTGGTGGCTAGATAAATAATCTGTAATATCTTTTTCTTGTTTTACCTTTCGTCTATAGTTTTTATCAATAGCCATAAAAATGTAATGTTTTTAAACAACTTTTTCATTACAATCTAAAATTAATGAAAATATATGTATATCTTCATCATTTGAAGTACAAAATCTACACCTTTTTTGAAAATCAAACTCTAATTCTTATTAATAATACTAGAGAGCTGGTTTTTGGGACTGTGTATAAATGTGTAAAAATTAATATTGTTAACTAGTGTTTATTATAGTTTAAGCTTGTACAATATAATAATGTTGAATCAATAAACGTTAAAAAAACCGTTAAGTTTTTGTCTTAAAAACGCATAGTTGAACAATTCGGCTCAACTTAGCTACCTAAAGTCAACATGTTTGGCTCAACCTCAATAGCTGATCGAAGAGACTAAGGCCTGGAACAGAATAAAGTAGTTGTGGTAGTAGCTGAAGCTGAGGAATGCTCTGTAGCGCAACAAAGTTCAAAATTTTGAACTTTGCGCTTCAACTTCAACTGCAACGACTACTACAACTACGTATTGTGTTGGCACTACTTTGAAACTGCCTTTTTAACTTTTCAGAGCTTGCAGCGCTATTCGTTACGTTGTACTACAGCGACAATTCTGTTTCCCACTTTATTGATTAGTGTAGTTAAACTATTGAATTTTAATTATTGTTAATTTTGCATTATATTCATCATCAGTTGTCAACAGTTTTGTAGCAGTTGAGCGCAACAACTAGGTCTTATGAGTGTGCCCAATAAAGACAGAAATATGGCTGGAATGAATTTTTTTTTATTTAATCTGGTAGATAATTTCATGGCATTTACATATTTTTTAAATATGGTTTACGGAAAATGTCTACCGCGGCTACGAGTGACACGGTCGGCGGTGCGCAAAATTACCCCTGGAAATATGGCCCCATAAAGAAAATGAAGAATGGTCCCAAAATTTTACATGGTACAAATTAAAACACGCAATTCTAGGGCTCTTTTTCATATTTTCGTTGGGGAGTTTTTGAATTTTAAGTAAAATGTAAAATTAGCCAAATATCACGGAATGAAAAATGGCCCCAAATATTTTCAAAACTTTTACTTTAGGGCTATTTTTAATTTACTAATATAAATTGAAAATTTTACGAAATGGAAAAAGAGCCTAAACAAATTTAATTTTTTTAAAATTTTTTAAAAAAATTCTTAGGACTCTGGGAATTATTTCTTTTTATAAGCTACTTTATAGTTTAATTTTTCGAATTTATTCTATGATAATAGATAAAAGTCTGATAGTGTATAAAGTCATTCCTAAAAATTTAAGGAATAGAACTTTTACAAAAAGCTTTATAAAATACATAACTGAAATTTAGATCATAGAATAAATTCGAAAAAATAAAAAAATGCTGAATTCTTAGGAATATTATCAAAATCCTGATTTCTTATACCAAAGTGAAGAAGTTTTATGCCGGCTATGCAGATATGCTTTAATTAGCGAAGCCGGTCTTTATTATTGCATAGAGGAGGACATACTTGCGCCCGGCCTAAGGCCGGCTATGTAATGAAGCTTAAGTAAGCGAAGCCAATTTTCGTTAAAGAAAATCAAAACTTTATAATTATTCATGTAATTAATAATTAGGATTTTGAAATTCTGGATTTTTAAACTTGGGATTTTGAAGTTCGGAATCCTAAATATGGGATTTTAAGTTTCGGGCATATGACCCCAACCCAAATTTTTAATATCAATCTCTTTGTGTTTTTAATGTTAACTTTTTTTGCGGTTAAAGATCATTAAAAATATTAAGGTGATTTTTCGTATTGAAGAATTAACCTAAATTTTGGGTCATATTTAATTCTCTTTTTAGGGCTATTTTTGATTTTTTTGGGGGTAATTTTTCATTAAAAAATGGTGCATTATAAAAATAGCCCCAAATTTGGGGTAAATTTTTAATTTTTGTTTTGTGGCCATATTTCTCAGCACCGACATGGTCCATACCAATCCAATTTTTTACTAATTTAATGTGGGCTTAACTATTGGCTTCAATGCCAAAACAAATGAATGTCAGTTATATTATGTTATTCAGTTATTTTATATAATACAAAAGAGCCGATATCTAAAAAATACCAGACACCTGTCCGCTTGTTTTTCTAATGATATATAGAGAGAGACAATATTATTATATTCTTACCCCTTTATTATTATCTAATAAAACACTAAAATTTGCATCATATATTCAAAATTTTTATTGGAATGGATAAATTGGTCTTTGCCATTTACTTTTTAAAAATAACTTCATGTAAATGTTGCCTGCGGTTCCGGTTCAAATGGTCCATTCGTAAGGTCCAATTTTGCACCACTTTTTCGAGCATTTCGGCCTGTATTTCATGAGTTACACGTGTTATGTTATACTCTAAGGCTTCAATTGTGTTTGGCTTGTCCACATAGACCAACGACTTCACATAACCCCACCAGAAATAGTCAAGAGGCGTTAAATCACATGATCTTGGCGGCCAACTCACAGGGCCATTTCGAGAGATAAACTGCTCACCAAATTCATCCTTCAATATGTCCATTGTTTCACGAGCTGTGTGGCATGTTGCACTGACTTGTTGAAACCATATATCAATCAAGTCCAACTCAGCCAATTGGGGTAAAAAAGTCGCGTATCATGGCTCGATATCGTTCGCCGTTGACGGTAACATTTCTTCCACGGTTGTCTTTGAAGACAAATGGACCGATGGTGCTACCAGCCCATAAACCACACCAAACTGTCGTTTTTTCCGGATGCATCGGTAACTCTTGTACGGCATGTGGCTTTTCCCCAGATGCAGCAGTTTTGCTTGTTTACGTATCCATTTAGCCAGAAATGAGCCTCATCGCTGAACACAACTTTTCGATAAAACACTGGATTTCCATCGAGTGAATTTTGATAATAAATTTCAACGATTTGCAGTCGTTGCTCGTTTGTGAGTTTCTCCATGATGAAATGGCAGAGTATACTGAACACTTTTCACTTTCACAGATGTAGTTTGACACAATTACCAACCAGTGCTGCCAGCCCGAAAAACTTAATTCATAAAAAATCACCCTATACATGTTTGTTTTACTCTTGTTGTACTGACCACTTTGTTTACAGAGAAACTCTCAATTGTTAGACAAAAGCAGCATGACCGATATGGTAATCGCAATCATTTTACTTTAAATATTTAATGCATTTAACTAAATAGTTTTAACAAATAGAATATGGGAGATTTCTACACAAAAATCGTTTTTTACTTTTACTTTTTGCCACAGATATATAAATAGATGCATAAAAATATTTTTTTTGGTGGTTAAATTATATAAAATAACTGAAAATTCATTTGTTTTTACGGAATTTGTGATTATTTTTTTACGGAATTCGCGGTTGAATTTTTGACAGTTAAAATTAAATGAACTTTTCGCTAAAATTAAATGCAAAATAAGTAGATCGGGTTTTAAGTAAATTTACAGTTTTTTTAATTACATTTTTATTTAATTTTACATACAGAATACTTTTACTTAATCAACGGAAAATATTAAATTCAACCGAAAATCCGTATTAATGTGGACTTAGTTTTATGAATAAATGTTAAAATCAGTTAAAAATACATTTGCTAGGAATTGTAAATGTTTATTTATTTAAAATGACTGAATGGAATACTTCTTAAATAACCTACAGTCCGTTACTGTAATAATATTGTGAGTGCAGGCAAAGTTAAAATTACGTTGTACGAATTTTTAGAAATAATAGCAAAATTACTTTTTATTATAAATTTTCATATTAATTTGAATGTGTATTCTAAGTCAACTTACGTTTTATAAAGCTTTTATAATTTAATAGTCTTATCCCTTCAATATTTTCCAGGAATATTTTCTATGCACTAATTTATTTTTTTTTTTTTTGATTGTGCATACAAAATATTCCTGAAAAATATTAAAGGAATAAGACTATTAAAGTATGAAAGCTTTAAAAATTGTAATTTGGCCTAGAATACACATTCGAATGAATATGAAAATTTATAATAAAAATGTTATTCAACAGGAGAACTAAAAAATTCCCAGATTATATATGTTAAAATTAGTTTTTGCTTATCTTTTTTAAAATTGCAATAACATTTGGAATAAAAACTCAAGTTTACTTCCATCCTGTGACATTAAAAATATTGAGGAATAAACACTTAAAACAAGACGAATTCAACTACAACAATCCAAAAACCACAGAAACAACATATGGTTTTTTGCACTAGATTGCTAGTGTTTACGGTTCGAAATGTCAACAATTCCTAACAAAACACTACAAAATCAAAAAAAAAATTGGTTCGAACTGTCAAAATCAGATGGCCTTCCGACACTACCTGTAGTTGAATTCGCTTTGACTTAAAAGAACTATGACCGCCGAGAAGTAATAATTATGTATATTAAATTGGAGTAAATTTTCAAAAATCATATTTAAAGTTGAAAATTGCACTCCCACAAAACTAAAACTAAATAGACTTAACCACTTTTTCCTTAATGCCACAGAATTACAGAGAATTAAACGATGGGACGTATGATTGATAATTGTGTTTATGTGGAAAGTATTTTCTATTAAATATTAAGTATACGTTCATTTTATTATGTCATTGTTGTTTCCTAAATACAAATTGAAAAATCCATTTTCATCCTTTTGTTTATTTTTCAGTAAAATCATACACTTTTTTGTTAATTCCTATTTGAACTTTTTGGAATGTTTGCATTAAACATTATGCAATTCAAGTTAAGTCTTTACAAAATCCACATTATTGTATCAGTAAGTGTATATGTATTAGGGTATTCATTCCGATTGATTACTATCGATTAACGATTAAGCCGGTTAATTTCAGTCGATTAACCGATGTAAAAATTTTTTTTTTGTGTTTTTAATTATTTGTCTCGACTCATAAACAAAAGGTATGTGTTTAGAAAATATTGTTTCGTTAAAGCAAAGAAGGTGCTAAGTGATCTTCATTTTAAATAAGTATTTTTTCACGCACTTTTTATATGTATGTGTTTAGTTTTTTGTTTCTTCTCTTATTTTCTCATTTCAATCTTTTAACATAATTAACCGAAACAATTAGAAGAGTTAAAAATTTAGAAATTTTAAAACAGTACTCTAATGGCATAATGGACGATTTTATACGTTTAGAGAGATCCAGGAAAAGGACTGGGAGATTAGATATTCTGTATTATGGATTGCTTTCGATTTCTCCAACATCAATGATAAGTGAAATTAAAGAAAAAAAAAATAGAATCGCTTAAATCCAAACGGCCGTATTCATGAAAAAATAAATTGGATATGAAATCTATTTTAAGGAAAATTTATATGGAAATTTGTTTTTAAAATACGTTTAAAAAATTATTTTATTTTTTATGAATACGGCAGTAAACATTTAAACCAAATAATTTTTCTAAACGATTATTTTTTAAAGTCTCCTTAAACTATTGAAATAACTAATAAAATTATCTTACAGTTTATTTTTTAAATACTACATAATATTTATGTATTAAGTAAAAAATATGTATTACATATTTAAGAATTATTTTTTTGTTTGCTCGTTTTAGTTCAAGAATTGTTATGTTTCAATTGTCAAGAAGAAGTCAAAAATTATTCTAGAATGCCTCTGAACTCCTTCTTTTGGATGTACAAGACCTGCTCGTTCCATTCCATACTCATATCTTGTTGTCATTTGTGAGAAGGCCTTCCGCCCTCGCTTCTTTGGCAGGTACATATGAATGGCAACTGGATAAAAAAAAATAATTCTTTTACTTTTGCTTTGGAAAAAATGCTACTCCTTCTCTTCTTCCTTCTCATAGAAGCGAGTGTGAAATGTGTATCTTATCCTTTATACAAAAGAGCCGATGCCGTCTATGGGGCCTTCTTTATCAGTTATTTTAGAATGGAATAAAAAAATTCTAAACACGCCTTTATTAAGGCCTGAAGTAAGAGGGTCTTCTGAGTTTTTCCGCTGGGATGTTTGTTATGTTAACTCTAAATAATAAATAATTTATGCATTTATTTTACTGAAATTGCTTAATTTATAAAAAAACTTTATTAATCGGTTAACCGATCAATTACAATATTAACCGATTATTTACCGATTAAACCAAAACATCGGTTAATTAATCGAGCGATTAACCGATTAAATCAAATCCCGATTAAATGAATACCCTAGTATGTATATAGGTGCATGTTTATTCAAAAGTCACAAAAGTACGTGCATTTAAATTGCATATACTTTCACTAGTCCCATACAACCAGCAATAAAAGCAACAGCAAAATATTCATCAACTGTTTTCATATATAAAAGTTGTTTTTGTTATTATTGTTGGATTGCGGTGTTTTTGTTAGTTGAAGTTGGTATTTTTCTCTTCATTTTGCTTCGTTTTTATATTAAATACATACTTCCATATAAACTTGTATTTTTATTTTGAAAAATGCCAAAAGCCATCAGTAAAATTTATTATTCGAAAAACGCACAAATCAGTTTAATGGTCCTGCTGATGCGCTTAACAATAACAACACTTACTCAATCATGTTGCCAGAGATGAAGAGAGACGGCAGTGGGTTTTGCACAAGTTTATGGATGAGTAGGTGTCATATTCCAACAGTTAGAATACATATGCGTAGTTATGCAATGTGTGTATAGCTATGTGCATATGCGATGTAAAATATTACTTAAATAAAAACAGGAATAAAAAGAAAATATTGTTTTTATTGGTAGTTGCTCAAAGCTCAACGAGTTTGGTATTAAAATGTCTTTTATAATAGAATTAGTTACACGCAAAAACTTTGATATCTGTCCTCATCCGTTTTAATAAGATATTGAAAAATTATAATATATTAATATAATAATTCGATTTTTCATTTAAAGAATTTTTTAACATTGTTACGTTTTACTTTATAAAACGCATTTCGCTTAATTACATTATAATAATCCTTTGATTTCTTTTAACTGCAAATCTTCTTACATCTTATATATAAATACGGGAACAATTTTTTTGTAGTTGACTTTTAAGTATCTTATCATCCACAGATTTTAATGAAACATATATGGTTTTAAAGGAATTCGTGTGTAGATACGTATGTACAATATAAATTTCGTTTCTAACTTTTTAGAATTAAAGTGTTTAAAAGCGTTTTCATTTTTTTTTTTCAAACACACGTACAGTGTACAGAGGGGTAACAAAATCACTTTTTTTTGAGTCGCTCTATCACAATGCTTTTTGTTGTTTTAGAATGGTTACGGTTTTTTGTACTTGCAAACATACACGCAGCGTTACCGCTGTGATACTAAAGTATCAATATGACCATTTTTTTGACGGTCTTGATACCATTTATGACCCCTTTTTTTAAATTACCCTTTTGTATAATTTTTAACTATTTTGTGCCACTTTTAGATCCTTTTTGAAAATAGCACTCACATATACTGCCAGACCCACAATGTCGACAAGAACATTTCTTTGGCATATTTATATTGAAAACGATAATAAAAAACTAAAATTTGTTTTTGTTTTCAATAGAAAAATAAGAAAGAAATGTTCTTGTCAACATTGTGGGCCAGGCAGTTAATTTTTTGCTAACATTGTTGAACAGTCGTGCTTCAGCTAAACAAGAATTTTCGAAATATGCATTGATTAAAAATATACTTTGGAATAGTCTCAAAGTTAGAGATGGGCAAATTGAAAAAATATATCGATATATATCGTATCGATATTTTTTAAGAGTATCGATATTTATTAATTAAAAATATCGATACATCGATGTATTGAACGAATTATGCTGAAATTATGACCAAATTTAAAAACTTAATATACCTATGTCAATACATATTTACATAGGCACAAACATATTACATGTAATTCCAATCTAAATTCTTATTATTTCTTTCAATTTCAAATTTACTGCCTGTCCCTCGATTTCAACCTAAACTTTCATTCGCTTAAATTTTATTTAAAACAAAAACCAATTTTAAAATTTAGTTTTTAAGGTAAGTTATGCGAACAACGTTTTCGTTTGAAATTGATGGACCGGCAGGCAGTTAATTCTACAATAAAAAAAATTCAAAAAAAAAAGTAAAGAATAAAAAAATATTTTTTTTTATTCGCCATATGAAATCTAAAAAAAAAAATTTATTGGGATTATATAATGTCGGATTATATACTGCCGGTAAACGAAACTTGTGACACATACTATACAAGTAAACTGTGCAATATTTTATTTTTAATATATAAGAACATGCTCCAATAAAAAAAAAACTAAATATTATTATTTTATTATTAACATTCCAACTTTCATGAGTCTATTGCTGCTAATACGCCATAATTAAGGCGATTCTTTTCATAACTCTAGGAACACTTTTCAGAATATTTTTTCAGCGCTTATTTTGTTGTTGTCATCTCTTAAAAAATCGAGACAAAACTGAAGTGTGTAATCTATGAAAAAGCGCCTATATTTGCTTAATATTACTTAAAAACATATGACGCAGTAGTTGAGCAAAAGTTAAAATGTTGAATTTTATTATAAAGAGATCTTAAAAATATCGAATCCGATAGTCGTAGATAACTATCGATATATCGGTATTTTTAATATCGGCGATATATATCGATTATGATTCTCAAAGTAGAAACTTACAATTCCATGCTATCCCCTCTTAATTTTTTCGAAGCGGAGAAGGAGGAATGGACTTCAAGTGAAGATTTTATAACAAAATATAGAACGAAAAATATTCTTTACGACGTCTTAATTAGAGTTTCGATAGTAAAGTACAAATTAAATTACAATTTCCCTAATATCAAACATAACTCATATACATACATACATATTTGTTATATTTTATATTTATTGTTACTTTGTTGAATGATTTATCGTGTTTTCTTTTCTACAAAAAAAAAAAAAAAATATGTAACATTTTATTTAAAAATTGCAATTTGGTGTTTGTTTCTTAAAAATGTTTTGCTCTCCAAAAGGGTCTTATTTTAAAAAATTTACCTTTACTAATGGCATAAGGCATTGAACTTTTGCTCCATTATATTGACAGATTTGATAGTGCCCTGTAAAATAGGTGACTTCGGTTTATATATGGGGCTATTTTTAAAATGGCGAAGATCGCCTTAAAGGGGAACAAAGCTACGCAATAATTGAAAAATTCGAAATTTTTTTTTATATATCAAACAAGCCATAAAATTGATTAAAAGTGGCTAAAACTAAATGAATAGCAAAAATTCGGCTAAAATTGCTAAATTAGCGGTAATTTTTAAAAAATTTGCTAACAGCGGTATGATAGCTTAATATTAATTAAAAATCTCAAAAGCTTTTATGAATCAGGGAAAAATCGCCTCTATCGCGAACATGTCTAAAATTCGCGAACAGTTGCAAAATTGGAAACAAGCCCCAAACATTTATTTAAAATCGCTAAGTCGGTAAAAAATAAAACAAAATTTGGGAAAATAACATCAAAAGCGTTAAAAACAAACTTTTTGTCAGGTGTTAATAACAGGAAAGGGCATTCCATAAAAAAGTTAGTTTCTTGAGCACTTCCCCCCTGAAATAAATATTTTTTGTTTGTTTATAAAAAGCTTGGTCTTATTATTATCTTTAAAGTGTGCACATTTTTGTTGTATAACGCACTGGTTCTCTCTTAAGTAACTGCCCGTTCGCCGATATCGAACGTTAACGTTCGCATAGAAAATTACATTTAAAACAAAAACAATTTTTGAAATTTTTTTTTTGTTTTAAATGTTATTTACTATGCGAACGTTAACGTTCGATATCGGCGAACGGGCAGAAAGTGTTAAGTGGTCGAATTTCTGCCACGGGGCGAAATTAGGATATACATATAAATACGGGAACAATTTTTTTGTAGTTGATTTTTAAGTATTTTATCGTCCACTGATTTTAATGATATATATATATCGTTTTAAATAAAAATAAAATATGTAAATTTTTTTTCTAAATTTTTAGGATTAAAGGGTTTAAAAGCGTTTTTCATTTACTTTCAAACACACGCACATACATGTATAAATAGTGGGTTTTGTTATTTTCCCTAAATGTGTTTTTTCTTGATTTGCACTTGCAAACACACATGTATAAACGATGCACAGAGGAGTATTTGGCCTGAAAAGCTGGCCAAAATTATTAAACGTGTTTTTTGAATTAAAAGTTTTAGTTTTTTGATAGTTTTAGGTGTAGTATGATATAAAAAGTCTAGTGGTAGATTTTGAAAAAATTACACTGCGCAACAAAAAAATTTTTCTCTACCCTAGAAATAAAAGTATGTGGACTATATGGATTTTGATGCCCTTAATTCAAATCTGTTTTCCGTTTTTCTCTAGTACGTAAGGATTTTCTTTTAAAGGCGTGGCATACTTCACCCCCTACATCGTTGGGTTGCCTTATATATTTTGCCATAACTTGAAAACGTGTTCTCCGATTTTAATAGCAGGAGGATCAGAAGATGCACCGGAAAATTCTGCTTAAACTAACTACACACATTTATTTTATATCTATTACAATTTTGGAGTTATTAAAAATTTAATGGCGAAAAAAAAAATTTACATGCAAAATGCGTCAAATTTTTTGTTTTCAAAATGCAATATAAAAATTTAAGAACCAAAAAGTTAAAATTTTTAAGATTTTTCTAAAAGCCACATTCCTAAGGAATAAAAGTTGGTATAAATCGCAAAACTCAATTAACAAATGTTGATTTTAAAGGTTTAATCTCATTCTTGACAGACTGTATGTACATACATACATATGATTTACAGTCTAATTAAAAAAAAATTTTGAAAATTGTAAGGCTCTTATAAAACAGTACTTTTTTTTTATGAAAAAAGGCTTTATTATGTTTATTTTATATTATTTAATACTTTATAAACGGAAAAGTTAAACTAATAAAAATTCCTTACTAATTATTATGTCGTATGTGTATCCTCATTAGCTGCATCATCGGTGTCAGGAAGAAGAAGTGTGATGGTTTCTGATGAAAAAGCTTTTTTATTATTCCGTTCTCTTTGCGTACTGCAGCTTATAAAAGGGTCACTGCTCAGAAATAACCTATTCAAGACATTTCGATTTGTATCGCTTCTGCTGAATTTCCTCGAATAATTCGTACGATATAGAAGTAAGTGCTTATTTCTGGCCTCGGCAGCTTCTTCTGACAATTGTCCAATTGGCAAGATTGCTTGCTTTATAACACTACCGCCATGAATAAGAATATTGTGCATCATTGGACTCATTGGGTGCCAGTTGTAAAGTTGCACATATATTTCGGCAGTTTTATGTGCATATTCCTCAAATTTCTCAATATTAATTCGGTGTCCGCTAGTTATTGCTTCCAATATTATTTTCAGGCGGTTGATTAATTCTTCATTTATTCCAGTGATTTTCGATGCAGTTGCTGGGTCCGAAAAAAATCTTCTTGATGTGTTGCCATCATTAGTGCTACCGTATCCTAGTTTTGGAACATCTACAAGTATTCCTATCTCGTCTTTAAGTCTTTTTTGGATGAATATCTTTCTCTCTTTAACAATTGCTTTATCTTCATCGCTCCTTGCTTGCCACTTTTTAATTGGCAGTTTATATGAGAGATGAAGTATCGATTCTAAAAAGCGTATGCGTGCATGTAAAGTTGATGACTCAAGGCATCACAGTTTAGAGGAACATTCCTCTGTAACGCGTTAAAATCTTTCGAAGTTTGACCGCAAATGTAACACCTCATTGTCGAATTTGTGTCCGTTGCAGCATTGCATACTTTTCCATCGACCATTGTCATTACCATCGTGTGTTTAATTTGTGCAACTTTTCTATTACACGGTACTTCGCTTTTCTTTAAAAATTCAATTTGATTATTTATGTATCCTATTTCTTGCTTCGTGATGTCAGTTGTTTCCTGCACAAAACGGATGCGGATTGATCTACACAGCCTAGTTGAGGATGGTGTTTGATTTCGCCATATCGTTTTTATTTTTCCATTAGTATTTGTGATTAGTTTAATTGGTACACAACTGCTTTGGAATATATTAGCGTCACTAACATCTTCGTTTTCGAATTTCTGCTTATAACATGATTGGTGCGATCCGTCACAGCCCCATTTGGTTATAAGTTCCAAGAAATTTAGCTCTTCATAGTCTAACTGCTGCAAAACCTCTTCAAGGTATATACATAAACGTGTTGCTGTGTGGTCGAGAAGAGCTTGGAGCTTCACTTCCGCTAATGTTTCAGTAACGGTTATGGCATCTTCATTGGGATAACATTTTTTTTTGCATTTTTTAGTAACATGGATACACATTTTTATTGACATTGTATAAAATTTCATATTGCTTTTTCGTGAGCTCTGCATTTACAAAGAGTGCTAAAGCTCCTTACGCTGAAAGTTTATTCACAGGGTTGACTTCAGAAGTTGTTAATGATCGCTTGCAAATTCTTGCTTTTCTTGGGGATCTCGTTATATCCATTATTAATTTAGCCGCATCATTATGTCCCGCTGCTCTTTGACTCATGGATGCAGCAAATGTGATCTCCTCTGTTGTTAATTGGTGACGAACTTTTTCAGTTTTTCTCCGCTTTGTTCTATCACTAGCTTCATTAAATTCTTTTCGTGGTCGCCCTGAAGACGAACTGCCAAATACTGGTATTGTTACAGTTCCTTCCATCCATTTAGCGTTTGTGCTTAAAAAGCGGTCCTCTTTTCGTTGTGCCGAAAGCCAATATCTTTTGAAACAATTTTTGAAAATTTTCAAACACTGCTTCAGTGCTAATATGTCCCCATCCCCTTGAAATTTCGCTCAATTTTCTGACCAAAAAATCCAATTTCTCGTCAATGGTTCCAGCATTAGATTTTTTCACTATTTGGAATAGCTGTAATCTTGTGTAAACTTGTTCCATGTTGACTTTCGAAGTTACAAAACGGATTTGATAAAAATTGTGTGCAATAACCCTTTATAAGTATTTTCAAGCGCATGCTTTTATGACTTAATTGGATGGTAGCCTGATACCTGGGTGCCAATGTATTTTTTATGTACCTGTATTTATTTTTTGTTAACTTATTTTTGTCATTAATGCTTTTAACCTTTATGTCAACAGCAGAAAAGTTATACTTACGTCAACAGCAAGCATACCCGGGTATGCAAGCGCATTTTATATACGAATTCACTCGTTTTTTTTGTTTTATTTTTATTTTGTTTGTGTTTTTTTCTACTTTGATTTGTTTTATGCAAAATTACTTAAAATAACGGGGGTTTTAGCAGACTTGTAAAATTCTTACATCTTTGAAATAAACATGCAATATTATTTTATTTTAATTTTTTTCATATACATACCCAGGTATGTAGCTGTTGACATAAAGGTTAATAATTATTCTATTAGGTACGTACATATATTTATTTTTTTAACAAATAATGTTTTGTAGAGCAGGTATATAAAAATATCTTTTATGGGGATGTGTGGGACATTCCCTTAAAACTATTATGGATAATTAAGAATTTTTGCAATTTATAATTACATATAGGCAGGTATTAATATTTTGAAGTGTTAAAAGTGATATGAATAACAGTTGAAATCAATAATTCAAAATACATTAAAGTTTATGACGATATAAAGGTATAAGAAAAAGTGCCCGATAAGCAAAAATAGAAGAAATGTGAAAATTTAAAAAAATCGTCAAAAATAATGGCGCAAACTTTCGCACACTTTTTTTTGGCTTCTAAAATTAGAGATTCCAAATTTTATTTTGGTATCAAACATAATTCGTAGACATGCTAACCCCACTTTTAAAAACCTCTTCTTTTCCTTTTTTTGCAAAAAAAGTGTATAATTTGTTTTTTTTTTAGCTTTTGAACGAATTGTTTCAACATGAATATTCAACATATTTTAAATTTATTTTTCTTTTTTAAATACATTTTGATCAAACCTTTCAGCGAAAAAAATAATCTTTGTTAAACCTTTATTCGTTTAGCCGCAAAAAAAATATCATATAAACATCCAGAAACCGAAAAAAACATTTAAATCTCATATAATTTTCTTCACTTTCCTGACTTTAGCAGGGTCTCAGAGCTACAAATCGCAACTAAAAGTCTTCAAAATTTACAATATAATGTAAAATTGTCTGTCGAGCTGTGTACTTAGTTCTTAAGAATTCTTAAAATTCAGTTTTGCCTTTTTGGCCAGCTTTTCAGGCCAAATACTCCTCTGTGCGACGGTTGTAATTATGTTGTTCTCCCAAAGCGTTTTTGTTTTCGCTTTGCACTTGCAAACACACATGTATAAACGTATTAGGACAGGGTTACCGTTAGACATTTTGAAAAATAAAGTCGCGCAAAATCGTCTTTTAAGAAAATAAATTGTTCAAAGGAACAATTTTTTTGTAGTTGATTTTTAAGTATATCATCTTCCACCGATTCTAATAAAAATATATCGTTTTAAATGTATTTGTGTGTAGATATGCACAATATAAATTTTTTTTTCTAAATTTTCAGGATTAAAGTAATTAAAATGTGTTTTAAATTGGTTTACAAATACACACACATACAAACAATTTTTGTTTTTGAAAATAAAATTAAAATTTTCGTTCAAAAATTTATATTTTTTTTATTGTTGTTTAAATATAGTACATATGACTTTTTTTATTTTATTTTTAAGAACAGGCAATTTATTTCACCCTTTATGAATAAAGAAAAATATGTAGTAAATTAATGCTTTAATAATAACGAATAAAAGGAAATATGAAATGACATTTGTTATTTTCTTATATTTAGGTACCCTTTTATAAACGAATTGCATATGAGGGAAAAAATAGTTCTTCCACAAACAAAAAAAATAATAAATATTTTGAAAATTGTGTCCGTTAGGAATCCTATAATTGACAGATGGACGGACAGAGATAAATAATTTTAATTTTACAATAACCCTGTTGTATTCAAGATGAATACGAGTTTCTGGCAATTATAACTAATGTAATGTGTATCCTAACGCCCCCCCAAGTGTAGAGTTCAACACACATCTGGCAACTTTAGTACACGATATGAATCAGTGTAGTGATTTAAGCCATTTTTCATCTCGTTTAGCTATAAAAAAAATAAATCTAGCCATAAGCCATTTTATTTTAGTAATTTTTATAAATCCAACTTTCCTTAAACGTTTTAAAAATCTTACCTCTACTACTAAGCACTTTCTGTTGAATAATAATATTCTACAAGGACATTCGCAAGTAGGTCAAACTCCATCCTAGGATACAGGAAAATATCTATTTCTTACCCATTGTTTTTGAGAACTCTCTTCCACGTTACATTTCGCACAAATAATTCTGGGGGTCACGTGGTAACAGAAAGAACTCTGGTCAGTCACGATCTGTAGAAATGTCATGTTTATTTTTTTTGGATATTGTTTGGTTTTTATTCAGCTTTTTGCTTGCAGTATTACTTTAACTACTTGTTTTTTTATCAGGAAACCTAAATTGAAATAAAGATACACGAAAAAAAAATAAAAATTGATTTCAATAAAAAAATTTGCGATATTACGAGTAATTAAAAATAATAGTATCAATTAAATATTTTTTGATATTTACAAAATTTTCAACAGTAATGTGATTGATATAAGTAAACGTTTTACTTACTTGATAACATTTTTGATTAAAACTGATTTTATTTTTGGTTAATGGGATTCATTTCCATACTGCCCCTCATATGTATGATCGCACACGTGTTCATGTTGGCTGGTATTTTTATTTAATATTTTTTTTTTGTAAATCTGTTAAATTGCTAGTGTGAAGTTTTATCTGATATTTTTTTATTTGTTTGCTAGCTGTAAAAGTATATATTTTCTACTTTAATTATATTCAAAGAGTTCGAAAAATCCATTACTTTTTGAATATGTTTTATTTTGTTTAAACAATATGAATTTGTAAATAATGAACTAGATAAGTTTTTTTTAAAAAAAAAACTCTAAATCGTTTTTTTTTTATCATAAACCAGTTCACAAATAAAATCTATAGCGACCATGGACATTTCGTTTGCGTCACTGTCTTCTTTAATTTTTCTTCTTTAATATTTTTTTTATTTATTTATCTTTTGTAATCAATGGACATTATCCTAATCTTTATGTAAAATTGATGAAAGATAATGAAATTACTAAAACAACCAAGGGTCGTTTGTGGAGATGAGTCAAGAAACTGTCACGTAGTGTAATTTGTAAAAATAAATTTGATTAAAAAAATGCAACCATGACTCTAAAGCCAGTTTTCTTCCTATCCTAAATATTTTTGAATTTTGAGTTGTGCCTGTTTATGATTTAGTGTGCGATATGAACACGTAAATATTTAAGGGACTTTAAGTGTTATCAAAATTAATATTTATGTATTTCAAATGAAATTGCTTAAAAATGTTGTAAAAATTTTATAGATTTAAAGAATATCCATTATTGTGTCGTAAAACGAGATTAAATAAATGAAGTTTGAATATTTGATTGGCGTGAATTGAGTAATGTGGATGTTCGTACGAATTTATTTCAATATATATGTATTTTAAATTTAATAATTTATTTGAAGCCTTAAATTTGGCTCAGATTTTTTTTATATTTTGCGATTTTTGTAAAAAAAAACATTATATCAAATAGAATCTGGAAATTATCGCCTATGTACTAGAAATCGCAAATCGCAAGAAAGTTGTGATTACGATTTGAAATCGCAAAGAAAGTGTGCCGGAGTTCGTAATCGGCTTAAATTTGGCGATTTTTAATCACAAGCCTACAGTAATGTGATCCACATGTGAACTTGTAAATTTCCTTTAAAATTTGTTTTCAACATCAATAAATAGCATATAAAAAGGAAATTTAATGTTTTTCTTTTCCATTTAGTTTAAAAACTCATAATCTTTTGAGAAAATTTTCATAGAAAATATAAAATTAAAAAACAACATTGTTTTAATACTGATTGTTGTTTAACAATTTCTTTTAAATTTGCGTTTTGATTGTGAGCAGCTGTTTCTATTTAACTTCGAAAAAAATATGTAAGAAATTATAACCATTTATCAACAACATGTACTTATGGTACTTACCATTGTTCAGGAATATCTCTTGGGTTGTAATAATCCCTTAGAAGACGTTTTCTGATACGTTCTTTTTTAAAATACAGTGTTTTTAATGAAATAACACGTAATATAAAATCTGCCGGCATTTTTCATGCAAATAATTATTTTTTTTTGTTCAAATTTGACAGCTAAAACATATGTTTATTTTTCGACCACTACTTCGAAAAAAAAAACAAAACGCGTGAACTCTAGCACATGCTTAAATAAAATTGGCGATTTTCAGATCGCATGTAATTTTCAAATCATGCGATTTTCAGCACATTGCCGTATTCCTTTTCATAACCTGGGAATTATTCCTTTTCATAAGCTACTTTATTATATTCAACATTTTTTTTATTTTTCGAATTTATTCTATGAGATAATTTTCAGTTTTTAGGAATCACTTAATACACTACCAGACTATTATCTTGTATCTTACTTTCACATTTAACCTTAGCTATCCAACAAAAAAGCTTTATAAAATACATAGCTAAAATTTAGCTCATAGAATAAATTCGAAAAATAAAAAAATGTTGAATATAATAAAGTAGCTTATGAAAAGGAATAATTCCCAGATTCTATTTGTTAAAATATATGAGTTAAATACATTCAATTTATAAAGTATCACTGCCCAGTGTGACACAAAAAATGCTGACGAAGGCCAGAAAATGCATTCCATTCTGCTGGTGTCTAGTAATTGTAAACTTTTGTGTACATACTAGGGAGATCGAACGGTTAATATTCGACCGGTTTTAACCGGTTATTTTAGCTTTGCCCAAGTCGGTTATTTTAAAATAACCATTTTTCGAATATCGAATATTTTAGTACAATAAACCGGTTATTTTAGTAATGTGTAATTTATTTACATTTTTCTTACTCTTGTTTTAGATGTACCCGTAATTTAAGTATTTTCTAATTAAATATTGGCCAAACTTAAACTTTTTATGAAGAATGTCATAACAAAATGAAACAAAGGTCAAAAAACATTATGAACACTGTAAATACAAATCGTTTATAAAAGCGTGTGTTCTTGTAGAAAAAAAACCAAAAACTATTCAAAATTCTACAAAAACGTGTGCAGTTAAAAAGTAAGAATTTGTGCGAGAGTATTCTAAATATTTAATATATTTTTATATAGAGGTTATCTCAAGAGATTTTTCGAACGCGATTTAAAAGACAAAGTTAGGTGCTTGAATTGCGTTAAAGTGATAAGTTACAAAGGTTCTTCCATGTCACGACTTATTAATCACCTTTAATTAGTATACATTCTTGACATTAATGTGATCGAAATGAAACTTAACTCCGTTCGAAGTAGTTCTATGGAGACGACAAATACTACTTTACTAAAATGCGCTGCAAAAAAATAATCATTGGGTAAAATATTAGCCCACTGTGTTGCCGAGGACGAAATGCCCGTTAAGGCACTAAAAACTCTTAAGTAGTTCTAGCATCTCTTCATGCTGAAAACTACAACATTACGGCGGAATCAGTTTTATTTATTAAAACACCAAGAACTAAAAAACAAAATTGCAGCAATCAAACAATGTCATGGAATGTTTTTAATTTTGTAGTCGACGAATTGACAAATATTTTACACAAAAAGAATGTTAAGTTCACTATTCGTTTCTTTAATGCTGAAACAAAATAATTTAAAATAGATAAGCCTGGCTAAGAGGGTTTGTTTGCAACTTTTGAAAAATTTGGTTGATTTATATAGATAACTTAACCACCATCAAATTTAAACTCGTTCAAAATAAATTTGAGAGAATATTTCAAATAATAACTTTATAAAATTCCTATAATTTATTTGCTTTTGCAAAACGTTTCTCACGATCAAATATCATTCAACAGTTTCTAAATTGCATTACATTGATTTACAAATAAAGTTTAGTAAATCAATAAAAAATTGTTAAAAATTTAGCTAAAGTTTGATCAATTTACAGGTCCCACTTTTCTTCGATTTTATCCTAAAATATTTGTTAGGTCTGATCTAAGTCATATCTATGTATTTTGTTGGTTCCTTATTCAAATTAACGTTTTATTTCAAAAACTTATTTGATTTCTGTGTTTTTAAGTATTCGAATTAAAACCGGTTAACCGGTTATTTAAAAATTGCTTAACCGAAAACCGGGGTTTTTAAAATTGCAACTATTCGTAATATTCGAAAACCGGTTATTGAAAAAAGTCGAATAATCGATCTGCCTAGTACATACAATATACTTCATTGCCATCCAAAGGATAGTTAAAGTAAAATGTAACAGTCATTCCTAAAAATTTAAGGAATAGAACTATTGCAATAAAGATTTATAAAATACATAACTAAAATTTAGCTCATAGAATAATTCCAAAAAATAAAAAATGTTGAATATAATAAAGTAGCTTATGAAAAGAAATAATTCCCAGATTCTATTTGTTAAAATAGTTAAGTTAAATACATTCAATTGGTAAAGTGATAGTTAATTGTAACTAAACTTGCCAGTTCAAAGTTCTAACAAGAAACGCATACATCTTTCTTATTATCGGTCAATAATTTAATAAAGATCTAAACCGCAACCAATTTTAATGCTTTTGCGAAGCTTAGTTAATAGTCGTAATATATATGTATTTATTTTTGAATATTTTTAAATAATTTTTAGGGTTTTAATGGCGGTGAGTGTTAAACGGCAAACCCCTCTGAAGAGATTGTGTGTTTACAATCGAAACTAGTCAGGGCAACCTGTCCGTGGAAACCTGGGTTCAATTCCCAGCTCAGTCAAGAATGAAAAATTATCAATAAATTTTTATTCATTTCATGTTGTAAAATTCATTTCTTCATAAAAAATAATTTAATGAAAATTAAATTTAATGAACTCAAGCCTGATTAAAATATCGAAATTTGGATTAAAAGCTATTAACAGTACAATAAAATAACCACAATACTGATTATTGTTAACAGCTAAGGCACGAGCTATATGTTTACATTTGTCCTTCAAGTTGTGCTGAAAAATGTCAACAAGAAAAAAGAAAGACAAAAACATGAAAAACAAAAAATGTACTTTGGATTTCAAGAAGAATTCTTGACAAAAAGTACGAAAAACAAGAAGTAAGGAAGAACATGTAAACCAATTAAAATAGGTTATCATTCATTTAAAGCAAATTTCGATCTACCAGGGCAAAATACCATTTGGTTTAAAGATTGATGTTTGACTATTGACGTCATCCATCGTCAATGGCGGCGAGTGTTAAACGGAAAACCCCTCTAAAGAGATTGTGTGGTTACAATCGATACTAGTCAGGGCAGCCTGTCCGTGAAAACCTGGGTTCAATTCCCAGCTCCGTCAAGAATGAACAATTATCAATATCTTCATAAAAAAGAGTTTAATGAAAATTAAATTCAATGAACTTAAGCCTGATAAAAATATCGAAATTTGGATTAAAAACCAATCAAAGCTCAATAAAATAACCACGATACTAATAATTTTTAGGGTATATTTTCAAGTTGTTAATGCATATTGAATGAGCAAAAAACTCTTTTTATTAGAACATAAATTCACCAAACCGTAAATTTATATTCCCCGTAATATTCCCAAAACAATTTTTCTGGATAGAAATAAAAACTTATGTATCAAATTAAATACAAATACCCTTAGCAACAGTGATGTGAACTCTTCACTACTAAATATGGCTAAATTTGTACTAAAAATGGCTAAATAGTGGCTAAAAATGCCCAAGTAAGATTTTCCATTCTAAAAATTCTATTACAAGTCTATATTTCTTACAAGTTTTTAATTTAAACTAATTAATTACATTCGCTTTAAATTTTATAAAGCAATTTTCCTTTTTTTCGAATTCTCCTTAATACTTTTTTTTATTAATTTCTTGAAATTCCATCTTTTTTGGAAATATTTAAAAGCATTTTTTTCATATCCTCCAAGTTAAACAAACTTGATTGCTATCAACTTTAAAAGCAAAAATAATATATTTAAACCCCCAAAAAATATTTACCTTTGTGAGTTAAGAAAAAAAAGAAAGAAAATCACTGAACCAGATAATTTTAAAGGCCAGACCAACCATTATGTCATACCAAATAACAACAGAATGTATAAAATACGATGCCGAAAAATGCATATCCGACTGGTAACGGAAGAAGTTAAAACCCACTGTAACATACACTTTATTTATTGCCTTATAACACTTAATCCAAAAAAACAAAGATTTTGCGCGTAGTGAACAAAAAATGAAAAATATTGCCATCACCAGAAACCAGAGCATGGCATTGTAATAGAGCGATGATGGTATTGTAGCTGCTTCTTTTTCTACCTCTAATATCATTGTCAAGGATATCACAGATTTTTTGTTGATATTTTTTTTGGTGTAGTATGTTAACTTTGCATACAATTGGTGTATTATTATTATTATTTTTTTAACTTTTATTTTGTAAGGAGACAGTCAAAATGAAAACACCGTTTCATATTTGAATCAAATTTGCTGTAGCAGGGAAAATATATATTTCCATGTATGGTCGCAAAAAATATGTATATGGAGTTGGAAAATATAAAAAAAACACTTTAATTATTTTTGTGATCACCGCAATCATATGGATAGAATCACCATTTTATATAACTATTTTTTGATGGTTGCAACCATGGCACAATTAGTAGGTCTGCGCAAAACTACAACAATGCAACAATAGAAAAAATATGTATAAATTATGTTAAATATGTCAAAGCCCAATATATTTGTTTGTGTAAAAAATGGACAAGATGTCAAAAACAATTTCTACAAAAATAATTGCACGATAAAAACACAGCTCTACAAAAAATCAGCAGGCGTTTCTAGCAGACCTACTAATTGGGTCATGGTTGCACACAGAAAAAATTAAAAATTTTTTCTAATCACCAAATACATAGAATCAAGCAGACAATTTGTTGATTTTGCACCTATTACCATATTGATTATTGTTGAGGCAAACATGTATCTTACCATTGACGTTAACATCAACAGTAATAATCTTAAGTCGATTGGTTGCTCTGGAAGTAAGGTGGATAATGAATAGTAATGGGAGCTGTTGGCAGCACTGCAAACAGGGATTCGACAAATAAAGGTAAGTCGTCTGACATAAATCGTTTTGATCGTTCTCTTCGAATTTTGGCATCTGCAGCGGCAACAACAATTTTGTTTTAAAATAAGGAAATAATAAATCTAATAAATTAATTGTTTTGAATTAAATATTAAGCGAACACAACGGGCTTTATTTGTCTGGACCGTAAACAGAACAAACAATTATATTGATTACTACAAATTGTAAAAATTTAATATTGTGAATTTTTTCGTTTTAAAAATATGTTATTTTTTATTTTAATTAAAAAATGATCAAAAAACGTTGCCTTTTCAGACAATGTGTTAATTAATTTAATTAAATATAGTTCAGTTTTTGACAATTACCAACAACAATTCTATAAGCTTCAATAATTTTATTTTAAACGAAAAAAACAATTAACATTTTTTGTTATTAAATTTAAATTGAAATTAAAAATTAATTTCAAAACAACTAAATTGTTAATTAAATCAAAATTATATTATTAATTTTTTCTTAAACTATAAAAATAATTGAAATACTTTTCTCTTATAAATCATACTCCCGAATAACTCTTCAATATGTTTTAGGTAAAACAATTAATACTGCCGTTATGCAATTTAGATTGGTTCTTAAATTATCACATTTCATTCCCCAAAAAATTCTATTTTCAGAAAGAGATAATCAAAGATATTGCCCAGCCAAAGATAACATCCTTACTTGTTAATTTATTTAGTTTAAAAGAAATTTATATTATTTAACAATTTTGCAGTCAACGTTTTGCTTGTAAATGGTGTAATATATATACATATATATATATATAGTATATACGTAAGCATATAAAAAAATTATCACATTTCATGCAGTTAAGTATCAAATTTTTATAATGCAGCATGTGCAATGAATTTTAAAAAAGAGATTAGAACGTTTTGGCAACGCCTCTGCTTAAACTTAAGAAAAAAATAAGTATGTTATGTTTAAGCATGTTATAGAAAATAAACATATTTAATTTTTTTTATATACTTTTAATACACCACTTGAAGGACCTAAAAACATATATTTTCTTTGAAAAAAGGAAACCATAAAAAATATAAATTTTTAGAGAAAATGTGTTTTGCTTTTTAAAACATTAAAAATGTGTTTGTTTAACCTTTGTAACAATTGTTTTATACATTTTTCTTTGATAATTTTTTTCTCATTTCTGAATTTCCCATCAAATAAATTGAGTATGTGTGTGTATTTGAGGGAATTTTTTGTTAATGCAAACACTTAAAACTAAAACAGCTTTCAAAGCAAGTGCATTACTCCTCTTCGTTTTTTGTTATTTCCATTTTTTTTGTAAATTCAAAAAAATAAATAAATTTATATAAAAAAAGATAAAAATAAAACTGGTACAGGAAACCTCTGCATTAAATTCTATTTTCAATTTCAAACTGCGGCTGACAATAATGGTTTTTATTGCTCGAACTAAATTTGCTCACATACATACACAAACTTAGACGAGAGCAATCAAAGGGAAATGCCGCCCAAATAGATAGAACACGAAATAAAGGGTCCTCAAAAAAATTAATTTTGGGGCTAAAGAACTGTAGGATGTTTTAGCAAAAAAAGCATTTCAAATTAAAAAAATTCTTAATAAGAAAATGTTAAAAATATCGGGTGATTTTTTAAGAGCTTTCGGATTTGAAAAAAAGTACCAAAAAGGTTTATTTAATCGAATTTCCGAAAAGAACAATTACATTTGAAATCTTCTTAAAGAGAGGAGAACACAATTAAAATTTTATTTCTATCTTTATTACTTAAGTAGATAAATGGGTTACCAAAAAAGTACCAATATAATATTTTTGGCCTTTTTCGTCCCCAAAATGTACAAATTACAAAAAACTACCAAGCACATGTCATTTTAATTATTGATTAAATAATGACACATTTTTAATTTTACGTCTACCTACATACATATGTTATTTCTCGGGATATAAGGTTACCGAGTTGACCCGTTTTTACCCATTTCTAACCACTAAAGAATTGAATTTCCTAAAATCTCTACTTATTTTATCTTCAAATTGGGAGGGAAGTCTACATACAAAATTTTTGGCTTATGTTGCTTGGGCTGGGCAGGCGATGATAAGCCAGTCAGTAACGCTTATCTTATTTAAATAGATGAAGTCACTTGAAATGCTCTGGTTACTAGGGTGGCACGTTGTGGCCGCTGTAATTTATGTAATAAGTACTTAACCTCCCCTACCCCAGCCTTTTTTTGTTTTGGTGTTTTTAAATTTGGTTTTGTTTAGCTTTTATTTATTTTTAAATTAACTCACAATCTCACTTCACTTATCTAAAAAAATGAAGTGCACAAAATCACAATTACCACATGGAATGATTAATTACTAACATGGCTTAAAAATAACGTGCTAATTTAAAAAGAAAAATCGTAGCCTACTTTTATTTCAAAGTACAAAAGTCAATTCTTAAAATTACAAGAAAAAAATTGTCCACTTTGCTCCAGTATTAGCAGTAACAGAGTTATCAAGAACGAAGCCGCATATTTTGTTAAGCGTTAAGCTGGGATTACACGATTGCCGCTATGAACAAGTTTTCACACTTTTAAATACCCCAATCGTGTGACTGCACAATCAAATCATTAAAAATAGCAAAAATGTGCCAATATTTATTGGGTTCAATTACTAGTAATGACCTCAGTAAGTACTTATTACTTCTATTATTTTCACTACTGAATATTTGCTTACTAATACTCAGCTCAATAACTACTTATTAGTTGTGTTGTTTTGAAGACTGAATATATACTTACTGGTAACGAGCTCAAGAACTACTTATTAGGTCTATTAACTAGCGCCAATGTTTTAAAAAAATAATTGAAGAATTTATTTTAAGCAATTTAGGTATTATAAAAATATTAGAATTATGTCTGTTACTATGTCAGTGGATCAGTCTAACTCTTTGAATAAGTATTGTAGATTTCCTTTATTAACGTTAGCGTAAAATCATATCTTATATATAAATACGGAAACAATTTTGTTGAAGTTGATTTTTATCGTATCTTATCGCCCAACGACTTTAATGAAACATATACCGTTTTAAAGGTATGTGTGTGTAGATTTGCACAATATTTCTTAATTCTTAGAATTAAAATGTTTAAAATCGTTTTAATATATTTTGCAAGCACAGGTACACCCATGTATAAACGATGGTTAAAAAGTCCAATGCTTTTTGTTGTTCTTTTAAAATGTTTTCGTTTTTTTGTAATTGCAAACACACACGCACACACATGCGCGAAAAGAGTGCATGTTGTATTCTTAAAATATGTACGTTTTTTGCATAACGCACTGGTTTTCTCGAAAGTAAATGCGAACCTTGTATCAATGAATCGACGAAGGCAAAACAGTAAATGTTGCTTTCTCCTCTATTTGTCCACCGAATTGAACAAAATTAAATAAATACACAATTTCAAGGATATTTAGTAGGGTATTCATTCGGTTAAGCGTTAATCGGTTAACCGAATTAATTACTACCCGATTAACTGATCGGTTAATTTAAAACTGTTTTTTTTGATTAACGATTAAACCGGTTAATTTCAGTCGATTAGCCGATTAACCGATGTAACAAAATTTTTAATTTTTTGTAGTACTATAACATAATTTTTTGTGTTTTTAATTATTTGTTTCGTCTCATATACAAAAGGTATGTGTTAAGAAAAATTTTTTCATACAAACAGAGAAGGTGTTCAGTGATCTTAATTTTGCTGTCAACACCTTTTTGTTTCACGTACTTTTTATATGTATGCGCTTAATTATTTGTTTCTTCTCATATCAATCTTTTAACATAATTAACCGAAACAATTAGAAGTGTTAAAAAAACAGGACACTAATGACATAATGAAAGATTTGATATGTTTAGAAAAATCTAGGCAGAGGGCTGAGAAATAAGATATTCTGTATTATGGGTTGCTTTTGAGTTCTCCAACATCTACGATAAATAAAAAAAAAATTTTCAAAGTCATGTTTTATCAAAACTAAACAAAATAATCGCTTTAACCCCAAACATTTAAACCAAATTATTTGTATTTATTTATATAATCTTCTTAAACTATTAAAATAATTAATAAAATGATCTTACAGCTTATTTTTTAATAAATACGTACATAACATGTATTAACTAAAAAATATGTATTACATAATTATGAATTATTCTTTTGTTTGTTAATTTTAGTTCAAGAATTGTTATGTTTGTTATGTTATTGGTTTTTTTTACTAATAAACTCCAAGTGATATCATTTATGCATTTTTATATATTGAAATTAATTAATTTAAAAAAAAACTTTATTAATCGGTTAACCGATGATTAAAAAAATTAACCGATTAAGCCAAAACCTCGGTTAATTAATCGAGCGGTTAACCGATTAAAGCAAAAGACCGATTAAATGAATACCCTAATATTTAGTAAATACCGTAAGTAAATACTATTTACTTGCAGAACTGCACAATATATATCTGTGGTCACAAGCGATATCCCCCTAAGTCAAAATAGTTTTTGAGAAAAAGCACTTTATATTTATATTATTTATGCTTGCGTTTCTAAAAAAACTAATTGAATTAGAAAAAAGTAATTCAGAATCAAAGATTCGTATCCCAACAATGCTAAAATAAAAAAATTATAACGGAAGTATTCAAATTTAATTAATGTGATAATTGAATCAATTATTTTTTAAGTTGAAAGAAAATTAAAAATATATGTAATTTTGATTTAATTAATATTTCAGTTGTTTTGAAATAAATTTTTAATTGAAATATTAACAGGCGTATTCATAACGAAAATTTGGCATTAAGTTCGCACAAGGTTCATTCATAATACACAAACCAAACTCTGGCTAACGATTTGCTAAACTCTTGTTAACGAGCTGCCAAACGTTTGCCACCTTGTGAAAAACATTCGTCTAATGTTGAATAATTTTGTTTGTTTTTTTCTAATTCACTGTCTTTTTTTTAATTAAAACCTTTTTAAATTTATTTTAATTTAAAAACATTTAACATTATTATATGGGTAGGCAAAAACAAAAAAAAAAAAAACAAAAAATTATTATGATGAAATGACAAAACCAGCGATGATTTATGCAAAACGTGTTGCATTTTTGAGCACTATAATGTGGCATCATGATTACTCAGAGTTGATTTATTAAAAGTTAGCAGACGGATAAAATTCGTTATGAATAAACTCTGTGCTAACAAGCTGCTAAGCTTAATCGGTATTCAGTTAGCAGCTCATTGTATGTAGTGTACAAACTGTGGCTAAATTTTTGTTATGAATACGGCTGGAATTAAATATCAAAAAATATTAAATTACTTTTTCGTTTAACATAAAATAATTTTAACTTGTAGAATTGTTGCTGGGAATTGTCAATATTAAATTAAATAAATTAACACATTATTTGAAATGGCAAAGTTTTTTTTTATATTTTTTTTAATTAAAATTAAAAATATCATTTATTGAAAAAAGTATTCACAATTTTACAATTTTTAGTAATCAATATAATCATTTTGGTAATAGGTGCAAAATGAACAACTTGTTTGCTTAATAATATAAATAATAATTTGAAATATTTGAGTCAAAATCTCAAAAAAATAAAATATAATAAAAATTAAAAATTTTTTTTTATTGTTATGGTAAAAATATTTACGAATTGATAATATCGAATAAATGGTTGCTTAATGTACGATATTTCTCAATTTACTTTTAACGATGTTTAAAAGAAAATTCTACTTCAGCATTAGACCATGGAAGTGAGAGCAGCTGTAAAGTAAATTCCGATATTTCTAAAAATTTCTTGTTGCCACCTGCACACAATTTGCACTGTTGCATTTTTTGACGCTAAGAGATGTTGGGGGTTTTTTTTTGGTGAAAACTGATCGTTTATAGCGATTTTCAACATTTATTATAGTTGTGATTTAAATTAAATGCGTTTCAATTGTTAAAAATGTTTATTTTACTTTTAGCAATTTTACAAATTTTTATAAGAAAATAAAAATTATTATATTCAAAGAAAAAATGGAAAAAAAATATTTATGGCTAAGCAAGTTGGAAAATGGCTAATGGCTAAACTCATTTTTTAATGGCTAAACAATGTGAAAAATGGCTTAATCTAGCCACTGAATGGCTAAATTAGCAACACTGGGCTACTGGATAAGAAAAACAATTCTTTTACTTTTGCTTTGGCAAAAAACAAAACAGAAAATGCTACTCCTTCTCTTCTGCCTTCTCATAGAAGCGAGTGTGGAATGTGTATCTTATCTTTTATACGAAAGAGACGAGGCCTTCTATGAGGCATTCTTAACAGTTTGGTAAGAATGTTAATTGAATCAAACTAATTTTTAAGCAGGCCTTTAATAAGGCCTGAAGTTAGAAGGTTTCACGAGTTTTCCCGCTGGGTATACACTGGCTCACTCACACGAACAATTCTCACATATACACAAGCAAACGCGTAGATGTACATACACGTATGTCAATCTAGAAACAGAATGTGACTTTAGCCACTATCATTTACAAATCTATGAAATTGTTGTGGCTTTTGCACTACTTCCAGCTACTGACTGACTGACTGCATATGTGGATAGATTTTTTATATCCACACATAAGGCTGATTGTATCTGTCGTACAGCTACCACTAGTAGTGTTTATTATGTGGTTCTTGTTGTTATAGTAGTGGTGGTGATCCTTTGTAGCATGACAATTCATTTGATGGTTTTTATTTTTATAGTTTATTTTATTTTGTTTTATCCCTTGTGTAAAAGATTTTTTCTACCTTTATATCCATATAAATATAAATATAGTATCTGTGTGTTTTTTATTAAATTCCATTTTAGTATTTGTACGAGTATTTTGCTTTGTTGTTTTAGTGCTTAACAAATCCAAACAATTGTATTTGGTTAGTGTTTGGATTTTTCATCAGGTGTACGGAAAGTTCATTCAAACTATCGTTGATGTGCAAGAAATAATTACTTCCGCCAGTGGGTGATGTAGTGATAAAAAAAACTCTTAGATCAATAGAAAACAAACACCAAATAAATTAAATTTTAAGAGATAAAAGATAAAGTGGAACGAATACAGAAATTTAGTTTATTTTTTTTATAATTATTTTTCTTAATTTTTTTTTGGAGCAGAACAATAATAAAAAACTGCAACTGGTCAATGAAACTAATTGGAAGTGGTTTAAATAAAAAAAAAATGGATAGTTGAATTGATGGATTTCTAAATGGTCAAAAAATCTGAACGTTTAATTAATTTTTGTAGCAATTGAAATTTTTGTTTTTATACCCACAGCACAATAGTGGAAAGGGTATTATGTATTTGTGCTGATATGTGTGGCAACTTTAAATACTAGTCCTAGACCCACTATACCGATCGATTCAGAATCACTTTCTGAGTCGATCTAACGATGTCCGTATGTAACCAAAGTACAGGTCGTAATTTTGACGACAATTTGGTCAAATTTGGTACATAGGTTCTAATTGGCACAAGGACCGCACCGCAAATCCGTCCATCATTTTATACAGCCCCTATGCAAGCTGCTTTGCGCTTGTAATTTTTATAAAGTATATATACTCTGGGTTCTTATGAGCAGCGAAGTTGATTTAACTATGTCCGTCTGTCCGTGTGTATGCTGGAATGGGGTTTCCGAGGACCCCAGACATAATGGGGACTAGGTTGTTATATATTTATGTCACATATACTCCGTTCAAGTTGGCTATTGAAATTCAGCCAGATCCGTCCATAAGTGAATGAGATATGAGCAAAAAACACGACTGCCTCCAATTTTACACAAAAATCACTTGCTGTTGTTTTTTATTTCTTTTTTCTATACATATGGAGAACGGCAAGAGCCAAAGTTTCCAAATAAGGTAAAAGCATCTTGGTTACCAATAGACAATATCCGACAAAATATGAGAAGTATGCGTGGCAAATAGATTTATTTATATTTAAAGAACAGTAAGATAAAAATGATGCAAATTTGGTACAAATAGCCCGGTTATCTATGCACAAACTCTGCAACTTAATAATCAGAGCTGATAGGGAAAGTCAGATATTAAAGTTGAAATCAGCGACCTCAAATTAGTAAAAAACTTGCCTCAAACTTCCAATCAACACACAAAAAGTTCAATTTTGTTCCGCTGTGTAATATTTAAATATAATTCTTTTGAAAATGTCTTAGTTTTGTCATCTTTTGTTAGCTCTAATTTAAAACTAAGCCAGATTTGTTCCGCTGTGTAATATTTAAATATAATTCTTTTGAAAATGTCTTAGTTTTGTCATCTTTTGTTAGCTCTAATTTAAAACTAAGCCAGATTCTATAAGAATCGCCTAAATTCTTTATTTCTTCACCTCCACTCAGGGCTGCCAGATAAAATAGTGAAAAAATCGTCAATTTCCTGAGAAAAAATCGTCTTTATCTGTTAAAAAAATCGTCAAGAAAATCGGACCATCTAAATTTAGATTTTAAACAAAGTTTGTTCGATTTTTATTTAAAAACAAGCAAACAAAAACATATTATATACATACATATAGCCCGTATGTTTATGAAATTGTTTGTTAAACTTGACAAACCTTTGTTAAGGAAAAATTCTTAAAAAATTTGTTTTGGAAACTTTTAATTACTATATTTTTTTTTTAAAAGTTTTAATAATAAAAGACACTTTCAATCGGGTAATTTTCTAAAAACTTTCAAATTAGTATATCCTTCACCACAGACCCAAAGGGTATTTATACATGTTCGTTTTTAAATAAGCTCATCATTCCGTTTGTAATTGCTACAATATTAATGATAGGCCCTATAGGGTATATACATATGTATATTCTGAGTCCTTTTGAGTAGCAAAGTTGATTTAACGATGTCAATCTAACCATGTGTTTGCTTAGTTGGGATTTCCGAAGACCCGTATATAAACATTGCTATTATTTGTTATTATTTTTTCTTTTTTGGCTTACAAAATTTTCATATATATGGAGTATTAGATGTTAAAAATTAGCCAAATCAGTCCAAAACTTCACCTGCTCCCCACACGAGTGAAGGCTCAATCTCAAAATCAAGGTCTTGGTACGAATTTTTACCTAAATTGACTTGACTCAAAATTAAGCTTATGCCCATAAAATTTTTTATGGAAAAGAGAAAAAATTTCTAGTATTATTTTTTTTACAATAGGGATAAATATAAAAATTTAACAAATATATATTGGGAATTATTTCAATTCATAAGCAACTTTATTATATTCAACATTTTTATTTTTCGAATTTATTCTATGAGTTAAATTTCAGTTATGTATTTTATAAAGCTTTTTGTAATAGTTCTATTCCTGAAATTTTTAAGGAACCATTTTTACACTACCAGACTATTATCTTCTATCTTCTTGTTACATTTTACCTTAACTATCCTTTGGATGGCAATGAAGTATATTGTAAATTTTTCTGTACATACAATATATTTCATTGCTATCTAAAGGAAACATCAAAAGATTTAATATTGTCTTATTTTGAAGACTGAATAAAATTGTCACTTTTTTTTAGAAAAAAATCAGCAAATCGGCATTTTGCTAATTTCGGAACCAAAAATCGGCCAAATGACTATAAATCGTCAAATCTGGCAGCCCTGCATCTACTTATCCTTACCTTCATTTTTGACAAATGAAGCTGCCACTATTTCGATAAAAATGAGAGATGCCAGTCAGTTATCAAAAACTTTTTAAACCAATTTCTAATTTTTACTGAAACATATAATTTTATCATCGGATAAAAAAACTAAAAAATAACAACATATTTAGTGAAAACATCCGAATTTGAATTTTCATAAAAACGTTTTTAACCAATTCTAGTTTTGTATTTATGTACATTATTGCGGTTTTAGATAGTATGCACAGAAAAAATTAAAAATTTACTATAATCACCAAATTCATAGAATCCATCAAACAAGTTGTTGACTTCGCACCTATTACCAAAATGATTATATTGATTATTAAAATGGTAAAAATTTAAAATTGTGAATATTTTTTTTCAACAAATGATATTTTTAATTTTAATTAAAAAAATGATCAAATAACTTTGCCGTTTCAAACAATGTGTTGTTACATTTAAGACCTGAGTGTTTTAAAATACTTATTCACTTTATGGTCTTACTTGTATAATATTTTTAGCTTTTCTAAAGTATTTGGAAAAGGTTTCCTGACGAGCTGGCCTAAGCAACCAGCGAAATGCGCATAGGAACTAGCTTTCCCACAACAATAAATTTCAGTATTTTCATTCAAAAATTGGGATTATTAGCACATCATTAATAAATGAATTAATTAATAATGTGTTAATTGATTTAATTAAATAAAGCTCAGGTTTTGATAATTCCCAACAACAATTCAATAAGTTTAAATTATTTTATTTTAAACGAAAAGAATCCATTAAGATTTTTTAATATTTAATTATTATGTTGATTAAAAACTTATTTCAAAACAACTAAAATGTTAATTAAGTCAAAATTATATATTTAATTTTCTTTTAACTAAAAAAATAATTGATTCATTTATCACATAAATTAAATTAAAATACTTTTTAAACTTTTTTTTTATTTGATACAAAACTACTGATGATTTTTTCTGTATGCTTTCAATTATCGGTCTATTTCAAAATACCGACCAGAGAATACGGTTGTTACCATGCAATAAGGAACTCAAGGCATTGTTTACAGAAAATTTGTCTAGTCAGCCACTGTCCCGCATATCGCTCATTTCGTGCAAGACCGTCACAACTCAAAATTTGGCATTTTCGAGTTAGTAATGCAGAAATGTTCTTCTCCTAAATCTCTACAAATTGATCTAAGAACGGAGAGAATTATCGAAAAAATAACGGTAATACAGATGCTTGTGACGCTATGACCTCTCGTAACAAACTTGAGCAATTAACATCAACAAGGTCACATTTCAGTTTGTGTTTGGCATTCCTCTTGTACATGTGGTTTTCTTTGTAGCCAAAAAGAAACATTTGATTTTATAACTGTATTTTACTGAAAGAGAAGGTAAAAAATAATAGGTTGGAATCTTAAAAAGGCTCTCCTGTAAAGTTTCAAATTTTGAGTTGTGACGGTCTTGCACGAAATGAGCGATATATTGTTTAAAGAACGTTTGGAATTTTGAAATAATATTTAAATATGTAAATATAACTTTTGGTTGGCTTGAGGTGTGTCTACATTTATAAAAAAACAACTTGACAAACAACTTTTTGGAATCTTATGAATTTAAATTTCGGTACTTACCCAGATTTGTCAATTAGCCATGGACTAAAAACGTATTCTTTTTTACGTGTTTTGTAAAATTAACTCAATTTGGTAAGGGCTTGGAGGAGTATTTGTCTTTCGGTAAGCCACTTGAATGGAGGGATATAATTGATCATAGGACTGATTGTTATTTCTGCACGTTCAAAGTGCAAGGCATAAAAATGCCTATGTTACTTTTCCAGATATAAAATCAATTGCCAGCATTAAAAGTTACATCAGATAATGAAGAAAAAGTTTTAAATATAAATTTTAATTCTACAGGCGATTCAAGTATTAAACTATGAGTCGCAGGGCACCTAATGATTAATGTCGTGGCTTCAATTTGTAAAAAGAGAACTCGAAATTAATCGTTTTACGTTTGAACGAAAGATAATTTTCGAACACAGAGACTCGCGTTTTTTTACTATCGTAATCGCTCCAAGTTATATGGAATTCTTTTCAGAAAGTAGTAAGTGGGTTTTTAGGAAACAACAAAAGCCATAACGACAATCCACTAATTCCAAATATGATGGAATTCTTTAACATATCTTATACTCATTTCATTGTGAAGAACAAAGTAATAGATTTCACCGCGATTTGGATCATACCATGATGGGTAAACACTGCTGGATGCAAATTCGTGAAACGTCATCGCAAAAAAAGGAAGAAACCGAAGAGGATAAATATTACATATACGACCAAAAAAAGAATTATGAAAACAAATAAAATTGTCTCTTAACGCTTACACTTAATCCAATCAACACAACCAAGAAGCGATTTTAGGATGTTTTTTTCTTCTAATTATATTGCGACTTTTTTATTCTTTGTCCGATGATAAAAATATGTTTGCAACAAAATTGTGGGTTTAACAATTTGAAAAAATTTTGTTTTGGAAGGACTAAAAATGTTGAATGTAACTCCGTGTTTATCCGATAAACACTTTGTAGATATGGGCTGAAAGAGGAAAAATATATCTTTGCAACAGTGTAAAATTTGCGTAATTCAAAACATCAGTTCCTATTAGACTATTTCAGTTGGAAATAGTCTAATAGGTTGCAAAAACAGGGTTTTCTCGTATATCTCGAAAACGCTTATTGAGGAAAAGCAGCCCCAATTTATCTTAGAAAATATCTAATTTTTGAGTTTATCGCAAAAAGTTGAAAATTTGTGAACCAGTATTATTGGCGAATTCTTACAAAATTTGATGGAGTTATCTAGACTTACATTTGCACGTTTTCGGTACTAAAATTTTTGAAGGATATACATTAGACCGTCTCACTTTTCATTTTTTTTCGAAATTTCTTCATGAACATCGATTTTCTTTATCTACTATAAAAACCAAGAAATTTGGTGTATAACACTTAAATATTGATGAATGGGAAGTGGTCTCTCAAATCGTTTTTTCATTTTTTTAGGCAAAATACCTTTTTTAAAAAAAATGGAAAAATCTTGATTTAGTAATTTGCCTCAAACTCAAGCAGTTCTGAATGGATTTGAACATCATTTCATGCATTAGAAAGCTTATTAAATTTCCTAAATGTTTCTTAAAGCAACATTGCCATTTTATTCGATGGTTTTTTATTCATAGCACTACAAATTCAGATTTTCAAATACAAACTTAACATTTTTTTTTTAATTTTTGCTTACCTTTTCATATATAAAAATTGAACGAGGCAAAACTTTTATATTCTGTAAATGCAGTGTGGTAGGAAATTTTAAAATAAAGATTTTGGTGTAAATAACAGTCGTATTCTGTTAAGAAAAACTGCAGTTTTAGTTGAAATGTTGAAAGTTGTTTATTTCTAAATATAAAAAAAAAAATAATATTTTGGTAATAACTTTTTTGTATCTGAACCGATTTTTCCGAGTTTTTCAGCAAATATGTTTTACTAAAGATTTCCGATCTTTTGATATATTAGACGTATCCATAGGTCACATAACAGCTCTAAAATTTAAGTTTTTATAAAAATGTGGATGCTTTTTAGCCCATTTTTGGAGTATTTTGCTAATAACTTAACCATTTCTTAACCGATTTGGCAGATTTATATACCCACGTTTTAAGGAAGAAATTTACCATTTACTTAGATTATAACGCTTGGACTCGGAAAGATCTATTGTTTCCGAAAATGGGTATGTTTAAATAAAAAATTTTATTTTGGGCATTACTCTTCCATTTTTGGGAAAAAACTTGCAGGGTTTTCGGGAAATATATTCTGCTAAAAATGATATTTTGATATATAAAACGTGTTCATATGTCATACTAGAGCCCTAAAATTTAAAATTTTGAGTATTTTCAATAATATCTTTGTACGGGAGGTACCATGCCCACTTTACCAATCCCGCCCATATTTTGAGGGATGCTGTGTATTGATAACCGATATGTTTGTACCTAATTTGGGAACTTTAGCTCGCTTCGTTCTCCAGATATACAGAAATGTATAACGTCTTTGTATGGGAAGTGCCACACCCAAAATGATTTAATTTAAGTCGTCGAGCATTTTCACAAAACGCATCCAAACTCCAACAAAAGCATAATTTTACCAAATTTTAAAAAATAAAAAAACCAATATGTTCTTACTTTATAATATATTTATGCAATAGAAGAAAATTTAGAAATAAACAACTTTACACATTTCAACTAAAACTGCAGTTTTTCTTAACAGAATACGACTGTTATTTACACCAAAATCTTTATTTTAAAATTAAATCTAAGTAAATGGTAAATTTCTTCCTTAAGACGTGGGTATATAAATCTGCCAAATTGGTTAAGAAATGGTTAAGTTAGCAAAATACTCCAAAAATGGGCTAAAAAGCATCCACATTTTTATAAAAACTTAAATTTTAGAGCTGTTATGTGAGCTATGGATACGTCTAATATATCAAAAGATCGGAAATCTTTAGTAAAACATATTTGCTGAAAAACTCGGAAAAATCGGTTCAGATACAAAAAAGTTATTACCAAAATATTATTTTTTTTTTATATTTAGAAATAAACAACTTTCAACATTTCAACTAAAACTGCAGTTTTTCTTAACAGAATACGACTGTTATTTACACCAAAATCTTTATTTTAAAATTTCCTACCACACTGCATTTACAGAATATAAAAGTTTTGCCTCGTTCAATTTTTATATATGAAAAGGTAAGCAAAAATTAAAAAAAAATGTTAAGTTTGTATTTGAAAATCTGAATTTGTAGTGCTATGAATAAAAAACCATCGAATAAAATGGCAATGTTGCTTTAAGAAACATTTAGGAAATTTAATAAGCTTTCTAATGCATGAAATGATGTTCAAATCCATTCAGAACTGCTTGAGTTTGAGGCAAATTACTAAATCAAGATTTTTCCATTTTTTGAAAAAAAAAATATTTTGCCTAAAAAAATGAAAAAACGATTTGAGAGACCACTAAAGAGTGTTATACACCAAATTTCTTGGTTTTTATAGTAGATAAACAAAATCGATGTTCATGAAGGAATTTCGAAAAAAGTATAAAAACTGAGACGGTCTAATATACATATGCCCTATTAGAAAGAAATAAGAAATTTGGCGAATTTATTTTTATCAGGGATCGTAACGGATGTTAGTGATAACAAAAAAAATTTATTTTATAACAGTTATTTTGTGAATTTCATTCAACGTCATAAAATTTATTTCACCGTCATAAAATAAAACTCATTTAATGTGTTTTATTTAGCCGTCATAAAATAAAAATCATTTAAGGAGTTTTATTTTTTCCGCCAGAAAATAAAACTCATTTCAGTTTTATTTTTCCCGTCAGAACCAAATTTGCATATTAAAAAAAATCTGATTTGTTTTCAACGAATAATTGTGATAATAAGTTAAATTTTCCAATAAGCACTCAAATTTTAAAAATTGAAGTGCTTTAAATATTGCTGGAATCCAGCTTTAATTTATGCCCTATTTTCAAGTAAACTTCCAGTTCGTACAAAAATGTTTGAAGTTATTTTTCTTTTTTACTTTTGTATGGCTTAAGCTATTAAAAAAATATTTGTAAATATTCCCGTGTGCTGGAAGTGAGAAGGAGTTTAAACTTTCAAAAAAATGGAGCCATTAATTTCCTTAGTGTAAATGCATCTTAAACAGTGGTGATGCCCCAAAATCAAACGAAACGAAGTCTACAAAAACAAATTCTAGTATACATGTGTAAGTACATATATATGTACATATACATGAATATATGTACATCTGTATGTATGTGGTATCACGGGAAAAAATTTTAAGGTTAATCTTATGGTATCATTTTTTTATTGTCTTTGATACCGTATAACATCACTCCAGCAGCAAAAATTGTACTATCGTATAGTCCTTTAAGCTTCGTTTCCAATGATATCACATTTTTATATAAAAAGATAGTAAAATGTTAATAAACCAACAAACTCCTTAAGATGATGATTAAGAATATCACACACCACTTTTTTATAATTTACTTTCGAATTGTAAGCTTGAATTACATTGGTATTGTAGGCTTGATTTATACTTGCCTTCAATACTTGAATTCAAGTATAATTATTCCGTGTTTGAGACTGGAATTACACTGTTTTTCAACGCTTGAATTTCAGTGTATTTACATTATTCTGTTCGACTGAATTTCCAGTATCCGTTTTGCTCGAGTATGCTATTGAATTCCAGTGTAATTCAAGGCTTGAAAATGAAAAACAGGACTGGAATTACACTTGATTTATACTTGAATTCCAGCAAAAATGCTTATTGTGTTGTTTTTGATATTTAAAAATATTTTCAAAGAAATAAATTTTCAATTATCACCCACCAGCAGAATGGAATTTAAAAAAATAGAATTTTCGAATATTTGTTTCTTTTTGTTAGCCATATTATGTTTTAATCTACGTCAACTCTTTAAAAGAGTTTAGTGTTATGACGGGAAAATGAGTTTTATTATGGACGGAAAAAATAAAACTCCTTATATGATTGTTATTTAAGACCGTAAAAACATAATTCCACAAATGAGTTTCATATAAGACGGAAAAATAAAACTCTCTTTTTAAGAGTTGTATTCGACCTTTTTTTAAGTTGAAAAATAATTCTTAACTGAGGAGTTGAGATCGTTTTTTAAGGTCACCATAGATTCAGAAAGAGCTCATCAATACGAATATATCGGTATATGAAAGTAAAGAGTCCGATGACTCTAGCATTAAGAGTTTTTGAGTTTAAATTGTCTGAATAACTATTATTTACGGTCCCTGATATTTATACGTTATCATGCTGTAGTAACTAATGCAAAATTTTTTCTCGGTACATCTAAAACTAAACAGGTTAAAATAATTTTTGGAAATAGATTTAGTATGAGAGCTATCTATAACCAAATACGGACCTATTCATAAATAAAATTGTAGATTCAATTATGTTTGATTAGAAATTAGTTATGCAAGTTTTATCATTATTTTAAAATTTGTAAGAGATTATTTAAAATTTTAAGAGATCTTTTGTTTGCGGCCTTGGCAAATCAAAGAACGATCTCACTTATTTTAATAGGCTCTGTATTATGGCTAACAAAATGCACTTTAAATGTTATAAAATTGAATTGATAATAAGTTCGACATGCCAATTTCGTGGGATCATTTGAATGAGGCTATGTGAAATCATACAATAAATTTTGTCAATTTCATTCAATTATTATAATGTATCGTGTTTGGTGGTTGAATAAGAAGTAATTTATTATTATTTCAATTCATGCTTAATAACTAGTTTGACAGATCATCCTTAATAATATGTTACTGGTGTTGTAACGTAGCTCACACCTAGATGGCGCAACATCACAATTATTTTTCGAATTCTAACCTGTACATTAATGATCAGTTACATACATATTAACTTCAAGTGATCATTTGTACAAGTCTAGGTTAACATTTTCATAAGTGTCCGTCACAAAAAAGTTATGTACAAAATGTCATCAAATTATCTTTGAAATTTCGACCTGTAACTTGATCAAAAAACAAAAATTTTTTTTGATGACCATGAAAGCTTCATATAGGAAACTACATAAAATATCAGGCCTGTTCTGAAAATCACATTTTATCAAATGGATTTGAAATCTCAAGAAAGTTGTAACACCCAGAGAAAAAACATGTTGAAATATGGTCACCTCCAACAAAACTATTTTTAAATAAAATTGTAAGCATATTATGGTTAATTTAACCATATTATTGTCATCGCGAAACAGGTTTTGCAAATATGGCAAATATAGAAAAATATAGTTTTTTTTTATTTTCCGTCAAAGTTGAAAAATAGTGAAAAAACGGATAGTTTTTAAATAGTGATTTACCAGGAGAAACACAAAGCAAACAGTTAATTTTTTTTTTATCATTATACATTTAATAAATACATCAATCAATACAAATAAAAAATAAGGCGATTCGTTACCTATTTTTCGTGATATTACACCTGAAATCGCAACAAATTGACTAAAAATTGTGTGTTTTTTTGAAAACCGAAAGTCGGTCAACTTTGAACGGTTATATCTTCTAAACTAAAAATGTGATATTATTAAGAGTGGCATATTTGAAATCGTTGAAAAGTTTCCTATAACATGGGTTTATTCAAAACTTCGTCGGCATTCATGAAAATTTTGATTTTTGCAACCTCGCTTGCTCTACGGGCGCCACTGTGCGACGTTCAGCTGTATCTGAGTAGTACCAGGGAATTATTTTTGTCTAAAGTGCAGGAGCTGAATTATGATCTGAACAAAATTTTCGTTTGGGTTTCAGCAAATGGCTTAAGACTTAATCCAAGCAAATCTAAATGCCTAGTCATAAGCAAGAACGCAATGGGAATAGAGGATGATGTAAATATTTTCTTGGGAGGTTCAAAAATTGACATTGTAGGTAAAGCTAAGAATTTAGGTGTTACATTTAATAGACGTTTAACTTGGTCGGATCATATAACACAAGCCTGTGGTAGAACGTACGGCATGCTAAGGAGCTTATGGGTAACTCAATACTTTACTCCGCCGAAAGTAAGATTATTACTTGCAAAAACGTATTTATTACCAACGCTTTTATATTCATCCGAAATATTTGCTGGTTGTAACTCAGCGGATACGAGGAAACTCAATACTTTTAACAATATCGTAAGATACGTTTTCGGACTGAAAAGATTTGATCATGTGTCACAATTCTCCATTCATATATTCAATATTACATTTGATAACTTTCTAGTTTTTAAAAATATAATATTTCTTTATAAAGTTATGATGACAAAGGAACCAAAGTATCTCTTTGATCGCTTGCGATTTGCCAGATCACCAAGAGGTAAATTGTTGATTCAATTCAGATATCGTAGCCATGCCTCTGAATGTCAGTTTTTTATTCTTAGCATCCGTCTCTGGAATCAGCTCCCTGATAATCTGCAGACTACTAGCAGCGCAATAAGGTTCAGAAAATTACTTAAAAAACATCTTTCGTAAAAGAACATTTTTTTTATTTTTGTTTCGTTTCTTATTTTTTCTTAAATCGCAAACCAAATTATTTAATTTTAGGCTTATTTATTTGATTTTTTTTAATTTCATTTATTTTTCTTTATTTTTAAACTTTTCATTATTTTATTTCATAATTATTATTTTTATTTAGTTGAATCAATGTATGTTTTAACTTGTCAGATTCTAATACTGTAATTTATAAGATATTATGTCTTGTTGTATTAGAAATTCATATTAAATAAATAAATACAAATACAAATACAAACGCCGATACAGGTCCCCAATACTGAATACTGTAGCACCAGATTGGCTTTAAAATATAGTTTTAAAGAAGAATTTTGCAGTCCAGACTAATTGTAGAATTTTTTCCAATGAGCCACACAGAAAAAAATTGTTCACCAATTAAAGCATTAATCAAATATAAAATCAGTTTTTATTAAAAATTGAATGAAGTGAATAAGACGTTTAATGAAGTGAATTAAACGTTTAATCAAGTGAATAAAACTTTTAATTGATGCCAGTTAACAAGGTGCAATTAAAAGTTTAATTCACTTGATTAAATTTTTAATTTAAACTGTGCAGTTTATTTAAATTGCCTTTAGTTTCATTTAAGTTAATTTTGTCTTTAAATGGCACTTCCACGTTTAGCGTCGATCTAGATCTGTACCGGGAAAATTTACATGAGCATGTTGAGGTTTTATTTGATAATTGATTTTCTACGCAAAGTAAAGGCATGCATTTTTCTGTAATGACCTTTATTTTTTATTGTTTTAACCATATCTCTAATTGAAGTATATGGCCATCTTAGTATCGAGATGCTTATTAAAGAAAAAGTTGATATTTGGATGTAGTTGTTGGTTGGCATGCCTATTCAATAAAGGTCCTAAATGGCTTCCCTGTGGGTCTCCAGCATTTATCTAACTAAGAAAATTTCTTTCTTTGTTAAAAATATTCGACAAGATAAACATGTTTTTGAAGAGATGTATTGGAGGACATACTAAAATCAGCTTTGAATGGCATTCTGTTTCGATGGGTACACTAATAAAATGTGCAATATTTCGAACACCAGCGCAAACGTATAATTCCCTCCTCACTTATAGTAGTGTAAAGCATAAACACCTTTTTCATTGGTTTCTAATAATACAAAGCAAATTTTACTTAACATCAAACAAATCATCTAAGAGAAAAAGAACAAAGACCTTAAGCAACAAGGCCATAGTTTGCCCTTAAGAACTATGAAATAAATTTCATAACGACCTAACAGAGCCTGCAATATTAAGGCCCTAATCATATAAAACGCAGCGCAATGCCAAAGAAAAACATTGAAAGCACAATCAATGTGAAAAACATTTTGTAATTTTGTTGTTGCTTTCTACAGAAATTTACATTGCGTTTTAAAATTTCAAACGCTGCATATCTTGTGTCGTTGAAAATTTTAAAAGGGTACATAAATTTATATAGAAAGCAACAACAAAATTATAAAATGTTTATGACATGGTTTGTGCTTTTAATGTTATTTTCTGGCTTTGCCCTGCGTTTTACATGATTAGGGCCTAAATGCTAAACGTTAAAGTGATAATTGTTTGATTATTGTTACTCATTGTTTTATTTCCTGGTGATGCTTACCGATTATAGGCGAAATATTGAATAAAATAAATAAATAAAATTAAATATTTTAAACACAGACCTCGAGCCAGATTATTTACATAATGTACTCATTTTAGGTTTTGTATTATTTCTTGTTTTAAGCTCAACAAATTTGTTTTTACAATTTGTAAATGGGGCAAAAAAAAAAAAAAAAAAAATATATAAAATGTATTTGGAAATTGTTGCAGTCGAATTAAAGCTCAATGTTTTGGGGGAAAAAGTAGTAAATCCAACGAATACAATGTGCCAAAAGGCTGTTTTATTTGGTGTAAATTTTATTTTCATTATTGTTATTGTTGCTGTCAATGTCAGCATAATTGTTCTTATTATTATTGCTACTGTTATTGTTGTTGCTGTCACTTGCGACAACTAACTAACCAACCAACCAGTAAGTTTCTGTGCTGAAAGAGAGTAGAAACGCAGCAGTTGTTCTAGTTGTTCAGTGGTGTTGGCCTGTCGTTTTCTGAAATGTTATAAATGACTATTTTATTTTTTAAACACAATTCATGCCATTATTCAATTATGAAGTCATTAAGTCATTTGTAAGTAAAGTCATGTCATTTTTAATGGCACATTAATGTTTTTTTTTTTGCTTCTTTAGCTTCGAGTGCTAAAGTATTGGAGCAGTGTCGGAGGATATTTATTTAGTTATAAGTTACAAAAATGAAATTTGTTACAAAGATAAAATGCTTCGATATATTTCGTTTTTTTTGTATTTGAAAAATAGATAAAAAAAAAGAAAATTTATTACATTTTTTGTTAAATTTATTTATTTTGTTTTTGGAAAGGGAAAGTTGGGTTTCGTTGTAGTAAAGAATATTAAGTTAATTTTCGTAACTAACATTTAAAAAGCAAATAAAATTTATGTTAATAGAAATAAATCAAAAAGAAAAATAACTAAAGAATCTAAATATGTACATATGCGATGTACGTAAGTACTTACAAACATATACATACATAGATTCTATAATATCGGTTGTATGAAATTGAAAGAATTATCGAGTATCCTTTAAATAATATGAATATATATTCTGAATCACTGTGAAGACCTAAGGCGATCTAGTTTGCCCGTATTTCCGTGTATCTATTAAAATGTAGCGCTCGCTTTAAAGGACTTTCAAAGTTTAAAGTTGTTTAAAATAATTTTACCGTAGAAACAGAATTGCACCATAGTAGCGTATGACGTTATTACGCTGTCGAATCAAAACGTGTAATATTTAATACAAAGCCATACACTAACTAGTTTGCGCAAACGTAATAGTGTAACTACGACATACATCAACATAGATCTGATTGTATTTCACGCGCCGGTGATGACCGTACTGTAAAAAGAAAAATATACTTTGTAAAATGAAATAATTTTTGTGTTTTCGAATTGAAAATTTGACAACAAATAAAAAAAATGAAAAAACAAGCAATCCGTTCAATAAATTTGGATTTTTTTAATATTATTTTCAGTGGAAAACAAAATACAACTACGATGGAATTGTGGGTAAATAAAGCGTGTTTTAGATATAGAGGGCATTTACACGGTGTCTTTTCAGACATCTCTGCTTTATTCATTCTGTTTTGAACATGCTTCGAAAAACTTATTGTCTTTTCTCGATGTCTTTCCAAACATGTCTGTTTTCATGTCTATTTGTCTAAAACATTAAAATTCATAAAAACAAACATGAAAACTCGTTTCGTGTCTGTTTGACAACTCATCTTTCTTCTCTAACCCGATCGCCAACAAAGAAAACAAACGTGTTTGTTAGACATGTCTGAAAAGACACCGCCCAATAAAAAATGGAGCTTCCAACGAAGCAGGTTTGTGAAGGAGAAACGTAAAAGTTTCGCTTACCATATCGCTTACGGAAGACATGAATTTTATATGGCGAGTTCCCACTTTGAAGCAATACATTTTTGACACAGGAAGCGCTTTATTCAGCGCATATAAAAATTGGTGAATGTAACGAACAGCTTCGCAAACTGATTTTTTTGTTACCGTTATTCTTTAATATTCTCCCTGACAAACCTGCTTCGTAGTAAGGGAATATCAAGGCTATTCAAATGTTATATATGTATATATATATGTTTAATTTATTAGGAATTCGTTCACTTACCTTACTGCATCTCTGTATGTCTTATTGCGTAGCGCATAAATGTATGCTTACTTTTTAAAATGTACCAAAAGTGCTTCGCAAAATAAGAAAAATTTTTATTGGTCGTGTAAACTCCCTCATCTACGGCGTTACGTCCTACGTTTCTACGATGTCCGACCCACTTGTGTTCCTAGCAATAAGTTGCAATATTTACTTTTTTTTTTTTTTTGAAAATAGACAAAACCGGTCCATTATTTTTTCTACTCTTCATAAAGACGTCCTCACGAAATAAGGTTTTTTACATGGTGAATTATTAATTGAAAAATTTAGGTTATCTTTTGACTAATATAATAAATTATTATTAAATTTTGCTCTTTAAAAATGTGTAGTGTAAAAGAAAATTCTAAACTGCCTGTTCAACAGCTTCGAACGTTAACATTCGTGTGGAATTTTGTCTGGGAATTTTTTTTAAAACTGAGGGATTTTCATAGAAATTTTTTACACCTTGGCGTTAGCTAAAGTAAGGTTTAAGTTGACAGATTGTGATGTGTTGTCTGCCAAAAATCGACTTTTATATTTCCGATAACGGCTAAGAGCAAGTTAAAATAATGGCCACAAATTTGTTATACTAAAAAAAAGATTTTTAATATGCTTTATTGCCTTTCATTATTAAAATTAGGTTTATTTAACGAAATTTCATTTTAACTTAAACACTAATACTGGTGTATCTAAATATTTTAATTCTGCTTATTTTGTCCTATAAATAAATAAAAGTCTTAAAATCTCACGTCATTAATTTTAAGATTTTCAAAACATATTTACCAATCCAGGCTGTTATAAGAAGGCATGACTTCTTACATAATCTAACATCCAAAATACGTTTTAAATACAGCCTGTCGTTTTATTGCCATTGAATGTTTTGAAGCAAAACATACAAATGAGATGAATACAAGACACAAAAGTCATATTGAGGCCTACTGAACTGTTAAATCATATTAATTCATTTACATTTAAGCCAATTTTACGCTTTGTATTCTTAAATTTAGCAGATCATTGTCGGACATTATTTATTCACAACATGCAAAATCAATGGTTTGATAATGGTAATCCTCAAAATCCACACAACACCGAAGACTACAAAACTCACCAAACAATCACAAAGAAAAAAAAAAAAAAAAAATAGAAAAAAAGAAAGATGAAGATGAAATGGGAAAAATAAAACACATAAAATTTTATGTTGAACATAAAAAAGAAAGCAAATATCACTTAAAATATGAATGAATAAATGAATGAGTGAGTGAATAAATGCTTGTTGTGGAAAACTCCTGTTACAACACACAACCGAACCTTTACATTTCCATTGAAAACAATGGCCGGTTCTTTCACCCACCTCAAACTCTGTTTGACTGGGTTTATGAAGGTGATGACGTATGCTTAATTTGCCTGGCCAGATTGGTAGCAGTTATTGTAGTGTCGATGTCGTTCTGTCGTTCGCAATTGTGGGGTGCTTGATGTGCAGAGAAATTTGAGAAAGTAGACCAAAGAATTATTTATGAGCTGCTAGAACAGGAAATGGACTAAAGCGACAGGACAGTAGAGAAAAAAAAAATCACAGGTGAAAAATGACTCAGAAATTTTTTATGAGGGCAACGGAAGGAAACTTTGATAAGTTGTTGTGGAAAAGGAAGTATGTTCCTTAAAAATTTAAAAATATGTTGAATGATAATTTCAAACACCTACATTTGTATTTTATATGAAAAAAATGTAGGAATAAATGACTATTTGTGTTTGAAATATAAATGAATGATAAAAAAAATGTATAATAATGACTAAATATTTGGTTAGAAACAGGAAAATTGGTTTTGCTCTCAACATAAAATTTTTATGGCAATATTTACTTAGTTTTCATAAATTTTACATTTTAAAGGAACAATTAGATTTAATATATTGAAAAATTTATACACTACAACAATTTATCTTTAATTCCATGCAATAAATAACTCGTTTTATCTTTAAAGGTCCTTAGCAGTATTTGGCAATTAATGGGTAATAAAATATTTGTATTAAAAGCATTGTTTTCTTTATGTAAACTTTAATTAAAGCACTAAATTAAATACTTATCATAGCATTATATAGAATTATTGTGGACTTATCAAAGAGCTAAAATTGATTTATAATACCATTCAAGATTATAGAACTTAAAACTTTGATTAAAGTCCATTTTAGATACAACTAAAGATCTCCGAATTAGTTATTTTATTGTCAAAATCCAAGTTTCTTTAACAGATACAACTGCCAATTTTTAAATAGTCATATTTTACTTATAGTCGTAAACTCTTACAGCCGTATTCACTAACATTTAAAACAGCATTTCAAACCTGTTTTTAGTGAATATTACCTTAAAGAACCTATTTTAAACTTTGTGTAAATCAACGAATTTTAAAATTGGTTCGACCCTTGTTTAAATCTATTTTATAATGAAATTTTTCACCAAATTGATAGAATCAAGCAAACAATTTGTTGACTTTGCAGCTCTTATCAAAATGATTATATTGATTACTAAAAATTGTAAAGATTGACAAATTTTGAATATTTTTTTTCAATAAATTATATTTTTAATTTTAATTAAAAAATATCAAAAAACTTTGCGTTTCAAGCAATGTGTTAATTGATTTAATTAAATATAGATTAAAGAGCTGCACAAGCACAAGAAAAATTGCTTACAAGCAATTTCATTAAATGTAGATAGTATGTGTATATTACTCTCTCATTACAAAACTCATACTTCCAAAAACAATTGTTTTGCTGTACGATCAAAATATAGAAGAATAGAACAAAACTGCACTAGAACAATGCTGAACTAGAATAAAGCTGAATTAGAACAAAGATGAAGTAGAACATTAAAACAGAAATAGAACATTCCAAGCATGTTTGAATGTTTTGATTGTAAACATAAACCAAAGAGAAAATTGCAAAGGGAGAAACATTTGCGTTTTGTTATGAATATAAAAAAGTTTAAAAAATTTTATAGTTAATATTAATTTTTATTTGCAAAAATTTATTGTTTATTATTTACATACATATATGTATATGAAGGTACTTAGGTCTAATATTTAAATCTAATATTTAATATTTAATTAAGAAGAATTCATTCTTTTTATAGAAATAAAAAATAAAAACATGTACTACATAGTATAATGGTGTGTTTTTTCCGCAGTCTCCAAATGGAATTCTGTTTTATAGGATTTTATGTTTTTAACAAATTTAACAATAACTGACAAATTAAAAAATTTTTTAATAAGAAATATTGGTTAAATAAACGTTTAAAGTTTTGTATAAAAATAAAAAAAGACTTCAAGCTTGATAATTTAGATATAATATAATACTAAAGGTCGACTAAAATAAAATATATGTACATTTAGGAAATAATTCAAAAAAATAAATTTTGCTTACATTTAATGCATCCATTTCTGTTATAAGCTAAGATCACTTTAAATTTTTTAAATTCCTAATTACGTGCACTCGATGCTTTTACTATAATTTACCGTTTCATTATTTCATTGTCTGTTTTTGTGTTGATATTCTGTTTGTTTTGATAATACTAACAAAGCAGAAGAGAAAAACTTTTCAAGTTATGCTTGTTTTGTTTTGGTGAGAATAAAGTGTTGTTATGTTTGTTTTGCTATGTATTTTTACAGTGAAATAATATGATTGATAGTTGTGTGAAGTAGAACACAGAACATTAAGAATATTTTGCGCAGCCCTTTCATATAGATCAGTAGCCCGTTTCTGTATTTCTCGCATCGTAAAATTTCCCGCATGAAACAAGTGAATTATAACAAAAAAAGTGCAATATGAAACAAAAAATGGTTTTTCTCACCTAAGTGTTTCTGTATATTTACTTTGGGAGAATTATCTGTCATTTAAATAATTTTCCAGCATTTATTGGAAGGATGTGAGAAAAAGTGTTTCTGTATTAATATTTTGCTAAAAGTTTCTCACAAGAACTGTCAAAATAAGTTACATTTAAAATTGATGCGAGAAAAATAAAATTTTAATAAATGGAGCACAAATTATGTATGTATGTACGCAAGTATGTGAATTATTTTTTTTTTTTATTTGAAGGGAAAGAATTTTAATGATGAAAATAAATAAAACACAATTGTTAAATTTTTTTTTTTAATTTTTTTAAGCTTTCGTTTTATGCAGGGCTGCCAGATAAATTTTTGAAAAAATCGTTAATTTCCTAAGAAAGAATAAAAAAAAATCGGCTAATTTGTTTAAAAAAATCGGAAAATTTAAAATTAATTTTGACAAATTTTTTTCGATTTTTATTAAAACATAATAAAAAAAATTGGTAAAGTTCATGGGTAAAATACATATTTTATACATACTTAAACTTGAGGTCTATTTAAATAAAATTATTTATTTTATTTTTCTCTTTAATCCGATAACAATTTAAAATTTCAGTTTGTTTTTTTTTTCATGAAAATATCGCTTAAAGGCGTAACAAATTATCATATTGAACTTGCCAAAAAAAGGCCAAAATTTCCTATAGTGCATTGATTAAAAATGGTGTAATAGTTTAATGTATTGATCACATAAACAAATGTATTAAATAATATAAGGAAATAAAAATTTAGCAGTTTTCCTTCGAAATTTTAATTTTGCCCATATATTTTTAAGCTGCCATGTTTTTAAAAGTATCGTTTTTCTGTGGTGCAAAATATATAATCATACTAAACTAATTAAAGTTATTTTATTTCGAAGACTGAATAATATGTTCACCAGAAATAATCAGCAAATCGGCACTTTGCCAATTTAGGAACAAAAAATCGTCAAAATGACGATAAATCGACAAATCTGGCAGCCCTATTTTTATTATATCTATTTCTTTCGTTGACGTTTCGCTTGCATTTGACATTTAATTACTGGAAGTATTCCAGTTAAAACAGAATCTGTGTTGTCTGTTCTCGCAATCAAATACAGAAACACTTTTTTCTCATAAATCGAGAAAAGATGGAATTTTTTGTTTCACACTTAATGTGAGAAATTTTGCAATGTGAGAAATACAGAAACGAGCTACAGGTTTTGACAATTCCCAACAACAATTCTACAAGTTTAAATTATAATGGCCCTAATCATGTAAAACGCAACGCAACGCCAAAGAATTACATTGAAAGCCTGAACAATGTAATTTTGTTGTTGCTTACTACAGAAATTCACATTGCGTTTTAAAATTTCAAATGCTGCATAGGTTGTGGCGTTGCAACAACAAAATTACAAAAAATTTTTAACATTGTTTGTGCTTTCATTGTTATTCTTTGACGTTGCGTTGCGTTTTACATGAGGGCCCTTATTTTAAACGAAAAAATCAATTAAGATTTTTTGTTCTTTAATTAATATTTTAATTAAAGATTTATTTCAAAACAACTAAAATATAAATTAAATTTTTAATTTTCTTTCAACTAAAAAAGAATTGATTCAATTATCACATTATTTAAATTGAAATACTTTTTAATCAATTTTTAATTGATAAAAAAACTATTGCTAATGTTTTCTGTGTATATAAATTTGTCATTTCATTTATAATTTCTACAATATTGAAATTATAACTGATTCCTTATTCTTAATAAAAAGGTGTCCGCTTGTCTATCTGTTCCTTTGTATGTATGTATGTTGAAATTAAAATTAAGAGTATAAAAAATTTATTTTATAAGTCTCAGTTACAATGCAATAGAACATGTAAGAAACGATAAACTCACTGTTTATTGTTGGCATTTTGTTTAGGCTTTGATATCGTTGCAAATAAAACTTTTTGAGCGTTTGTAATTCTCACTCCCTCTGTATTTTTATTTACTGATATCTTTGGCTTTTCTAAAATTTTTTGTGAAAATTTCTCCTGATGATCTGGCCTAAGCAACCAGTGAAATGCGCATATAAACAGCTTATCCTCCAACAATAAATTTCAGTGTATTTATCAAGAATAAATATTGGGAATTAAGTACAACAAACAAAATCTTAATTAATGAAAAATTATGTATTCCCAAAAATAACTTTGATAATTTTTATATATAAAAAATGATGGAATGATATTCCAAAATTAATTATTAATATAATAAAGGGCTGCATTCATAAACATACCGAAATGCTTATCAAATGAAGTTCGTATTCAAATATAATTCAGATTACTGAACAAACTGTTGTTTTATTTATGCTTCTAGCAAAAATCATTTCGTTCCATATGGCAAACACAAACACTTTGTTCGGTGAAACAACTTTTGTTTTACAGTTTTCACGTTGTACACTTTGGTTTTCACTCTATCTCATTTTTTTTTATATAAATACTCAATAGCAATGTTGCCATTTAGTAAATTTATGCAATTTTTTCTTTTTTGTTACCTTTATAATAATATATGTAATTTGTAAAGCATTTTTTAAATTAAATTTAACTACTTTGTTGAAAAATTTTTTGGAAAATAAAATACAATTTTTTTGAAGTTTAAAAATTTACATTAAAAACAACTAATTTACATTGAAAACAAAGTCAAATTTGTATTATTTTTGTTATTTTAATATTAATGTACTTCCTAATCTTGTAGCTTTTACTCTTCACGGTTTTTTTGTTTTTTTTTTTATATTTCTGAATATTTTTCATTTCCTTCAACTGGCAATACTGACTTTTAAATTAATGTGTTTTTCCATGAACTTATTCGACATTTATACAGTGGTTGTTTTGTTTCAGAGTTGTTAGTATTCATATTATATTTTTAGGAGACAAACTAACTGCATCTTACTCGACTCTTAAACTTCGTGTGCTTGTTGCTTTCATTTCGTAGTTATTCATCTTACTGAATGAAAACGAAGCAAATACAAAATTATAATGAAAGTTTTATGAACATCATTATATAGTTTCATGCAGATGTTTATAATATATGTAATACATATTATGTATGTACATATTTTTGAATTTCACAAAATAAAAGAACAAAATAATCTAAATTGTACAAAATGAAATAGTGAACATTTTATTTTATTAACAATAAAATCGTCATCTAAATTGAACTTTTAGGAAATAATTTTTGAGCTCTTTTTATTTTTTTTTATTTAATAGAGAAATTATAGTACAATTATTAATTTACAAAAACAATTTTTTTCTTACACACGACAAAAAAAAATTTATAGATACGACTAAGATTATGAATTAATAACCACTGTTTTGCATCATTACGATTCAAGTGACAAATAAAAGAGATAGTGTTGTCACCCACCAAACAAAACTTTTATTAGTTAAAATGCTGATTTTGAATACGAATTTAAAAAAAAAAATTTTTTAGGCTAAACATGTTTGTTTAGCTAAAATATATCTAAAACCTGAATTTATATTTTTTATGAAAACGGCTGTTGCTCTCTTATTTATAAAAAATAAAATAGGCTTATTAAGGGTTTATTAATCAACTTTTCATGGAAAATCCATTTAATAAACTTTTATAAGCCTGTTTTATTTTTTTACATATAATATCGTTAAATTAAAGAATTTTAACTTCAATTGGGGATGCTTTAAATCCAGGATCTTTGGATACTTTAATTTCCGCAACAATCGTACATTTCTAAACAAGAACTCATTTACAGTTGGTTTTAATTGCGGAGCTCTTAACAGTGAAGTGTTTATAAAATAATTGGAGCTATAAATATTTCAAACCTAACTAGAATTGTGAGTCCTTCAATCCTTTACCCGTAGCCGCAATCTTGGAATTTTATACAGTCCTATTTAAGCTGCATTCGTAGAATTTTACAGATTAAGATTTTATTTGCAATTGAAAGCTTTATAAATTGTAATTTGGCTTAGAATAAACATTCAAATTAATATAAAAATTTATAATAAAAATAAAACTCAACATGAGAACTAAAATTCCCAGATTCTATTTGTTAATATTAACGATAACATTTTATTAGAACTTTGTATTTTTAAGAAGGCAAATTGTAGCTGTAGCCTTGATATTTGGTATGTTCAAATTCAAGCATAATTGAAGCTGAAATTGCCAATATTCATTTGAGTTGAAATCGTAGATTTTTAGTAAATCTAAATAATTTGCAATCGTAGTCTTAATATAGTGCAATTTATGCTGTTAGTGTGGATTTTCTCATATACGCTGCAGTTTTGAACCTTTAAATAGTCCAGCTTATACTGGATTCTCATTTAATTTGCTATTGTGGATATTTAAATAGTTAAATTTAAGCTGCATTTGTAGGCTATTCAAAAGTTATATTTTAGCTGCAAACGCGAATCTTAAAAAAGTTTTTCTTTTTCCGGACTTTTTCATTTCCGGGAAAAGGGGATTGATGTTTAAATTTCCCGTTAAGTGCCGCTGAATACAAAACGATGGAATTTATTATTTTATTTAATTTATTTGAACAAAAAACAATTCATTCGATCTATTAAACAAGTTTATAAATGCAGTAGTCGTTTATATTTAATGCGAAGCCAACAGCATTGATATAAAACCAAAATGTTAAATAACTTATAAAATATTTCTTTAAAAATAGGAATTTAGTACAGAATAAGCATTAACAGAATTGTTGACAGTCTATTGACAGTCTCAATTACGATATGTGTTTGATTAATTGCTGTTTATCGCTTGGCGTCATCCTTATGAATATATTTTCAATACTTTGTTCTAAAGCAAAACAATGGTTTTAATAAGAAAATTGGTAAATATAAAAAAATCCTTGGAAAACTTAAAATGTCATATAAATAAATCTATTCATATTTATTAAGTTTTGCTGTTGAGATGTTATGCTACTGAGATGTGAATATATTTACATATATTTTGTTAAAAGTCGTGAGTCGAAATTTAATACTATTTTACTCTAGGGATTTTTAAGATGTTTATTTCTGAACTTTTTTCTAAGTATTTTATGTCAAGCCGTTTTATATTTGTATACATGAAGATTTCACTTTTAAATATAATATTTTGTGTTATGCACATGGGGACTTGATAAATATAAGAAATAAAAAAAAAAATTAATTATATACGTTTAACATTGCTTTTTTGGGTTTGAAAAAGAAAAACTTTTAGTTTTAGTGTTATACATCTTAACTTTTGTAACCCATTGTGCACAGTTAAATTTTTTTATTCCTCATACGACAGAAAGAAAAGATATACTTAAATAAAAACTAACAAAGATCAACAGGAGTTTTACAACGAAGAAAAAATATTTTCGAAATGAAAAAAAAGAAATGCTGTGAATGAATGGTTTATTAAAAGCTAAAATGAAAATGAATATGTTGAAGGTTGTTACCAAAAAGTACAGATGAAAATGATGTTGGCGAAGTTGAAGAAGGAGACTACGACGATATAGAAATAAATGGTATTTGCAAATGTCGTTCTAATACAAGTGTACTTATGAATGTTTTTATTTAAGTATGTTAGTATGATTTCCATCCAAACACAGTCATCGTAAGTCTCTAAAGAAGTCATGATGGTTGATGGTTCTGTGACATGTGACACAACGATATGTTTTCATTGTCAGCATAGATGTCAAAGTTTTTTTTCTCCAAGTTTTTTGTCCTTTATGTTTTTTTTTGTGAAAGCAATAAAATTCGAAAAGAAAAACGATGCTACAAAAGAATTAGGAAAATCTAATAGAAAAAATAGTTTAAAAAAATAAAGTATTAACTTATAAGAAGAATTTAAAGAAACATTAAAAAAATATGTGATTTGCTTATAAAGACGAAGTATAAGCAATGTTAGGAATTTAATTAGAGATATATTTTTCTTGCATATTCTTAAAGCGAGAGCATCAATATAGTTAATTCCTAGGGCAGTTTTAGAGAAAACAGTTTCTTATAAACATCTATCTTTGGTGATAATTGTCAATTAATATGACGATATTCATAAAAAAACTCCAAATGATTCTCTCTATGCAAGTTTGTCTTTGATCTATGTCTTCAACAAAAATATTCAAACATGTTTTAAATATTCTATTTCAGTTTTAATGTTCTATTTCAGTTTTAATGTTCTATTTAATCTTTGTTTTGATGCAGCTTTATTTTATTCCAACATTGTTGTATTGCAGTTTTATTCTACTCAGCAATATTTTTATCGTTAAGCAAAACAATTATTTTGGGAAGTACATATCGTCACCTTAAATGCGAAGTGGGGTTACAACAAAAAAATACGAAAAAGAGCTTGTTATTGGTTGATTGTTTTGTTCGTCACAAAAAAATTTTAGATCCCTGCGAGCAAAAGTACACCTTGTTGTTATTGATTTTGTAAGATTTTTTTCTTGTTCTTTAAAAAATAGAAAGTGTTGGTACGCCCTTTGGCATTAAAGGTGACTATATGTGTTTTATATGGACCCAACAAACACGGAGGTTTGATTTTAAATTGAAAATAATTTGAAATCAAACCTTTTCTCAAACGACAAATGTTTAATAATGATTTGGAAATCATAGCATTCTCAAAAAAGAGGTAATTATTTTCATATTGAATAATGCCTTTATTTTCAACTTGCTCTCAAATGTTATTGTCTAATATTTGGCAAATGCGGATTTTAATACAGTTTGGAACATAAATGATATATTTATATATTTTTTTCATTTGAATTCATTATTAATTTAATTAAACTGTTAGCATAGCTGAAAAATTAAAGAGCGTCCATTCCGTAGTCAAATTCTTGGAAACACGAAATACTTGGCTCCTTTATATTTTGAGGATTGTTATGCAGCTAAATTTAGCATTAAACATTTTTATTTGACTGCAAAATTTTCATTAAGCACTTGGAATTTTCTTAAGCATTTTCACAAAATGCTTTTTAAGTTTTTTTTTAGACATTATTTTACAAATTTGGACGGATAGTTTTATTGATTTTACTTGATTTTTTTTTTTATAAATTATAATCAATTTTGACTAAAAATAGTTGTACACAAAATGAAATTTCGTATGAAAATGGAAAATTCTAATCTTAAGAAACATCTTACCTATCTTGTAAGAAAATAGAATATTCAGGGAATATTAGAAATGTCCTCATCATATTGAATTTAAAAATTATTTGCCCTTTAATATTACGATGTAAAAGTACAATGAAACTTTACTTTGTATTTGGACAAAAATTCTATAGTGTAAATGTTGGAAAAATAATTATTTTAAAACTTCAACTTTTCTTAAATTATAAGAAATAAAATGATCTTAAAAATTTTGCATAGCAGAGAAATAAAAACGTTCCAATTTTGCATGTATCAAAGGTTTGCGGGCCCCCTAAATTAAACATTTTATTGCCACTACATGAGCTACATATTTATATGTATCTGAAGTTTTACAAAAATATAGCCACTTGTTTAAAATTTACCATTTGTTTCAATTTTGTTAAAAACTAAGTCACTAAAATGTATTTAGCTTCGAAAAAAAATTTCATATTGGTTATTAATTTTTAACACAAATCTTTAAAATTTTTTTTTATGCACTTTCTAAAATAATTTTTAGCATTTTTTGCCAGCTGTAAAAATCCTTAAGATTCCAGGAAAAACTTTTTGAATTTTGGTAATAGTAGTAATAATTAGTATTGTGGTTATTTTATTGAACTGTTAATGGTTTTTAATCCAAATTTTGATATTTTAATTAGGCTTAAGTTCATTGAATTTAATTTGCATTAAATTATTTTTATGAAGAAAGGAATTTTTTACAACATGGAAGATTAATTAAAATTGTTATTGATAATTTTCATTCTTGACTGACCTGGGATTCGAAGCCAGGCTGTCTGGCGTGTGATTCGAACCCAGGCGGCTGGTTACCCTGACATGTTTCGACCTCAACCACTAGGTCTTCTCAAAGGGATTTGCCGTCTTACACTCGCAGCCATCGATGACTGCTGACGTCAGTAGTCAAACATCAATCCTTAAACCAAATTGTATTTTAACCTTTGGTAGATCGAAATTTGCTTTTTTTGAATGATTATCCATTTTTTTAATTGATCTCACATGTTTTTTCATTACTTCTGTTTTTTCGTACTTTTGTCAAGAATTCTTCTTGAAGTCCAAAGTACATTTTTTGTTTTTCCTGTTTTTGTCTTTCTTTTTTCTAGTTGACCTTTTTCAGCACAACTTGAAGGACAAATGTAAACATAGCTCGTGCCTTAGCTGTTAACAATAATTAGTATTGTGGTTATTTTATTGAACTGTTAATGGTTTTTAATCCAAATTTTGATATTTTAATTAGGCTTAAGTTCATTGAATTTAATTTGCATTAAATTATTTTTATGAAGAAAGGAATTTTTTTACAACATGGAAGATTAATTAAAATTGTTATTGATAATAGTAGTAGTTATTTCATATGTTACTTGGTAAGTAGTTGTCATTACAATTGTCATTATTCTGAAAGCCTCAATAAGTACTTACTAGTAATGACCTCAGTAAGTACTTTTCACTACGATTATTTTCAGTTATGAATATTTGCTTACTAATAATCAGCTCAATAACTTCTAATTATATGTGTTGTTTTCAGTACTGAATATTTACTTACTAGTAACTAGTTCCATAACTACTTATTAGGTCTATTAACTAGCACCAATTAAATAAAAACTAGTTATTTTTTGGCTTCTAGTAAGTATATTGTAAACACTTACAATTTAACTTACTCGTAGTAAAATAATAACTAGACATTTTGTGACTTCTAGTAAGTGTATTGTAAGTACTGCATTCAATGTACAACTCGAAATAAAATAAATAGTTATTCAGCCGAAAAATAAGTAGTGTTTACATTTCTCCAACATTACTTGCTAACTTACCAGGTAAGTAAAGTTTTTGCTGGGATCTGGTCACACTGATAAAGTCATTCTAATATATCACGGCTGCCAGATTTGACGATTTATGGTAATTTTGACGATTTTTGGGTAAAAAATGGCCTATTGACGACTTAAACCTTAACTTCGACGATTTTTCTAATGACAAATTTTGTGCAAATTTAGGAATGTTTTAAATGTAATTTCACATTTTATTTTAGCTTCTTAGTAGGATTTTCTACGTATGAAATAGGTGTTCGATATCTCTTGGTTTTAGTTCATTTTCTTACTTTTCTTACCAATGGCAATACTTTTGAAAAATTTTTTTAGTGTTACTTCAATAATAAGTTTCTAAAGGAAAATTTTTGTTCAACATTTTTTATTTTTCGAATTTATTCTATGAGTTAAATTTCAGTTATGTATTTTATAAAGCTTTTTGTAATAGCTCTATTCCTTAAATTTTTAGAAATGACTTTATACACTACCAGACTATTATATTGTTTTTTCTTGTTACATTTTACCTTAGCTATCCGTTGGATAGCAATGAAGTATATTTATGTACAGAAAAATTTACAATTATTAGACACCAGCAGAATGTAATGCATTTTCTGGCCCGCTACGGCCTTCGTCAGCATTCTTTGTGTCACAAATATACACACACTACCTTAAATTTTATGAGCTTGCTTGTAAGCACGGCAGCCAAATTTTAAATTTATCGTCATTTTGACGATTTGGAGGTCCACAAATAGCCAATTGACGATTTTTTGAAAGATAAGTTTTGAGTATCACATTTCGTAACTTTAATTTACAAAAGGCGTACCTAATATATCCAATACTTTTAGGCTTGAGATACACAACATGATATAAAATAATAAAAAAGCTTATGTAAAGCTTAAGTACTATAACAAACGTATCCCTTTTTCTACATTTCCTTCAGTTCTTAGTTATTATCTCATTAGCATTTTATATGTTTTTTTTAACGAGTTTTTTGTGTCAAATTTAATAAAAAAATATTTCTTTTATATTCGCCCTTTGCATATTAAAATAACGATATGTATTTCATATTTTTGAATAACTTCTTGCATACTTTTATTTGGTTGGCTGTAATTTCATGTGTAGGCAGTTCATAATACAAATAAAATACGCTTTTTTTGTCTCTAGCGTTAATTTTGCTCGTTGGCCTGTATGGAATATAATAGTATGCTTTGTATTCTTGTAATAGTTCTATTTATCAAGTTTATGTGGCACCCTTTTGTCGTAGTTTTTTGTGAATAATAATAATTGGAAGATTTTTAGACTTGTCATGTCTCTAATTCTACATTCTCAAACTCTTGTAGCATATCGGAGTATTTACTTTTCTTTACTAGAATTTAAACAAACTGAATTTTTCATATTTTAAAAACCCTTACCGGTCTTTTTTAGATGGCATGTAAACGAAGTTAAGACTGGCATCCATAGGCAATAGGAGTGAGAATAACTGTTTTATTTTTTTTTAGAGATTTTGTGTGACATGAAACGAACTGTAAATAGATCAACAATTTTAAAAATTAACAAAACTTAGTGTATTTAACAATGACGATTTAAGTAAGTAGATTTGAAGATCTTGACGATTTTGTACAGAAAATTTGATGATTTTTAACATATTTTATTTGGCAACTATGCTTAAAAGCCATTTTGCTTGTGCTTGTGCAGCTCCCCCACAAGCTAGAAGGCAAACCTTTGATATGAAATGAATTTATTATTTGACATCAAACACAATTCTCAAACCTTTTTCAATTGTTTGATTTTAACATTTGAATTAAAATTGATAATGATTTGAATAAAAGCATTCGACATACAATGTTTTGTCAATTTGATATCAAATTGCTATCAAACGTTTTTCGCAAATCAAAAATAAACTTGGAAGCACTGAAGCGAAAAATTAAGTAAATGTGTTACACAATTAAAGAAAAATTACATATAACGTGAAGTGGATGCGCCTTTAAAAACCTTAACTTCTTGTTAAAAAATATAAGTTATTTGTGAGTAAACAATTAATTACAAAGTGTAAGAATGTGAATAAGAATAAGACGGGAAAGTCAAGAATATATAAGTTTGTTGCACGATCGCGGTGCTACTCCATGCCAATCCTCAAAATAAAAAGAAGCCAAGTATTTCGCCTTTGCAAGAATTATAGGAAGGAAATAATATTATTTCATCTTTTAGCTATGGTGCCGAATGTTAAGCTCACAGTTAATTTAAATAAATAATGAATTTAAATTAAAAAAAGTGTTTTGCATTTATGTTTCACATTGTAATAAGATCCACATTTGAAAAATATTTGAAAAAAACGTTTGAAAGCAAGTTGAAAATAAATGCATTTCTCAATTTGAAAATAATTTCCCCTTTTTTGAAAGGCTGTGTTTTTCAAATGATTTTCAATTCATTATGAAACGTTTGTCGTTTCAGAAAAGGTTTAGTTTTAAATCATTTTCAATTTGAAATCAAATCTCCGTTTTTTTTGGGCCCGTAGTCTGTAGATCATTAATGTTCAAAAATGTTTTGTAGCTGTATTGGTGAGATAACTTAAAAGTACAGTGACACAAAAACTAGGCGCAAGGAGTTTCATGGTAATTTTATTACAAGAAATTATTTTGGTTGTACAATATTTACAATTGAATCAAATCCGCGAATAACGTTATAAAAGCCAACATTTTTTTTTTGCAGATTAGCGTTAACACTATCTACTCTCTTACACTGTTTTAACGTCAATTCACCCAAAATTATGCACCCTTACACCGTCAAAATGCGATACAGAGTCAGCCAGTGCAAGAACGTTGTAAGTTACTAACAAAATGATACAAACGAAATGGTTTTGCAAAGTGGAATAAAGTTTTAAAAGCCGCTTGCGTAGTGGAAAAACGTTTTCAATGACATCGCGATTGTGGATATGAAACGTTTTTCTAATAAAAATAAGAATATAAACTGTAATTTAGCATGTTATTTAAAATTCGATTTACTTGATATTTTGCATAAAAGTTTTTATTGTCATTATTTTTGATAATATAAAAATAATTAAAAAATTAATAATCCTGCCTTTTTAAAAGGTTTTTTTGCTCTCCTGAAAAAATATTTATTTACCGATATACAAGTTCCCGGATTTACATTTTAATTTTAAAAAACAGGCAGGTCTATTATTGCGTAACGGATTTTTAAGAAATTAAGGTTTTTAAGGAATTTTGAGGTGCCATAACTCAGCCATTTCTTATCAGATAGAAATTTGCAGCATATCGGCGGAAAAGGCATTCAATTACCTTTCCAACGATATACCGGTTGGGCTCCACAAGGGTTTGAGTGGGACCATACACCGAAAAACACAAAAGTACCGTTATCTAAAAAACGGTACTTAGAAAAAAAATTACAGCGTTTTTCGTGTTCAGGAGGTCCCAATTAACTTATCTAGGCATGTGGCGTTCTTGGTATTTTTTGCTGTAAACCAGTGTTATACAGTCTATGCTAAATTTTATATGTTTAACCCTGAAAGGTTACTCTTCATTTAAGTACATTAAGGTAACTCTTCGTCGAATCGACGAACTTTTTAAAAAAAATTCTAGCGGAACGATTTTTAAAGTAAAAAATCCACAGAATTTTTTTTTAATTAAACCTTTTTTTAAAAAATAAAAAAAGAAAAAGCATAAAAAATAAAAGTTTTTCTTCTCTGTCAAAATTCTATAAGAATTTTACCTGATTTTTGTGTTTTTTTATTTATTATTATTTTTAAGCTTTCGTCATCAGTTAACGTTATTGAAAAACAGAGCGTAATTTGAATACAAATAAACAAATTATATGATAAAGTGTCAATGAGCTTCGTCGATTCGACGAACAGTAACCATCCAAGGTTAAATTCACATTTAAAATGTTGACTTTTTAAAATTTTTATTTTATATTTATGAGGTCTTGAGCATTAACCTTAAATCTTAAGTACTTTTTACGCCATCAAATTCAATTATTTGATTGTTTTATTTTTCAATCTTGACAGAATTTTTTTTACTGCACAACGTTTCTAAGAAGTTTGTTAACAATAACAAAGGCTTATCATGCACAATCACATTATCTTAGAAAAAAACTTGGAGAAAAAAGATCGAAATAAATATTTAAAATAAATTTTAATGTGATTGATATTTTGTCACAAACGTTTCATATTTTCTTTGTCACTTACGAAAACTCAAATCATATTTTTTTGCTATTATCTTAAATATAAGAAAACCCCATTACATTGATAGTATTTCTTAAGCATTTTCATGCATTTATTATAAAATAATAGTTTTGTATAATACAAAAGAAATAGAAATGCAAGAAAAAAAAAAATATGAAATACTGTTTCTAAAAATTGTAAAAAATCACGAATAAACTTGAACATTTTTTTTTATTTTATTTGTAACGAAAAGTATTTTTTTATACTTTAGAGATTTTATCGTACTTAGAATGGAATTGTTCTTTAGAGTAAATACAATATTTGAAATCATACAATCATTTTATTCCAATACAATCACATTAGTTATTGAAGAGTCTTTTTGTGTGTGTGCGAATAAGCCGTATATCATCTTTTACTACTTGTGGCACATACTATTTATCATCTTCAAAGTACTCAATAAACCATATAAAATGACCCTTGAGGCATAAAGGATGAATAACGGGATAAAAACATTGGAGATAAATAAAAAAGTGTAAAGAAATAACTTCAATAACAAATAGATACAATCTTTTTAGAGTTGATAAGATAAAAACAACTTAAGAAAAAGATATTTTAACAATTTAATAAACTTAAAAGCCACTTGAAGAATATAAAGTACAAGTATGTTTATTTAAAAAAAAAAAAGCGATGACACAGTGGGGTCATGGGGTATGCCGTAAAGCTTAAAAAATACGTTTTATTTAAAAGCTTTCTAAAAATATTTGCAATTTGTTATATATTTAATATTATCAAAGCAGTATTTCGATCGTTCTAGGTTATATTCGAGAATAGTTAAAGCAGAAGCTGTGGAAATTTCCGGGACACTAAAGGAAGGAAATTTCAAGAATTTCTCTGTAAACCTTTTACTTCAATTAAAGGGTTTGATATTAATACTAGCCTTATTTTGGAGCAAAATGCTCTTTTTACTTTAAGAATTATTAAAATTACGCAAAAATGATGGGTAGGGGTTAAAAATTCTAAAACATTTTGAAGTTTTCTGCCCTTGCTGGGAATACTTAAAAATTGATTCTTACCACATCTATTATTTTTTATTCATCTGGTGTCTCATAATATTTTATTGACCATAGTTTGTAAAACTTTAAATTTTAACGACTGGGATCAATGGTTGATCTGCTGGAACAAAATTTTGTTATGATCAATGCTTTAATGCAAAACAAACTTTAGCGCAAACGCATATTTCCCCTCCTCCTCCAGAAATAGCTATTGGCCATATTCAGATATACATAAAATTTTTTAACTTCTGTTCAAATTTAATGGCTTCATGTATATTTTGGCTATAACTTGATTTTCCCGAAGAACATGTAATTTTTCTAAAGGAAATTTCTTGAAAGCCAATTGAAAGTTTGTTTTCCTCACTCCGGCATAATTGTTTTTATAGACTAGGAGCAGGAAAAACTTGATATTTCTGTGGCAATAAGGAAACAGTGCTTAAGTCTGTTTTTTAGTTTTGAAGGAAAGCAATTGTAAACTTTCAAGGGTTTTTGAATATATATTTTTGTTCTAATAAAATCATCACTTCTCTTCGGTTATAGTTTTTAGAGCTACGTCACAGATCAGAAGTAAACCTAAGCTTTTATTCCAAATTTTACTGCTCATGGAAAAAAATAAGCAAAAAGGAATTTTGCTATAATTTCCTAAAAACAAAACTTAACCTCAGGTTTTGCTTAAGTCGACTATAATGTATATATTATAAAAATAATTTTTCATACATTTCTCGAATTTTGGATGTTAAATACAGATGGCAAATGTGTAAAAAGCATTTTCCAGTAAAAAAATGTTCTGTTGCACTGTGTAATTAATTAAATTGCGGGTGACATGGTAATTCTATTGCATCATTGTGCGTATGATATCACAATAATAATAATTAGTTTCGTATCAAATATATCTCGTATTGTATCTTTTTTTAGACAATCTCTCAATAACAGCGTCGATTAATTATTCAAATTAAGGTGTTTATTTTATATGTAAAGACATACATAGAAATAAATATCTGCATTCTTGTGACACAAAGTCATATACACTGCGATGCACTAGGATATGACCAACATAATATGAAGATAAAATAAATAAATATTGTCTTATGAAGAATTTGGAAAAAGAATCCCCATTATATATTTTAAAAAATATAAAACTCTACATTTTAACATAGACAAAATATTTAACACAAGAAGAAAAGGAAAAAAATGTCTAAAATTGCTCATAATTCAGCTCATTCTATCTTTAAAATTAAGTTCCTAGTAGGAGTAACTGCAAGTAAATCTACCATTCTTCGCGCTATTTTAAGCAGTGGTCATCGATAGCTCTGAAAACTTAAGAAAAGAACTAACGTTTATTTAATGAAATGCATTTACAATAAAACCCTTTATTTGGTAAAAGTCATGTGATAAGGACTGCTCATGATATGTGTTAAGAGATTATATATAATATATAAGGATGACACGACATACATAAGTACATATCGCTCACTTACTTCAACAACGTCATAACTCAAAATATGACATTTTGGCGTTAGTGATGCAGAATTGTTCGCTATGTTTTTCTTAATATTGGGTAAAAAATTGATCTTTTATACTTTCTCCGTTTGAAGAGAATGTGTCGTTTTTTTTCTAAGTGGTCAGAGCAAAAGGCGTGTATCTCGAAATGGATTTTTTGGAGATATGACGTTGTTGAAGTAAGTGAGCCACATATAGTTAAATTACTGATTGCCAAACAAAAATTATTGAACCTTAACTTGGATGCACTACTTAGCTAAGATAATATAATACTGCTCTACTTGGAGAGAAAGTCCCAACACTCTATGTTTAGCAAAATTGGTCGAAATTTTTTATTTTGGTATCATGATACTCGATATCGAAATAAATGTATTGTAATTTGAGATTATAGCATTCGATATCGAGTAACCGCTGGAGTTTTCATTCGATATGTCAGTGTCTATCGTATGCAGAAAAATACGATGGTTTACTCGATACGATAGCTTACTCGAATGCGGCGGCCCCTTATCATTGAATTTGCGATAAAATAGCATCGATTTGTTTTTGCATATTGTTACATATTTTGTTGAAAATTTCTTTCTTTTTTTTTTTTGCATATTTTGACATATTTGAGTAATTTTTGCTTTAATTTCCATATTATAAAAAAAACTTCTTCAAAAAAAATTATAAATACACAAAAAAAATCTTCCAAAAAAACAAATTTTATCATTAAAAATAAATTCTCTTGGGGCTTTGCTTAAAATACAACATTTTTAAAGATTTCGACAAAAGATCCTTCTATTTATAACTGATGCAACACAGTGATGCAAAATGTGGCACAATCGGGCCATTTGTGGCACTTTTTAATGTTTGATGGCCCTGTGGCACTTCCTAATCTATTTTGGTCCTTTTAGTTTAAAATTCATCCATTACTGTAATTTGCGGCACGCAGCTCCTCAGCAATAGCTTTTCTCCAGTTTTTTTCCGGGTGTCCACGACCTTTAGGCATCCACGTAAGCGCTTGTTGAGCAACATTTTTGCTGGTTCTTCTAATATATGGACAATCCATCGTCATTTTAGACGTTTTATTTTATTGAACTGGTTTGATTTGTGCTTAACCATAAGCCTGCCACCATATACACAGGATATTTCTTGGCCAACATTTTGGCCCTACCAAAGGAATTTTGGGCCTTTTAAATCGTCAATTTGGCCCTAAAATTAAAAACTCAAAATGCATCACTGATGTAGCATCTTTTCGGTTCTTTTTTGTAGTTCTAAGAATTTTTGAAATACCTTGCCATTTGAGAAGTACGAGTGTTATGTATAATTTGCAATTTCTTTGAGCATAAATATATTTTTGAATTTATAGGTGAAAACCGAGGTTCGGTATTCGTTACATCCCCAGTATGTAAGTAAGTAAGAAGTTGTTAATGCCGCCCTTTATAATTAATTAAGATGTTTGTGTGAAAATAAAATTGAACAGCCCTTTTATATTTTTGCTTTGTGACTAGATTTTGATGAAATCTACTAGATTTTGATAAAATCTACTAGATTTTGATGAAATCTACTAGATTTTGATGAAATCTACTAGATTTTGATAAACTCTAGTAGTGCAAGCCATGCATCTATGGGGTTTTCCATAATAGTAATAAAAACTACTTTCCTGTATAAGAATATAAATGTAATTTTAATAAAAATCCAAACAAAACAAAAATGGCGGCTTGTTAGAGTGTTAAAATAATTAAAAAATTTTATGAAAGTAGTAATAAAATTAAATACAATAAAATAAAATACTTGGATAAAATAAAAAAAGTGTTTTTTTTAAATAAAAGATAGTGCAAATGTTTAAATGACCAATTCAGCTGTATTGGGTGTGAAAACAAAATCTAGCTCATGTCAATAACTTGTAATGTAAGAGCACTAGATTTTGAAGCAGATTTCCAATTAAATCTACAAAAAAAATTTGTTTTCGTTGACTCTATCCTAATGAAGTGCAGTGTATACACGTAATTTAAATCACACATTATTTATGTTATTAAGAGCTTATCTAGTCAAATTTATCTGAAAGCTATTTGGGTTTTTAAAAAAATATGAATAATGAAGTGTTTAATAAGGTGGAAAACAGGGACAATTATTTAAAATTACTTTTTTCAACTTTCAAAATGATAATACCCTAAATTTTTTTAAACTAATAAGTGAAAGCGTAAAACGGGTAGTTAAGCATTAATGTTTATTAACCTTCTAATTATAATGGCATTTTAATAAAAGTTTTTACAAAAATTGTTTTTTTTATAACCGTTAGCATTTAACTAAATTTTAATTAAATTGGTGCATATAATACCACTCCCGAAAATCGCTTTCATTGATATAAATTTCTTATAAATATATGTATAGAGAGATAAAATTTTGTCAAAAAAAAAAAAAAAAAATTATTATAATAAAAATGGTATAACATGGAAAACACGGTAGATATAGAACTGATCGTAAGTCCCATATTATTGCTCTACCAAGAATGGAATTAAAACGGTAAAATTCGGCAAAAATAACTGTAACATATGCACATTTCCATGTTATCGTACGTAACATTTGTACGCCCTCAGAGATGTAGATATTTTGCAAAAATTGTATTAAATGCAAAATAATTTTATCTATCGCTTATTTGCACACCGGTTAAAAGCATTTTCCACGTTTTTCTATCCAACGTTGTGCAGTTCCAGTTTTCTATTTAAAATAGCCGAAATTGGTTCGTGTATAAGCATTTGCATTATATATAATAAAATACTATAATATAAAACTGCATTAAAAATATTCTCATATAAGCATCGTTTCAAACTTGAGTCAAATACAATAAAAATTGCGCAAAAATTATTTCATCAAAACTAAATTTGTAAATTTGAATCAAACTTTGAATTAATTCATGTACTTTCGATGCAAACTGGTTTTCATGATGCTGATGAAAATAAGCGAGTTTGTTTTTAAGCACAGTATAAGCAATTAAGCGAGTTTTTATGCATATCTCAAAAAAAAAACGTGAAAAATATAAAATGCTTATAAGCGATAAGTATTGTATATATAAAAAAAAATTTCACATTCGGAACCTTGTTGTCAAAACTATCGAGCAAAATAGGGGTATATCGACATAAAAGGAGGTGATTTTGAGGTAAATGTTAAAATTTTCCAAAATTTACGAATTCTGGCATGTGTTATTTTTATACACGTCTTATAGTATACCAAATATTTTCCTTTATAATCCGTTAATAAAAAAAAAATTTTTTTTTGGTGGTTTTATAATGAACAAAATTTAATATCGTACATACCGTACGTGACAGACTCTTCTGTTGTACTATTTTTAAGTAATAAAATATATAAATATGTGAATGTTTACAAAGATTTAACATAAGCAAGTAAGAAAGTAAAGTCAAGCCCGACCATATGATACCCTACAACACAGTTTTTGAAACAGATTTTCAAGAGTGTACTCTATTTGACCCCCATGAGCAATCATGGACCCGCCAGAACAAAATTTTGTTATGAGGTTAAGATTCATGTAAAACTTCTTTGTGCGGAATATTATTTAAATATCTTCATATGCATTAGATTTTTTTGCCTTTAAGTAATTTGAGGATGGGTAGTTATATGGGACCTATGGTTAATTTTGGACCTACCGGCACAATATTATGTCATGACATAGTAGCTATCGATTAATTTTACATATACAAGGAAGTTATGGTATTAAAGGCAGGAGTATATTTTGTATAAGAGTTATGTTAAAATATGAACTGATTCTACCGATTCTACTTACAATATCGTATGTGACAAAAGCTTATTAAATTATTATTAACCAATTTAGAAAAAAATTACGATCAATATTTGTTTCCGACAAATGTCTAGCTTAAACTATTATTTTGAAACTCCTACGACTGATCAAGTACAAATGACGTAGACAAATGATGTTTTTCACTACGTACCTGACATTGGAAAAGCATCCAAAACAAACCACAAAATATGCCGGTTATCGAACTATATATTTGGTCGCGTCTCATGGATTTTGTTCATTGTTACTCTAGCATTGATTTTCAAATATAATTGCTGTGTTACCAATATCTGAGCTTAATCGCCAGAAAAGTAAGAATAGTTGATTGCTATTTCTTAAAATGACTCAAAGAGATATGTAGTCAATTTAAACTTTTTTCCCTGTTGACAAATTTTAATAAGCCTGATACCTCTGCATATTAAAGTTTGAGTGCTTTTCCTTTCTACCATATTGTAAAAAAAGTTTGAAGGGTTTTTATTTTTTGAGCGGTGGTTGACATTTTCATGGAAATGCCCATATGTAGAACCAGGCGTGGATCCAGCCTGAGTCTTAGGGGGGGAGGGGGGGGGAATTTTTTATGGTACAAAAAAGGTAAAAAATTTGTTTTTAAAAGTTTATTAAAAACGATATGTTTATATTATATTAAAAAAAAAAACTCAACAATAAGGTAAAATAGAATATAAGATCAGTTAAATATAAATTAAAATAAATTAATCTTTTTAAATAACGTTTTGGCTATAAAAATAACTTTATTTATTTTTAATATTTTTTTTTATTTGAAACAATTTATTTGACTACTAAATTGTTTGACCAATTTTTCGACCAAAAAAAAAAAACTTATGCAATTGTTAACGAAATTTTGGAAGAAGGAATATGCTTCACTAATTTTAAAATTAAGTAATGAATTTAAGTCGAACTGTTTGGGTTTTAATCTAAAGATACATATATAACACTGCGGAACAGCCATTTTGCGGCCTGGAACTTTGTGTATTTTTTTTTACTAATTTGAGGTCGCTGATTCCAAATCTAACCTTCATTTTTCTCTATCAGCTCCAGTTTTAGAGATATACCGTTATGTCCAAAATTAAGGTACTTTCAGCACATATATTGAAATAACATGAAAATGGTGCATCATATTCCCTTAACCCTCTGCGACTGACGTGTTGTCTAACAGACACCAATGAAAGAAAAAATGGATTTTCTATTTTGTGCCATGCCATTAAATATTGTTTCAAATCAATTGTCGTTTTGTTCGCAAAAATAAGTTACAGCAAATAACAAGCTATAAATAACATTAATCTAAAATAAAAAATCATTTCAGAAGGTTTACAAAACAGAACTTGGAAAATATAAGCCATCAAAATGGGGTCTAGCGGACTACCACGTCATTGGAATTGTTATTAGAACGTCACGTCAGTCGCAGAGGGTTAAGAAAAAAACCGAAATTCGCTAACAATATTATCTTTAAGACGTACTAACATTGTTTTAAATTTGGCCAGTAATTTCATAGATATCGTTGAAGTTTTTAAAAAAAACAAATAAAAATTTAAGAAAAAAAAAATTTTTTTGTTCTTTAAAAATTCATAAAAAATAAATGTTCAACAAAAGTCACAGTTTGGGTCTAAAAGCATTTAGTTCAACATATTTCGAATGAAATGAGCTTTATTTCATTGCAATCGGTGCACAACTTTTGATTGTGTTCACAATTTACCGAATTGATAAAAATTGCGATTTCCATAAAAAAAACGTATTTTAATGTGTATGTGTGAACAAAAAAAAAAAAAAAAAAAAAAAATATACATTAAAATATGTTTTTTTTATGGATAAATTGTGAATGCAATCAAAAGCTGTGCACCGATTGCAATGAAATAAAGCTCATTTCATTCGAAATATGTTGAACTAAATGTTTTTAGACCCAAACTGTGACTTTTGTTGAACATTTTTAAAGAACAAAAAAAATTTTTTTTTCTTAAATTTTTATTTGTTTTTTTAAAAACTTCAACAATATCTCTGAAATTACTGGCCAAATTTAAAACAGTGTTAGTACGTCTTAAAGATAATATTGTTAGCGAATTTCGGTTTTTTTCTTAAGGGAATATGATGCACCATTTTCATGTTATTTCAATATATGTGCTGAAAGTGCCTTAATTTTGGACATAACGGTATATCTCTAAAACTGGAGCTGATAGAGAAAAATGAAGGTTAGATTTGGAATCAGCGACCTCAAATTAGTAAAAAAAATTACACAAAGTTCCCGGCCGCACAAAAAAAGTTCAATTTTGTTCCGCAGTGTAATTATTCTGGTTTAAGTTGATTACAGCTAATTTTTTTATTTAAATTATTGTTATTTAGAAAGGAATTTTAAAGCTTATAACAATGGAAAGACAAAAATAATTTTGGCTGCACATACATATGTACCTTCAGCCGTAAATGTGCTAATGCCAAAATTTTTGAAAATTAAGTTTTTGATGCAGTTCAATAGAGTTAACAAAAATACATCGTTTGCAGAAAAAATACAAATATTTTTTTCTAGTTCTTGTTTTGCAACGATATATATATATATCCAAATGCTAAAGATGTAATTCCAAAAATGCTAAAGAAAAAGCGCTAGGGCCCATTGAAATGTGAAAATTTAAAAAAAAATTTGTTGATAGTTGTTAATAGTCAACATTGAAATAAATAAAATAATTTTATAGTATATTTTATTTTTTGCAAATTGACATGCTAAAATGTACAATAAAAGTATAAAATATATAAAAGAAAAGGTGATAAGTCACAAAAAGCTATGTAAAACATAAATGTATTATTTTTAGTTGGTTTGCAAGCCAATTAAGAGTCAGCAATGAAGCAAAACTGGATTTACAGACTTCAAATATATTCAGAACTAAAGACCTTAGAAAGTTTTTTCTCTCTCCTATAAAATTTTTACATTGGACTACATCCTTTTCGACTGAAGGTAATGATATATACTTATATAGGTACTTTATATTAAAAAAAAAATTACGGACTCACCATTGTTTCTCTAATTTTTATGTATTTTTGTATATCAAAGAACTTTTCTTATTAATGCACTTGAAATTCGACAGTTATATAATTCTTATTTGGTGAACTTTTACTAGACCAATACATATATTCATATGTAGAATGGCATATAAAATTCCAATTCAAATCCTACTATTATGAAAATATGATACGAAAAACGGTTATATTCAAATGTATATAGTAAATAATTATCATAGCACAAATAAAAATATTGTATATACTAAAGCTTATTAATAATTCAACCGCTCGCATATTCAACCCAAACGTTTATTTTTCGAAAATAGATGGCACTTGCTGGGATTGAATGTAGAATAATATGTATTTAAAAACAGTAAACTAGATGTTTCATTGGAAATATATAATAAATAACTATTAGGATAAATACTTGGATAATTATTGAAAATTTGATTAGAGATTCTATAAAAAACAAAAAAAAAAAAACTTGATGGGATTTCCAAAAATTTTGTACATTCGGAAATTCGTGTATTATCGAAATAAGCAAAACATATTTTTATAATTTAGGGGGGGGGGGGGGGAAATATTCTTTCCCCCCCCCCTAAATCCGCGCCTGTGTAGAACTAAGCCTCATAACAAAATTGTTTGCTAATAGGACTATTGCACATGCATCCCAAATATATTTTGGCCTTCTTTAGTTTTATTTTTCAATCGATTCTGTTTTGAAGAATGCAAAAGATGATTTTTCTCTATAATACATAAATTATTTAAGTTTAAGTGATTTACTATAATTATATAAATCTGTAATTAGATCGTTTAACTTTCCAATATTTTCAACTACTTTTTAGAAAAACTTAAATATATTTTTTAGCTCTTGCTGTATTTTATAAATTAAGTTTTTGTTATTGTTGATTTTTCATAGGAATTTTTTTAATTTAACGCTTAATATGATTTCCATTTTCTATTTTGCTATTGTAGATTTCATTTTATATTTTCTGTTCATGTTTTGGTATATAGTAGCATTTATACTCTCTTCACGCACAACTATTTTTGGGAGATCTGACACTAATATCCTTATGTAACAATATACAATACGTACACTGCATGTGTATGAGTATAGTGTACATTAGAGAGGTTCAATGTTCTTTTGCATTACAATTTTTAAATCCTTTACCAAAAAAATCGATTTTAATATGACAAATTTAAAGTTTTTCATTTTGAAATCTCAAAATCTTATTTTGAAATGTCATCTGTACTAATATCATAAAGTTGAAATGTGTGAACGAGGTAATCTCCTGAACTACCGTTCCGATTTTAACATTTTATTAAAAATATGAATAATGCAACCTCCTTACGGATATGGGCTATATAAGGTTCCACTAAATTTGGATTGGGTCCAGGGGCTCTTTTTTTTACAATTCAAGATATTTTATTGATATAAAATTTCATTCTGAATGATGCAATTTACTTTGTTTTGTGTGTTGATCTACATATTATATTAATATGTATGTGTAAAAGAAAAATTAAGGAAATTCGATGTCGGATTAAAAAGTTACCCAAGACAAAAATGAAGCCATAATGAGGCCATTAATAGTGTTATCCGAAACGATGAAATCGGGCTTGAAACTGCTGCACTATATAAAAAAAAAAGTGAAATGTGATATATGTATATGTAAAGAAAAACTGGGACTAATTTCGGGGCGTGGCATACACGTGATTACAAGAAAAGCTAGAAGTACATAATTTTAGAAGGGCTTTCTTGCCACGTGCAAGAAATCGGACATTATTAGGGTACGATCCGAGATGATATCAGTGGCGCCCAGAATTTTATGTCACAATAAAAAGTCCCCAAGGCACAAAACGAAGCCAAGCCATGAATAACAATATGCAATATGATGTGATCGGAATTTAAATGGTGGCGCTGTATACAAAAAACTAAAAGAGCGGAATCCAGAGGCGTGGAAAAAAATTAAAACAAATTTTTCTGGAATCCCTTTCAAATAATCTTTAATCCTAGGGGATGACTGGCTTAACTTTGTTTTCTTGTATGGGGACCGAACCACTCTACTAAGAGGCGGAGATAAGGAGAATTACTCCCTCTCCGAAAAAATCTAACCAATTATGATTAAATTTGAATCATAGATAGATCAGCGTAAATAAAACACACAGGGTTTAAATTTTCTTCAAAGCCGGAATATGAAGGGACAGATGGGCAATTTCTGCCTATTTGAAACTATCTGACCGATTTTGATGAAATTTTAAGCATATGTAGATCGAAATACATACAATAAAATACACAGGCTTTATATTTTTTTGCAAGCCTTGGACCAATATGAGACAGAAAAGCCATTTCATGAGAGCCTTAAACAACAGTTGCTTCCAAAACTAGAAGCTTATAGCCAACAAATTTAAATATTCAAATTAAGTTTACTCTCTATTTAAAATCTATATTTCACTCTTTTGTTTTAAAACTGAGAGCACATTTGACTAATTTTATATCTAATTTTATAGCTGTGACTAATTTTATATCTCACCAAAAAATTATTTTTCATATAAGAAAGTTAAAACTTAGAATGGAATGAATAAAAATAACTAAATAAAAAGAATTTGAGCCACCTTATCAACAATTTATTAATAGTAACAATTTTCAGGAGAAAATGAGAAGACTTAATATAAAACAAGTAAGAAAATGCAACCGCTCAAATCTAAAATTATAAAACTTTCGGGAATTGGCAATTATAGATCGATCAATGTTTACTGTTAAAAGTTATGAAGCGGGAAACATTTTAGTGATTACAGTAGGGGTAATCACGATGTTCATTGTTTTACAATTTTGTTGCAACTTTATTTTGTTATGCAAATGTGCTATTTTTCTAAAAATTTATTCTGGCAACACAAACAACTTCTGGCAGCACAAGCGTTAGTTGTCAAAAATCTTAATTTCTTTACAATTATATACGAGCATTTAGCGTTTATTTTATTTATGCGCTAAAAAGATCACAAACTTTTTTATTTAAAATTATCTTTTTTTTAATAAAAAAAATATGTATGGAATTAAAAATAAAAATGTAAAAAACAGAAAATCACGAGCTTTTACATTTTTTTTATTTATTTACTTGGTCCTGCAACTAAACAAAAATATGTATGCCAAAAGGTGTTGTTTGCGCTTATTTGCAACGGAGCTAATATGCTCTACAGTTTTTGCTCAAGGTTTTTTTTTAGAGCAAACGAAGTAAAATGAAGCAGAGTTTGTGATTTTACACAAACTGTAATTAAATCCTTAGATTTTCAATCATAAGACACCAGCAGCAAGCATGCCCGATATGATTTTCGTAACCATTCTACTTTGAAAGTTTGATGAATTTAACTAAATAATTAAACTAAATGTAATATGGGAATTTTTGCTTCTTACTTTACTTTTAAAACATAGAAAAAATGAAATAAAGTTAAATAACAAAATGTGGCATCGAATTGGTGTCACTGTTGCCATAGCATAGATGAAGCATAAAATATGAAAAAGCTATATGATGACGTTCGTAATTGAATTGATGTCCCTTTTTGACTCGTTGATGCCATTTTTAATAACATTGATGTCACAATTCTGATGTTAGGGCAACATAAATATAAATATATATTTTCCATGAGTGTATGTATTTGGCAAGAGGTGACTCTGTTGTTATATTGACAAAAATCCCAAATGGGTCAGTAGAAGTTGCAAACATTAGAATATACTAATAATAACTTAGATTAGCCTCAGTCTAGAATTTTTAATTATTCTTTGATTTTAATGAAAGTTTAAATGAAAAAGCGTTTAATTGCGGTAAAGAAACGTGTTCTTTGCTACAAAAAAAGTATGGGAAGAAAGCCGCTGCTTAGTTCCATGGAAATAGCAAAAATTGATGCGTGTACTGATCAAGGGCTATTGCCGGAAAACATTGTCGGAATCAAATTCCATCAGAGTATGGTCAACGGTACAAAGGAAAGACATACAAAAAGGTTTCACCTCGAGATATGCGGATATTCTCAAAGCGGCTTAGAATTCATTTATGAGTTTAAGTAAAATTGGAGCTGCTGCCGGAGCCATATTCAGTAAAAAACATCCCAAAATTAAAATATCAGAGTACCCAAAGCGTCGCAAGCAAAAAAAAAAAAAAATTCAGCACTGAAAGATGCACATAAGCAGCAGAGACTTTGAGAAAGACGAGATGACGTGGATAGTCCAACAAAGTCATCAAACGAACGATTGGAAAAGGTCATATTTTCCGACGAAAATCTTTTTGGCATTGATGGTCAACATGAATATAGTTATTATTTCTACGACATCAAGAAGGTGAAACAATTTTTAAATCGTCATAATAGCGCAGAGGGTGGCGCAATATTCTGGGCCGCTATCACGTATAATGGTGCAACCAGTTTAGTTTTCTTAAATGAGCATATTACAAGAACTTATTACAAAAACTTACTCCAAACTGCGTTTGTGGGGTTTGTGGATATTTTTGGCCCTCTTCCTTTTATTTTCTAATAAGACAACGTCCCCATTTATACTGCTCGTGTTGTAAAGAGCTGGCTTCAGGAGCAGGGCGTTAAAATATTATCGTGGCCACCATATTCTTCTGACTTAAACATTATTGAAAACGTTTGGTGATGGCTAATACGTAAAGTTCATGAAGGGGAAGGCAGTTCTCAAAAAAAGAGGAGCTAGTGGACGCATAAAATCGGCCTTGTCTGAAATTTCGTTAAAACTCCTAATATATAAATAAAAAGAAAATAAATAAATATTACATTAGATGTTAGTGTAACTATTTAATTCAATTTAATGTTAACCAAATTATTCTGGCAATAAAGGTCTAATTTCAGGTGATTACAGGTTTGAATATTGTTTTAAATATAATACTATGACAAGGAAGGAAACTGAAACTATGGTAAAGGGACAAAATGGAAAAATACATGCAGATCCTTGGTATTACAAACTGATGAGAGTGTGCACAAGAACGAAGTGCTTGGAAATCATTTATTAGAGAAACCAAGTCCAAAAAAAGGTTGTAGAGCCAATTTAGTAAGTAAGTAATTAACTAAGGGCCATTATTACAACCTAATGATAAAGTTGATGATAGTTAACGTGAACAATAGCTTTCTTGAACGATAAAGTGACCAATAAGTTTTTTCCATTATTACAACTGTCCGATAATATAAAAAATGTAATTTATGTGGCAACATTGCAGTATATTCCGACTACTTTTGGTTGTTAAAATACGTAGTGGCAACGACTTGCTTTTGTTTCTTTCTTTAATTAAAAAAAGAATTCAATTTTTGTGCTTTATTTTTGTTCTTAATGGTAAATTGTTTTGTTTTTTGTGTTAAATTGTGTTTTTTTTTAAGTTTGCATAATTTAATTTGACTTCTTCAGCAGAAAATATGGCATCTTCAAGTTATTAAAGTTCACTTGTAAAGTTACCATGAGGACAAATCTGATGTTAGCTTATCAGTCACTTTTTAGGTTAATGTTAACTTGTAATAACCAAAAACTATTTATCTGTCAGATAGCATCCTAAAAATAACTTTTTGTAAGTTGTAATAATGGCCCTAAGAGACTGTCACTGACCTTAATTTATGTATATTATAAAACATTTATATGTTCTATTTTGGGAAGAGATTAAGAATGGGCGATTCTTTTCAATCGCAATTAAGTTTTGGAGAAATTACGGTATGTAAAAGAATTAAGTGTCTTCTAGAATTATAAATTTCCCTAAAAATCTTCTCATGCTTTAATACTTGAATTTTGATTGTTAAAATTCATTTTGCAACTGTAATATTATTAGATTTTTCTCTGTATTTTTTCATGCTCTGACCAAGATTGATGATTATGTAAATTGAGTACATTTTTTGGCCCATAAATACCCGCGTTCATTTCAGCAATAACAACAGCCAAGAGAACATCACAAAAGCAGCACCAACAGCACCAACAACATATTTAAAATCGCACACACACACACACACACGCTCATTTGAAAACACAGTAAATGCGTGTTGTGGCATTTTAAACTTTGACTTGATGAAAATACAATGACGCATATAATTTTTGAAAAATAATAAAACAAATACTACATGGCAAATGATGATGACGACGACAACATTTTTTTTTTATTTACATATATCTATACCGACTTCTTTTGGAATTAAATTTTCACATGTTAAACCACAAAAATAGTAAAATGTTTGAAATAAAAAAAAAATCCTTTTTTTTCTATTCAGTTGACTTTTTTTTCTACTCAAATGTTAAATGCGGCGACAGTTTTATAGTTTGAACTACTATAAATTAGAGCGTAAAAATGCATAAACTTATTCTCGAATGTTAGTTAAGTGCAAATTGTCTGGTAGAAGAAAAAAAAAGCACAGATGCTATTTTGAAGAAACATTTCAATGCTGCAGAAAGTGGGGGGAAATTGTAGCATGTTAACATGCATGTTGTGGAATTAAGTCGAACATAAAACTCACAGGATTTTATATACTTTTGTATCTATGAAGATATTTTTTACATGCATTGGGTGGAGTCTTTTAACTATGAGCACAAAAAAAAAAACAAAAAATTACAAACAAAATTTAAGCTAATTGTTACAAAATAACGTTAATAATGCTATAACGTTATTTTTTTACCACCATAGAAGAGGGGGCATTATGCGGTCGTGCTGATGTGTGTTGCTCCTAAACACATTGGTCAGAGATTCACTGTTTAGTGTACGGATTTTACTCAGAATCAATTTCTGAGTCAATCATCCGATACACAGTGACGTCATTTCATATGACGAGTGGGCATACATAGAAGGAGTAATTGCACAACGACAACATTTTGCACACTTATTTATATTCATAAAAGATAAAAACACTTAAAATTTCCGGAATGTCGGAGCAAGGATTCGAATCCTTTCCCATAAATCCCGAAAGTAAAATATTGTATGAAGGACAGAAAAATTGCACCAACTATATGCATTAAATATAATGAGCTTTTTATCCCTACAAAATATTTCTCAATTTGAATCAAGGATATGCTAAGCACAAATATGTCCTTTTGCAAGAACCTTAAAAAATTAAAACTTTCATTGTTTCTATTTTTAATATTTTTAACTCGCTATGTAACAGATATACATATTTGTCATCTTGCTAACCCAAGAATCAAGGTATGTAATTAAAAGACACCAAATTTCTTTTTTTAAAAAACTAAAAATACTTGTTCATTTCTTTGTTGATGTATTTTATATAAATGAGCATTTATTTAAAATTTCGCAGGAAATCCCCGGAGCTCTTATACGTATGTGTATAGACTATTTGTGCATATTTAAATATAACGTGTTGGCAATACGGATAACTATTAAAATCTTTTCTAATGAAACATTATTTTTATACATATAAAGGAAATATGTTTGTAAGTCATTTATATCGGAATAGTCAACCATTTCCGATATATTTCAACGTTCTGTTCTATTCGAAGAATTTTCAAAGGATATAAACGCTCTTCTCTTGTACCTGTAGTTTTACTTGAATTCTATTTAGAAATATGTATGAAATAATAATAAACACCCACTGAAAAATATTAATAATACTACATTTACACCTACACAAAATCTAATAGATTTTAGTTAAAATCATAAAGAAATTTTTTTGGCGTTTATTCCAGTGCTTTTTGACATATTGTGGGATTTCATTTTCATAATAAAAACAGCTGATTGAAAAAGAAAACCTTTGTATTGTATTTACAAAAATGGAAAGCTAAAAACTAATTTTTTTATATTAAAAAAAAAATACAATCGAAATTAAGATTGTTGCGTAAAAAACACCAGCATTTGTTAAATATAAAGTTTCACAAGCTGCTGCAAATGCTCTGCCCGCAATAAATGATACCTGGGAAAAGACGACTGATGCGGAAAAAGAGCAGCCAAATGGCAAGGAGTTTACTTACGACTATAACCCAAAAGGTGAACAAATAAGAGACAATATTGCAAATTTTTAAATGTAACAGTTTTATTGCAAAACAAGCAAATAAAAACTTAAAAAATAATATTAAACGTATTAAAAGCGCCTCTTCATTGGAATTCCACTGCTTTTCATTTTTGTTGGTACGTTTTCTGTAAATTAAGGTCTTTGTAATTCTACACAGTTTATTTTCATATAATTTTCATACGCTTTATTAATTATTGGTTTATCAATTTTCTCAAATGTTTATTTTTGTTAATTATTAATTTACCGCATATCTATTTTCCCCGCTCTTTTTATATATTAAAATTTTTTTTTTTATTTTTTTTTTTGTCAAACTGTCAGATTTTTCTTGTATTTGTATTTTTTGGTACATTAGAATGAAATTGATAGTTGTATCGTTGAGTATTGCAAAATTTCGTGAGATTTTGCCAAAATTTATTGACGAACTAGATTTTGTTTTGTATGGGAAATCTAGAATTGGATAAGATTTCGCTCAAAATCCCTTAAGTACTAGATTTTGTGTAGGTGTAAATGTAGTATAAATTAAAAACGAACAGAATGTAGTAAACGATTTTTTTTTGTTTTTAATCAACATAATTATTGCACTCTTATTTCAAAAATAAATTAGTTTTTTCTTTTAAATAACATTTGTTGAAAGATTAAAATGTTTATGCAAAAAAATAAATGCTTACCGGCAAACTTGTTGTATTTACAAAGATATTGCTATAATAAGGTATTTCATTGAAGCTACACTCAAAAGAAAAATCAATCCACCCGTACTCAAATCAATCTAAAGCGGTATCAATAGTACGGTGAGTACGGATTTTCTTGAATCAAATACAGAAAGATTGATTCAAGTACGGATTATTCAATCTCGAAATACTCAACTTATCCATATTCAATCCCGAATTCGTACTTTTAATAATCCAAAAATGAAATTGATTTAGTCAACCTCAAAATGCGCTTGATTTGACTGTTATAAAGTTGACTTAATCCCGAGTTCGTACTTGAGAAAAACCAAAAATGATATTAGATGAATATTTTTATGATTGATTTACTTACCCGTTTCACACCATACAGAGTTTTAATTATATAACACAAGCATCATGCCCGATATGATTTTTACTTAAAAAAATTAATGTACATATTTAACTCTGTCTGTCGCGCTCGTTGAAGATAGACGTGTTTTATAAGCTCGGCATACGGTTTATTTTTTTACGTGAACAAATAAAGTATAAAAAAAAGTAAATAAAAGAAAAGAAAAAAATACATGTATGTACATACATACATAAACATACACATTTTTTATTCTCGGTGTTGATAAACAATAACAAATAAGAAGAGCACAACTGTAAACAGTAAAAAAAAAAAAAAAAACTCTTATGAGTGCAAACAGTGCAAAAACAATTAAGCATAATGATAGAAATGCATATATCACAGTGAGTGTTAACGAAACAAATGCAGAAATAAAAAAAAGAGTCGATGATAGCAAATACCTAACGGCTAAACCTATTACTCTTACGCGATCCCTCTCACCATCTATTTTTAATAATACGGTTGATACACTAACAAATATAAAACCTTCAAGCATTGCCTCAACGGCAAAAACAATTTTAATAAGTGATAAAAATATTAACCCTCAATCAGGCACAATAGAAAACTCTGTATCACCTTCGGTGTCTAATAATACGGTTGATTCGAATACAATAAAAAATATAAAACCTGCAAGTGGTGCCTCAGCGGCAGAAACGATTTTAACAAGTGATGAAAAGATTACCCCCAAATCAGGCATGATGGAAAACTCAGTATCACAGGTGAAAAGCGGTCAAAAGCCTCAAGTACAAGTTGGAATGGATAGGTACATAACAGTGCTAAAACGGGGTCGCAGCCCAACTTCTTCTGCAGTTGCTTCTGTCCCAAAAGTTTTAAAAGAGGGTACAGCTGATAGAATAAGTTCTCAAAATCGGTTTGCAATTTTGGAAGAGGAATCCTCGGAAGCACAAAACGTTACAAAATCTTCTAAGCCACCCCCGATATATCTTAGAGAGCAAAACTCAAGTGATTTAATAAAGAATTTGATCTCGGTAATAGGTGAAAATTCTTTTTATGTAGCTGCAATAAAACGTGGTAGTATAAATGAAACTAAAATACAAGTTAATCGTGAAGATGATTTTCGTAAAGTAATAACTAAATTAGAAGCACTAAAAAAAAACTTTTATACATACCAACTGAAGAGCAGTAAAGGTCTTCAGGTAGTGATAAAGGGCATTGATTCATGCGTAGACCCAGGTGAAATAAAAACGTTTTTAGAAGAGAAGGGCTTTAAAATTAAAAATGTAGTTAATATTAAAAATAGAGAAAAAAATCCCCAGCCACTATTTCGTGTGGAGTTAGAACCCGGCGACGTTAAGCTTAAAAAAAATGAAACTCATCCCATTTACAGTCTGAGATATATCCTGTATAGGAAAATAACGATAGAGGAGCCGCATAAAAGGAACGGTCCCGTGCAATGTTTAAACTGCCAAGAATTTGGTCACACTAAGGCATACTGCCATTTAACACCTGTTTGCGTTGTATGTGGAGAATTGCATGGCACAGCTCTCTGCGATAAGTCTAAAAACGACCCCAATGTAAAAAAATGCAGCAACTGTGGTGGTAATCACACTGCCAACTATAGAGGATGCCCTGTATACTCTATCGTCAAGCGCTCGGTTGGACCGAAACCTAATCCACCTCAAATTCAGGAAACACATCAAAATAATACTAATGACATTCATGTACCGCAGCCTAGTAATAACAGAACATCCTACGCTAACGTCCTAAAATCAAACCATATGCCAATGCAAGGTGATTTGCCAAATAATGATGAGACCCCAGTTTCTAATTTAAGTCGTCTAGAAAAAACCATGGAAACACTAGTACAAACAGTAACAAACTTTACGAATACAATGGGTAATATGATGCAGGAAATGTTAAGAATGCAATCGATGTTATTGCAAGCTGTACTTAACAAGCCATGAATTGTTTAAAAATTTGTTTTTGGAACGCAAACGGCATTCGCCAACATAAAAATGAACTAGAATACTTTCTTAAAAGTAAACAAATTGATGTAATGATGGTTTCTGAAACTCATTTGACCTCAAGAAATACGTTTAAAATTAATGGTTATTTATTATATGATACCAAGGACCCTCGAGATAGAGCTTGTGGAGGTTCTGCTATTTTGATAAAAACCCGAATCAAACACTACTTAATGTGTGATCATCGTGAAGATTATCTGCAAGCAACGAATATTTGTGTTGAAGAGCTAAATCGAAACGTTGTACTTTCATCTTTATACTCTCCACCTAGATTTTCAATATCAGAAAGCCAATATTATAAATTTTTTAAATCATTAGGACCCTGTTTCCTAGCCGCTGGCGATTACAACGCTAAACATACCTTCTGGGGTTCACGGCTCATTACACCAAAGGGTCGTGTTTTGTATAATACAATGTCTAAAATGGATTTAAATGTGGTCGCGAGTGGACAACCAACTTATTGGCCTACTGATCAGCAAAAAATTCCAGATGTCATCGATTTTGGCGTGGTTAAAAACATCCCCGCAGAAACGATTCACGTTGAAGCTTCTTTAGAATTATCTTCTGATCACACACCTACAATTCTTACCATATCAAACCCTTATAGAATTGTATCTCCGTCTGGTTACTTAGTGACGTCAGCCACACAAATAAATTGGTTAAAATATAAAAAATATCTCAGTACCCACTGCACTGAAAATATTCCGCTTAGAACACCGGAGAATGTGAATCTTTCTATTGTAAATTTTGACAATTATCTCAAACTAGCTGTTCAACATTCTAGCATAGCCCGCAAAAATATCAAAAATAGTAAAATATATTCTACTGATGTCGAGCGTCTCTTGACTGAAAAAAGGAGAGTTCGAAGAGAGTGGCAATTGCACAGATCCCCTCAACTTAAAAATTTACTAAAAGAGTGCACAAAAAGGCTAAGAAACTTACTGCAGTCTCAAAAAACGGCTTCTCTGGAAAAATATCTTAAGGAACTTGATGCAACTCCTCAATCTGATTACTCATTATGGCGTGCAGCTAGAAATCTTAAAAGACCAGTTATCACTAAACCACCATTAAGAAACTTAAATGGACGTTGGGCACGAAATGACATAGAAAAAGGTAATATTTTCGTTAATCATTTGAAAACCGTATTTACCCCTCATACATCTTTCGATACTGCGGTCGAGTTACCACCTGTTGCTGTTAGATCAGCTGTTCCACTAAGGTTTGAAGTAAGAGAAATCGAGAAGGCTATTCATGATTTAAACCCCAAGAAAGCCCCTGGTTTTGATAAGATCAGTAACAAAATGCTTTTGGAGCTACCCAGCATAGCAAAGAAAATTATTCTACTAATTTTTAATGCTATTTTACGCCTTGAATACTACCCACAAGAGTGGAAAGTATCCTTAGTTACCATGATACCTAAACCAGGAAAGGATCCCACAAAAGTTGAGTCATATAGACCTATAAGCTTATTGTCTAATATATCAAAGCTTTTTGAGAAACTTCTAGTGTCTAAATTAACGCCGATTTTAAATGGTAACAGATGTATTCCCAATCATCAATTCGGTTTTAGAAGAAAACACAGCACAATTGAACAAACTCATCGAATAGTAAATGTCATAAGAAAAGCCTTTGAAGAAAAAAAATATTGCTCAGCACTCTTCATCGATGTGTCTCAAGCTTTTGATAAAGTCTGGCATGAAGGTTTACTACTGAAATTGCAGCAAAACTTACCAGCAAATATACACAAGCTGTTACAAAGCTACTTAGTCGGTCGTCAATTTATTATAAAAGAAGGCGAATTTTTAAGTCCTCCACAGCCAATTAGCGCTGGAGTCCCACAAGGCAGCATCCTGGGCCCTCTATTATACTTAATTTATACTTCGGACTTGCCAACAAACAGCTACACCCATACCTCAACATTTGCGGACGACACAGCTTTTCTAAGCGTACACGCAAACTGTCAAGAAGCATCTCGTTATCTACAGGATCATATATTTGAACTAGAAAGGTGGTTAAAAAAATGGAGGATAAAGATCAATGAGCAAAAATGCGCACATATAACATTCACATTGCGTCGGGAAACATGCCCCCCTATTAAAATAAATAATCAAATAATACCCCAACACTCGCATGTAAAATACCTCGGTATACATCTAGATCGGCGTTTAACGTGGAAATGGCATATAGAAGCGAAATTAACTCAAATGAAACTAAAAGCAATTCAAATTAATTGGCTCATTGGAAGAAATTCTGTTCTTAGTCTCGATTGCAAACTTCTACTCTACAACTCTATCTTAAAGCCAATTTGGTGCTACGGTATTCAGTTATGGGGCACTGCCTCGGCTTCTAACATCGAAAAAATTCAAAGGCGCCAAAATAAACTTCTTCGAATAATCACAGCCGCTCCCTGGTACGTCAAAAACTCAAATATCCACAAGGATCTCAATGTGCCATTAGTAAAAACTATGATAACGAAATATGCAGTAAAATATTTAAAAAGGCTGGAACTGCACCCAAATCCATTAGCTAGAAATATTTTAAATTATGGCGGCCACACTCGCTTAAGAAGAAGAGACACTGCAGCACTCACCCAATCAGATGAGCGATAAACACCTATATATGTAAACAGAAACCGTGATGACTAAATCTTTTGTATTTGGCACTGGCAGGACATAAAGCAAATATTAGGATAAGATTTGATTAATTATTGTTAGTTCATATTTAATATATGAAGATTCAATAAATAAATAATGAAAGAAAAAAAAAAAAAAAAAAAATATTTAACTAAAAATATACACTAAGTGAGAACTTTTTAAAGTTTAAAAAGTAAAATTGATTTAAATTTTAGCATGAAAATAATGTGTTTTCTTTCTACACACAACAAGCAAAATGGTTTTTAGCTACTTGTGTGTTGTTGTTGTAGTGGCTACAACAAATTTTTTTAAGTTATATGAGATTAAAATGCTCATTTTGTAATTTTACTCTCTGGGTGGCACCTACCAACGAAAAGTTTAATCTTTTTTTTGTACTTGGTTTAAGAATTTTATACTTACTTAAAGAAATTCCGGGATTAATTTTCGAAAGTTATCCCGTTAAGGATTGTTTTGAGTTCGTTCTAGTGTTATTCGTACTTGAATTTTAGAGTACGAATCGTACTTAAAGTAAGTATAAAAAGCTTAATTTATCACGAGCGTTTTTCTTTCTGTGTAGTTCTACTCAAAAAACTTCAATAAACAAACAAAGTGGAAGTATTGGGATACCTTCTTTCATGATTTATTATCTACTGCAACGAAGTTTCTTATTAGAAAATTAAACGGAGTAAGAAAGTTCTGGACTGTCAGAAATGACACTTATAAATAATCTGTATATTTTTGATCTCGTTGTATTGCAAATTTATTACAAACGGCAAAAGCTAATGCCAAGATATTGCATATTGCATAGACATACACAGGACTTTAAAACCACATTAAAATATTTTTATATATATCCGATAATTTATCCGATTTTATTATATAGCCTTCCTTAAACAAATGTAAAAAAAATTGAATTCAAAAATCTAATTTTTAACTAAAGTGCTTCTTTTCTAATCTATTGGGCATATTTTAAACGTAGCTTTTATTAGTTGTTCTATTTTCACCCTTTTAGTTTAACCATTTTTGGCCATCCTCACACCACTGTGCAGTGTTCGTCCGACTGGCAGGCTGACTGTCCATGTAAACAGATAATTTAATAAAATTTGGTAAGTATGTTTTTATTGTCATAAGAACGAATGGAGGGAATCGGTCTATAATTTTACATAGTGCCCATACACAAACATCTTTCCGGAAAAGTCTTTGTTAATAAAAAATATTTTTGATTAAAAACAAGTTTATTAAACAAATTTTCATAGAAAATGCGTTTCATAAACCTGCTATAAACCTAAAATATATTTTATCAATATGGGGGATAGCCTATAATGTTCTTTGTACATATAAACCATTTTATTGTGTTGCTATTTTTATAAAACTTGGTCCAAACATATTTTGTTGAAAACATCTTTTAATGCTATATTTTTCTTATATATAACATAATTTTGTTTTGCCGGGTTAATGAGTGCCCATGGGTGTAAATTAGTGTAAACTCTGGAAAAATTTTCTGTATAAACTGTGGTGTAGGGTATAAAATGGTCCGGCTTCACCGACTTGTTTTTCTCTTTTTGTTTGAGTGCTATAAAAAATAGAAAAATATAAAAAATATTCTTTTTTAGCAATATAACCACTTTTTTTTTGTTTTTATAAAATTAATCTTGGCGTTTAAAAGAATTTAAAATTTTGTACATTTTTACTGCTCTTATTTGAATAGTTTGAGAACATCAAAAATTAAACGTTGCCTTACTTATGGGATTCGAATTTACCTCTATTTTTTGACAAAACTTATTTACAATTATATTGGCAGTAAAGTTGCAGTAATTGAATAAGAAAAATCCAGAAAACTCCCGCAGAAGTTTCCCGAAAAATGTGTGGGATCCGGAGATTTTTTTTTACCGGGAAATGCCGTATGAAAAACACTAATGGTAACATAATACAACTTTAAATTAGTATTGTGGTTATTTTGTTGAACTGTTTATGGTTTTTAATCCAAATTTTTAATATTTTATTCAGGCTTAAGTTCATTAAATTTAATTTTTCATTAAATTATTTTTATGAAGAAAGGAATTTTGCAACATGAAATGAATTAAAATTTATTGATAATTTGAATTGAACACAGGTTTTCATGGACAGGTAGCCCTGACATGTTTCGATTGTTACCACAAAATCTCTTCAGAGGCGACAGTAAGGATAAACATGTAAACTAATTAAAGTAGATAATCATTTAAAAACAAATTTCGATCTACCAATTTGGTTTACAGATTGATGTTTGACTATTGACTGGCAGCCGACTTCGATGGTTGTGAGTGTTAAGACGGCAAACCCATCTGAAGAGATTGTGTGGTAACAATCGAAACATGTCAGGGCCACCTGTCCATGAAAACCTGCGTTCAATTCCCAGCTCAGTCAAGAATGAAAAATTATCAATAAATTTTAATTCATTTCATGATGCAAAATTCCTTTCTGCATAAGAATAATTTAGTGAAAAAATTTAATTTAATGAACTTAAGACTGAATAAAATGTTAAAAATTTGGATTAACAACTTTAAGGAATTTATTAAAAAACTATAATCAGAGAAGAGATTAAAAGCAAAAACTAATTCCAATAGCTTTTAGACATTTAAATCCAAACAAAACTTTAAATAATGTCAAAGGGGTAATATGCGGTCCAGACATCGATAAAAGTCACCAGAATTACCAGATAAAAGAAGTCACTTGGCAGCAGTAAATTAGGAACGACGCTGCAGATTTACAATTTCAACATCGAATTATCATTTACCCCTGAATAAAAAACGATTATTTAATTTAACAAGCTTCAACTACGAATACGTTGCTCCACCACTATTTGTGTGATGCATGTGTAAGTTGGAAAAACTATTGTTATTAAAATCCTATAGCTATAATGGCATTTAAACAAAGAACAAGTGTAAGAAATGCCTTCAAAATATAATACAAATATCAATTTGGACCAATCTGAGTTGTTAATGACACGTGTTCTACAATAATTCTTACTAAATTATCTCAATTATTTTAATCTTACTATTACAAATTTCCATGGTTTTGCATTTCTTTAAAAACACTTTAACAATTTTATATAAATTCTTTTTATAGACATTAATTTAAAAATTCTTAGAGTATGTTCGAAAACTATTTTCCATTTTGCATGTCGTTGTAATTATCAAATACAATTTTAACAAACTTTCACCCAAAGAAGATAATAAAAAAAAGTTTTAAATCAATTTTGTAGCCAACATAAAACTTTGGAACTGTAAAAGACAACTAAAAACCAGTGAAGGAGTAGACAACGATGAATGTAAATAATATTTAAGCCAAAATAAAACTTCTTTTTGAAAAAGAAATTAAATCTATTACTCAAAGTTAGAAAAAAGCTGCATTAAGAATCTAGTTCGAAAATTAAATATGCAGATAAGTGAGAAAGTTGGGAATAAGGACTTTATATTTAATAAAGATCTGCAAGGAACTTAATAATGATGTTCATGAATCCTTAATTTTTTATGCGCTTCGTTCTTATTCAGTAAGATAATTAAAGGCCCAACTAAAATATGCTCAAGTTGGCTTAAGCAACTGTGCGAATGTTTGTAAATCACAAGTGTCAAACCATATTAAACTTTAGGAAACTTTTTGGTAAGTGTAAAGATTCTGTCATTTGCTTAAGCAAAGTGCAAAACTGATTGCACTTTCCGTACGGAATCAAATGTTTTTTGATTTTATTTTTTTAATACATTTGAGAGACTTTTTGTTAATTTTTGACAGAAGCTTAAGCAAGCATAGTTAGTTGGGCCTTAACTATGACATGAAAGCAATTAACACTCGATATTTAAGAGCCGAGAGCAGTGTTGCCTATTTAGCCGTTTAGTGGCTAGATTTAGCCATTTTTCACCTAGTTTAGCCATTAAAAAATGAGTTAAGCCATATTCCAAATTGTTTAACCATAAAATTTTTTTTCCGTTTTTTTTGAAAATAATAATTTCTATTTTCTTATAAAAATTTTTAAAATTGCTTAAAGTAAAGTAAACATTTTTAACAATAAAAACGCATTAAATTTAAATCACAACTTTTTCACAAAAAAGCAACAAAGCAACATCTCTTTGCGTCCAAAAATGCAACAGTGTATTGTGTGCAGGTGACATCAAGAAATGTTAAGAATTTTCGGAATTTACTTTAATATTGCTCTCACTTCCATGGTCTAATGCTGAAGTAGAGAGGGTATTTAGCCAAATAAGCGTCGTTAAAAGTAATTTAAGAAATAGGTTACATTTAGTAACCGTTAATTCGATTTTATCAATTAGGTAAATATTTTTACCATAACAATAAAATATTTTTTATCTCTTTTATTTTTTTTTTCGAGATTTGGACTCAAAATGTAGGGTACATGTGGTTATGATATTGATTTACCTTCAAAATATTTAAAGCTAATAGGTACAAGTGATTCCTATTTGATGAACAATAACGATATCGAATTTATAGACGGCTTAATTTTTAAAATGCTAAAAAAATATTTTATTTTCGTTTATTTTTACGTTACAAATTGATCTTAATTTCCTATTTCATTATAAAAAACTTTTAATGAATTAGTTTTGATTTGTTATTGAATTTTAATGTGTTTTTATTTAAAATATATTTTAGCCATTATTTTGCGTAAATTTATCAATTTTTGGTCACCAAGTTTTGGCAACACTGGCCGAGAGAGATGCAGTTAGTTTATTCACTTATACAAGAGAATATGAACATTAACAAATGTGAAACAAAACTACCATTTAATATATCTCGATTGAGTTCATGGAAAAACAATATGCTTTAAAAGCCAGTGTTCTCAGTTGTAGCAAAAGAAAAACATTTAAGAGAGATAAAAAAATCACATGTAAATTAATTGGTTTCAATGTAAATTTACAATAAAATTTAATTTATCTAATTTTATTTTCAAAAAATTAAATATTTTTCAGCACTTTTTTTTGCTTGGAAGTACCCTTAAAAAGTACTTACCAAGAAAATTCAAAATTCTTTATAAAGTACAGATATTATTATAAAGAAAACATAAAAGGGAAAATTATACGAATTTTTTTAAACTGGCAACATTTCTATTGAGTATTGATAATGAATAATGAGATGAGAGCGAGAACTGTGAAACAAAAGTCCAAGGCGAATTCACTAGAAGGTGAGGTCAACTTAACCACAACATTGCTTTTGTGGTCCGATTGTCAAAAATATTGCTAGAAAGAAAAAGGTTTGTTAACCATAAAAAACTTTAGTTTGTATACAAACTTTGATAACTCGACCATCGAAAAAAACCATATGTTGACTTAACCCCGTTAATCAAACAAACAAGATTGTATGACGAAGAAATAGTATTTGCGTATGTGCATTTGTGTATGTATTATATTTTTTACACCAAATACTCATTTGCATTCTATGCTGAAGAAGATGCGCAATAGAAAATTTTTTTTTGTACAATCTTGTTTTTTTGATTCACGACTTTACCCCACCTTCTACTGAATTCGCCTGGAAAGCAGTGGTTTCAATGAACAGCCTCTTTGTGTTAACGATATGAAACACAATTAGTCAATTCACAAGGTATCCTAACATGTCATATTGTCAAAATGTCCTAATATTTCACAATGGTTTAAAAATATTGTTGTACGGCTCAGCCGCTCAGCGCTGGACTTTTCTGATTAATTACGACAGCACAATAAACACAGCAAGCAACGTTCTATTTATTTAAGACACTTTTTGTTAACAAACCAACAACAATATTTTTAAACCATTGTGAAATATTAGGCCATTTTGACAATATGACATGTTAGGATACCTTGTGAATTGACTAAATGTGTTCACTAGTAGAATGAATAAAACAACAGTTTGTTCAGTAATCTCAATTTTATTCGAACACGATCTTCAGTGAAGGTACATTTCCATTTGTTTCTGAATGAAGTTGTTCAGGCAAGGCAGCCTTTTTATATTTAATAAAATAATTATGAAGATTGTAATTTAAAAAAAGCACACTCACAAAATAGATAAAATATTTTCATTAATTAGCAAAATTATTCTAAATAATGGTCTATTATAAAAACATCTTGAATCGAAGAAATAATAATTTGAAAATTTGTTTTTGTTTTAAATGTAAGTTAGGCGAACGAAATTTTCGTTCTTAATCGAGATCCACTTTTCGCCTTTTTTGAATGATTTTTTTTTAGTGGAAATTTGGCGACTATTGCTTAATTTTGTTGTTGTTTTGTTTCGATATATTAATCAGGCTTAAGTTCATTGAATTTAATTTTCATTAAATAATTTTTATGAAGAAAGGAATTTTGCAACATGAAATTAATTAAAATTTATTGATAATTTTTCACTCTTGACTAAGCTGGGAAATGAACCCAGGTTTTCACGGACAGGTTGCCCTGAATAGTTTCGATTGTAACGAAACAATTCCTTCAGAGGGGTTTGCCGTTTAACGCTTACCGCCATTGACGACGGATGACGTCAATAGTCAAACATCAATCTTTAAACCAAATGGTATTTTTTCTTGGTAGATCGAAATTTGCTTTGAACGAATGATTACCTATTTTAATTGATTTACATGTTCTTCCTTACTTCCATTTTTCGTACTTTTTTGTCAATAATTCTTCTTGAAATGCAAAGTACATTTTTTGTGTTTCATGTGTTTGCCTTTCTTTTTCTTATTGACCTTTTTTAGCACAACTTGAAGGACAAATGTAAACATAAAACTCGTACTCTAGTTGTTAACAATAATTAGTATTGTGGTTATTTAATTGAACTGTTAATGGTTCTAATCCAAATTTCAATATAATATGTTCAAAAGTGTTCGCTAAAAATAGTTTTGTTGGAGGCGACCATATTCCAAAATATTTTTTTCCTGGGTGTATGTATTTACCTTCTCTATATGAAATCTTCCTATTTCTCTTCAATTTAAGCTCTTTCACTCTTTGCTATAACTTAATAAAGGGATTCACAATGGCCCCAACAGGTCTCTGGGTGAATGTTGAAACGAAAAACCATACACCAATCTTCCATACCTACTTGCTAAAAGTTATACAAAATTTTAAAACTAAAACAAAATAATTAGTATTGTGGTTATTTTAAGGAACTGTTAATGGGTTTAAATCCAACTTTTCATCTTTTTAATCAGGCTAAAGTGCATTGAATTTAATTTTCATTAAATTATTTTTATGAAGAAAGGAATTTTACAACATGAAATGAATTAAAATTTATTGATAATTTTTTACTATTGACTGAGCTGGGAAATTAATTCATTTCATGTTGTAAAATTCTTTTCTTCATAAAAATGATTTAATGAATATTAAATTCAATGAACTTAAGCCGGGATAAAATATCGCAATTTGGATTAAAAACCATTAAGAGTATTAAAATTGATAATTCTTCAGAACATTACAATACTGCATAATACTTTTATCACATTTTCCAACTGTGTTTTACATCAAAAATTTGAGAAAACACCTTTAAGAGCTGCCAAACTATCTACATAGTATATTCACCTTCAATCCTTTCTCCACATTATCCTGTATAAAATCTGTGGCTTTTAATGTCTCCGGAATGTTTGCCTTAAACATGAGTGGTATTCTTGTCGTTTCATATACCGGAGACCCTAAAAAATTTGTAGGATGTTATATGAGTTTTTTTCTTTTAACCGACTGTTGATGGGCCGTTAATCTAGACTAAGAGAATCCATCATGTACCTCCGGAAGAAGAATTTTGGCAAGGTCTCAATCAAATGGGATAAGCAGGGGCAACGGAGTTTTTCCTAAATATATTTGATATTAAAAGTTTGCTTGGATTTGAAAAAGTCTGATTCTTAATAAAAATATCAAATCGATTTATTTTTTACCAAACACCACGGAATACAACTTTATACATAACGTTTGCTTCGTATTCGTCCATTTTTTTTTAACTTAATTGTCATACGTATGTGTAATATTGCAATATACATACAAACATTACTTATACGTATAAATACATTTAAATGGAAAATTTACTGTATTTAATAAAAACTCGGTAGTTTATATTAAAATTTATATAAAAATACAAAATTTAACCTTTTTTGTTCTGGAAGGTTAATGAGAAATATGCGTACTGGGTACTTTTGCTATTCCTTATATTTTATTTATTTTTAATTGAATGCATGTATATTCTCTTCATATATTTTGTTCCAAAAAATTATTAGCAGTTTCTTAAAATTTTTTTGCATTTAAGTACAAGCTTTTAAAACGAAATCTTTTAATGGTTTGTAAGTGGAGCCGAATTTTTTTAAGCTTTGAAATTTATTTTTAGCTGTAAACAAACAATTGCAAGAAAAGGGCACCATTATTAACCATCTAAATGGTGTGTTTATTACCATCGAAATTACGTAGGGGTTAGCTGTCAAATAAACTGTCATATTACTCTCACTTTTTGATATTTATGATCAGTTTACTCTAGCAAGTTATTATGAATAGACTCAAACTTGAACAACTCTACCAAATTTTACAAATCTTACACTAAATAGGACGTTTAAGTACCGTAAAAAATTTGATTAACAATTTATATCGGTTGTTGAGCAGGCTATCGGCCGAGCCAGCAATTTCCACGGGACTTCGAATAAAATACAAAGGCTTAATAAGAGACTGGATGTATCATGCAAATGTAGTTATATTAGAATTCCTTTAAAAACATTTATAAAATATAACAAATATAAAATATTTAGAGATATGGATTTAATTAATTTTTACATACTTTTTGGTATGAAAGTTACTGGGAATATAAAAAAAATTTCTTGGCTTCAAGTATCACGTCTAGGTCACCTCGCAATTAAATTTTTTTTTTACAAAAGAAAATGAATAGTGAAGGCGCTTCGTGACAATTAACTTTTGTGACTGTAGTCTTATGTATTATAAATTTTCGGAGTTGAAATGGCGTTGCAAGATTGAAATTTCATTAAATTACGGTGCTTTGGGAGTAGCGTTAATATCGGGTATTTGAGATAATTTCTACATTTTAGGGTTATTTTTAAAATTTTTTAAAATCTTAAAACTGGTGTGTAAATACTTTTAAAATATGAAGTATTTAACAAATTTCGTCTACTTTATCTACAATATTTACCGCTGATTTTTTAATCTTGCCTGCATCTACTCTATACACCACTGGGATCACATCACTAGTAATTTTTTTAACAGCAAAAATACAGCCAATTTTGTGAAATTTTTTAAAGTTTCCATATTGTGTAAATAAATATGACTTTGAATAAAGTCGAAGTCAAATTATTTTTTTCAGGTCTCAGAAGACTTATTGCCTGTTTAACGATTACGAACGTTAACGTTCGCATACAAAATTTCTATGAAAACATTCAGTTTTAAAAAGTGTCACAACTCGAAATAATACTATAATTAAAAGCAGAACTCTTTAGTTGATAATGTGCGAGCGATATAAGAAACATAAAAACAGAAAATACGGCATTTGTCCAGATTAAGTAGACAGTGACGCAAAAGAAATTTCATTATCATTAATAAGCCAACTTATATACGAGTTTGTCATTTTTATAGCGCAATGGTCTTTTTTTGATTAAAGGGGTTGTAAAGATATTAAATTGTGAACATCTTGCGACTTAACTTCACAGTGGATTTAAACCCCTTGATATGTTACTATTAAGTACTTACCAAATGACCCTGTGTGAGTGAACGATCATTTGCACACAGAGGTAGAAAGTTTCCCCAAAAGTATACACTTACCACTTGTTTACGAGCCGAAGCTGTCTTAATTCCACGCTATTCATTAATCCCAGCAGCTTCTGTTGAATAACAACAGCACATTTTGCCGAACTTTCCAAGTAAAAGTAAGAAAGCGTTCCATGTGAAAGTAAGCTTAAACCACAGCCACCACGTGCACCCCGTTAGTATCTTTTCGTTAGAAAGAATGCTCTCCGTTGACCCGTTTTATGAGTTCATGCCTTGGCACTCCTCCATCGGACGGCAAATAACTTACTGAAGAACAATCTTCTATTAGAAAAGCAATAATTCTACAAAGACAATCATTCTGAATGCTTCCGGTGCTTGGACCCACTGAGCGCTTCTGACTCAGTTAAGTACTGGGCTAGAACTTCAAACCTAATGAAGTCCATTGGACCCCAAGGAGCTCTCTTTTTTGAATGTTTGGTACATTCCAGGTAGCATCCACCTGAATTTAACTCTTAAGTAGACACCACCACCACCTGGGCCTGGCTGGGACCCCTTTTTTTGTGTATGGAGTTTTGTCTGGCTATCGAAAAAACTCACACAAACGAACCCCTGGGCCTGGCTGGGACTTCTTATATATGTATGAAGTTTTATGGCTGTAGCAAGAACATTTTGTTGCCAACTAGAACTATTATTTGAAATTAAAGTAAAGAAAGAATTTTTATGTGTTGCGTATGCTTTTAGATGCGTTTCGTTTAGATTTTATTTACAAGAGTACATATTAAAAAGGGCAGAGCCTGGCCGGGCCCAGGTGTATAAAATTTGCACAAAATTTTCATTAGGCAAATTGCCACGCCCACGGTATTTAAATTTATACTTTTTCCGCTTTCTTGTAAAAAATATTTTGATTGAGGAATACATAAAGTTTCGTTCTAATATATTTAATAATTACATGAAAAAACTGGAAAAAGTATATACTTAAGGGTTAAAATGTATGCGATTACGAAAAGATGCCAGTGTAATTAAGCGCCAAGGCTTACAAAATAACCAAGGCAGAATTTATTTACCGCAGGGAATGTAACATTAAGAGGAAGGCATCCCCAAGATACTTTAACTACGCCCCCTTAAGAGACGCAGCACATCCCTCAGGAAATGCAGCATATACACTAAAACCAATCTACCACAGACCCTACAGACAAATTTTTCAAAAATGAAAAAATTAGACATCCAGAGGAAACTTGATTTCACAGTTATATAAATATTGTTCCACTCCAGAAATTCTCTAATTTTAAGTCAACTGAGTTGAACTTATCCTGGTCAAGCGTTTTAATTAAAATAAATAGCAGGATAACGAAATAATTTTTGCTTACTAAGAATTCATTAAAAAAATTCAACTAAAAAAGAAAACAAAAAACAATTTGAAAACTTTTATATTTCAACTTTTAAGAAGATTAGTTTTTGATTGTTTTTAACCCCATTTATGGTTTGTTCATCCATTGTTGCAATTTAACAAATATTTTGGTTTATTAAAAACCAATAATAAAAAAAGAAAAAAGATGCAAAAACTATCAATGTTTCGCTAAAGTTAAGTCAAACGGAAATCAATATGTGGTTGTTAAAAATATTTTTCACAACAAAAATAAAAAAGAGGGATTGTAAAAACAAATTTCAAAGAAAATGAATCATTTTTATTATTTGTTAAAACCATTCTTTTTTTTTTTTGCTATCCTTAAAAAATAAATTTTAACATGAAATATGAATGTAAAAAATGTACATAAAAATATTTTATAGATGGTTTGATTTTTGGTATATTGAAATAATAAAAAAGCATAAACGAACTAATATTAAAATTCCAATAGCAAACTACAAACAATATAAAAATGATGATGGAATGTACGAATATATAAATATGTATTTGCAATGCCAGGAAACAGTAACGAACTGTAAAATAAAAAAAACAAGAATTTAACCCAAATAATCTTTAATAAGTTATATAGACATACACACACACATATATATACCCAGTAAAAAAAATTTGTGATTTTTGAAGCACTTAAGAGAAAAAGCGCATAATCGAGCGCTTCGATAATAGGGCTCTTATAAAGCAGTAAACGATAACGAATAAAATATACAAAAAAGCTGCTATTTTAGTGCTGACAACGAAGAAGGTTTTAAAGCGATAACAAAATAAAAACATATTATGGTTTACGAAAATGCTTGATTAAAGGCATTTAAACCAGTAAAAGAAAAACATGAATGAATATGTTAATTTAGTTAGCCTTTAAAAAAGCACTTTAGGAGTGCTTTATATGCGTGTTTTATTATGTTAAAAGAAGCGCTTATTGTCAGCAGAAATTAGTGCTCCAAACCGGGAACACCCCATACAAAAATCAGGCATCCCATCAGCAGCTTTGAAGCGATTTGAGGTTTGAATTCATACATAAAACCTGCTCCTTTTGGAGCACGTTTTTTACTGGGTATATATATATATATATATATATATATATATATATATATATATATATATAAATTATAAGCAAATATTCAACATAACATACTAACAAGTATTAGTTTACATGCAATACATATTAACATAAAATCCTAAAACCGGTTATAGAGACAGAGAAGTAAAACTGGAATATTGTTGGTTAAAATAAAGTATTTTCCTTTAATAAAGGAACCTTTCCAAGCATTTCAAATTATTAAAACAAACATTCGAAACGTAACTTTTACAACATGGTAACTGTTTGAATACATTTTTTTTCATATCTTGTGCGTCACACGATCAAATTTTGCTTCAAATTAAGTTTTAAGCTTCAAAAATCTTACACTTTTTGTATAACACATTCATACTTCAAAAATTTTATGCGATCTTGCTTTTTAATTCAATGTCCAATAGTGTGTTTCATTTTACAGGCAACAAAACAGCTGATTGCAATCTTAATGAGCAACAACAATAAATTTCAGTATTATATCATAAATTTAAATTGGGAGTTTAGCACGTCATTAATAAATTAATTAATTAATAATAAATTTTGTATTCCCGAAAATAACTTTTGAGAGCAAATTTTATGTTTGTCTTTATAACCCAGCAAAAACTTTACTTACCTGGTAAGTTAGCAAGTAATGTCGAAAAAATATAAACACTACTTATTTTTCGGCTGAATAACTACTTATTCTTTTTCGAGTTGTCCACAGAATTCAGTACTTACAATACACTTACTAGAAGTCACAAAATATCTAGTTATTATTTAACTACCAGTAAGTTGAATTTTTAGTACTTACAGTATACTTACTAGACGCCAAAAAATAACTAGTTTGTATTTAATTAGCGCTAGTTAATAGACATAATAAGTAGTTATAGATCTAGTTACCAGTAAGTAAATATTCAGTACTGAAAACAAGACAACTAATAAGTAGTTATTTAGATGATTATTAGTAAGCCAATATTCATAACTGAAAATAATAGTAGTGAAAAGTACTTACTGAGGTCATTACTAGTAAGTACTTATTGAGGCTTTCAGAATAATGAAAATTGTAATAACAACTACTTACCACTAGGGATATCGATTATTCGACTTTTTTCAATAACCGGTTGTCGAATATTACGAATTGTTGCAATTTTAAAAAAACCGGTTTTCGGTTAAGCAATTTTTAAATAACCGGTTAACCGGCTTTAATTCGAATACTTAAAAACACAAAAATCAAATAAGTTTTTAAAATAAAACGTTAATTTGAATAAGGAACCAACAAAATACATAGATATGACTTAGATCAGACCTAACAAATATTTTAGGATAAAATCGAAGAAAAGTGGGACCAGTAAATTGATCAAACTTTAGCTTAGTTTTCAACAATTTTTTATTGATTTACTAAACTTTATTTGTAAGAAGACGTTTGTATAATGTAATTTACTAACTGTTGAATGATATTTGATCTAGACAAACGTTTTGAAAAAGCAAATAAATAATAGGAATTTTATAAAGTTTTTATTTGAAATATTCTCTCAAATTTATTTTGAATGAGTTTTAATTAGTTGGTGGTTAAGCTACGAGTATCTATATAAATCAACCATATTTTTCAAACGTTGCAAACAAAACCTCTTAGCCAGGATTATCTATTTCAAATTATTTTGTTTCAGCATTATAGAAACGAATAGTGGACTGAACATTCTTTTTGTGTACAATATCTGTCAATTCGTCGACTACAAAATTTAAAACATTCCATGACATTGTTTGGTTTCTTCAATTTTGTTTTTTAGTTCTTGGTGCTTTAATAAATGAAACTGGTAGAAATTTTTCACATATCGTTGATTCCCTCGTAATGCTGTATTTTTCAGCATGAAGAGATGCTAGAACTACTTAAGAGTTTTTAGTGCGTTAACGGGCATTTCGCCCTCGGCAACACAACGGGCTAATATTTCACCCAATGATTAATTTTTTGCAGCGTATTTTAGTAAAGTAGTATTTATCGTCTCCATAGAACTACTTCGAACGGAGTTAAGTTTCATTTGGATCACATTAATGTCAAGAATGTATACTAATTAAAGGTGATTAATAAGTGACATGGAAGAACCTTTGTAACTTATCATTTTAGGGCACTTCAGGCAACTGTCTTTGTCTTATTAATCGCGTTCGAAAAATATCAAGAGATAATCTTTATATAAAAATATATTTAATATTTAGAACACTCTTGCACAAATTACAATTTACTTTTTAACTGCACACGTTTTTGTAGAATTTTGAATAGTTTTTGGTTTTTTTTCAACAAGAACACACGCTTTTATAAACGATTTGTATTTACAGTGTTCATAATGTTTTTTGACATTTGTTACGTTTTGTTTTGACATTATTCATTAAAAGTTTAAGTTTGGCCAATTATCAATTAGAAAATACTTAAATTACGGGTACATCTACAACAAGAGTAAGGAAAATGTATATAAATTACACAGTACTAAAATAACCGGTTTATTATACCAAAATAACCGGTTTATTCGATATTCGAAAAATGGACATTTTAAAATAACCGACTTGGGCAAAGGTCAAACAACTGGTTAAAACCTTTCGAATGATAACCGTTCGATCTCCCTACTTACCACATATGAAATTACTACGACCTATTACCAAAATTCAAAAAGTTTTTCCTGGGGAGTTGTTTTCCTGATGAAATTTTGAGAAAAATGGCTTTTTAATTGTCACAGCTTTTAACTTTGGTAAATTTTGACAAGCAGTATGCGTATAAAACTTGAAAGCAAGACTTGAACGTGTGATAGCAGCCCAATACGATTTTTAAGCAAAATTTATTTTTAAATTTCGGTATGTGGCCTTTTTTTTTTAATAATATTACCTTGCAAAGAAATAATTAAGTTCTCCCTTTATTATAAATTCTTTTGTAATTACTCGTACTTAAATGGAAATTTAATAAGCGATACCTTTTTGACGTTTCGAAAAAAGCTATAAATATTTTCCTCAACAAAAGTTAAATTTTTCCAAAAGAACCCTTTTCACAAAGTACATTTGAAAAATATGTAAATAAATTTTGAATAAAACTACCATTTTAACAAAAGTATATAACAATTTTATTAAGAATACCTTTTAAAGAAGTACTATTTAACAAAGTTGTTTTTATCTTAGCAAAAAATAACTTTTGACTTAAATTATCATTTGCCCGAAAGGTACGTTTATCTTAAATTAATGTTTTATTAAATGCACCTTTTAAACAAATATAACACAACTATTATTGCTGTAGGGCCAATGTCAAAATACTCCCTTTTGAGAAAATATAAACTAATGATTTATTAATAAGATTTCTTTATGACGTGCTATATTCCCAATTTTTATTTTTCATAAATACACTGATATTTATTGTTGATGGAAAGCTAAATTCTATGCGCATTTCATTGGTTGCTTAGGCCAAATCATCAGGAAATCTTTTTTCAAAGACTTTAGAAAAGCTAAAAAGATTATACAAATAAAACTCTAAAGCGAATAAGAATTATAAGCAATTAAGTTTTACTTGTAACAATATCAAAGCTGAAACAAACCCACAACAATAAACAGTGAATTTTTCTTTTCTTACATTCCCCTACAATTGGCTGGTCTTTTTCCGACTCGAATTGTAGATGTAAGTGGGTAAAGAGAAAAATCAAAAGTTGAGGTGCATATAAACTAGCTTCCCTCAACAATTAATTACAGTGTATTTATTCCAACTTAAAATTGGGAACTTAGCACGCCAAAGAGAAATCTTATTAATAAAAAATTTTGTATTCCAAAAAAAAAACTTTTGATACTGTTTTTAATTATATTAAACATTGGGTGTTTAAATAAGTAAAAACTTCGCCTACAAAATAATGAAACTGAAAAACAAAAGAATTTTACAAAGGATGTCCCAAAATGAACGCATTTAAAAATAAGTCATTATTTTTTATCTACATATTTCTGAAAAATAAGAAGTAATGGAAGTAGTTATAGAAAAAAAATACTAAATAATGAGTGAAGTAAGCTTTTTATTTTGAAAAAGTAAGCGAAATGTTTACTGGGTAGCAAAATAAAAGAAGGTAAGAAAAGTCACCTTATGCAACGATTAACTCAAAAATTTTGAGATATACCTTTTTAGCACCAACCTACACCGTAAAAACTTCGCTTATTTTTTCAAAACGAATAGCTTCTATCACTCACTATTTAGTAGCTTTCTTCTATAACTACAGCTTTAACTACTTATATTCCAGATGTTTCCAGAAATTGGTTATTTTCGATTAACGATTAAACCGGTTAATTTTAGTCGAATAAACGATGATAAGAAATTTAAATTTTTTTTTAGTGTTATAACATGTTTTTATTTGTTTCGTCTCATATACAAAAGATATGTTTAGAAAATATTTTTCATACACACAAAGAAGGTGTTCAGTAATCTTCATGTTAAATAAGCGGACTGAGAAATTAGATATTCTGTATTGTCTTTGATTTCTCCACTATCTGTGATAAATGAAAGAATTTTTTCAAAGCAAGTTTTATCAAAACTAAAGAAAAAAACGCTTAAATCCTAAACATTTAAACAAAATTATTTGTATAAAAGATTTTATAAAATCTTCTTAAAATTTTTTTTTCGTTATAAACCCCAAATAATTTATGCATTTTTATTTATTGAAATTACTTAATTTATAAAAAAAACTTTATTAATCGGTAAACCGATCAATAAAAAAATTATCGATTATTAACCGAATTAACAAAACCTTTGGCTAGCTTATTGAGCGATTAACCGATTAAAGCAAATGCCCGATTAAATGAATACCCTATTATACACTATGGACTTGGTTTACGATTGAAACCTAAGCTTGCACTAGGTTGGGTTTTGCAGTTAAGTGGCGTAAGGGTGCGGTGACCATCAGTTCTTTACTATACAGAACAGTACACTTTTATTAATTAAAGTAAATTTTAATCAAATAATGATATTAATAATTAAATATTTAATTGCTGCATGATTTTAATTTTGCATTCTTAATTATGTTAAATCCTTTTTTTTTGTAATTTAAATTATACAAAGCTTTAAAAATGTTTCACGCCAGTGCAAATATAGTACATATTAGCGCATTTGCGTAAAAATGTCTTTGTTTCATTTAAAAACGTTACCGTTTTTTACATTTGTTGATATTAACAACATAATGACTAACTTTTGAATGCGTTCATTTTGGGACATCCCTTGTAAAATTCATTGGGGGTTTCAGTAGAATTGTAAGTAGTCTTTTTGCTTTTTCCTGATTACTCAACACATTATTTTGTAGGCGAAGTTTTTACTGGGTACATATTTTAACAAAATACAACTCAACAAAACGGCTATTAAAACTATAGTACATTTCCTAACAAAGTCTTTTAAAAGTACATTTTTTAATAAAAATGACACTTTAACAAATGCATTCTTTTTTAAATCAATTTAGAAAATCAGTGCCTTTGGAGAATTTACTATTTTAAAATTTTTTCACAAACACTAGCAGAACTACCAATTTTATAATAATGCACCTTCTCCTAAATGAAGTCCCAACTTAGAAATATTTATGTGTAAGGGAATCTTGCATTACTTTACTTCATGAGGGCCATTGTAGTGAGAGACATTTGAGATTTTGCTAAAAAATTAAAATATTCTTTAACAATTTTTGAAAAACCACAATTCAAAAATTGTTTACAATATTTCGAAATAATAAGCCCCACTGTTTCTTTATATACAGTCGAGGGTTGTGCGTATACACCTAAAGGCACTCTACGAGGAAATGAGCTAAGCCAATATCTGAAGCTTATCGTGGGCTTAAAGGTCGCACTGATTATATTTCCATCTGATACCATTTAAAAACTATGGTATCGAAATAAAATTCGGTTCAAATATTCTTTGAGTTTTTGGAGTACATATTATCTCCTGGTCTAGTCTGCCTATTCTTAAGTTAAAAATGGCTTTAAATAACAAGCATCTGTCTTAAATAATAAAAATCAACTATCAACATTTTTTTCAAATTACTTAGAATCTAAACTCTTTAACTACACGCAGAGAAAAAACCTTTTTCTTTATCGTCCCTTCCAACTCGGTGACAATGATATGGTTAAAGAAACCATTATATATTTAAAAGGTGACCTTTAAAAGTGGAATAATTTAAATGGTGAATATATCAAAGTTCATACAGCACCCCACTTTATACTAAGCCGTATTAAATATCTAATATCTAAAACACACATGTATAATAAGTAGACATTTGTATGTGTGCCAGCTACAATAACATAAAAATTAGGGAAGTAACGATACGCCTTTTTGCGAATACCAAACCCATACCGATACTCAAAACGAAATATCACGATACCGATACGCATATTGAATTTGAATTTAGAGAAATTTTTTATTTCACGAAATAACAGAGGATGAGATTTATAAAAAAACAATATTTAAAATTGTTATTAATAAGATTTTTGCTTAAAAACAAAAGGTATTCTCAACTTTTCCAAAGAAAGACGATTTCACAAATCAGTTTGGACTTGGCCTGCAGTGGAAAATAGTCTCTCAGATTGGACAAAACTCATTAACACACTCAGAGAAAAAACATGGTTGAAGTATGGTTAAAAAACATATTATGGTCCCCGCAATGGCAACAAACAAACTTTTGTGGTTTTTACCATTACTTTTTTCACGATTAATAATATTTTATTTCTATTTAACAATAAAGTGTTTACCTTCCTTAAAACTTAAAAAAATGGTTGAATTTTACAATATAATGTTTAAATAAAATAAAGCTACAACCATACACTAAAACATATTAGAGTTACTTTAACCCTATAATTGTCACCGACAATCATAATATGGTACAATTCACCCATCCGAAAGCCATAACCATATTATGGTTTTCTCCAAACATGTTATGGTATATATTATATTCGAGATTTGTATTGATTGTCAAGAATTGTAGATAAACAATAGGGTTTCTTATTTTCTAAACCCTAAAATCCTTTAGTCAGAGATAATTCTTAGTTAGTCGGAAATTTTTGGTACTCTGAACTATTCTCCTAGCGCAGGCTTTTTTTTTTTGCATTTAATGCATTGCATTGTGTTGTGTTGTGAACTAGAAAAATACATTATGGGAATGAGGAAAGAGGGAGTAGTGCTTGTGATCATTCGACTTGAATATATTCTTGTTGAAAGTGAGAAGGAAGACTTAAGCAGGAAGGTTATCCTACATACGATCAGTCCAGACAAAAAGCGAATTTTCCCTGCAAGGCTTTGTACGACTCAGCGGCAAACCGACTACAATAGGATGGGCTCTTGAGGAAAAACGTGTATAACGAACAAACGTTAGGGTTTCGGGAACCAAATCCCTTATTTCAACATAACACATTCCAAGAAGTATCGATAAAACAGTTATGATTTTTAACCCACATTGCGACGGTGCTCAAGGGAGTCAATTGAATTGGATACCCTACTGTCACCAATGAGAACCTTGGCCCTATCCTGCACGCGGTCGAAAAGCTCCAAAATATACTTTGAGGCACCGCCATTCCATTCGTGGTGAGATATAGGTGGTATAATTAGTAAGGAGATCAGATGGAGGGAAGTATATCTAACACCGTTTAAAAAAACCGAGGCACTTGAATGAATCTTTCGACACCCATAATATATGTTTTGTCCATCGCACATTGCATCTTCAGAACATGAAGAGATTCTGATTCTTCAATAACTATACTACCGATAGATATATATGAGGCACACTTATCCGTCGCGCGTTTGCGCGTTAGCTGGGTTCTTCGAGCATTAAAATCGGCCCTATTCTCACGACCCCATTCCTCGCTTCAGCCAGGCGTATCATTCATGTATGGTAAAGATTGCTGTCGCAAAAAAGCAGATAGGGTTGGAAGAATGCCATAGGAGGTCATTAAGAGCCTTGCAGCACACCTGAAAAAATCTTGAAGTCGTTTGCAAAACACCCATCTTTACCAACTCGTATGGCGCGATCTCTAAGAAAACACGATATAAATCGAGATAAATTATCAGCGACACCAAATGCAGCAACTTTTGACGAGAGTGCACTATGCCAGACTCGGTAAAACGACTTGGAAATACATAAAGCAATTATTTTACTGTCGCCAAAATGATGAATGGAACGGCACCATTTTTCCGATAATAGGGCTAGTAAGTCTCCAGTAGAGCACCCTAAGCATAGTAGGTAGTTGCACTATAAAAATTTGACAAGATAGTGATTTATCATACTCTCAATAACTTTGGAAAGTGCCGAAAAAATTGCAATTGGCCGATCGTTTTTAGGGTTATTAGCCACTCTTCATTTAGGAACTGGCGTTACATTATCCACTTTTCAGCAGAACGATCATTCCCCGGCACGGTATAAAGTGCTGAAAAGATTTGCTAAGGGACGACCTAGCGTCGAAGAGCAATGCCTCGAGACCAGTGCAGGTATATCATCCGGCCCAGAAGACTTATTCATCCGCAAGATCCTTTTTAAGATTAGCGATTTAATAAACCTTTGAAAGACGTTTTCAATTGGGTGCCCCGGTAGGCTAGCTGGTAGTGATCTAGTCTATCAGTACCGGGGTTGCGGGTTCGATTCCCGCCAGAGACTCTGGTCTCCTGCAGACAAGCAAAAAGCTTCGCGGGATTTAGTGTAGGAATAAAAAAAAAAAAAAAAAAAAAATTAGTCGATAATTTTGTTTTGTTTGATAGCTGAAACGCCCAAAGTTGGCGGCTTAAACATGCGACAGAACTGTAAAAACTAAGTCTCTAGCTGCTCGGCATCCCCGCACAGCTTGCAGAAGTCCGGTATCGCGATGTGCAATTTACCCATAAAAGCCCTAACAGAACAATAAGGAACCCTATAAGTGTCCTGAGACTACTCCTATGCAGTCCTAATAGAACCCTGGTTGCTACTGCGTCCAATCCGAGCCATAAGGCCCTCGACACCCTGCAATCCGTTTTATCCCTCCAGGACCGGTTAACGGCATCACGTAATCTCTCCCGTATCACCCCATAGTAGTGACATAAGGGGGGTTTTACCCCTCTGTCCCTTACCACCAAGTCTAGATTCGAAACCCCTGTCGCGAGTTCGTCTGCCACCTCGTTGCCATCCACCTTTCAGTGTCCTGGTACCCAACACAGCCTTGTTGTTAATGTCATTAGTAAAGTATTATTAAACTAAAATTATAGCCATTAGTTAACTAATATTTCATATTTACAGTGTATTGGTTAACTAAACTTTTTATCAGAGCAAAAACTCTTTCAAAAAACTAAATTTCAATGTTGGTAGCAGTGTTTTTGTCTACATTTTTATTATTTTTAAAGATGAAAGAAATACCGAAATGTTTTAGAATAATTTTTATATTAATTTTCATCGCAATCACTGTTGCCTAACTATTAGTTAACCAATAACATTTGATGGTTTAACTAATGGTTAACAAGAAGCTGGAAATTATATTTTATTGGTTAAACTATTGTTTTAAGCTAACTAATGACTGTTAATTTGGGCCTTAGAAAAGGAAATATTGCTTCTGAATGTCAACACTAATTTTCAATAAGACGTTTCAAGTGATACGAAAGGTTTCAAAAACATTTAAAAACAACAAATATTAGAAACTCATGAGCAATTAGAACACGACCAAATCATTTTAAATATTTTAATAACAAATAGTTTGCTGAAAAATTCCGATTGACCAAACATTCCATGGTATCCTTCCTTGTACTCATCAACAAGTATTATTAAATATTCCATCTCAAAAGTTTTTGACATTTGCTTTCTATATATACTTAAAAAAATTATCAATTCATATGTCAATGCAAAAAGGTTAATCTTTCACTCAGAAACGTGAAAGAGGATTTTGGGTAGATTAATTTTATTATAAGATTTACACTGTAAGAGTTTACAGAAAGAATATTATTAGTCCACTTTGAATTGATGTCCTACTTTTATTGTGTTATATAAATATAATTTGTTGTTACAAAAAAAAAAAAAAAATATTAAAGAAGGTAAAATTTTACTATTACCGATATATTGGCAAACTGGAAGTTTCGCCGCTATATCAATATCGGGTACATCTAGGATTGCCAAATGGTCTTGATATTTCTGGATTTACAAGAATTTTTAGTGCTCGTCAATAATGAATTGTCACGATTATAAAAGTTGTTAAAAGATTTTATTTGTTGTGCTTAATTTTCAATTTTTATTCTTGATAAAACAACTGAAAATTTATTGTTGGAGGAAAAGCTGTTTCTATGCACATTTCTCTGGTTGCTTAACCCAGATCATTAGAAAACGTTTCTCCCAAACTATTTTAGAAAAGCCAAAAATAGTTTGCTGACTAGAGAGGGAATGAGAACTACAAACACTCAAAAAGTCGTATTTGCAACGATATCAAAGCTTAAACAAAATTCCAACAATAAAACAGTGTGCTAATCTTTTCTTCAAGATTTTTAAGGCCCAACCAAAAAATAAGTTATTATTTTTTAAATTTTGTTACAGTTTATTTAAGCGTATTTATTTGTTGAAAAATCTATCAAAACTACGTTAACTTTATATAACATTTATAATTTAAGAACACTGAGACTGAATTGAAACAGAGACCTGTACGAACACTTTTTTTCTTTCTTTGCTCAACACTGATAACACTGTGCTTTAATCGGAAATCTTTTTTATTATAGCTAGCGGGGCACCTGACAGGTAAACCTAATTTAAGTACGCTGAATCCATTGGTGCAAACCTTTTTTTTTAGAAATAGATGTTGGGAATTATTTCTTTTCATAAGCAACTTTATTATATTCGAAATTTTTTATTTTTCAAATTTATTCTATGAGTTAAATTAAAAAAAGCTTTTTGTAATAGTTCTATTCCTTAAATTTTTAGGAATGACTTTATACACTACCATACTATTATCTTGTATCTTCTTGTTACATTTTACCTTAGCTATCCGTTGAATAGCAATGAAGTATATTGTATTTACAGACAAATTTACAATGTAATGCAGCAGAATGTAATGCATTTTCAGGCCCGCTACGGCCTTCGTAAGCATTCTTTGTGACCTGTGATGAAAGTGTGCTTGAATTAGGTTTAGCCGCAGGCTGCTCTGCTTGTTATATCTTTAAGCTAGCACAGTGTTATTTAAAACGATGAATATCTGACACAAAACTTAAGCGTAAAGAAAATTTTGGTGCAAATAGTGAGTTAATTTGGTAATATTTTTTTTTTGCTTTAAGCTGGTTTTATTTTTATAGCAATTATTTAAGAAAGTTTTAAATTGTCAAGAATTTTTTTCAAAATCATTTTTTAGTGAATGTCAAGAATTTTACAAATTTGAATCTGGCAAACCTAGTTACCTCCCTATTAAAAATACTATGAATGTTAAGTTAGTTCTAGTTTTAGTAGTTTGAGTATTAAACGGTGATGATGTGTAAACATTTGCATGACGTGCTTCAGTGTTTTTTTTTTGTTCATAATCAATTTTTTATTTTAGGTTGTTATACGAAAAAAAAAACTAAAGTGAAATATATGTTTTGAAACTGATGCACATGTAGGCACAATTGATATCCTGTTCCGACCGAAAACAGGCAAAAAAAAAAACAAAAAAAATAATAAATCAAAATATAAAGTAAATATGAAGAAAAACAAGGACCCAACAAATAAAATAAAGCAAATTTAACTTTTGCAAAACTAAATGAAAGAAAAAACATAAAGGAAACGTATATCAAAGTATTTGCATAAAAATTCCATGAAATTTACAAGTGAAAATAAAATACAAAAACAAAAAAGTTTCTGATTATTATTAAAATTAAATTGAAAACAAGGGATACAAAAAAGGACTTAAGGAAACGGAAATTAATTGATTAGTCAGAATAAATTTACAAAAATTTTATATACGAAAAAAGTCAGATACAGTTTTATAAACCTCTGACTTAACCAACAGCAATTTCTATATGACTAAACTTAAACATAAAGCAATTATGAAGATCACCATCATCTTTCTTTCAATTTAAATTGAGATTAAAGTCTTGTGTTGTGTTACAAGGGAGTGGCAGCCTCTTCTCCTTGTTTTTTTTTTGTACAATTTTATTGCTTGTTTATGACTTTGTTGTTATTGTCACAATTTTTTTTTTTTTTTAATTTTTTGCTTTGGCTTATCTGTTACTTTTTATTTACACACATACTTATAAATCCCCTTCTTTGCCCTATTTTTTTTCACTGTGAATGTCCTTGTCATCCTAAAGAATTCATTCTCGTTATTATTATTACGCTCACACATGTCGTGTACTGCTTCCTTACTTTGTGGCTGTGTGTCAAATATGTGGGTGTTGTCCAATGTATGGATGAAGAAACTTTTTATGAGCATGTAATCGAAAAAGTTTTTCTTAAACTCAAGCACGCATACACATGAATTTAACACTTACACTTGCTTATGTGTGTTTATACAACACATACGCAGATACATGTTAAGAAAGAAAGCTATAGAGAAAGATGTACATATAAGTCTTGTTTAACTTTATTGTCAACTTTTGCTTACCAATATTCGTTGTAAAAAACGACCAAGTAAAGTAATTTAAGGAGCAATGGAACGAATTTGGAGCACTTTATACAGTTAGAAGTTAAATGTCTCTATAGAAGATAAAAAAGGCAAAAATGCTTAAAGATTTTTCTGTAGGCACAAAACATTAATAATAAATAGTGTTGGCGCTGAAAGCTATCAAGATTCTTATATATTTATAAAAGTATGTAAGTTTATTTTTTTTTAACAAGACCTGCATGTGTGAATATGGATGTAGGTGAAAATAATCACACTATGGTTGAATTAAAATTTGTTTGTAGGTGGGCGCAGATGCAGCTTAACCATTTAGGGTCGAACTTTATTTTAAACATAATAATGAAATTTCGCAATTAGCACTTAATTTAAATATGGAATAAAATAAAAAACCATATAAAAATCAACAATAAAATTTATTTACTTATTTATTTAAGTGATTGGATAATATCTATCTGATTAGATAAATCATTGGTAGCTATTCTTTAAAACGCGTCGAAAGGTGAATATTTACATGAAAATTAAAACAATTTTTGTAAATTTATTTTTGTTTTCATGTTAATTTTCACTACTTCGACGCGTTTTCAAAAATAGCTACCATTAAATAAACGCAAAGCTCATAATTAGTTTTATGTAATTCAATAAAAATTATTGTATTTTTTAATTCAAATTTAATTGAATGTTCAGCTTATTTATGGTAATATTAGAGTATCCACTCGATTAATCGTAGTTCGACAATTCAAGGAATTTTTTTGCCATTATTTGATCAAATAATCAAAAAGCGAATTTCGGTTACCGAATAACTCAAACAATTTATGTCAATTAATCGATTAATATTAATCTTTTAATAAATTCTTCTTTTTTAATGTAAAAAATATTTTTTTTGACTTCAAACTCATTAAAACTACACAGAAAAAGTTTTCAGTAGTTTTTTTTTATCAATTAAAAAAAATTTTTTTAAAAGAATTACAATTTGATTAATGTGATAATTCAATAAATCTATTAGTTTTTTAGTTGAAAAAAAAAAATTTGATTTTATTAACTTTTTTTATTTAATTAAAATATTTTGGTTTAAAATAAAATAACTCAAACTTGTAGAAAAAATGGTTGTTGGGAATTGTCCGAACCTGAGCTATATTTATTTAAATCAATTAACACATTGTTTAAAATGCCAAAGTTTTTTGATAATTTTTTTTAATTCAAATTAATAATATCATTTATTGAGAAAAAATATTCACAATTTAAAATTTTTACAATTTTAAATAATCAATATAATCATTTTGGTAATACTTAGGTGCAAAATCAACAAATTGTTTGCTTCTATAAATTTGGTAACTAAAATCAATTTCGAATTTTTTCTGTATAAATAACATTTTTTTTCCATTCTGTATTTATCAAGGCGAATTTATACAGGTGGCATTTTTGAGTCATCTGCTTATTGTTTATTTATTTGTGGGAATACTGAATGTCAAGCTTTGTTTACATTTTGTGAAAAAATTTGTTAAAATTTAAAAGGAATCTGGGAATTATTTCTTATAAAAAGCTACTTTATTATATTCAACATTTTTTTCGAATTTACTTTATGAGCTAAATTTCAGTTCTGTATTTTATAAAGCTTTTTTTTGTAATAGTTATATTCCTTAAATTTTTGGGAATTTAGCTCATAGAATAAATTCAAAAAATAAAAAAAAAAATTTAAAATTTAATAAATATCTAAATACTTGAATAAAAAACTTATTTAAATTTTATAAAACAAAAAAAAAAAAAAAAAGTGAATATAAAATATAAAATTAAGGAATAAAAAGTGCGTAAGGAATAAGTGGAGCCTCAATAAATTTGCAATACAGGAAAAGAAAATTACTTCTAAAGCAATTGTGTTTATTTTATAAACAAAAAAAAAATCCCTTGTTGATGTTTTCAAAGAATAATTTTGACATTCACTCTAACTTTTTACAAAAACAAAATACAAAGTATTTTTTTTAAAAAAGGGATAGCTGGCATAACTCTATCTCATGATGCGGTCACCTGTATAAATTCGCCTTGGTATTTATGAAGTGAATTAAAAAGAAATTTGTGATGAAAGTGAAAGTGACAATGAAAATGACCATATCGATAAAATTAAAAAGGAAACGTAATTAATTTGAAAAATAAATTTGATTTGAAATTTGGAATCGCTCAATTGATGCAACGTCACTATAACTAAAAAAAATGCATTCCGAAATAAACATGTTTAAAGGTTTTTATTTCCTCGCACCACTTAGAAAAAATGCCAACACATTCTCATTAAACGTGGAAAGTAGGAAAGATATAAAGATGAATGTCATACACAATATGTTTAAAGAAAAACGAACAATTCTGCATCACTCAATCCAAAATTTCTTTTCTGAGTTATGACGACATTGCAGCAAATGATCGAAATATAGATTATTGTTAGTTGAGTACGTGCTAACTTTTTAACAAGTCAAACGAAAAATAAATAATCTTCTAAATTTCCTTATCTTTTATAAAGGCATAAGAGGTTCACTGTCAGATAAGGGGTTACCTGTTTTTAAATACAAGAAGATACTGATACTGTCAGCAATTAGTAATACTTTACGACCGCTGAATGTGTCATTGAACACCTCAGTAAAGATTACACAACATTAATTGGGTTGGATGGATTAATAGAGTTCCCCAATAATGATCGAAATCAGAAATAAAAAAGTTTTCAATCAAACTGTATAATCTGTTGTTTGACAATGAATCTGATCAAAATGTATCAGGTATTATATTTGGTAGAAGAAAATGTGGATCTAAATAAATGCAAATTTTATTTTTTATTATTGTTTTCAATATAAATATGCGAAAGAAATATTCTTGTCAACATTGTTGGCCAACATTTTCTATTTCTTAATTTTGTGAAATTTTCTAACAAAAAAGTTTAGTTTTTTTTTATATAATTTTGGCACAAAATTATGCGCTCAGTATTTGATAAGCCAAAAAAAGAATTAGTCACGGGTATAGTTTTTAAAGTTTGAACATAAAAAAATTTTAATTTTCTCTTAAATTTTAAAACTTTTAGGAAATTTATCGAGTGTATTATTTCTTTTTATTTAAAATGCTGCCAAATTATACACTAGGGTTTCAACATGATTTAGAAAGGGTTTTCTTGACTGAAGTCAAGCTTCATAAAAAAGTTTATTAAATTTAATTAACACAAACGTTAAAAATTTCAGTTTGGTTTCCAATTATGCGTATACTTTTTTTAAGTAAATTTATATCGATCATACGTACCAAGATTACATTGAGTATCATATAGAATATTGACATACACAGTACTTTTCGTTTATAATCCACTACTTTTGTGGACTATAAGCGAATTTGGACTATAACCGAATGGTTTTTATATGCCATTTTATGGATATCTACATTTTGGACTATATAAAAATTAGTTTCTTCAATAAAACCACTCAATATAACGCGTTTACTAATTTTTTCTACTTTTATGAATTAACCAAAATTTTACGTTTATAAAAGTTTTCAGAAGTGTAAATAAAAACATATTACCAGTTTGGTAAAAAAAAAATATAAAAAAAGAGTGGACTGTAAGCGATTTTTTTTCCATAAGGTATTATATACGCATGCAAAGAAAAGTGGCTTTTAAGCAAAAACTGAATACAAGCGAAATGGACCTTAGAGCAAATAATTTGTATGAAATTCGAAAAAAACTGTATATAAATATGGCAGTTTTGGCTTTAATCCGTTTTTGGCCTTTAAGCGGAACGGACTATAAGCGAAAAGTACTGTATGTACACTCACAAAATTTTTATAGTAACGGACTGTAGGTTATTCAAGAAGTATTCCGTTTTGACATTTTTAAATTTATAAACATTTAAAATTCCAAGCCAATTTATTTTTAACTGATTCTAACATTTATTAAAAAAAAACTAAGTGTACATTAATACGGATTTTCGGTTGCATTTAATATGGTCTGTTGATTAAGTAAAAGTATTCTGAATGTAAAATTAAATGAAAATGGAATTTAAAACAACTGTAAATTTACTTAAAAACTGATCTACTTATTTTGCATTTAATTTTAACGAAATGTTAATTTAAGGTTTACTATCAAAAATTCAATCGCGAATTCTGTAAAAAATTAACCACAAATTCTTTAAAAACAAACTATTAAAAAAAATTACCAACAAATTCCGTAAAAACAAATGAATTTTCAGTTATTTTGTATAATTTAACGCCAAAAAATAAATTTTCAGTTATCTATTTATAGATCTGTTGCAAAAAGTAAAAGTAGAAAACGATTTGCTTGTTTTGTGTAGAAAATTCACATATTCTATTTGTTAAAATTATTTAGTTAAATACATCAAATTTTTAAAGTAAAATAATTGCGAATACCATATCGGGCATGCTGCTGGTGTCTTATAATTGAAAGTTCTTCTGAAAACAAAGTGGTCAGTACAACGAAAGTAAAACAAACATGTATAACGGGGTAAGTAAATAAAAGTAAATATTCTCTCTCTCCCATTAGAAACACAAGTGGATAGGTCTCTGGTATTTTTTAGAAATTCGAGTAAATCCTGTATTATATAAAATTACTGAATTACATAAAATAACTGAAAATTTATTTGTTTTTACGGAATTCGCCATTGAATTTTTAACAGTAAAAATTAAATGAACTTTTTTTAAAAATAACCCGTGTACTTAGGTTTTTAACTGAATATTCATTTATTTTATATTACAATTTCATTTAATTTTACGTACAGAATATTGTGTGCGTATGTATATTTAAATAATAATTTAACTACACGCAGAGTAAAAATAAGGCTCGGCATGGTTACGGCAACTACATTATGCTTATTGCAACAATATATTGTTGTCGTACATAACAAATTTTTATTCTTATTTAATATCAGCAATATTTTAGTTACCGTAAACATTTCAATGCTTATCGCAATTATAAATTTGACTTTGGTTCACTGAAAAATAAATTTTTTTCTAACAACAAAATAATGATAACTCTCAAAATATATTATATTATTAACAACCATTTAATGATATTATATAATCAATAGCTGATAACTTTCTATACGTGTAGCCATAGTATATGCTTAAGATGCAAGCAAAATAAATTTACTCTTAATAATATTTTGTTATCACCATTTGTAAAATATGTTTGCATCAGTTCTGTCGTTTGTGTTTCATGTAAAGTGGTGTAAAGTGGTTAAACAATTAAAACAACAATACCCATTAAAAAAGAGCAAAATTATAAGTTTAAGGAAATTAAAAAAAAAACAATTTGTAGCACTGCTAAAATTTGTTATCTATTTTTATTATTGTAAAAGTGCGAAAATATTGACCACTAGTTTTAAGTTTTATGCTTTTTTTTAAGAGGAAAAGAATAAAAATTCTATAATATATATATATAATTATTTTTTTAACAACGATATTATGATCAATTACGATTATAATATGATAACTGTACACATATTTTGAGCCACAATATGACTATTTCAGATTATAATATGATTCTAATAGTAACCATAATTTGTTTTGAGTACAATCATGAATTTTATCATAATATGTTGCACTTAGAACATGTTTACCACAACCATGTATTTTCTCTGCGTTTAGTGTTTGCCCAGGGGTTGTAATTATATATGCAACTATAAAGAAAACATACATATAAGCTTACATTTTTCGAGCATTTGTTTTTTTCGTATTAGCGGATCGTTTAGGCGAGAAAACAATCTCCGTTTCATATGTTATATTTCATTCAAGTCCGTGAATGTTCAATTTAGTTTAACGGAAATTAAAAAATTACCATTTGAGGAACAAAAAAGTACCAAAAACTTCCTCTTAAAGATTCTCACCCACTCAGGACATTGCATGTTTAATTTTATATTTATAGGTCCAATATTAACGAAACTTAAAAAATGTACCAGTTATAGAACGAAAAATTACCAAAAAGCTCACTCTTACAGATTCTTATTCACTCAGAATAACGCATATTTAAGCATGGAAAAGTAAAAGAAAGAAATTTAATTTGCCGTATTTCCCCTCTCCAATAATTTTTTCTTCTTATTGAAGTATTAAAAATTTCAATATTGTAGTGGGAGCCATAATTTAATGTTTTTTAAAAACGTATTTAAAATAGGTAGGTGTTTACCCCTTTAACGTTCGAATTTTGAAAAAGAATTCAATTTATATTTGTATTTTTTAAGATAAGTTTCTAATTGGCTTAAAATACAGATGGAGTGACACAGAAGTTTCACAATACATCTTATTACCCGTTTACACCCCAAGAGGGCTGAATTTCAAAAAAGTGTCAGATACCTGTCCCCGTATTTTTAAGTAAATACCTTTCAAATAGTGTATATTCAAACCTGTTGACAAGCAGAGGAGGATAATTTTCTTAGCTGTTTTACATTTGCCAATTTATACAATTTTTAGTAGAAATTTCTAAATAATTATTTTAATCAGGGAAATAAAAATTGGACTATTACTACGCCTCCAAATGTAACTTCCCGGATTTTTTCATATTTGAAAACGTATACATGTCACTTTTCTCTTTACGATTTTTTGTAAATACAAAAGTGGGGCTTAAAAGCAAAAACAAAATTCTGAGTAAATTAGCTTTAAAATTATTTGTTCCCATGCATTTCATACATAACATTTTTGGTTTCTGGTACATACAGGTCTAAATTTTTTACGAGAAATAGATATTGGTATTAAGTGTTGATTTTTTGCATGTAACTAATTTTTTTTTTATATTTGCTTTTCAGCCCCACAAGTGTGAATAAAATAAAATGTGGCCTTTAAAAAAAAATAAAAAATTTTAACAGAAAAAATTAAAAATCAATTTTAATTCACACATTCGTAAAATCAAGCAAACAATTTGTTGATTTTGTTCCTATCACCAAAATAATTTAATTAATTACTTGGGGTGGGTTTATAACATGGACATCAGAGATTTAGTCATCTTTAATCTGTGTTATTAGTTTTTAAGACGAGGGTTAATTACTTTAATTTTTCAGTTTAAAAGGCTAATGTTGGTGGTTTAAAACATAATCAACAAATGCCTGTTAAAATTCAAAGAAATAATAGATATACATAAAAGAAGAATGGATAATTCTAGTGAAGATGAATTCTTTAGCAGTGATGCCGTTAGGATACGAAAGATACATTTTTCGTATCTTTTGATGACTTCAGGTACCATGTATAATCCTGACATTTTTCGTATCTTTTAAATCTGTACGCAAAATGTACAGAAATAATATATTAAATTTTTCGCCTTTGACAAAGTTTTTTAAAATTATCATTTCGTTATGAATACTAAAAAAAAACCGTCACAACTAAATACAAAAATAACATGTTTTATGTTGTTAGGTTTTCTAAGTTCTTCTGTCGCCTGTTTATTCTTGTGTATGTGTGTTAAGATGAAATCTTAGAAGAAAAATTTATATGAACTTTTTGATAAATCGCCTAAGTATAAATGCCTTAACTTATATTAATTTTTACAAAAATGAATTTGTTTTGATAACATCCAAAGATATAAAATGAATTTATATCATATAATTTTTTTTAATAATATTCATTCAATATGAAATAAAAATGTTATGTTAATAAATGTTAAACGTTAAAAAGGGATTTTTTTTAAATTTTTTTCAAAATGTCTATTTTTGGGATAAAGTGTATCTTTTTGGAAACTAAAATATATCTGTCTAGAAATTTCACTGGCAACACTGGGCTTTAGTGAAATATATTAAAAGCTAAATAAAACAATTATAAGAAGTAAATTTCTTCTTATCAGAATTAAAAGGGCGGATTTTCTTCTTCTTCTGTATAAAATGCAAAGTGCATTGGCAAAACGTTGCCGTTAAAAAATATGTTGTTGCCATTTTTTGTTTTTAAGAATGGCAATGCTGCGAGTTTTAAGCTATCGCTTAAAAACTGCAAACACACTTAGTCCTCAATTAAATTTATTCTCAGATTAATTATTTATAGTTTGCTGCTAAGATTAAAGTCGATATAAAAAACCCACTCTTAAAGTTGTAAGAATTTAACAGTGTAAATTTTTGTTTGCAATAAAATAATACTTTTAATTAAAAAAAGTGTCCGATTTTAAACAACGTGATAATTGATTTAACTTAAAAAAAATTTAAAATATCTATATTTAATTCAATTACCGCAGGTAATTAAAAATAAATGCAAAAATAATTAATAAAGTAATTCAATAAAGCAAACTAGTAATTACATTTGTTGGATTTAATTAAAATTTTTATTGAATGAATTAAAATAAAAAATTTAAATTTAAATAAAAAATTAATTAGTTTGGTAATGATTAGGGAGATCGATTATTCTACTTTTTTCAATAACACGTTTTCGAATATTACGCATAGTTGCTATTTTAAAAAACCCGGTTTTCGGTTAAGCATTTATTAAATAACCGGTTAACCGGTTTTAATTCGAGTACATAAAAACACAAAAATCAAATAAGTTTTTGTAATACAACGTTAATTTGAATAAAAACAAAACAATTTGCAAAGGTAAGGAACCAGCAAAATACATATGTAGATATGACTTAGATCAGACCTAAAAAATATTTGACGATAAAATCCAATAAAAGTGGGACCAGTAAATTGAATTTTCAACCATTTTTTATTGATTTACTAAACTTTATTTGTAAGAAGATATTTGTGTAATGTAACTAAGAAACAGTTAAATGATATTTGATCTTGGCAAACGTTTTGCAAAAGCAAATAAATTATAGGAATTTTATAAAGTTATTATTTGAAATATTCTCTCAAATTTATTTTGAATGAGTTTTAATTTGTTGGTTGTTAGGCTATCTATATAAATCAACCATATTTTTCAAAAGTTGCAAGCAAAACCTCTTAGCCAGGATTATCTATTTCAAATTATTTTGTTTCAGTATTATAGAAACGAATAGTAAACTGAAAATTCCTTTTGTGTAAAATATTTGTCAATTCTTCTACTAGAATTTACAACATTCCATGACATTGTTTGATTTCTTCAATTTTGTTTTTTAAAAATTTTCCCATATCGTTGATTCTGCCGTAATGTTTAAGTTTTCAGCATGAAGAGATACTAGAACTACTTAAGGGTTTTTAGAGCCTTAACGGGCATTTCGTCCTCGGCAACACAACGGGCTAATATTTTACCCAATGATTCATTTTTTGCAGCGTATTTTTGTATTATTTGTCGTCTCCTTAGAACTACTTCAAACGGAGTTAAGTTTCATTTAGATAACATTAATGTCAAGCATATATACTAATTAAAGGTGATTAATAAGTCGTGACATGGAAGAACCTTTGTAACTTATAATTTTAGGGCACTTCAAGAACCTTACTTTGTCTTTTTAATCGCGTTCGACAAAGATCTAGAGATAACCTTTATATAAAATTATATTTAATATTTAGAATACTCTTGCACAAATTCTTACTTTTTAACTGTGCACCTTTTTGTAGTATTTTGAATAGTTTTTGGTTTTTTTTCAACAAGAACACACGCTTTTATAAGCGATTTGTATTTACAGTACTCATAATGTTGTTTTGACATGTTTCATGAAAAGTTTAAGTTTGGCCAATATTCAATAAGAAAATACTTAAATTAGGGTACATCTACAACAAGAGTAAGGAAAATGTATATAAATTACACATTACTAAAATAACCGGTTAACTATACCAAAATAAACGGTTTATTCGAAAAATGGGCATTTTAAAATAACCGACTTGGGCAAAGCAAAAATAACCGGTTAAACAGGTCGAATAATAACCGTTCGATCTCCCTAGTAATGATGATTGGTTTATATTTCACGTTGAACCCATAATACTTCTAAATACGTCAAAAACTAAAACTAAAACCAAAATAATGTTGTCATGTAGTTTGGTCCTTATTGTGCATGCATCTATAACTTTTTTATGCACTTTGTAAAATTCTAAACGGTTGCTTCTATTTAATTTTTTTATCCGCACTTACAAGTAATTGAAATATAAAACACGAAAACTAAGAAAAGGGCCGATAAAGTATTGTCCTTGAATTAAAAAGAATTTTGACAACGCAATGTTATTGATTTGATTATTTTTTAATTCAATTTAATTTTTTTTCGTTCTTAATTTTGACAATATTTCGTTGTTAATTGTTGTTAAAAAACGTATAGCACTGCAATTGTTCCTTTAAAATTGAATAACGTTTCGTAAAAGTGGACCATAGATGTTGCTTAAACAATTGACAACGCACCGTTGTTGTTTTGATACTATCCGTTGACAATTTAAGCAAACATTTTTTTGTAACATGTTGTTCGGTACATATTAGTGACTTTTAAATCATTTTATTTATTTTTTTATATAAAAATGTATTGTGCATTCTGTCATGTTTATTTATTTCATATACGAAATACCGATGGAATATTTATTTCAGATTTACCAAAATTAAGAAATTCAACATTGTAGAGTTTCCAATTGCATTTACCTGAAAATAATAAAATAAGATATGAATTAATTATTTTTAAACTTAATTAAACTAGTAAAAAATAACATAATTTTTTTTTCTTAATGATAAACTATATAAAAACTTTCCCTTAAAGAATAATAATTTAATTGCTTTTGAGAAAAGAAACAGGTTAGTGTTTCAAATTGTTTTGCAATATTGTTACATACCAATGGATTAGTCTCACATTGACCAATTTTCTTTGTATGCCAAATTATATAAAAGAACTAACTCATCGAATGTTGTACAAGGGTTGTTAGCTTGTATTGTTAAATTTAGAAGGTCGTCAAAAAGGTTAGATGACAACTTTTTGCTTTGTTTTTTGTTATAGTTGTCGCTTTCTATAACTTTTTTTTAACATAGATTTTGTTATTCTTGTGGTGTGCGTTTTTGTCGTATACTTATCCCATAAAGAAGTTGCCTTTCCTATTCTCTACTATATATACATACATATGTATGTGCATTTGTTTGGAGGTTTGTCTATTGGGCTTTGAAATATCAGTTAAAAGAGCAAAGTTCAGTTTGTTTGTTTATCGAAACAAACTATCGACTTTTCAACTTGACTAATCACTTGCTTTTAAAGGACATTTTTGAGATTTTCTCTTAGTTAGCCTTCCTAAAAATAACAGATGAATGGGACATTAAGTTTAACAGTAAAAACAAACTAGTTTACTTAATAAATGAAAAATCGTTTAAATGAAAATAAAAGCCAGTTTAAAAAGAGAATATATTTTTAAGGAAAATGTAACTATCCCTGTCCATATACATACATATATTTTGATGTATGTATCTCAGTTTGAAAAATTATTTATTGATTGGTGTAGTACTAGCAGCTTAACCACAAATTTAATTATGACAGCATATTGTTTATAATTTGCAACACACGCACATTTACGAATAAAAAAAATATATGTACACACAGTAGCTTTTTATGATTTATATCAACGAGAGATAGTAAATAAATATCTATAACTATTTACATTTAGAGTTGCCAGCTCAAGTATAAATAAGTGCAATAGTTTCCCAAATAAGCAACACATAATTTAATATAAAAATTTCAGTTAAATAAATTTAAATATCAACATGTTTTATGAAATGCAAAATTTTATAAAAATTTGTGTAATCGAAATTATTATTTATTAATAATAAATAATGAACACTTATTGGAAGTCTATTGCTTTTAACGGATATATTTATACACATGTACAGTGTGACCAGATCTTAAAAAATTTTACAGCTAAATTGGTCATTAGACAAGTCCAAACAATGCCAAAAATAATTTAAAAAAATATTAAATGTAATGCTAACATTACCATTATGAACTTTAATTCGAAGCTACAGTACTTTTCGCTTATAGTCACATCCTTTAGTTTCAGCGAAATCGTAGACATTACTCTTAGCCTAGTTCACATATATGTCACTATGATGCACGAATTCGAATACCATCAGTGTAAGTATGTGAATAAAGAAACTAAAAGAACATTTTTTCAACACAGTTGCATACTGTATGGAAAAATATTAAAAAATATTTCATCCCTGATACCAAAGCAAAAACTAATTTTTTTTTCGAGTGCGGTTATGACAAAAACTAAACCATTTTTTATTAGTTCTTTTATATGTTTTGTGGCTTCGAAAACTAAAATGCCTTTGGTGCATGATGCTAATGTGACTGTAACGCTAATAATTTGCTTTACTTTTGCCTTTGCTACCCGCTGATAGATAGAATACATGGAAAATGTGCTTATATCGCTAAATACGTAAATACATTCCATTTAATTTACTTATAGCGGGAGAAAAAAAAGATAAAATGGACTAGATCGCTAATGTGACTAAAAACGGAAGTGAATATAAACGAAAAGTACTGTAAATACATTTAAGTAATTTATTTCTTGACGAAATTTAAATAAATGGTTATATTTAAGCAAGTGGGTAGGTTTTGGTGAAACATCAGATGCATATAAATATGTGGCATAGGTAGTTAAGATTAGAGCAAAAAATGTTTGGAAACACTTTCACTATAGAATTTTTATCTAAATACAAAGTGAAATTTCCTTGTGCTTTAACATCGTAATATCAAAGAGCAAATAATTTTTAAAATCAATATGGTGAGTTCATTTCTAAGATTTCCATTCTTAACATAAGAATTATCCATTTTCATACGAAATTCCATTTAATGTACAACTATTTCTAGTTAAAAAAAAAATACTGAAAGCACTTTCCAAATTGATGTTGAGGGCTTTAACAAGAATTCTATACTCCCTCCCAATGATAACTGTAATAATGCGGGTATACCTATTCTAAAGCTAAACAATTACTTGTGACGGAGGATGAAATTTTAAAAGCTACAATGTCTATAAAGTCTAATGCTATTGGCCCCGATGGAATTCCCTTGAAATTTTTAAAACGAATTTTCCTACTACGTTTTATATTCAATACAATTATTACCTCTTCCAAGTTCCCTGACAGCTGGAAAGTAGGACGAGTAATTCCAATCCCGAAAGTAAAATCACCCCACCTACTAACAGACTTTCGTCCGATAAGCGTTTTGAACTCATGTTCTCAGATACTAGAAATTTTATTAAGGGATCAACTTTTGGAACATCTTGAATGTGGAAATTATTTAAATAGTTATCAATCTGGATTTGGAAGACGTTATAGCACAACAAGAGTAATTTTAGACTGTGTCGAGAATATAAGAAAAAATTTAGACAAGAAACTGAGCTCTGTATTAATATCTCTTGATTTTAGTAGATCGTTTATTAAATTATTCTCCCAATATGACCTAGACTTTTCCGCTTGCAAGTTAATTGAGTCTTTTATTACAAATAGATACCAATATGTACAGTATAAATCGGCCTGCTCATCAATCGCTAAAACTTTTATTGGGGTAGCCCAAGGGTCTATTTTGGGGCCTTTGTTGTTTATGACTTATATGAATGACTTATATCATCACATAAAATTCAGTACGTGCTATACATACGCTGATGATGTTCTCTTGCTGGCGGATGACAATGGTCGTGGTCTTAAGTTTTTAGAACAACAAGTTAATGAGGAGTTAAATGTCGTTATGAGGTGGTCTAAAATAAATAATCATCGTATGAATCCCGTCAAAACACGATGCATGTGGTTTTCGCAATCTTACATTAAACCGAATTTTATAATAGGTGAAGAGAAAATAGAGTTTGTGTAATATTATAAAGTTTTAGGATTGTACATAGATGATAACCTGAACTTTGAGTTTCATATTAATCATGTTGTTTCAAGAATTAATTTTGTTTTGAGGAGGTTGTATGCTATAGCACTGTATTTGCCAAGTAATGTAAAGAGGAATGTTGCTATGGCATTATGTCTGCCTATATTACTATATGGACTTGAAGTTTATTCTGGGGTATCACAAACTAGTATCAATAAACTTAAACAGTGTTTTAATAGAGTAGCGCGTTATATCTTTGGACTAAAATATAGATTGCACATTCATATGACTTCTTATACTATAAATCTTTTGGGATGTGATTTTGAAAGCTTTATTAGTATGAGAATGTTATTACAATTTTATAAGATTTTTAAATTTGGAAATCCTGTTTACCTTAAGGACAAATTCAGTTTTGTACACTCTACTAGAACTAGTTTATTGATCATACCTAGACATTCTACTCAAATTATGAACAGGTCATTTACTGTCAGAGTCTCAATGATGTGGAATTCGTTCATACCTTGTAGAGAGCGCGCGTTCTCAAATTCTGTTCCTAAGTTCAAGAAAATACTATTATAAAATCTGTAGAGAAGTGGAAGTTGACTGTATAAAATTTTCACCTGTGGCTTGTCCTTATATCTTTTCAACATTTGTGCAATAGGGGGGTAGTTAAAAATAGTGATACATTAGTTAAGAAAAAGAAAATGTAATATTTGCCATAAGAATTAGCTGGATTAATTTGGCCGACAGGGCTTACAATCCATACCAAGTAAATAAATAAATAAATAAAATAAATAAAATAAAATTTATTATAATTTATTTAAATTAAATTGAAATAAAATCAATAAAACTATTCGTCAAAATTTTTAAGGTAATGCTAAAAAAGCTAAAAACATCAAACAAAAATATTAAATAAAATGCCAAGTGCTAAATGATAATTTGCTAAATGCTAAATTTAATTGCAAAAATGCCAAAATGGTCACACTGCATATGTATATGAGAGCCAGTGTTGCCAATTTGTGTGCAATTACATATATTGTGTATAATTCTTACTTTTATGTGTAGTCCATGTGTAATTAGTTTCGTGTGTAATTTGAGTGTAATTTTACTTTGAGTTATATTTTTTATTTATTTTTGACAGTTTTATTTTCAAACATTAATGTATTGCCATATTTTTTCAGTCTCTATTACAGTCCCAATTATTTTTGAACCCTGACTTTTTTCACTTTCTAACACAAACGTACAAAGAAATGTAGGGTCTCCACGAGCAATAAACTTCGAAATATCTTTGTACTTAACTGTCAAATTCCATTGTCAACACCATATGCTCATGTTTGGACCGCAAAAAATGTTTGAGCGATATAATTGCTCAAACATTTTCTTTTGAAAATGAATTTTGTAAGTGAAAGTTAAAAGAACAATTTATGACATTTGCTGTTTGAAAATCATATCATGCCGTGGCTACGTCTGAGGTGGTCCATTCGGCCAGTTCACCTTAGCAAAACGTTAAATTAAGTGCTTACCAAAATGATCTCTCAACAAGGTCATTGTTTCACGCCCTGTATATATCGTAGCGTAATCATATTGAAGCCAGAGCTCACAAACACCATGCGCTTGTCGAGATCCATACGTAAAATGCGCCAAGTTGTGAATACGACAAGTCAAGCTGCTGCGAACGACGACGAATCGATTCGTCACAGTCTTCGCGTACACTCTCAGGTACAGCTGGTATTTTCACCTCTCTACGTGCTGGATGTTGTCTGACCGGTCGATTTTCATTCACTTATGTTATCTGGTACTCAAATTTGTGAATGGTGTTAACAATAGTGGTTTCAGTACGTCGATTATGCGCACCGTTAGTTCTTCGTATCGAACGAAAAAAAATTCCCACAGAACGCTGATATCCCAATACAGCTGAAAAATTTGAAGACGCTGTTGTGGTGTGAGTATTTCCATGATGAATTTCCGAACGATATTGAACAAAAATGACAAACCAGTTTGATATGAGTCAAACGTGATCTGCAAAAAGCATATTGAAAATCAAACCGCACGATGAATCATCCTTTAGAATGTAATGTTTAAGGCATGTTTTAGGAATTGTAATGAACCAACCATGACATTAGGATATTGTCTAATTAAAACCATAAAAATTATTTCTATGTTGTATCGGCGAATTTATGTTGCTTTTAGAAATCAGTACGACGTAGGGGAGCCATTGAATCTGCTAGCTAACAGTCGGTTGGGGCGGTTCTTGTCCTACCAAATTCCCTTGCCGATTAGAAGGTCAGAACATAAATATTATTATAGACTCCCTTTAACAGTTATAACAAAATGGACCAGTAGTTGATTGAATGAAAATGATGTTAAAATTACCCCGGATTTTATCAACTTATTAAGACGGTGTCAAAGAATCAATCACTAAGAAAAAGCAAACGAAAAAAAAACCCCTAGATGACAACGGGATCCATGCCCCTATACCCACCCTACCTATGATCTTATGGCATTTTATGTGTTGAGATAAGATCCCTAACTTAACTTATTCTTAACCGATCACATATGTAAGAATTCAGAAAAATTTACAGTTCCATGTTAAACTTCCATTTATTACCAAATAAATGTTAATAAAAATATAATTTCAATTACGATTACCTTAATTTAAAAATCTATTTAAGTTATAAAATTCAATATTCATACCGAAACGATAAGTTAATAGTACATAAACGGGAAATATTACTCATATAAATTCCAATTATGGGTATATAAAAAAAAACCAATTGCTCATGCCCTATTTTTTTTATCGCAAGGTGTAAGAATTTAAAACCGATCAAAATTAAAGAGTAAAAAAAAAACCAGTTAAATTTTAAAGAGAGATTACAAAAACAATAAATTCTTTGATGTTAATTTTTATTTGGAAAGTTGAATGAAAACCAAAAAAAAAATTATCAATGAATTACTCTCACTGGAAGGACAAAAGTGTGAATGAGCGTAGTAATAGTAAAAGAAAAAAAAACAATATGTAATACTATATAAAAAGATGACACCAAAAACAGTAATCCCTCATAAACACAGGCGTTGTAAATTCTTACACGATTTATCACTTAAATTTTATCAAAATTAATTATAGTTATTCCAGAAGGAAATTGGCTTATAAAAAAACTTAAGACTCACCCATTTACACAAATTTTCTGCAACAACTGGTTGAAGAGGCCTTTTCAAACTGCTGGTTGTTGAAGGAACGGGTTGTAATATGCTGTTCACAATTTAGAATTTTCCATATTAATCACTTATAACTAATTAATGTCTAAAGATAATTGAAATTAATTAAAATGGGATAAGACGTATATGTTACAACCAATCTTCTTTAAAATACATTTAAGTGCAATATGAACGTATCTGTGATATTAGGTATAGTTTTAGACAAATTATATTATATTGATTGGTGTTTTTTTTTTTTTTTTTTTTAATTTCACTTATAGTTTTAGACTTTGGTAACTGATCACAGGTACCCTTTCACTTTACATGCACAAATGTGCACAATTCTTTACCTGTTAATTCAGAAAAAAAATTTTAAAACAAAGCAAATTTGCACAGAAATGTTTAAAGAAATTTGGTTATAATTTACGCAAGTAACTTTAGATTTTATTACTGCATTTTGGCAGGCTTTTACCGAACAAGTTAGATACTTAAAATCCTCTAAGCAAGATGGTGTTGACAATTGTGGTGTTTATCAGATTACGATGAAGCTTTCCTAGCCCGTAAGAACTAATATATCTGCAGATTGAGTTGTTTTCTGGTGGTGTGCTCCTGTTATAGTTTTTTTTTTCGCTTTATTTAAAAAGTTCTGCTTTGTACGACTTTTTGAGGTTTAATGAATGAATACCACAAAGATCAGATCAAAGGTTGATTTTTCTTCTCCTTTGCCCTCTCAGTTCGCACTTTCCAATGGCCTAATTTTTTTAGCTCTTTTAAAGTTGGCGTAAATTTTAGCTAAGGTGTCAGGAAAAAACTTACAGTGGGTGTTCAGTAATTGAGACACCCACGGTATTTTTCGACAGGTTATAACCTTAGTCCAATAAGACAAATTTAGATTTTATAAAGTGAGCCGTATAAATGTAGGAGGTTATGGACAGGAAAAAATTCCCCTTTCAAGGAAGCAAACAGCCAACCAATATATAAAGTTCTGTCCAAAAAATAGTATTAATGGGTAAAATGTCCCAAAATCTAAATTGAGCAAAAAAAATATACCTTTTAGTTGCAGGCGTACTAGCGATCTATCCAAATAGTTAGGTATGTAGATATTCTTGCTTTTGCAAATAACTTTGACAAAAATAACCTTAAGAACTTTAACTTTTAAAAATTTTTAATACCGCACTGTTTGAGCTTAATATGTGACCACTAGTGTTCCTGTTGAGTATTCGATGTAAAAGAAATTATGTATACCCACGTCGTGTCTAAGTAAGCCATTTATTTTATGCTGATGGGCAAAACTTCGATAAATTATCGAGAAAAAGTGTGTTTACTTAGATTTTCTGGGCTGAAATAATCATGAGTTGATATGCGTTCATATACGCCTGATATTGCCAGAGGTGAGAAAGCAAAAAAGAAAATACTAAACACATATTTGTATTATTAATAGTTCTTTGGAAAACGGTTAATTTTAAATTCCCAACGAATCATAGTCGAAATAATTGTGGTTAAACTTACTTTAAAGGCCATAGCTAACAACAATTTAAGAGTAAAACAAATAAGCTATTACAGCCACGATTGATATGGTTCGCAAAAAATATTTGAAGCAAAGAACAAGTCCTTTAGCAAAGTAGTGACAAATTTAACGCACTTTACAAACCACATAATACTGGTTTTTTAAACAATAGTATTAGGGGGAAATAATTCCGCTTTAGGGGCGCATATCTTTGGCATGGTATGTTCCCAATATTTTGCCATCTGTGTCCTGGAGAAGGTAGTAATTATTTCCTACCCTTTCCTTGACGATGCATTTTAAGAAAAGTGGTGCCAACTTAGCGTTAAATTTCTTTCCTAAACTGCTTTGCGCAAAATTTCGTCTATAGACTTCTTGGCCAACTTTATATACAATGGGTCTGGTACGTAAGTTATATTGGCTCTGGTTTGTCTCATAAGCCTTTTTGATATGCTCTTTTAAATTTCTTCTAATTAAACACAACTCATCGTCTCTCCCAAGTCTAATATGTGGTTCCTCAATCAATTGAAGATTCTTTAAAATTGAATATGAACTGCCATGGGTTATCATATCGAAACCAAAAACGGCATGGTATGGAGAACATTGAAGAGATTGGTGAATGGAATTTCTTAACGCACAGCTTATGGCACTTAGGTTTTGGTCCCACAGGGTTTGATCACTTTTCAAATATGAGCGAATTCCCGCCAATATAGAGCGATTAACTCGCTCCGAAGCATTTGACTGCGGGGAGTATACAGCTGTATATAGGTGAGTGATGCCTAGAGACGTCAGAAATGCGTTAAAGTCATTCGCCCTAAACTGAGAACCATTATCGCTTAACAAAATCTCTGGCACACCGAAAATATGAAATATTTGTTTTAAAAGAAGCTCTTGTATAATAGTGGCGGTAAATTTTTTTAAAGGGAATAACCAATGAAATTTTGTCAAATGGTCCAAAACAATTAACAATCCTATGTTGCCTTGCTTACTGCGGGGGTACGGACCTAGAATGTCAACATACATAAGTTGAAATGGCCTTGAGCTTTTCATGGCCTTACCCATCTCTGGCTTAGTTATAAAATTTGGAGCCTTTGTAGTTTTACATACGTCACAGGAACGGATATAATTACGTACATCACCTACTAAACCGGGCCAAAAGAAGTGTCTTCTGATCAGATCGATGGTTTTTACCATCCCTCCATGAGCGGCTAGAGGGCTATCATGGGCCCTATTAATTACAGATTTTCTTAAATTTTGTGGTATCCAAAGCTTCCAGCAATTGTTTTCTTGATCTGCATTTCCATTATAATGATCAGTGCGAATGTAAACGTAGTTATCTACAATTTTTATGTCGGGATATTTAGACAGGTTTTGATTGATCTTGGCTTTTAATTGAACATAGTCCTCGTCATAAAAATGGGTGGAATTGAGATCTACTTCTGGGCCGGAAAATTCTACACTACTAACTTCTTCATAGGGTATTCTTGATAGGGCGTCGGGCACTATATTCTCCTTTCCTTTTCTATGCGACACTGAGAATTTATAGCCCTGTAATTTGAAAACCCATCGAGCTAGCCGGCCAGATAAATCGGGCTGTTTCATCAACCATACCAGAGACGAGTGATCTGTAATGACTTCAAAGTCCTGTAATTCGAGGTAACATCGAAATTTTTTGATCGCTTCGACGGCAGCCAAGCATTCACGCTCAGTAACGCTATAATTACGTTGAGCACTGTTTAATTTACGAGACATAAATGCGATGGGTCGTTCGTTACCTTCTTCATCAATTTGGACTAGAACTGCACCAATGCCGACGTCACTGGCATCGCAGTGCACAAAAAATTTTTTTCCAAAATTGGGATTCGTTAAAATAGGGGCAGATGTTAAAAGTTTCTTTATTGTTTCAAACGATATTTGGGCTTCGGGTGTCCAACAAAATTTTCTCTTGGTTGACAAAACTTCAGTTATTGGATGCACAACAGTCGAGAAATTCGCAATAAAGCGGCGGTACCAGCCGGCTAAGCCGAGGAAACCACGGACTTGCTTTATATTTTTAGGCACTGGCCAAGTTTGGATGGAAATTACCTTTTCTGGGTCAGTTTTGATTCCGCCATTGCCAATAATGTATCCTAAATAATTGACTTCTGTTACACAAAATTTTGATTTGGCAATGTTTAAAGTAAGATTGGCCCTTCGAAAAGCGTCGGCTATACGCACTAATATGGCTAAATGAGTAGAAAAATCTTCTGAGACGATTATTAAATCGTCCAAATATCCAAATACGCAATGCCGTAAATCTGCTGGAATCAATTGGTCCATTAAGCGACACATTGTTGAGGGGGCGTTACAGAGGCCAAAAGGCATGACAACAAACTGGTAAAGGGGCCTCCCCGGTACCGTAAAAGCGGTTAAGGGCTTAGATTCTTCAGATAAGGCGATTTGCCAATACGCGTCCTTTAAATCAAGTTTAGTTATTATATTGGCCTTCGGCAATCGCGAGAATATGCCTTCAATATTGGGAAGAGGATATGCGTCTTTTCTTGTACATTGGTTCACTTTTCGGGCATCCAGACAGAGTCGTATTTTATTCGGTTTGACGACCAGACGCATGGGCGAGCTCCATGGTGAATTTGACGGTTCTATGACTCCTAAGGCAAGCATTCTGTCTATCTCCTGAAACATAAGTTTTTCCACTGCAGGAGATACCGGATAGAAACGCTGCTTTACGGGAGTACTAGATCCTACGTCGATTGTGTGTTGAATAAGGGAGGTTCTACCCAATCCCTCTTTCTCAAAATTGGGAAACAGTTGGACGACAGCTGATAGCTGTTGCGATTGACTTAGATTTAAAGGATATTGGCCACAAGAATTACAATTCTTAGAAATTTCGTGAAAACTTGTTAAGACGTCCGACTGAATGTTAAAGGCAGAAAAATCTATAGAATTTTTACACAAATTAACATTTTTAGAAGTTACTACAATATCTCCAACAACATCAGGAGCTAAGTTAAATTTTTGCCAAAAATCCAAGCCCAAAATTAGTCTTTGGCTAATTGAAGGCACAATTAAAATTTTTAACCGTCTGCTTTGGTCTTTAAAAACAACATCAACATTCAGATAGCCGATTACCTTTTGAGGTTGGCCATCCGCCGTCTTAACACACGAATTAAGTGTAACAAATTCAGAAAAGTTTGAAAAATCTAAACTGGCAAAATCGGATCCAATACAGGACACATTAGCCCCAGTATCCAATAAACCTAATTCATGGAAAGTTAAAAATTTTACTGAAGCATAAAATCTTTTATCCAACGGATTGGCTTGAATAGATGAAAGAATAAATTTAGATGTAAATTTACGACTTTTATAAAATTTTCTCATACGAATTGTCGAGCGTTTTTGTTTTTTAAAAACTACGGAAATTGAACTGACGTTAAAAATATTATTTCGTGCTTTTATATATTGTTCCCACTTTTTATGAAATGGTATTATGGGATGGAGCTTAGGCTCGTTACATTTACAAGAGTTTAAATCGTTTTTCAAAATAGGTAATTTATTAGTTAACAATACGTCACATTTAGAGTTTAAGTCTGGGATTAAGAAAGCGTCACAATCGGGTGTTAAATTTGAAGAATCAGGGCTTAAAGTACTTTGTACTAAAGACGATTTCGAGTTACGTTTTGGGTTTGGAAGTTTTTTGATGCTATTTTCCTAGAAGAGCACTTTGGGCATTGGGGCTTATAAGTGTTTTTCTCCCCGCAACCGTAACAAAACACATTCCTCTTTTCTAAGCAATCTTCCCAAAAATGGCCTAACTGGTCACAATTCCAGCACTTAGGGGGTATATGTACGGCGTCTATTTTCATTTCAAGCTCTTTATCCCCTTCATGAACCTCTTGCTCCTCCGAATAGTCTACTCCTGCCATTTGACGACGCCCGCCAATATTTGAAACAGGTTTTGCAGTCACGTTTCTACGATAGTAATCATCGTTTAACAGATTTTCTCTCATTTGAACGAGTTTACGTAAATGAGCCAATGAATAGATAGGCACGAATAGTAACTCATGCCTGATTTCAGGACGAAGATTTCGAGTTAGAATTTCAATTAATTCCGATTCTGGAAGGGGTTTGTCTAGGCGGTCTAAAATAGAAGAAACAGATTCATAAAATGCCTCAAAAGTCTCATTGATTCTCATCTTTCTATTCCTTAGCTCCTCATGAATATCAAAACTAGATTTAAAATCCTTATATTGATATTTGAGTGCTTCGCAAAAGTCATTCCACCTAATTGCCCTAGCCTGCTTATGGTATCTCCAGTACCATTCCCGTGCACGCCCACTTAAAAGTATGTGTAAGTTTTTACAGATAACCGAGAAGTCATTATTGAAATGCTCACAGGTAAGTACCTTAACTCTATATAGAAACTCGTCTACACTTATGCCTTGAGTAGAGCCATCAAATTTAATGTGCCAATTTTGAATAATATTGGTTATCTTATCAGATTTTAAAGTAAAATGCTCATTAAATGAACTATTATTATGTCCTTGAACATAAGGTATATTGCGAAGATCATTTGGTACTTGTGAGGGAGGCATGGTAACCTGGACAGGTGGATTTGATTGTGGAGAAACATACTGTTGACTATTTTGTATTGGAAGTGGTAATTGTGTTGGTTGTTGATTTTGAGTCGAAAAGTTTTCTGTATTAGGGGGTAGCAAATGAAGATTACTTAATAAACGCGACACTGTGTTCTCTATCATAAAGTTGATTTGAGAGTAGTCAACAGTTGGTTGAAAATTATTCGACAAATTACGAACCGGGGAATTATGCTGGATATTCTGATTTAAGCTTGCGGTATATTGTGTATGACTTGGAGTGAATAGGTTGTCAATTTCATTTTCAGTAGGTATGCATACATCTCTTAAATTATTACGATTGGCATCAGTAAATAAATTACGAGCCGAACTTCTGGTATTATATTGTGAAGCCGCCAATCCTCGTGTTTTGCCACGAAATGTTTTTGGCTTGTCTAAAGACTGATATTTAGAATTGACTTTTCTTAACTCGGATAATGAACATACTCGTTTACAAGTTGGACATTCCGAGGAATGAGACAAGTATTGTTCAATACAGCGACTGTGAAAAACATGATTGCAATCAGAAATTATCATACAATCCTGTTCCTTGCACAGTTTCTCATTACAAATCTTACAAACTTTGTCATTCCCAACTGGTGGAAGTGTTAAAGATAAAGGAACAGGTGGCTGTGAGCCCGAAGCTTGACTGGCGGAAGCCTCCGAAGCAGGAGGTGAATGTTCCATTGTTTCCTTGCAAAAATATTTTTACGCCCGGAGACTTAATGTTTTATAAATTTAAATAAAAAATAAAATGTTAAATTTTTTTTTTTTTATTAGAGAACAAAAAATATTACTTTTATCAATCAAAAGTTACAAATGATTTATGTTTCTTCTTACATATGTATGTGATGCGTTTCGAATAAGTAAAGAGTTTGCAAAAAAAATGATTGATTAGGAAATATTTAATTGGGCTATGGAGTTTTCAAAATTGCGATGTATTTATAGAACGCTTTGGTGAGACGATATGCATTAATTTCCCCAAAAACTGAATTTGACTGGACAAAAAACTGCAAAATGCAGATATTTTGTAAATCCAAATCAAAACAGGATATCGATTATTCTAATAAAAAAACAGATCGACAAAAACACCAAATTTTAAAAACTGCTCAAAATTATAAAACCATATATAAGTTGCAAGATATGCTACAAAAGAAAGCTTAACTTTGTCTTCGGTCGAATTAGTCGAATCGATTTCCCAACTAAACGAGAATCCAGAAGAAATTTAAAATTTATTTGGAACACATCCATTAAAATATATATAGGTTTACAATTTACGCTCAAATGGATATAAAAATATTAAATGTAGTTATTTTTTTTTTTTTTTAGGGCGACAAAAATCTAACGGCTTTAGTTAAACCGATTTTTGGGCCCCACGTTGGGCGCCAATTTATGTAATGAACCAACCATGACATTAGGATATTGTCTAATTAAAACCATAAAAATTATTTCTATGTTGTATCGGCGAATTTATGTTGCTTTTAGAAATCAGTACGACGTAGGGGAGCCATTGAATCTGCTAGCTAACAGTCGGTTGGGGCGGTTCTTGTCCTACCAAATTCCCTTGCCGATTAGAAGGTCAGAACATAAATATTATTATAGACTCCCTTTAACAGTTATAACAAAATGGACCAGTAGTTGATTGAATGAAAATGATGTTAAAATTACCCCGGATTTTATCAACTTATTAAGACGGTGTCAAAGAATCAATCACTAAGAAAAAGCAAACGAAAAAAAAACCCCTAGATGACAACGGGATCCATGCCCCTATACCCACCCTACCTATGATCTTATGGCATTTTATGTGTTGAGATAAGATCCCTAACTTAACTTATTCTTAACCGATCACATATGTAAGAATTCAGAAAAATTTACAGTTCCATGTTAAACTTCCATTTATTACCAAATAAATGTTAATAAAAATATAATTTCAATTACGATTACCTTAATTTAAAAATCTATTTAAGTTATAAAATTCAATATTCATACCGAAACGATAAGTTAATAGTACATAAACGGGAAATATTACTCATATAAATTCCAATTATGGGTATATAAAAAAAAACCAATTGCTCATGCCCTATTTTTTTTATCGCAAGGTGTAAGAATTTAAAACCGATCAAAATTAAAGAGTAAAAAAAAAACCAGTTAAATTTTAAAGAGAGATTACAAAAACAATAAATTCTTTGATGTTAATTTTTATTTGGAAAGTTGAATGAAAACCAAAAAAAAAATTATCAATGAATTACTCTCACTGGAAGGACAAAAGTGTGAATGAGCGTAGTAATAGTAAAAGAAAAAAAAACAATATGTAATACTATATAAAAAGATGACACCAAAAACAGTAATCCCTCATAAACACAGGCGTTGTAAATTCTTACACGATTTATCACTTAAATTTTATCAAAATTAATTATAGTTATTCCAGAAGGAAATTGGCTTATAAAAAAACTTAAGACTCACCCATTTACACAAATTTTCTGCAACAACTGGTTGAAGAGGCCTTTTCAAACTGCTGGTTGTTGAAGGAACGGGTTGTAATATGCTGTTCACAATTTAGAATTTTCCATATTAATCACTTATAACTAATTAATGTCTAAAGATAATTGAAATTAATTAAAATGGGATAAGACGTATATGTTACAACCAATCTTCTTTAAAATACATTTAAGTGCAATATGAACGTATCTGTGATATTAGGTATAGTTTTAGACAAATTATATTATATTGATTGGTGTTTTTTTTTTTTTTTTTTTAATTTCACTTATAGTTTTAGACTTTGGTAACTGATCACAGGTACCCTTTCACTTTACATGCACAAATGTGCACAATTCTTTACCTGTTAATTCAGAAAAAAAATTTTAAAACAAAGCAAATTTGCACAGAAATGTTTAAAGAAATTTGGTTATAATTTACGCAAGTAACTTTAGATTTTATTACTGCATTTTGGCAGGCTTTTACCGAACAATTTAGATACTTAAAATCCTCTAAGCAAGATGGTGTTGACAATTGTGGTGTTTATCAGATTACGATGAAGCTTTCCTAGCCCGTAAGAACTAATATATCTGCAGATTGAGTTGTTTTCTGGTGGTGTGCTCCTGTTATAGTTTTTTTTTTCGCTTTATTTAAAAAGTTCTGCTTTGTACGACTTTTTGAGGTTTAATGAATGAATACCACAAAGATCAGATCAAAGGTTGATTTTTCTTCTCCTTTGCCCTCTCAGTTCGCACTTTCCAATGGCCTAATTTTTTTAGCTCTTTTAAAGTTGGCGTAAATTTTAGCTAAGGTGTCAGGAAAAAACTTACAGTGGGTGTTCAGTAATTGAGACACCCACGGTATTTTTCGACAGGTTATAACCTTAGTCCAATAAGACAAATTTAGATTTTATAAAGTGAGCCGTATAAATGTAGGAGGTTATGGACAGGAAAAAATTCCCCTTTCAAGGAAGCAAACAGCCAACCAATATATAAAGTTCTGTCCAAAAAATAGTATTAATGGGTAAAATGTCCCAAAATCTAAATTGAGCAAAAAAAATATACCTTTTAGTTGCAGGCGTACTAGCGATCTATCCAAATAGTTAGGTATGTAGATATTCTTGCTTTTGCAAATAACTTTGACAAAAATAACCTTAAGAACTTTAACTTTTAAAAATTTTTAATACCGCACTGTTTGAGCTTAATATGTGACCACTAGTGTTCCTGTTGAGTATTCGATGTAAAAGAAATTATGTATACCCACGTCGTGTCTAAGTAAGCCATTTATTTTATGCTGATGGGCAAAACTTCGATAAATTATCGAGAAAAAGTGTGTTTACTTAGATTTTCTGGGCTGAAATAATCATGAGTTGATATGCGTTCATATACGCCTGATATTGCCAGAGGTGAGAAAGCAAAAAAGAAAATACTAAACACATATTTGTATTATTAATAGTTCTTTGGAAAACGGTTAATTTTAAATTCCCAACGAATCATAGTCGAAATAATTGTGGTTAAACTTACTTTAAAGGCCATAGCTAACAACAATTTAAGAGTAAAACAAATAAGCTATTACAGCCACGATTGATATGGTTCGCAAAAAATATTTGAAGCAAAGAACAAGTCCTTTAGCAAAGTAGTGACAAATTTAACGCACTTTACAGAATAAAAACACTTAAGAATAGAAGATCAATGCAATCTATTTTGTTCCTATTTGATATAATAAATAATAGCAAAAAATGTCCTTATTTATTTTAACTAGTCAAGTTCAAAGTTCCTTGTAGATCTTTCAGTTATCATACACATTTTGATATTAAATTGCAATATACAAATTATTTACTTAATGCGCCACTTGTAGGATCCCAATTATTGTTTTTTAATTTAAGTGAAAATGTTCCATTAGACTTAAGTTTTTATAAGGAAGAGTTTAACACTAAATTAAATATAAGCGAGTAGTCTGTCAGGATAATTTGTTAGTCCAATGATTTTTATAAATGAATTGAAATTGGAATACTAAAGGTCGCATAATGGCAGTACGAGTTCTCGTGAATAAAATTTTAGGGTTAATTTTCTAACTCTGTATAAAATCTATTCAGAAATATTGAAAATTTTCTTGTTTTTTAATTAAAATTTATAAATGGATATGCAAAACTGCATACCCAATACGGACGTCAATCCAAAAATGGTCAAAGTGGGCTCTTAAACGTCAGAATGTATTAATCGTTAATCTTTCATAATGCAAAACCTTTTTTTTAATAATCTGCTAGGAAAAGTGCCTCGGCCACTTCACCTACTCTACGACTTTAATATGTATTAATAACTAAATTTTGTCTTCTTTTTTAAAAAAATTTCTTATTAACAATGCTGCCATAGATTTGCACAAAAACCGCTGATTTTATATTTTTTTTTTTTTATAAAAATCTTATTTTCTGTTACATTATCCCCGAGAATTTAGATCTATATATATATAAGCTTTTTTGCCATTTGGAGTTTCTAATATTAAGACATTAAATCTTTTACATACATGGCAACACCATCTTTAATAAAGTATCAGCCCATATTTATAAACACATAAAAACACTGTTTCATCACAACACCCCTTAAAAAAACTGTCACCATCAAACGGCTGAAATTTTTTCGCTTCGAGAATTTACGACGATATTTTGTTGCCTTCAATATTATTCTATTAATTAAATTCATTACAATGCGGTCATGTAAAATTAAGTGTTACAGTACAAAAAACAAATACAAAAAAAAAAACCTACCAAATTTACAAAATAATAAAAAGCAAACAGGAAAGAGTAAAACTTTGTGCACCTATAAAAATTGTCCCGACTACAGTGGAACTACATGACATTTATGATCTGTAGCATCTCTTATAGATGGCTGCCACAAGCAGCATTACATATATTAAAAGGTAGCAAAATGATGTGTGTGTTTGAGTGTGATGAGGATGACGATGACGATGGAATACAACATTCATCTATCCTTTTATTCAATGATATGTGTTGTGTAAAAATTAATAAATTTACTGAATGAAAAGAGAAAAGAACCGAACAGAATTGAAGTGAGGTTTTAAATAAATGCAATTTATAAAAGCACTCAACGGGATAAAAGCACTTTGTGACATTATTGAAAATTTGATTAAATTATTTTTAATTTGATAGGGGGCAGAATGGTTGGTATTTGTGATTTGAAAGAGTTTTATGATTTTTAATTTTGTGCCCACTTTTTTTGAATATTTCCCAATTTAATAAACTAAAAATATGCACATTAATTCCAATTGCGAAATTATGCACTAGAGTAAATCATGTCACAGTTTTAAGTCTTGCAAAAATGAGAAGTTTTTCACTAGTTGACTTGAGCATACATTTTAGCAACAAGTGCATTAATGCAAACGCAAAATAACAGACGCCATCTTTTATTATAGATTATTTTCGATTGTCTGCTAAATAATCTATTATTTTTTGAATTTCGCACAATCTGTCCACTTATTTCATGTTGATAAAATTAAAAAAAAGTCCGTTAAATTTTAGCTTGTTGCCCAGTTGCACTTTTTGGTACTTTCTTAGCTAAAAAAGCTATATTTTATGAGATTGGCAACGCTTCAGCTGACGTTGAACATATGTGTTGTGCAAGCACTTGCACTGAAATTTCTGAAATTATTTTCTACATATTTGTTGTTATTTTGCAAAACAAAACTTTGCATTTTCGCATTTTTGCAAGACTTAAAATGATGACGTGAACTACTCTACAATAAATCTTCATATATACGAATTCGAGATTCCAATTCAAAAAAGCTTTTTCTGGGACATAAGTTATTTTGGAAGGCTTTTTTTAGGGGGCTAAGATGAAATCTTGGACCGATAAATATCATTTTCAATAGACTTTAAAGAAAAAACTTTAAATATTTGCAGTTTTTACCCTTGATATTAAAGTCTCTAGAAGACTTTGTTTATCTTATTTAGTAAACTGCTACAACAAAATGTATTAGAATAAAATTTATTACGCTGTGCTTGACAAATCCAACAAAAAGCTGTTGTAAATATGTGTGCAAATTTACCAGAATAAAACAGTTGACGAATCGTTATCTGTCGTTCTCTTTTCACTCAGCAAATTCATTAATTTACAACACATACGAAAAAGAGACTCACGTTTTGTGGTATAAAATCGTATTAAATAAAGCAGAGTTGAACACTTAATGCAAAGGGTGCAAACCGCTATTAATAGCGGAATTCACCCTTGCAGACCTTGTTAATCTTATAATTTTAGTAAAAATACTAACATTCACACCACTGCAACAACAAAATGCATTAGACTAAAATATACTACGCTGTGGTTGAAAAATCCCACAAAAATCAGTAGTAAACAAAGTGTGTGAATTTACCAGAATAAAACAGTCGAATAAACTTTATCTGTCTCTTTCTCTCACTCAGCAAATTCATTAATTTACAATGCATATGAAAAAGACACTCACGCTTTGAAGTATAAAATCGTATTAAATATAACAGGTTTGTACACTTAATACAAAGGGTGAAAACCGCTAATATAACTATACAAAATTAGGTTTGTTATCTGTCTTAGAAATCGGTTTTTTAGTTTTGAATTATTTGAAATACCGAAATTTCGGTATGTGTTTCTTAATTGCAATATTGATTCAATAAACGTTAAAAACAGAAATCGTATATTTTTACTTTACTATTTTGACGCACCCAGATAAACCACGTTTTTCGATATGGTCACATCCAACAAAATTATTTTGAAGGTTGCTTTAACCATAATATTATCACCGGCAATTATATTTTGGCTTAATTAGAATATCAGGAAGTCACACAAATATTATGGTTGCCTCCGAACATTTTATGGTTACTAATTACAATAATATATTTATCACTTATAAGAGGAAAGCGTTATTTATAATATAAAACTTATAACACTAGTCGGCAAAAAAACAAAAAAATTGGAAAGCAAGAACTTTGTTATGTGATTTTAATTGACTTTAGCGTACTGAATCCAAATCTGTTCACAGACTAAATCTATTTTTTATTTTTGTTGGGCCAGACTAATATTTCGCCGGAAATAAGTCAGTTCTGCTAATACATTTCATCTATACTAATGGTGTTTTCTTTTCAAAAAAATAATATTGCATTATAATTGTGAAATATAATTCTTTATGAAGGTACACGCACCTTTACAAAGTGATACAATGGAACAAAATAAAATCTACGTTTTACACTCAACACTAATGTGTATTTGGCGTGTCAAATATGAATGGCAAAGTTTATACTAATAAGCGATATTTACGACTGTCGTAGCGGTTTTCAACATAAAATTTTCTTTAAATTCCAATAAGCGTTAACAACACTGATTTTCAATAATTAAAGTCAGCTGCTGTAAAAAACTATGCGCCAAAAAAAAATTATTAAATACAAGTAAAGCAAACGAAAAACAAAAGGTTTTTATTTTATATCCATCCCAATATAACCAAAATTTACAATATAACACAAATTGAACGCAAACACAAGAAACATTTAAATAAGAAAAATACTTTCTTGTATAAAAAATGACTTAACGCGGATGCAAAAAGGGTATTATCTAGGGTATTCATTCGGTTAATTACTACCCGATTAACGATTAAACCGGTTAATTTCAGTCTATTTTCCGATTAGCCGATGTAACAAAATTTTGAATTTTTTGTAGTGTTGTAACATATTTTTAATAAAATATTTATTCAAACAAACAAAGAAGGTGTTAAGGGGTCTTTACACGGTCAAACATTTCCCTGTCGGAAAATGAGTTAGCTCAAAGTTAACTCATGGTTAATCAGAAGTTAGTCAGAGGTGACTCACAAGCTAACTCATTTATATGGTTAAAGCTATTCAGTTTTTACACGCAATGTCCGCAGTACGAGTCAGTACTCACTCACACTGCATAACTTTAAGATAACCATAAGTTAGCTCATTATGAGTTAGCTTGTGGTGCATACAATATGTTGACTTTAATAAGAGAATAAAAAAAAAATTACGTACATATTTTGCTTTATTTATTTTCTAAAGAGAGACAGAGACTATTACACATATGTTTTCTTTCACTTTTGTTGTATTTCCCCTTTGTCTACAGAAAAACTCTCAGTTATAAGACACCAGCAGCATGCCCGATATGACCAAAACCGGTTTTCATAATAATTCTACTTTGTAAATGAGATGTATTTAACTAAATGATATTAACAAAGAGAATATGGGAACTTTTGCTTATTATTTAACTTTGAAAAAGTACACGAAACAAGCAAAACGTGTTTTTACCACAGTCCACTGCATCAGCTTTGAGTTAGCCAAACGCTAGCTCAAAAGTTATCGAGAAGAAGTCTGTCGCACAAAACACAACTCACTAATCTCTGCATAACTTTTGAGTTAGCCAAAGGCTAGTTCAATACTTATCGAGAAGAAGTCAGTCGCACAAAACACAACTGACTCAAATCTGCACCAATTATGAGTTAGTCACTAGTCAGTTGTAAATAAGTTAGCTAAAAGTCAACTAAATGTTGAGCTAGCTAATAAAAATCCGACAGGGTTATTTTCAAGCGCTATGGTAGTATAAGTAAAAATGTGTTTGTATGTGTGACACCGACGATGCTGGATAGAAAATCAAAACATTTAGATATGACGGCGAATATAACGTCCAGCACACGTACACGAGTGAATTCGCCTGCATGACAAGCATTTTGACCGTGTACAGCCCCTTTTGTTATCTCCGTTTTAAATAAGTGTTTGCTGTCAACAGTTTTTTGTTTCATGTACTTTTTATATGTATGTGTTAAGTTATTTGTTTCTTCTCATATTTTCTTATATTTATTTTTTAAAAACAATAACCGAAACAAACATTTAGAAGTGTTAAAAATTGGAAAAATTTAACAGGACTCTAATGGCATAATTAAAATTGTATATGTTTAGAGAAATCCAGGAATAGGACTGAGAAATAAAATATCCTGTATTATGGGTTGCTTTCGATTTCTCTCTAAATGAAAGAATTTTTTCCAAGTCAAGTTTTATCAACACTCATGAAAAGAATCCCATAAATCCTAAATATTTAAACCAACTTATTTGTCTAAAAGATTAGCTTATAAGATCTCCTTAAACTATTGAAATAACTAAAAGAATGATCACACAGCCTATTTTTTAATTAGTACATACTATTTATTAATTTTAGAAATATGTATTACATATTTATGAATATTTTTTTTATTTGCTCGTTTTAGTTCAATAATTGTTATGTTTGTTATGTCATTGTTGTTTTTTTTACGAAAAAACTTCAAATAATAAATAATTTATGCATTTTTATTTATTGAAATTACTTAACTTATAAAAAAAAACTTTATTAACTGATTAAACCAAGACCTCGCCGAAAACAAACGGATGTCAGTATTAAAATTAGTTGCGGCTTAGACCTACAAATGTTACAATTAGAAAGATTTTTGCTATTTTTCTAGTCATATAAACGGGGCTTATTTTGTAATTCCCTTCACTTTGCGTTAAGAAATTTTTTATATAAACTTTTAAGAATTTGTGTGAAAATATGTTTTAAGTAAGGTGAAGTGTTATACAAAATAAGGGGGTAATTTGCGGAAATTTCTGTGAAATTCGTAAAAGATTTAACCGAAGTAAAATTACTTTCGAGAGGGGAATTTATATTGGACCCATGAGTTTTATAGTTTAAAAGTGGTTTTCAGAAGGCTGCTTAGTATGGGACATAAATTAAATTATGGAGCTATTATTATTAAATTGCATGTTATTGAAAATATGCTATTTTTTCTGGCCACTTAATTGTGCCAAATTTTACCACAATATCTATATCTGCTACGGTTTTAGGCGTATTAAAATAATTTCCCCGAGTGGGCATTATATGGGGCATTTGGTAAATTATGGACTGATCTTCACAAAATTTCGACTCGGATTTAAAGCGTTATGAAACTACGAAAAACTAAATTCTGCTACAAAAACATTATTCACACGGTTTCAGACGTACTAAACTGTTTTTCGAGAGTGGGCTTTATACTGGACCTATGGTAAATTATGGACCGATCTTCACAAAATCTTACAGTGTGTTTTGTAGTCCTATGAAACTGTAACGTCCAAATGTTATTTGGAACGTACCAATCATTATTTTTTACGGTTTTAGGCGTACTCAGCTAGTAAATTATTAATTTATCTTAAGGATATTTAACAGTATGATTACTAGTCATATAAAACAAATTTGTGCATAATCTCATATCTATCCGTGCATTATTCAACATTTGGATTCTTAACTCTTATCCTACTGGGCCGATTGCTTAGGATAACTACAAGCAATTTGACACCAACATGTTTCTTTGAGTTTATCGAAAGTGAGCGTGACAGACGGATAGACGGAAGGACAGAGAGAGACGGATAGGGCTATATCGACTTAGAATTACTCAAGGAGCCAGAATATATATATATATACTTTGTGTGGTCTGAGATAATAGAAAAGATTCACACGGAATGACAAACTTAGTATACCCTCATTCGCCACAGGTGGCGGTGAAGGGTATAAAAAGTACCTACAATTAAAAGATTTTAAACAAATCTGTCTGATTTTTTTACTCTATAATTTTAGTTAAGAAAAAACATTATAAAAAAGTGCATATACCTTGTAATATTTCTTCTTTTTGACTTTATCAATACCAAAAAATTATATTCTGTTTGTTTTTTCTTTCTTTTTTTTTATTAATTTTCGTCTGCACTTATGATAATGACAGGCACGTTATAGTCATAATTATATTAACAATTTCCATTAAAATTATGAAAGAAATCAAGCAAAAAAATGTGGTAAAAAGCACTTGAGTCAATTTTTTTATAGTCATTCTTTAAGAAAAGAACCAAAAGATTTTATTGAATTTGTGGAAGGTGAGGGAAATTCCATTAAATTATGATAAAAAGAATGAATAAAACTAAAGTCGAATCTCACTTTCGTTAACTTCTTTACATGAAGCTCTCCCTATAATGAATTGATTTTAAAAACGCAGCTTTTGCTTTCTAATTTTAGTGTATATTTTTCTATCAAATTTTGGAAATCATTGCTTCAAACCCATTTTTGTCTCCATACACTGAATTGTTTCCAAAAAATTCTTCTTACGCATACTAACAACACTGTGTAGAGAGAAAAAAATTTATTATTTCATGAGAAAAAAACATCATTCGTAAACATGCTCTGGTCGTGGATACAGCTGGGCGTCTTTGTCGTTATTTTTGAGATGCAAACAGGTCGCCTTTGTCTGCTTTTTCGTGCGTTTTGCGTTTCCTCTCGCATTGGTTAATGGCTTGGCGTCGTTTAATTGTACCGAGTAACTGTTTTTGCGGTTTTCAACATTAGCCATTAGCAATAATTTTAAACCTTAAATTTTTTAACGTGTTTGTCTATTGGAGAACCGTATAAAACTCAGACGATGAACTGGTGGAGCACCATTTAACACTCAGACTTATTACTGGTGGAGACTAAAGTACTTTGAAGCAGATTCCGGAAATTCTCGCATTCCTACATGAGAGCTTAGGTAGATCGATGATGATAGATGAGGCTCTACAGTTAAGTGCTACCCAAGCAAACAAATATAAGAAGAAAATAAGACAAACGTAGTTCCATAATTTAAAATATTGACTGCAATCGAAGAAGCATTTCTTTGAAAAAATTTTGTTTGTTAATATTAAAAAAAGTAAAAAGAAACAAAATTTTTGTAGACAGCCAGTTTATTTGCCAGCACATTTTCATTAAATAAGTAAGACCTGTTTAATGCGACATGTCCCTGCAAAAATATTCGTATTTGGTTTTGGTGTCTCTTGGAAAACTCATATTTGTTCGTTTTTTGTTGCAAGCTACAAAATGACGTTTAAGTCTTATAATTCCTAAAATGTAGACGAAAAGCAATTTAGTCTGTCTTTTAATGGATGCAGGTTTTTAAAACCTTTTTAGATTAACAAGATTCATCAGATTCATTTTGAAATAATAATGAAGCAATGCTTTTATGAGTAACCGTCACACGTGGGGGTGTAATCCAAACTAACCAATGTGCCTTAAAACTATGGATGCAGTTGATAATTTGCCCGTTAACTCAACTGGAGGCGTAAAGAGGAATATTTTAGCTGCTTCCAACTTTTCTGAAGATGAGGAAGAAGAAGAAGCCCAATTTGAATCTCCAAATTAGTATTTTATTATCATAAGTACCTAGTTACAGTTTATATATATATTTATATTTTTTAATGCATTTTATTGTTTATGAACACGAAATATTTTTTTAATTTAAATTCTTTTAATTGCCACCAAAGTAAATCTAATTCAAAAGCATTTAATATTTTAACGATCAATGTAAGAAGTATTTCATCGATAGATAAATTTAATAGATTTCGTGCAGAATTGTGTCAAATGTTGGTAGTACCTGAAATTATAGCTGTCCAAGAGACCTGGTTTGATAAGGAATTTGTAAATTTGTATTCCATTGATGGATATTATGCTGTACATTGTTGTAGAGATGACGGATATGGGGGTACATCTATTTATATAAAAAATCAGCTTAAGTATAATGTGTTAAACGTAAGAAGTATACACTTTTTGGACTTAATTACTATATCCTTGCCAGACGTTCAGGTCGAAAACAAGCCTTTGGTTATAACTTCCATGTACAAGAGGATCTGCTACTGATAAAACAGAATCTGTCATGTATTTTTGTGGGTGATTTCAATATTGATTTGATTTCTATGAATTTATTATGTCGACGTTTAGTCAATACATTTGCTGAATTTAATTTTAATTCAAGACATAAATTAATAACGAGACCTCGCAGTAATTCTTCTCTTGATGGTGTTTTTACGAATTTTATAAATCAAATTTTAGTTAGTTCAATTCAGAATGAATTATCGGATAACAATTTTTTATACTGTGAATTGAAAATTCAGTTTGCGCATAATGAATACGTTGTTGAAAAAATTCATAAAATTGATTACAGAAAATTTGGTTCTTATCTTGATGATCACCTTAATATACCAAGTACAAGCAATGCTTCGATTCAGTGTAAGACATTAGTGGATACTATTTCCTCAGCTGCATCATACAGTTTAACAAAAAGAGAAAAAGCTGTTAACGTAAGAAATAAAATTAGCCCCTGGATTTCTGAGTCGTTAATTTCATTAATAAATTTAAAAAACAAACTATTAAAAGCCAGAAGGAAAAATAAACAAAATATCAACATTATTGATCGTTTAAAAAGAATCAGCAAAGTAATCAAAATATGTAGTAAAATTTTGAGGAATAAGTACTATGAATATAATTTAAACAAATGTTGTGAAGACTCAAGAAAAACATGGTGTTTCGTTAATAAACAACTAGGAAGGAATATAAAACCGCTAAGAGATCTGATTACATTAAATAATACTGTAATTACGCAGGATAATGAAAAGGCCATTGAACTCAATAATTTTTTTCATAACTCAGTAAAGAATTTAAAGGATAGTATAACGCAAAACTCGAATGATGACGTTAATATGTTTGGATCCCTAATTCAGGAAACAACATGTTTTAATTTTAAACCAACGAATAGAATGAAAGTTATTGATATTATTGATAATATGAGAATACATAAAAGTCCAGGATATGACAGTATTACTACAATAATGTTGCTTGTACGAAAAAATTGTATATCTGACTCTATGGTAAACATATTTAATAAGATGATAAACAATTCCAAATATCCTGAAGTATTAAAAATACATAAAATTTGTCCTATACCAAAATGTCCAGGAACGAACAAAATTGAAAACTTTCGTCCTATATCTGTGCTTTCAATTATTGACAAAATCTTTGAAAAAATTATATACCTGCAATTAGCCGATTATTTAGATGAACACAATATAATATTTAATCGCCAATATGGATTCAAAAAAGGCAATGGAACGGAAGAAGCTGTTGTTAATGTTATTGAATACGTGTGCAAAGAACTGGATGCTGGATACAAAGGTGTAGCAGGACTGTTTTTTGATTTGTCGAAAGCCTTTGAATTAGTAGACCACGATATCTTATGTCATAAACTCCATTTTATTGGATTGTCTCTAAATGCTATCAATTTACTGAAAGACTATTTAAACGAAAGGAAACAATTCGTACAAATAAACGAATCTAAAAGTCACGAGCTCGATGTGTTATATGGGGTACCACAAGGTAGTGTACTTGGACCACTTTTATTTAAAATTTATTTAAATGATATAAAAAATATAAAATTCAATGGACATTTATTCATGTATGCTGACGACATTTGTCTTTTTTTTTATTATAAATATGAAAAAGTATTACAAGTTAATATGGAATATGATGCTGCAATATTATCAGAGTTTTTGAGACTAAGCAGATTAGCTCTAAATAATAGTACAACCAAATTCATTCGATTTAAGCCGTACATTTCGAGGAGTGATGAGCCAATGGAAGTACACGTTGAAGGAAACTTGATAAGTGAGTCTGAAAATGTTAAATATCTTGGTGTAAATATTTGCCATAATCTTTTATGGGATAACCACATCAATTTCCTTAAGACAAAAATATCATCAGGAATTGGCATTCTTTATAAATTTAAAAATAAATTAAATACCAACACCAAACTTTTACTTTACCAACCCTTAATACATTCACACCTGACATATCTTCCTATGATCTATGGCTATAAAAAATGTTCAACATTAAAATCTTTACAGTCGGCACAAAATAAAGCTCTGAAAATTGTATATGGTCTACCTCTCCGGTATTCCACCGTAAATCTGTTTAAAAACCATGCCAAATTAATACTTCCAGTTCGTGGTTTGTATAAACAACAATTATTGATATATATGTTTAAATGTTTAAAAAGGAGTTGGCAGTCACACTATACGGTTTCAAGAGAATATGTCAATTACGCAGAGAACTACAAGGCAATCAAGAAATTTACATATACCGAGATATCGACTTGAGTTATCTAAACAACGTATTTCTTACGCTGGGCCAAGTGAATATAATCAGTTACCATATGAATTAAAGAATATTTCAGTCTTATCAACGTTTAAACACAATTTGAAGCGGTATTTATGCGAGAATGTTGAAACACTTCTATGATTAAAATTTCTATTTTTGTAATACATAGAGTTTTTTTTTTTTTTCTAACTAAATACGTATGTAAATATTGTACAAAATCAAAATATTAGATATAATAGTTGCCATTAGCCTCTTTAATGCCATAATGGGCGCTGAGGCAAATTTTAATTATGTAATATTATTTCATTGAGATTAATAAACACAATAAAAAAAAAAAAAAAAAAAAAAAAAAAATATAATACCGGACTTTTTTCTTAAAGTGAATGGAAAAATATATGTTTTGTAGCCCGTTTTTGTACTCGTATTTCTCGCATCGTAAAATTTCCCGCATGAAACAAGTGAATTATGACAAAAACAGTGCAATATGAAACAAAAAATGATTTTTCTCACAGAAGTGTTTCTGCATCTTTGCTTTGCGAGAATTATCTGTCATTTTAATAATTTTCCAGCAATTATTGGAAGGATGTGAGAAAAAGTGTTTCTGTAACAATAAAATGTGAAAACTTTCTCACAAGAACTGTCAAAATAAGTCACATTTGAAATTGATACGAGAAAAATAAAATTTAAATAAATGGAGCCAAAATTATCCGAAAAAATAATTATGTACATATATACATAAACATATGTCATATACACATGCATGTACCCAAGAATGTGTATTATTTTTTTTTAATTAAAAAAAAAAAGAATTTAAATGATGAAACTAAATAAAACACAATTGTTATAAATATTTTGTTATTTTCATTTTTTTAGGCTTTGATAGTTTTCGTTTTACTATGCAGAGCTGCCAGATAAAATTGTGAAAAAATCGTTAATTTCCTAAGAAAAAAACGTCTTTTTTGTTTTAAAAATATCGATCTTTTTAATGCTAATTTCTACAAATTTTGTAAGATTTTTATTAAAACATAATAATTATAAAAAAAAAACAAAGTCTAAAGTCTTTGGAAAACTTTTCCTGACGAGCTGGCCTAAGCAACCAGCGAAATGCGCATAGAAACTAGCTTTCCCTAAACAATAAATTTCAGTGTATTTATCAAAAAAAAAAAATTGGGAATTCAGCACATCTTAGATAAATCTTATTATTAATAAATTTTATATTCCCGAAAACATTTTTAAAAAAAAAAAAATATAGTTTAGGTGGATATACATTCTTACGCTTGAGGTCTAGTTTTATAAAATTATTTATTTTATTTTTTCTTTAATGCAATAAAAATTTAAAATTTCAGATTGTTATTTTTCCCTGAAAAAGTCACACAAGGGCGTGACAAAATATCAAATTGAACTAAGAATAACACTTTTGGCCAAAAAAAAAGGCAAAAATTTCCTATAGTGCATTGAATCAAAAATGTGGAAATAGTTTAATGTTTTGATCACATAAGCAAATGCATTAAATAATCCAAGGAAATATAAATTAAACACTTTTCCCTTGAAATTTTGCCTTTGCCGATACATTTTTTAGGGAGCAGACAAAGAATTTCGAGGATAATTTTCACAATTGGGATAAATATAAAACTTTAAGCTGCCTTGTTTCTAAAGATATATTTGTTCTGTGGTGCCTAATACACAAACATATAAAAATATTTAAAATTGTTTTTTTTCGAAGACTGAATAATATCGTCATTAGAAAAAATCAGCAAATCGGCACTTTGTCAATTTCGGAACAAAAAACCGTCAAAATGAGGATAAATCGACAACTTTGGCAGCCCAATTTTTTTAATATCTATTTATTTCGTTGACGTTTCGCATGCATTTGACACTAAATTACTGGAAGTATTCCAGTTTATACAGAATCTGTGTTGTCTGTTCCCGCATTCAAATACAGAAACATTTTTTTCTCACAAATTGAGAAACGATGGAATTTTTTGTTTCACACTTCATGTGGGAAATTTAACGATGTGAGTTATACAGAAACGAGCTACTGTATAATGGATTTTCTATGTTATGAAATTCTAATTTTCTGGTGCCATGCTAATTCATAATAGGGAAGTGTGACTGTATAATAGAAAAGTTACATTCACATATGCAAAGTAGATATTTGGAGGCATTGAAAAAAACTGGTATTAAAATGATATATGAAATTCAGAAACGGTTTTAAGATTCAAAACTAAGGATAGTTAAAGTGTTATGTTTAACGGCTATTTTCTCGTAAAAATCATTAATGCTTTACAAATTTTCAGAGCTGGAGGGTATGCATAACAAATCAACTTATTTACAGTTATTTGTAATGTGTATTTTATATATTCTAATAACATTAAGTCTTTAATAAATTTTGATGTTCATCCAATCAATTATGATCAACAATTTTTTTAATCATAATGGTAAATTGAACTCTACTTCGCTGTTTGCGCGTATGGACTACAATAACCAATTGACAAACATTCCATTTACAATTGCATATAATTGGGTAATTATAGATTCGTAGTGAAGAACGTATTAAGTAAATTTTGATAAAAAATCAAATTGTATTCAAATTCAGTTTTATTTCAGTCTTCAGTCTTATTTAAAATGTCTTATTCAATTAAGATACTATTATGGTCGCATTACTAAATATCAAGAAAATATCATAAGCGAGGGTATTTATTTACAAGGTGGTCTTCAAGAAACAGCCGTTTGTTTTCGCTTGGATGTTGTTTTTCTGTTGTTGTTATTTATATTGAGGCCACTTTGATAAGTTATAAACAATGTAAACTTATATAGGCCCTAATCATGTAAAACGCAACGCCAAATAATTACATTGAAAGCACAAACAATGTCATAAATATTTTGTAATTTTATTGTTGCTTTCTACAGACATTCATGTACTGTTTTAAAAATTTCAGCGCCAAAAGCTATGCAGCGTTTGAAGTTTTAAAATTACAAAATATTTATGACATTGTTTGTGCTTCAAATGTAATTCTTTCCAACACTACAATTCGTGTTGGAAAAAAATCAGCCAATTGTAGGGGAATGTAAGAAAGAAAAATTGACGGTTTATTTTTGTGTCTTTGTTGAAGCTTTGATATTGTTACATGTAAGACCTGAGTGCTTAAAATTCTTATTTACTTTATGGTCTTACTTGTATAATATTTTTAGCTTTTCTAAAGTATTTGGAAAAAGTTTCCTGACGAGCTGGCCTAAGCAACCAGCGAAATGCGCATATAAACTAGCTTTCCCACAACAATAAATCTCAGTGTTTTTAACCATAAATAAAGATTGGGATTATTAGCACATCATTAATAAATTAATTAATTACTAATAAATATTTCATTCCCGAAAATAATTTTTGTATTTTAAGATCGTTCATATGTATTTTAAAATTATCCAAATGTGTTTTAAAATTTTCCATTTTTTTTTGTTGACATTGATCAATTGTATTTTATAAATACATTTTTGTAATTTTTAAATACATTTGAAAATTTTTTAAATACATTTGGATAGTTTAAGAATACATTTAGAAAATTTTGAACTTCGGCTGTAAAATATTGAAACACATTTATATAATTTTGAAATACATATGGACAATTTTAAAATACATAGAGACAACTTTAAATTGTATTTGAAAACTTTAAATTATATTTAGACAATTTCAAAATATATTTAGAAAACTTTAAAATATATTTGGGCAATTTAAATTCATTTGGAAATTTTTAAAATACATTTGGAAATTTACAAAATTTACAAATACAATCTCAATAATCAAATATGGATAAAAATAAGATTTTTATGGTTTTCGTTACGTGTTTTATTACAAGATCGTTATGAATTGTGATCAATTAATAATTTAAGGTTTTTTTTTTTTCATGAAATATCATGAAATATGTATTTTTACTGGAAAATTAAGTGGTTTTTCGAACAGTTTAAAAAGTTTTATATATTGGGTATAAATAAAAAAAATATTACAAAAAATACCGAACATTTTTTAAAAATCCCTTAAATCCCGGAATTCCAAATATTCCGAAAATCACGGGATACCGAAATCGGGAACCCGGAACAAATATCCTGTATCGTCGGGACAAATGTCCTGTATCGTACTTTTAAAGATGACATCAAATTAGCATCATGTGCCTAACGAAAACAGATGTTCGGTTATTTTCTTGTTGTTAAGCTGGAGGTCCACACCTTGAGTAATGCATGAACTGCGTTTAATAATTTTTGTGGATTTATACGTCTCTTAATTCAAGTTTCACCTTACGCGTTTAATATCCCAACTTTTTTGTTTTTATTAGCTGTTGTGTTAATATTTTTTATCAAATAAAAACAATTTTGACAAAAATGGAAAGTGAAATTGAGATTTTAATAGTTTATTTTTGTTAATAATTTTATTTGTAAAATAATTTTTTATGTAAAATAATTTACAAAGGAGTAGGCGTTAATTAAAAATAATTCGTGGTTAAAAAAAACAACAAAGATGGCACTCAGAACAAAAAAGTATTCGATAACTAGAATGAAAGATTTTGTTCATGAAACAATTATGCTTAAAATTATTTTTAATGTATTCTATTCTTGAAAGTTATTGCCATTTTTATTACGAAAGCTTTTTCTTTTAGTCCTGGCTCACACTGTTCAAGTCTAAGCCGTCACGTCTTGAGTTTTTAGGAGAGGTAGGAAAAGAAATTGCATTCTCTTTTCCCTTCTCTCCTAAAAGCTCAAGACTTGAGGGCTATACTTGAAAAGTGTGAACCGGCACTTATTAAAAACTGTTTTGAATACAAAAAAAGTAGTAAAAAGGAATCCACCACACAAACAAATTTATCGATAACATCTAAAAGAAAATATGATTTGTCATCCATGGCTATCAAAAACGGCTGACATTTTTCACCACACATGCTACGCATACAACAATTGAAAGGAAACATACTTTCATGCGTTTATACTTATATGCATTCTATGCGTTTTTCTATGTAACTTATCACATACAATTACACTAATTTTACTTGTTGACCCAAACAGTTACACGGATTCTACCTTTTTTTTAAAGATTGATAAAAATTAACGCAGCATGATGTGGACTTCCCACTTAACTTTTCATATACAATTACACGGATTCTACTTTTCTGACAGGTGCATAAAAAGGAACGACGCATAAGTGCATAGTGTTGACCTCCAGCTTTAGAATTCTATACGTTTTGCTGTGTAACTTATCACATATTATTACACGGATTCTTCTGTTATGACAGATACATGAAAATTCTTTCAAACAATCCTTTGTTAAACAATTTTCCTCCTAAATACATCACAGATTTTCCTTAAATTTATTTGAAAATGATTAAACTTATTGAAAATTTATTCATTTTATTTTTCCTTTGAAAACATGCCAAAAAAAAATTTAATTTCATACTTTATGCAGTTGCAACTTTTTTTTTTACTTCAGCTGCAGCAAATATTTGCCAAACTTCTATTAAAAATCAATTTTCATGATACGAAATGAAAACAAAGTAATGGGGGGGAAAAAAGGAAGGCAAAGTGTAAAAAGCTTAAAAAAGTTTATTTTTGTTTAACAGACACCATTTATGCAAATGACATTTTGTCTCATGCACACAAGAAGAGAAGTGTCATTTAATACGAAAACTGTCTGTGATTAATTTTCTCACTTTATCACTTTCCCAAGTTAGTTACTCGAACTATTACTCTGCTCGCTCGTAAAGTGAAAATAAGCTGAGGAGAAAAATCTATTTAACAAATATTTGTTCTAAATTTTTCAAAGATTTTTTCCTTTTTATTTTTCATTACTTTTTCTTACAATTTTATTGCATTCTTTAACAAAATGTGGTACGAAAAAGGAGAAGAATTCGCGGAAAAACTTGTTGAAAGTTTTATAGTTTGTTCCTTATTTCTTTCGTTTCGTTTTTATTTGTTCTTTAAAACACATAAAATTTTTTGTTAATTTTTTTTTTAATAATTTTTTTCTATGGAAGAGGTTTTTATTTTATATTGTACATAATTTATGTTTTATAGAAAATTAACTGCATTTATTTCTTTTTTGTATTTTGGTGCAAGCGTGTGCAACGTTCGGGGTAAAAATAAAAATTGCCAACTTTATTTTCTTAATTTCTTTGAGATTCTCAAGTGGTTTCTGGAAGATTTTATGGTTGCTCTAGATTTTCTATGTAGTTCTATTGCTGTAGCAAAAGGAAATATGTAAGTAATTTTTTGCTAGTTGTCGTTGTGGTGGTGAAGGACAAACAAAAAAAAAAAAAAAATTCTTATAAACTTTAATGCCAATCTTAAGATTTTTAATTACAATCTTCTATACTTTTAGTTTTTGTTGCTGATAAATATTTTTTTTGTTGCTCTGGAGTTTATAGATAGTTGAGGCTGCTGTTGGTATTAAGGTCTTTGTTAAGGCATGTTACCACAACACTCCCTGAAATCAATAAAAACCTAAACTGTACAAAACTTTTTTTATTTTGGCTTAACGTTTTTTTTATATTTTTTTTAAGTTTGTGCAGAAAATAAAGCGTAAAGTTTTTTTATACTTTCAACTTTTTGGTGTTGGTATCAAGGTTTTTAGTTGTTGAAAAAGAAATATATATTTTTTTTAAAATAGATAAATAGAATTTAAAGAGAAAAAGTATTTAAGGAAGATATAGATTTTTAAGAAATCGAAACAAAAGTTTTTTGTAAAACTTTTTCTTAAAATAAAAAGTTTTTGCTCATATATACGCATGTTCGTATAAAGGGTGTTTTTTTAGCTACACGATAACTTAAGATAATAATAAAAGATAGAAATATTGTTGAAATAATTTTTGTTTTTATATTCTGGTAAATAATTTCATGGCATTTATTTTTTAAATATGACTTTCAGCATATGTCCGCCACCGCTACGAGTTACATGGTCTGTTCGATCAGTTCAATTTTTGACTAATTTTTTCAATAAATCTGGCCGTGTGGCATCAGTGTTGGGCTTGAATGTTTCGAGAGTTGCTGATTTTTTGGCCTAAACCAATGAGTTAACATAGCCCCATAAAAATTAAGCCAGATACGTTAAATCACATGAACGAGGGAGCCAGTGAACCTGACCACTTCTAGAAATTAAATTGTTACCAAATTGATTTTGCAATAAATCGATTGTTTAGCGCGCTGTTTGGCAAGTTACACCACGGCGCGCCATTTTGTTGGAACCAAATATCATTAAGGTTTAGCTGATTCATTTTTGGAAAAAAATTTGGTCAGCATAGCTCGATAACGCTAGCCATTTACCGTAACGGCATATCCTTGCTGATTACGAAAGAGCGTGTAATCCGCACTAAAAGGTATATTTTAATGGATGTAATGGTGATTCGCTAATATCTTGATGATTGTCTTCGCTCCAAACATTTAACCAGAAATGTGCTTCGTAAAATGGACGAAGAGCTCTATGAACTTTGCAAACGGATTTATTTTTATCAAAGTAAATTTCTACAATTTGGAAGCGTTGTTCTAACTCTAAGTATTTCCTGATGACTTGCCAAAACTTACTGAAGAGAAATGTCAACACATTGTCGGATGTTAAACCATAGTTAAGCCCTTATGACACTACAATTTTTTTTCATTGAATTGATAGAAAGAAACACTGAATAGTAGAAATAGCAAACTATAAAAAATGTAAGCAAAGTTTTTTAGTTTCTTTTTTTTTTTTGTTATGGTTTGGTTTATTTTATTAAATGTTGTCAACTTTTTGCTTATTAGAAACATAAAAACAAAACAACCAAATAGCGGTAAATCGCTGAATTTTCTCATAAGTCGCTGACCTTGTAACACTTTTAATATTTCAAGCTTGAAATCTGAATTTTAAGTAGACAATTTTACATTTTTTTGACATAACTTAATTTTTTATCGATAAGTTTAGCAACATTTTTGACAGTTTGCTTAATACAGCTGGGCTCTAATCACCGCATACGATATCGAGTAAAATTGTTCGAAATTTTTTATTTTGGTATCATGACACTCGATATCGAAAGAAATGTATTGTAATTTGAGATGATAGCATTCGATATCGAGTAACCAAAGACATTACATCTCTCAAGTTTTCATTCGATACATCAGTGTCTATCGTATGCAGAAAAATACGATAGTTTACTCGACACGATTGTTTACTGGATATCGAATGCGATGATTAGACCCCTGAACTCTTTGCACTTGGTTAATTTTTCTTTTACATTATATTTACACTTTTCACCAAAACTTGAACAATGCATTGAAAATGTAGTGTCATAAGGGCTTTATCAATATCCAAATTTCTCATGCAGATAAAAAACACCGGATATTATGGAACTTTTTATAAAAAAAGGCACATAAACACATTGAGCTCTATATGTAGATGCCCCTGTAATAGTTCAACCTTTAAAAGATAATGTTGGCGGAAAATTTCTTAAGATTTAAATAATATCACTTTATATCTTTAAAGAATATCACTTTAAATCTAAGTTAAACCGAAAATAGCATAATGTACCCTCAATATATTCATGGCGTCGGTTTTTTAGAAAGCAGGAGTAGTGGTCAAACTAGTTTACCTTGGTACAGGTAAATCAGGGATGTTAAAGTTGGTACAATTGTACTTTTTTTTGGTACAGTTTGACCTTCTAAATTACCGTGGTACTACCGTGACTCATTTGGAAAAATTTAAAAATTTGTCATAGTTCCCCCTTTTTGAATTTTTAGTATAGCAAACAAGTTATTGAGTACTTTTCATTGCATTTATGTTGTACAACAAATCGTTGATGTAATTGGCGCTTAAATATGCGACTAGTATTGTGGTGCATAGAGTGCTTAGTCCCCCTTTACAATGTGGCAAGTGAAAGGCAGGCATACGAAGTTTGTTGGTAAGGGGGGGACGCTGTATGTGTGAAACACTTTAATTTTTTTCCTCTCTCGCCTACAAACTTTATCTGTCTGCCTTTCAGGGGACTAATAGTGGCTTTATATATTTCTACAAATAATATCAATATTGATATTATCTCAGAAATTAAAGAAAATGCAAAACAATTTTATATAAAATTTTACGTTATTTTGAGAACAAAACTCAACTTTAATAACGAAGTTTTAATGTGGTAGATGATATCGAGCAACGGCAGTAGTTAAAAACTGAAACAATTTTGGTCGGTAGTAGCTACTTTACAAAAAGAGCTGAATGTCCATATGTTTTCTGATTTTTTTAGAGTCGTTGCTGGAGTTTTATCCATTCCACACTCATTTGAAAATGTGAAAAGAGTTTTTTCTTTTCAAAACATAATAAAAACTAGAGAAAGAAACAGACTACATGTGCCAACGTTGTCAAGTCTCATACAAATAAGGGATTGGTTAAGATCGATAGATTCATGTTGCCATGATGTAAAAATTGCAAATAGTCGATTAACTAAAATAATAAGTGCCTGATTTTGATCTCATATATTTATAAGACTTTTATATACCTTATTTTATTCATACATATAATGTATGTTAATGTTAAGTTTTTTTTTTTTTTTGTACAATTGAATTTTTTTGTACTTTTTTGTTTTTTTAATAAATTTAAAAAAAAAATGGTACCGCGAAGGTCCAAAAAGTAAATTTTTTTTTGGAAGTTGGTACAAAATTTAAAACCCCATTTAACATCACTGAGGTAAAGCATCAGTCTGTTATAGTATTTATTGAAAACATTTAAAATACGCAATTAAAAATTGAGCCTTAGACGTAGCAGATTTGTAACTACCCAACCACACGCGAAATATATTTGGCTAAAATTTTTTTTAATAAATAGTTGGCGGCAATAATTTCCAAACATATTGCGGGTGTGGTTGGGTAGTAAGGAAAATCTTAAAGTTTCGCTTACCACCGCGCATACGAAAGGCATGAGTTCTAAATGGCGAGTTTCCACAAAAATCTCTATATTAACGATTAGCTTTGCGCACTGGGATTTTCGATGTTATAGTCACTCCCTAAAATTCTAAAATATACCACAATAGTGCTTCTCAAAATAAATATTTTTTTTGTTGGATAGTAATAAATTTTCACGACGTAGAACAATTGAAACGATATATAAACATATCAAATCTTCTTTAGGTAATTTAACTAATAAAATTATATCGGAGCTAATTAAATAAAGCAAATTTTATCTAAAAATCGGTACATGTTTTATTTTGAAAAGTTTTTAAAGGCCTTAGTTTCACAAATACTTATATACGGCTTCTATACACCCAGAGAAAACATATGTTTAAATATGGCCACCTCCAACAAAAAAAAAAAAAATTGGTGAACATACTATGGTTATCTTAACCATAGTATTGTTATCGGCAACCATTTAATTGTTAAAGAAGTCCTCCATCAAGAAGGCACAACTATATTATGGTTGTCTCCGAACATGTTTTGGTTTATAATAACTAAAATATGTTTAACATTTATAAAAGTATGGTTGATTTTCAACCATAGAATGTTGCTCTTGGAAAAGAGGGAAATACTATTGTTAATTCAAAAACAAATTAGGATCAAATTTAACCGTACATGTTTAGGGGCAACCATAATATGGTTGTGACTTATTGATGGAGGACTAATTTAACAATAATATGGTTGTCGGTGACAATAATATGGTTAAATTAAACATTATATGCTTAAAATTTTCTTTAAAAATAGTTTTGTTGGATGTGACCATATTTAAACATATTATTTCTCTGCGTGTATATGCAGGATCGGCCATTAGACCCATATAGTCGAATGAATTTAAGCAATATTGTCTGGAAAGTTAAATTCCTACATGTAGCAAAATACTCTAAAATGGCTACTGGATGTATAAAATAGACATCTCTAAGATTGCATTTAAAATACATTTATAAAATAATTGATTTTTTTCAAGTAGTGCTTCTATTTTAATCTACGAATGAATCAAGTAACAAATATTTCCAATCCTTATAAGTCAGTCCCTATTGTATTAGTCAATTTTAAGACGCTGAAACATTAAGTCGACGAATTTATCACTTCGATGTTAATTTGATATTTTCTAGGAATGTTGTGTCTATGCCGACTAATTATCGAAAATATGACAGAAATAAATACCATCTCTAATTATCTTTTGCCAGTGATGTTCGGTTTTTGTTATACCCACACCACAATAGTGGAGAGGGTATTATGCATTTGTGCTGATGTTTGTAACACCTTAAAATATTGGCCCTAGACCCACATTTAAGTATACCGATATACGCAGAACTTGTTCAATGAAATTTGACACATTGGTTCTAATCGGCACAAGGACCATGTCTATTGAAAATGGGATGAATCAGTCCAAAATTTCAAAAGCCCCTAAGAAGTTTCTTTCCGGAATAGGGTATTTGTGCCCATAAACCATTGCCATCCAATATAAACCCCCATCATAAAATCACTCAAAGGCAAACAAATTTCATACTGATAAAGATATCTAAATAATATTTGGCGTTAAGAACTTTTATATGAATCTCAAACTCAATTATATAATTTTGTTCTGGCGGGTCCATGTTTGTCCATGGGTCCCAAGTATGGTACAATTGCAAAAATTTGTTCTTATATACTGTAGTGTATGGTATCATATGATTGGGCTTGACCGACTATACTTTCTTACTTGTTTATTTTTATGTTTTTGCGAAAATTTAAAAAAAAGTCTTCCTTTTGATGGCTTTAGTTTAATAAAATGTTGCTCCACAATTGACATTTGGCTTAAGTTTAATATTTTAACTTCTAATTTAAGCACAAATGCATGGCAAACTTTTGATTGACAAATTCAGGCATTGAATTTAAACAAGTATGAATAACTTTGAGTCCAAAAGTTATTTCTAATTTGCGTTTTTTATTACGTTATTGCTTTCTAGATAAAATTTCATTAACTTTTATTCAAGTCGTTGCAAAATTTCCTATCAACTATAATAGACTCAATTCTACTCGACATTGACTTAAAAGTGCCTTAAAAAAATACCAAGGGCTCTCAATAGTTATCGATTATTGGTCAATGTCGAATAAGAAAATACAATTATTGTGCCATTGCCATCGACTTGAGTCGAAGTCGACTTTTATAATAGGGGTGAATAAGTTCAAGGTATCAAACAAAACGCAAAATTTTTAATCCAACTACAAACTGTTCTTAACTCTAAATGTTATAACAAGAATATAACAGGAAAACTAATAAACTATTTTCAATATAAAACTTCTTTTGGATTCATTTTAAGTATAACCAAATAGAAAAAAAAATCTCTCCCCTGTCCATCTCTAGTAAAAAATAAATAATCTGCCATAACTTGAACTGTCAAAACTGACAAATTTCATGTTTTATGAGCATAAGAATATAAGTAAGTCTGTGTGAGTAAATAACTTTATATGGATGTAAGTATATCAGTTGTAAGTGTAATTTGTTTTCATGTTGTTGTAGTTATCCTTTAAGGAAATTCATATCCTTCAAAGTAGCACCTTGAAGCAATCTATATATTCATAATAAAAATACAATGATTTCTTTCTTTATAATATTGTTTTCCATAAAAAATGTGTGTCTGAATCTACCCAGTTGGCCATGTCTTATAGTCATCCTTGACGACGCGTCTACGACCATAGAAAATCCTTGAGGATGCGTAGGCGACCGTCCAATCAAATCGTTGACGACTTTTCCAAACAAGTGCCCGGAAAATCGTTTACGACTATGGAGCAACATTATCGCTCATATGTCGTAGACGATCATATGGGCGACACTGTCGTTGACGATCATATGGGCGAAACAAAACTTGCTTTTATGCGTGTTATTTCTCTACGAAAAGATCTTGATTGTGAGATTTAAGTTATTATTTACCAATCAACACAGTATAAACAAAAAGCCAATCACAATGGAAGCATAGCCGCGAATTACGTTGTAAGTTACAAAATAATTATTTTTAAGAAGATCAAAAAAAAAAAAACGTTTTTAAAAGGCAGGATTATTTATTTAATATTTTTTTTACTCTATGAAAAATAATGATAATTAAAGCAAAATATCCAGAAATTATAATTTTTAATTAAATGCAACATTACAGCTTATAATTTGTTTTTAGTGGAAAAACATTTCATATCCACAATCACCATGTCAACTTTATTCCACGTTGCAAAACCATTTGCTTGTATCATGTTTAAGTAACTTCCACATTCCTTTACTTGCTAACTCTTTGTAGCGCATTTTGACGGCGCTAAGGTGCATAATTTTGGGTGTTCGATGTTTAAACAGTGTAAGAGAATAATGTTAACGGTAATCTGCAAGAAAAAGTTATTGCAAAAAGTCGCCTTAACAACATTATTCGCGGCTTTGCTGCAATTGTTAAAAAAAAAAACAAAGCAAAGCCATAACCTTTCGTCAATGTAGCTTAAAACGCGAAAAAAATGCATGCAATCGTCGCTCATCTTGGCTTGATTAAGAGTTTATTGAGGACAACATAAGCGAGCAATGCATGCATTGTGTCGTCAATGTGGTTTGAAACTCTGCATTTTGTCGAGTCGCTTACGTTGTCTTCAATAAATTATTTTTAAACAAAATTTAAAAAAATTTCTTCAAAAAGTCTTAAATACGATTTTATAGACGACAAAATACACATTTTGTTACTTTAGACGTCGTCATCAATGTTATATAGGCGATTAGTTCTAAAATTTCATAAGGACATCGTGGACGACATTAACGTCTATGACCATTTTGCCAACTGGGTATGTTCGAGTTTGTGTTGTCTGTGTGTTTGTTTGTGCATAGTTCTTTTTTTCTGGTTTAGTTATATCCATAAAATGGTTTATAACTAAACATAAGTCAGACAGCCAGCCAAATAGCAAACCGTAAGACCATCAAAATTGTTCTACAACCATGTTGTACAACATGTTCTACTACAACGAGTCGTTACACACAATACCGTTAACTACTGGCAGAGCACAACTACACTTACGAGTATTTGTTATATGTCAAGTAAGCTATTCATTCGTATAAATCTCTATATGCATACATATGTTCATATGTCTGTAAGAATGTATGTATCTAAAGGAATGTTTTAAGTATATTTAAGAGATTCTTTTATGGGGTAATATGCTTATAAAATTGTCCATTTATAAAATATTTTTTGCATATAAAAAAGTACTACAGTATTCGGTAAGATATTTATGTCAAAAAATGGGCAATATTTTTGGCCGACATTTAACAAGCTTTAAGGATTATGATAATTTACGTGGTACGTTTGTCTCAGAGCAGAGTCCTTGTCTCTGTTTTTCCTCTGAACTTATTGGATTGGTTTCGATAAAAAAAGTTCATCAAAATATTGTAAAAGAAGTAAATTAAGTTTTCTTATCTGGAACTACAGAGACAAGTGCAAAGGAATTCTTCACGAAAACCTTGTAAATTAATATTACCCACTATTATAGAAAGACATGAAATATACAAATGACCCGATTAAAAAGAGGTTATTATAGTTTGCGTTGTTCGCCCAATTTTCCAGAATATAAAAAAAAACTTAAACTTTATGTTAAATAGAAAAAAAAGAAATTTATACAATCCTGAATTTAAAATCCAGAAAAGAAATTTTTTTTAAAAAAAAAATTTAATTGATAACTTAGGTCGGGCTTTTGAGTTGTGGATTAAGTTTAAACTTAGTTTAACATACTCTGAAACTCGGATTTTTCCAGCGAAATGTGACTTTTTTTTTGTTATTATTTCATAAAAGACAAAAATTTTAAGCAAAACAAAGCTGTTCCGTAAAAATTTTGAATACAAACTTGGTAATGGCTGCACAAATCTGTTTTCAGATTAACTAAACCTGGTTTAACTGAGATCTCAAAAATCCAGTCTTAAAGGTCAAAGATTATAAAAAAGTGTAAATTAGTTAACAAGTAGGGCACACAGTGTCGTATTTTCATATAACGAGCGGCCAAAACAGAGAGAGTTATTGTTAAAAGTTAAAACTTCGCACACATAAATTAATTGATGAAAAGAAACCAAACATATAATCTAAAATGTGGGTCCATGGATGCAAATCCTTCCCATATATCCTGAAATGAAAAAATTTCATAAAGTATAGAAAATTTGTTTGAGCTGCATAAAACTTTGTATATTTATTAAATTTCATATACTAAAAAGTTTGGCGAAGTTTTGCCAAAATCGGAGCAATATGACGTAACCTTAAAAAATGTCCTTTTTAAAAAAATGTAAAAGATAAAAAATCTTTATTAAATTCCATACTCGAATCACACATAACAAAATTAATGTGCATTGAAAGTTTTGTTCAATTCTGAGCAAGGACGTCAATAATATTCTCCAAAGTGCCGTCGAATGGCCAGAAAGACCAGAACTTGTAAAACGTAATGGCAATTTGCTACATTTTCTTATATTTATTTATGATGTTCTGAAACTTAATTGATTTTTTTTTTTTTTTTGATTTTTAATAAAGCTTTATTTTATATTTAAATAGAAAAAAGTAAAAGGTGTGTTTAATTTAATTTTCTTATTTATTTAATTTTATTATTATATTGACGAACTTTATAAAAATGTTCCACGATATAAACGATACAATATTTCATGGAGATAATGTTAGGAAAATTACCAATATTTTGGAGAAAAATGTGTATCCGAAGAACAACGTAAAAGTTCTACCGTCAGCTCATTATTAGCTTGGCGCATACACAGAAAAAATTAAGAAACTTCTCTAATCACCAAATTTATACCAAATTCATAATATCAAGCAAACAAATTGTTGATTTTGCACCTATTACCAAAATGATTATACTGATTACTAAAAATTGTAAAATTTTGAATATACTCTTTTTCAATGAATAATATTTTTTATTTCAATTCAAAAAATTTTCAAAAATATTTGCCATTTCAAACAATTAGTCAATTCACAAGGTATCCTAACATGTCATATTGTCAAAATGTCCTAATATTTCACAATGGTTTAAAAATATTGTTGTACGGCTCAGCCGCTCAGCGCTGGACTTTTCTGATTAATTACGACAGCACAATAAACACAGCAAGCAACGTTCTATTTATTTAAGACACTTTTTGTTCACAAACCAACAACAATATTTTAAAACCATTGTGAAATATTAGGACATTTTGAGAATATGACATGTTAGGATACCTTGTGAATTGACTAAATGTGTTAATTTATATAATTAAATATTGACATTTTCCTACAACAATTCCACAAGTTTAAATTATTTTATTTTAAACGAAAAAGTCAATTAAGATTTTTGGTTATTTAATTAATATTTTTATTTAAAATTTATTTGAAAACCACTAAAATGTTAATTTAATTAAAATTTAATTTTTAATTTTCTTTCAACTAAAAAAATAATTGATTCAATTATCACATAAGTTAAATTCAAATACTTTTTAAACCATTTTTTAATTGATAAAACACTTTTTTCTGTGTTTGCCATGAATGAGAAAAACGACAATAAAGGTTTACATGATGTTTTCTGAAAATATATCTGAAAGAATTGAAGGAAAATTGAAACTTTTGTTAACGTTCATAAACGAACTAAGAAGGTAATAGTATTTTATTGAAAGCGAAAATTTTTGTTTTGTGCCGCATACAACACTTTTCTAAACTTATTTCTAAAAAGTAGCTTTTTGTGCTGCATACGTATACTTACTGCTGTGTATTGAGTTGTTAACATTTTATTTTGCTTTTGCTTTTACTATATTTTCTTTCGGCAATGTCATTTTATTTTACTTTCGCTTCAACTACTTGTTTTTCTTACGCCAATGAAGCAAAGCAAGATTGCAATTTATTTTGTACGTTTTTGTATGAGGAATTTGTAGCATTCGCTAAATAGTGGCGTGTAGACCAAAACAGTACTTAATAAACTTTAAAATAGTTGATATGGAGCACAAGTATTGATTGATATCTCAAAAACAATAAAAAAATTTGTGAAACCAGTTACAGATACAGAAAGGGGATATTCAAAATATCTGTGCCCAAACAGCTTAAGTTGAGCTAAGAAAAATTAAACTTATTTCTTTTTATTCCTCCAAATCTACTGTTATCTACTGTTGCTTCATTAAAAATTTAATTAAAATTATATAAAATAGCTAACAAAGAGCCTGTAACTATAAGCTTAATCAAAATTCCCTGATTTTATGCAACGGTTTTTAAGTTTAAAAATGCTCTGCAGAGAACTTGCCGAAATCGACTAAAGATGTTATTACTTGTGGACACAGATACATAAACCCGATACCTAGCTCAATGCTTTTTTAAATGGTCGGTATTTCAAACCAATAATAAACTGACCCTATGTAATTTACTTTTTTAGCCCTTTAAGGCACATGCAAATATTCCTTATTTTAATAAAAATTATCGAACTGGTTAATAAAGTGTTATTATGAAGGTCTATAAGTTCGGCAAAAAAATATGTGTTTTAAAGTCTTTTCGTTTTTTCTTATTCACAGTTTTTTTATTAAATATTGTTTTAACCATTCCATTACACTATTATATGCCTTACAACGCTCTGTGGCTTCTGTGTATACTTCTGGAAAATCTATTAACTGAAGCCAAACTTCCTTGAAAGCTAAGTCTTTGTAAACTTAATGTTACAATGCTCAACGCATATTTCCCAGCCCTGTTGTAAATATTTACGGATTATTGTACATATCTGTAAATGTATATTCTTCACACAATATTATTAATGGTTTTTGAAGTTATTGTTGAAGTAGCTATTAAATATTCTACAATAACATAAAGTATACTTTATATACTTCAAAAATGCTGTATACTTTTTTATCTTTGTGTGGCTGAATGTGTGGAATTTTTATTGCTGGAGTTTTGTAGTTTGTGGGTTAGAAAAGTCAAGAAGTCAATAATAATGTTGGTCTTTGTGGGTTCTGTTTTTTTTATGTTTTTATTGTTTTGATTTCACACATTTGATGTTTAAACTATTGAAACCTTTTACGTTTGTAAGAGAAGGAGTAGGAATTCTTTTGTAGATAAGTTTTTTTTGTAGTTGCATTGTGTGTTGAATGTGTAAGTTTATGTTTTTATAACAACAAAAAATGTTTTACGTTATAGTTGACTTATAAGCAAGCTCTTTTTTGGGATTATATATCTTTTTTTTTTGAATAATAATAAGGATTTTTAATAAGCATGTATAGAAAAAAATGTTTCTATATAATTACGATTAAATAAATATTCAATTCCAGAAAAAGATTTGTAAATACGAATAACCAGGGAAACTAGAAATATTCTCTAAAAAACGTTTTTTATGTGCATTAAATATGCAGTAAAAACTCGAAAATAATGGGCTGAAATGTTAAAAGTATGCCACAAAAAATCAAAAATTGCTTATTTGAAAACAAAATGTTCAACAATTTAAAAACATTTGCATTTAAAAAAACAATCCTAAAATATAAATCGCTAAAGCCCAAGCGCAAGACGAATCTTTGAGATTTTACCATATTTGAAAATGAAGGGCAGTCATGGACTTACAAAAACAAAGTTATAATATAAGGTTAAAATTCATATGAGAGTTATTTGTGGCGAATTTTTGTCTTAAAGAATTTTAGGGATGGTCGCTATTTTGTTTATTAATTTGAACATTTAAAAGGAAGTTAAAGCTCTTTATAGATGGGAGCTTTGGGCAAATATCAACCGATTTGAAAAGAATTTAATTTTCAGTAAAATATTTTCTTTACTAAAAGATCAAGACTAGAGGCTAAAACTTGAAGAGTGTGAACCAGCACTAAGTATTCACAAAAAAAAAAAAAAAAAAAAAAAATAAAGAACTGAAACAAGAATGAATCGTATGAACAGTATGTTTGGCAATCTTGTTTCGGAGAGCAAAACAAGTGGTTCATATCGTCGTATGAACTTAGCACAAAACGGGATTTTTGAAAATTCAAATGTTAAGCGTATAAAATTATTAATCATATGTCCTTAGCTAACAGAGATACAAAATTTTTTTTTTTATTTTATTCGTTGTTCATTATAAAGATAAGCGGCGAGGTGTCTGGTTCTTTTTTGAATTTTTTTTCGGGAGTAAACGGGTAAAACCAGCATTTTGAAACTTTTTTGTTACCCCATCTATCTTTTAAGACAACCAACGTAGATATAAAAATTATATCACATTTGCCATTTATCGTAAAAATACAAATACAAGTTAGGTACTTTTTCGTAATTTAATCGTTTACGGGATGAACATTTTACCTAATTTTGTTACTTTTTTATAAAACATTTTTTGGCATTCATTGACATATACACATTAAATTATGGGCTCCCATTACAAATATGGAAAATATTGGTACTTTAATGGGGGGGAAAAGTATCAAAAAAGACAAATACGGGAAATTTTATTTCTTTCTTTTAGTTTTACGTTTTACATGTGGTACTTTTGAATTTTCTATAATATTGAATGTAGAAACATGGGTGAATTAGAAATGTTGGTACTTTTTGGTTTAAACTTAGAAACATAAGCTTTCGCATGTAAATATATCCACGAAAGAAAGGAAAGTTAAATGCTAGTATAAGGGCGTCATTACATTTGTAATAACTTTAAAGTATATATGTAAGTATAAGTAACGGTGTTGATAGTCTGTCCGTTTCTCCCTACACGGATAGAAAAATGCATCAAAAATGCATTGATGATGCCCTAGCATCAGAATTGTGATATTATAAACTGTTATTATAAATGGCATCAATAAGGCAAAAAGTGACATTTATCTAATGACGAACGTCATTATAAAATTTTGTCATATTTTATGCGTCCGTCATCTATGCTATGACTACATTGACATCAATTCGATTCCATAATTTGTTTATTATAAACACTATTTTCATATTTAATAAGTAAAATAAGAAGCAAAAATTCCCATTATCTATTTATTTAAATTATTTAGTTGAACACATCAAATTTTCTAAGTAGAATAATTACGAAAACCATATCGGGCATGCTGCTCGTATCTTATAATTGAGAGTTCTTCTGTTAACAAAGGGCAGAATACAACAAAAGTTAAACAAACATGTGTACAGGGTAGGTAAATAATATCATTCTGTCACTTTGACTTTAGTCCATCGTAATGACTCAATTCAATGACAAACTGTCATGAGTCCTTTCTCCGATGTTACTGAGTCATCGCACTGATGACATTTTTTATTAAACTGACTCCGATTCCTCATTTCTGTGATGCCGATGTATCATCCCATTAAACATATAATTTCACCTGATGACAATTTGGCCAAGTGATGTTAAGGCTGACAGCACAATGATGAAAAGTGTCATGAGGTCAAAAACGAAGACGCTTGTCATAGTACGGATGTCAAAATACATCAGCGATATGACGCCTTTTTTATCAGTGTATGTTGGTTGAAATGGTGTTTCCGAAGATTCCAGATATTTTGGGGACTACGGTCTTATGTATCTGTGGCAAAAAAGAAAAATTGCTTAAGGCAACTATGCCAACATTTGAGTTTGTGGCACCTTTGAATCTCTATGTTTAAAAGAACCCATAGATAAAGTTTCAATTACTTTCTACGACTTTTTACGAAGTTGTACTTAAATTTCTTTTTGCTTTTATTTGCAATAACACTTGGAATAACAACTTATGTTATACCCATACCTTGCAAATTATTGTTTTTATTAAATATAAAATGATGGGAGGCAGCCCCAATATGGTTGTGGCATTTTGCTGAAGGCCCAATTTAACAATAATATGGCTACCGGTGACAAACTATGGCTTAAGTAACAATATGTTAAATAATTTTTCTTTAAACATAGTTTTGTTGGACGTGACCATATAGAGAAATCGGGTTTCTCTGCGTTCATAAGACTTTACTTTTTGAAGTCTTCTTATAAATTATGAACTTTCTTTTTGTTTATATTACTAGTAGAATACTAGTTGTATAAACACCCACATAAATGTAATGTATATTGCTGTTCGCCATTGCCTAATAAAAATAGTCATTAAGTTTTTTTTTGTTGTTTTACTAGTGTTGCCCGTTTGACTGGCTGTTATTTAAGTGTGATTAAAAAACTTCCATGTCAGTAGATGCGAATAGAATTTATACAATAAATGTCAATTTGCCAATCATTTACTCAACAATCGAGTTCATGTATGTGGTGTTAAGTGAGTAAAAATGTTTGTAGTGGGTGCGAAACCACTTGTCAAAACTGTGTTTTACAAACAACAGGTGATTAAAAAAAGCTATAAATTCAGAGAAGTGTTATTTTGTGGCGATCATTGGGAAAAATTATTTACAGTAGAAATAAGCAAAAATAAATGGATTGGTTAAAAACATTTTCGGGCAGAAAAATAACAAACCTTGATTATAATAACAGACTGCTTTCAATAAAAATAGTTTTGGTTTCAAATTTTATTTTATTTAGATTCATTAAAACATATTAAACTTTATTAAGAACTTATTAGAATATAAGTGACTCCTGTTGCTTAAAGAGGATTTGTTCAAAGATAATTTTTCTATTTTATTTAACTCATTTGCTAAGTTGCTAAATTGCACTGTGTTACCCGAATTGAATTTTAATAATATATGTATGTATGTAGGCAAAAAAAATTTAAAAATACATTATTTGGCTTTGATTTATTCTTTTTCATACTCATATTTTTTGTGACATTTTACAATGTTCTACACAGTATTGCATAAATTTTGCAAAAAGTTATTGTGTGAACTGCAAAGTGCATTTACATTTACAATTGAATTAGAATTTAGGTCATTGCACAATATTCTCTCACACAATAAAGTGTTCGTTATAAGTATTTTTGGAAGTTGTGCACTATTTGTTTGATTTTGGAATTTGTTTTTTTTTTTTTGGATAAACAAATATTGAGTAAATTTGTAAATATAAATTTTTTTTGAGGTTAATTATGCAAATAGTATTTTAAGAACATTTTGAATTACAAATAAAAATGTTTTAACTTTTAGTTTAGGATTTATAGGAAAAAAAGTTAAAGAAAAAAATTTCAAAAATATAGATATATTCGTAATTTTGTGGAGGGAATAATCGCATTCATATTATCAAAGACAACAACACAGTGGAGTTAATGGTTTAAAAAGTACTCGTAAAATACCATAATTTTTGTACGTATATCTAATGTCGTATAATAATGAATTTCAGGAGTAAAATTTTGGTTTTTTTTTACAGATCATAAACTGCTTGGATATTTTTGTTCAGTATCGTTGGCGAATTCATCATGGCGATTCATCTGTGAGAAATGTTTTTTTTGCGATTTGAGGAACTTACGGTGCACATAATCGACCTACTGAAAACACTATAGCCAACACCATTCGTAAATTTGAGTCCCAGTTTACATTAGCGGATGATACTCGACCGGTTAGATCACATCCAGCACGTAGTGAAGTGAATATAGCAGCTGTAGCTGAGAGTGTACGCGAAGACCCCGACGAATCGATTTGTCGTCGTCCTCAGCAGCCTGGCTTGTCGTACAAAATCCAATTTGTTCAAGAATTGCAGCCTGGCGAATAACATTTGCGTCTTATTTTGAGTGAATGGGCTCTGGAAAACCTCAATAAAAATCCGGTGTTTTATCGTGAAATTTTTTACTAAACCAATTTTGTTGATTTTTATCCCAAACAGCTTGGGAAAACTGGATTTTGTATGGCATGAAATAGTTTTTCAAAATGTGTTCGAAATGTATTTATAATATTCAAAATTTTTATTTTTTAATCAGGCTACAGTTCATTAAATTTAATTATTATTAAATAATTTTTATGAAGAAAGGAATTTTACAAAATAAAATTAATAAAAGTGTTATTAATAATTTTTCATTCTTGACTGACCACGGGAATGAACCCACGTTCATGGAAAGGCTGATTTGTCATGTTTCGATAGTAACCACATTATCTCTTCAGAAATCGTCGCCATTTAACACTCACCGCCATTGTCGACGGCTGACAGTCAATAGTCAAGCTTTCACACCCAGAGAAAAAACATGTTTAAATATAGTCACCTCCAACAAAACTATTTTTAAAGAAAATTGTAAGCATATTATGGTTAAATTAGTCCTCCATCAAGAAGGCACAACAATATTATGGTTACCTGCGAACATGTTTTGTTAGTAATGTTAGTAATAAATAAAATATGTTTAATACTTATAATAGCATGGTTGGTTTTCAACCAAAGAATGTTGCTCTTGGAAAAGAGGAAAATACTGTTGTTAATTTTAAAACAAATTATTGTCATATTTAACAATAACATGTTAAGAGTCAACCATAATATGGTTGTGGCTTCTTGATGGAGGACTAATTTAACCATAATATGCTTACAATTTTCTTTAAAAATAGTTTTGTAATTTTTAACAAAAAATCCAAAATTTTTTTGATGTTGAAGTCAAGTAGTATAAGTTGTAAATATTTTGACTATAGTAAGTCATGAGATGTTACGTTATTTTATGAATTACTAAGGAAACGTTGTCGATAAGAAATTTTTGTTTAACAATCCTTAAAAATGAGATAACAAAGAACATTTTGGTAATAAAATGTTTTTTTTTTATAGAAATTTTGTCATTAGAATAATGGTTTTTATTAAAAATAGGCAATGGTTACAAATGTTTCGACCACCACTGTACATATTGAATCAAAGAGATATGTACCAATTTTAAAAGGGCTCCCGTTAATATACAGGCTATCAAGTTCAAAGTGATCTTTTAATTAAAATTAGAGCGAATTTCGATAGTCTGCGTTCACACTATGAAATTTTTCATTTGGAAAGTCTGAGTTTATTGTTGAGAAGGGAGAAAACAATAGCATGGGCTACCTACATACTTTCATGTAATGGGAAATTCTCTTTTTATTTGTGTATATCAACCTGAAATTGGCGATGATTTGTACACTTTGACTTTTATATTCCATATTTTTGTTTAGAAATGTTAAAAAAAAACGTATTTTAAAAGTAAACATGTAAAAATATTATTTCATTAGAAAAATTTCGATGTGCAGACACGAACAAAAGATTAAAACAATTTCAGAAAGAAAAATTTCTTAATGTGAATATGAAATTTTCTAAATTAAAGATACAAAATCTTATTAATGTTCGCGGCATAACACTACACCAATATTCGTATATTCTTTTGGGTTCTCTTCGAAAATTCGTAAACGTTACGTTTTTTGTCAAAGCTGAAGCTATAATTATTCGTCTAAGTCTTAAATTCAAATTTAACTATTAAACTTAAAATATTTTTACGAAAAATCAAATTGTTGCTTTAGTGAACATTTCGTACGACACTGTTTACCCAGCAATCATATCTACTATTCGTTAAAATCTTCGTTTTCGTGAAATATTTCTGTGCGACATGTATATGAAATTAACAACAAACATTTTTAAATAAAATTACTAACAGGCCTGTTCGGAAAATCACTTTTATTCAAATCACGTGATTTCAAATCACATGTGCCTTTAAAAATCACACGTTTGATATTTTTGTGTTCCGTTTTTGTATGTTTTGGCGTGATTTTCAACTGCCGAAAGCATACCGAGAATTATAAAAACGATATGTTTTTCAGAACACCACAAAATCACACGCGCGATTTTAAAAGCACGTGATTTTCAGGACATGCTCGTAAGTCTTATTTTTAAATAATTTTAACCTGTTCATAATAAAAAATTCAATATTAAATTGTAATATTTTCAATTCAAAGTTAGAAAAAATAATGCAAAATGCGCTCTTTCGAGAAATGGTTTAAAGAATCTAAGTTAGCGTTTTATTTGAAAATAAATTGGAACATTCTTAGTTTCAATTGCTGCATTCCAAATCAAAAATTTATTTTTATTTTCTGTTAAATTCGTTAAATTTCTAATAACACTGTACAACAATTTCATACATTTTCTAAAATTACGGGGTTGTGATAACGGATTCTGGTAGAGGAAAAAAAATATATTTGTCGGATTTTTAAAAGATCACATCGGAATATTATTTTAGAGGCGGTTTAAGTTTCCCAGCCGTGGAATGTTCTGCAGCATATCGGTATATAAAACTATATTTTCTTTACATCTAAGGTGTAGGGTATGTTCAGCAACTGTGTAGAAAATGTTATGGCAAATATTTTTGTGGAACATAATAACCCTCTAGCTCCCCCTCATAACGGCATTTTTTTGGCTTTATACCAATAAATCGTAAAAAACACCCTGAAAAAGGGGGGAGGGCGGTTATGAAATGTTATATAAAAATTTTGTCCATAAAAAATTAAATATTATATAATTCTGAACACACCAAAGCCCAAAACCTTACACTAATACCGACAACCAGGCAAATCCAAGATTGCCCATTAAGGGTTAATACATTTGTATCTACGTCACTATGCCCTTAGTTTTGTTGTAAAGACCTGCATGATTGGTATCGTTCATATAATCACAGCGAGTTCACGTTCATAATGTTTGTTTTGTCATCAACCCAACATGTGTTTTTCTTGGGCCTGATATACGGAAGCTCATAAAAAATGCTGAATTCGATATTATTCTCTCCACAAACGAACTGGCTGCATGGAAAAGCATTAAAGACCTTATATCTAGGGATGCCAAACCCAAAACCCCGGGTCCCGATTGGCATCCCTAGTTATATCAAATGTTCTTGGCAAATGTCGATCTCCATCTGCTCGAACACATGCTAGAAGAGTGCGAAAAATTAGGGGTTCACATGTCAACAAAAATCCACAGATTTTCATTATTTTTCCTTTAGCTCTTCTAGTTATTGGGAAAATCGGACTTAAAGGTTTTCATTAAGAAAGTGATTTTTACGATCTGTTATAATAAAGCCAAAAAATGCCTTTATGAAGGGGAGTAAGAGGGTCTGCATAGTTGCTGAACATACCCTACACCCCAGATGTAAAGAAAACATAGTTTTATATACCGATAAGTTGCAAGAATAAGCCAAGGCAGGGAACCTTTAACCACATCTAAAATTAAATTCCCCTCAAACAGAATCCCATAATTGTGTTGAACGGTGTAATTTATATGAAAATTCTTCATTCAAATTGGGGTTTTACTATATAAATTTTTTTACTGATGAAATTTTTATAAATCATGAAAAGTTGACAGCACTCAATTTAAGCTTAGATATTGTCTTGTCTAAAAAGTGCAAATCTGACTGGCTCAGATCCCAGTACAGTCTTGTCTTGATACGTTTTGGTGTCAAAGGATTACAAATCCTCGATTTCGTTTCTCTCCTTTATAATTTGGATGAATATATCAAAACATAACTTCTGAATGAAAACTTGTGCAATTTCCTAAAGTGTGTTAGTCCTTGTCAGCAGTCTCTGCCAAAAAGTGCTTGTTTTAAAGTAATTAGCGGAATATAAACTTTAAATTACACTCTGACTTTTCAATAACCCAAAATAGTTAATGTATTAAATTTTCCTACTCTTAATTGCTTAACACAAACAAACAGTTGCTTGGCACTACAAATATCCAAAATCATTATTAATGATTTGTGTACACACAAAATTCTCATAAATCTTTTATTATTAAAGATAACGAAAATATTGTGCATTTGAATATGATGTAAATGTTGTTCACTTATTCCTCCAGGAAATAAATTCCAGGTCATAAATTATGTTCACATTTAAAAACAACAGTAATAATTATTGATATTAGACTAACAAATATTATTAAAGAAAATTTAATAAAACATTTTACACCTAAAAAAATAATAAATTTAGTCTTGCCAACAAAATGCTAAGAAACAATTACTTTATTTCAACCAGTGACATTTTGTACAGAAGCAAATAAATGTAACAAATTTACACAACAATACAGACGAAACTAATGAGTTTCCTCTCAGTCCTTCTTTCATTTGTTCAAAATTTTTCCCATTCCTTCTTTTACTTTTCCAAAGTAAAATGCGTAAGTAAGTAGTTGGCGTAATTGTTGCAAAATACTGTGTACACAATTTTTTTACTCAAAGTAATTTGAATTCAACTGTGTGAAAAATGAACGTTACAGTTTTGGTATGTAAAAGGAAGCAGAAAAAAAATAATAAAATTAACTACAAAACAAAACTGTCAATTAATATGCTTACGGCGTGTGTATTAGAACGTTCTCACTTCTTTTCCTTTTAGTGCTTTTTACTCTTTAACATTTCACCCATTCTCCCCCCATACCCATGCATTTTGTAATTTAGAGCCAAGAATAACACACCAATTTAAATTTTTAACAGCGCAAACTACCGAAAGGATTGTAATAGGGGCCACAAAATCCCAGATTTTTTGATTCCCGAAAAGGCGGGGAAAATATCGTTTTACTTGTGATTCCCGGAATTGGGGCTAAGAAATAAGCAACATTTTCTTGCTAAATCCAAGGCGAATTCATAAAACTTGGTCTGGACAGCTCGCGTGATTATTTGTTTCTGCTTAAACTTTATCTAGTTTGTTTGTCAAATTTTGTTTATATCTGTTTCTATTATTCTTCTTGATTTACAATAAGTTTTCGTTTAATAGTAAAAAAGAAAATTGCTTTTAGAAGTTCTAAATTGTAACAAATTTGTAAATATATTAAATTACATTCTTTAAAATACTCGCTTTTTATTCTATATTGCATGGTGAATTCAACTGAATTTGACATCTAAAATAGGCCTTTTCTAAAGAGAATTGAGTTGAGATTGAGACTACATGTTATGAATTTGCCTCAATTTCAGTTTGTCAATTTTTTTTATTGAACCGTCTATGGTTTTTAATTCAAATTTTTTACATTTTAATCAGGCTAAAGTTCATCAAATTCAATTTTCGTTAAATTATTTCTATGATGAAAAGAATTTGCAACATGAAATCAATTAAAATTTATTGATAACTTCTCATTCTTGACTGACCCGGTGATCACACCCACGTTTACGGACAGGTTATTTGCTTACTTTAATGTTATTTAATTGTGTTGTGGTAAGCTTAAAAGTTAATTTCTGCAAAAGTTTTCCAAATAAATCTTAATTAAAGAAATGTGTAATCTTTGTATTGCTGCAAAAATATGGTGCCAAGGGAAATGCAAAAAGAGCAACTTTCAAAGAAAGATACAGAAAAAACGCAATATCTTTCGTCTTGTATAAGCTTGGTGTACACAATGTGGACGAAGCTTAACACAAGTATCTTTCATCGATTTTAATGTGCGATTCGAATACATAAAAACGCTCCAGGTCAGCCAAAAAATTTCGAAGATAATAAAATAAAGGTATCACCTATTGAAGGCTGTTCAAAAATAGGAATAACTTTTTTTTTAATTTCTATTTATTAAGGCTTATGGTCTATTTTTTATTTTATAAAAAAGTTAATCTTTATTTTTATTTCGAAATTTCGTAACTCCGTTGTGTTACGTCTTCAGCATTGAACATTTTTTTAAAAACAATTACATAACAAACAAATTAACAAAATTTCTTAAAATAAAAAATTGACAACACTTGAAAAAAATTTATGCTAACAAAATATTTAAACATAATCTATTACAATTTAAAAATTTACTTAGTTTCCGTTTCTATTTTTATTAACTAAACGCCTATAAATATGGGCTACACTATCTGTATCAGTCTTATAATTTATTCTTAATAAATTTGGAACCTTTATTATTTGAAGCATTTCTAAAATATAACGTCTATTGTAAACAGCATTAGCACAGTGGGTTGCTAATGCTGTTTTTGTAATGTAATATTGTGTTTATATTTCTGATCTGATTTATGTCCAGCAATTCTCGTTTTTAGTTTATTGTTTGTTGTTCCCACATATAACTTATCACATTGTCCATTATTATTTCCCCTACAAGGTATTCTATAAACTACATTTAACTTTATTTTTTTTTTTTTTTTATTTTAAGAAATTTTGTTAATTTGTTTTTTAGGTACATATTTGTTTTTAAAAAAAATTTTCAATCCTGAAGACGTAACACAACGGAGTTACGAAAATTCGAAATAAAAATAAAGATTAACTTTTTTATAAAATAAAAAATAGACCATAAGCTTAAATAAATAGAAATTCAAAATAAAATAATGGATGGTCGAATAATTTATAATAATATACAGTGTGGCCAGGTCAAAAAAATTTTAACAGCTAAATCTGCCATTAGATAAGACCAAAAAATGCAAAAAATTATTTTTAAAAATGCTAAAAATAATGCTACATTTTTTAAACATTTTTGTTAACAATTTATTACCAGTATGAAATTTTATTCGAAACTTATTACATTTAAGTGAATAATTTTTGAACGAAATTAAAATGAATGGTTATATTTAAGCAAATGGCAAGATTTTGGTAAAGCGTGTGATACATATAAATATGTTGCACAGGGAGTTAAGATTAAATGTTAAATTAAGCGGGCCTCCAAACCTCTGATATATGATAAATTTAGACATTTTTAGATAATTTAATTTTTTGTAGTTTAAGAAAAGTTGAAGCTTTAAAATAAATTTTTCCAGCAGTTTAGAGCAAAAAACTTTTTCAAACACTTACACTATAGAATTCTTATCTAAATGCAGAGTGAAATTTCTTTGTACTTTTATATCGTTATATCAAAGGGAAAATAATATTTACAATCAACATGATGAGGACATTTCAAATATTCCCTGAATATTATATTTCTATTAACAAGACATGTCTTGTGTTTCTTAACATAAGAGTTATCCTTTTTCATACAAAATTTAATTTTGAGTATAACTATTTTTAGTCAAAATTTATTATAATTTATAAATTTTTTTTAAAAATCAATTAAACTATTCGTCGAAATTTTTAAAATAAATAATGCTAAAAAAAAGCTAAAACATTTTCCAAAAATGCTAAATAAAATGCCAAGTGCTGAATGAAAATTTTGCAGCTAAATAAAAATTTTTAATGCTAAATTTAGCTGCAAAAATGCCAAAATGGCCACACTGATAATATAAATAGGAATAGAGTTTTAAAACATTGGTCACCACTCCAATTACAATTTCGAAACGTTTCAAGCAGCAGACTTCGGCCCTAATCATGAATTTCTGTAGAAAGCAACAACAAAATTACAAAATATTTATGATATTGTGCAGATTACAAAATATTTGTGACATTGTGCAGATGACGTTGAAACACGATATTACATGTCTCTAATTTTGGCATCGAATTATTTATTTTTTTTTTTTTTTTTTTTTTTTTTTTTTTAATATTATTTATTTCATTTTAAACAATTCATCACAATTTTGTTGCCTTTCGCCTAAAAGGCATTTTAGAGGCGAGTTGGCAATTAAATACTACAAAATTAACAGTTGTATATTATTTAAACTAATTGAAAAAAAGTAATGCATTTACGTATATAAATTTATATAAATTTGACATTTATACTAATTACATTAATATCTCTTCTATGAGTTAATAAATAATAATAAATATAAAATATATAAAATATAATAAATATAAATAATAATAAATAATAAATAATCTTTAACCTCTCTTTTTAATGTTGAAATTCTATTTATATCTTTTAAATACTGAGGCAAATTATTGAACTCACGACTACCCATGTTTTCTATCCTTTGTTTTGTTGCTTCAAGTCTACACCGGGCTACTGATAAATTGTTATTATTTCTTGTATTAAATGAAGACTGATTTCACGAGAAGCTTATAATGTGATGACCAATATTGTGCAAACATTTAAAAGCATACATTAATAACTGCAATTTATAAGTTCCGTGAAAAGGTAAAACATTCTTAAAAATATTACTGAATAATGATACCGTTGAATATGTTATTGGAAGGTAAGCTGTAACTTTTAATGCTTTATTTTGCATTCTCTGTAATGCCTTAAGGTCATTGCTCTTTTTATATCCATACGATATGGCTAATAAAACTGAATCGATTGCAACAACCCGAACCTCAAGAAATCGTACGTAAAGTTCCACGCCAAAGCCGATTATCTGTTGAGGCATGGTGAAATTAAGCCGATTTATTTCATCATGACAACGCTGGACTACATATTGCAAGACCAGTTTAAAACTAAGATCCAGTAGTTGAGAAGTTTCGGCTAGATCGCCTTTTAGTTCAGACCTTGCCACGAACAACTATTTTTTCCATTAATGCATCCCGATGTCACTGAAAAACGCTATTCTTATAGCATTTTCACACTTGCGTACATTTCGTAGAAATGCATTGCAGATGTTGAAAATGTGAAACAGGCATTCACACTTGCAACTTCTAACATCTACATACGATCAATCAATAATTAAACTTTTCTTTTTCAAAAAAGCCCAAATTTTGTAAAAATCACCATAATTAATTTGGAATTCATTTTGCTTAAAAATATAAAAAAATAAACATAAAATAACTTGCAAAAAAAGGGAAACTTGACAAATGGTAACACTGCTTTCAGTGATGAGACTTCTAGTGATAACTCTTATATAATAAAAAGATGAAGAATAGAATACAAGTAGCTTGGAACATCTTTTAAATATATTGACCTTTGTTAATTTCTTATGGGGAAATTTCAACATCTTCGCAAATTGATGGTAGTTACTAGATGTTGGAAAGTTGGAAATGGATATTAAGAACGTGGTATCAAAACTGGCTTAGACTGTTTTTCACCTCAAAAACTAACCAGATCTTTAGGAGTCCATATTTTGCCCGAAAGATGGACAAAGGTAATAGCTTATGATGGTCAAACTTTAAATAAATTTATAATTTATAATAATAATCCTTTACAATAAACGCTCAAAATTTAAAAATAACCCGCACTTGATCTTTTTTATAATGAAAATGAATAGCCACCAATTAATAAAAAAACGTTTCAATTGCTAAATTTGAATTTTTTATATCCTAAGCTTTATGGATCAATTTCCCGGGAAAAAGGAAAACTACAGTTGATTGCCTAGCAATCCTGGCATGCACTCCCTAATTGTAAATGAAGCACAATGTGTATGTGCGTAAAGTGTACGTGTGAGCTCGCGTTGAAGAAAGGGAGTTAAAACCATTAAAGTTTTGCGTACGCGAATGTAAGCCAGGGAACGAGCAAATATGAGTTTTGTGTAAAATAATAATCATTTAAATATTTACTCAGTTATTGCGTGCATTTTAAACAGTATAATGAACATTTGTTTATTAAAACGTCAACGTTTTTCACTAAAAAGAGTTATTTTAACATTTTTGTATGTAATTATATTTGTGTGTACCTACATAAAATATATTGTTTAGTGTATTTGTCATATACAGGGTGAAGCAGAGTGAGCTTTATGGTTTAAATGGCTTATAACTTTCTTATTTATTCCATTATTATTACTTTTTTTTAATACAGTATATTATTGGGGAATTTTTTTTAATTGGCTTTGAAAAATTATTTCCTGAAAGTGATGTCCATTTCTCTGCTTTACATTTACATTAAGTACTCTTTTTCCATTACTTTTCGCAAAATTTCAGCAGTAATGGCCATGATTTGATTTCGAATGTTGGTTTTTAGTTGGGGAATGGTTCTTGCCTTCTTGGCTGTTAAAATATACTCTTTTTTTTAAATATCCCCAAAGAAAACTCAGGAGCTGTTGAATCTGGTGAACGTGGAGGCCAGATAGAATAGCTTGTGCTCAAAATAATGCGTTTGCCGAATATGTCCCATACCAAAGCCATTTAGGGACCTGCAATATGTGCTTATCTACTCAAAATTCTCTCAAAACTCTAATAAATTAAAACTTCTCTGCAGCGACTATGGTGTTCAATTAATCGCCTTTTTTTGTTTGATTAATCGATAATTGACATTTTTGACTTATTCGATTAAACGAATAAAATTTTAAAACGAATCGATTAATCGAATAATTCAAAATCTAGAAATTTTATAAATTAAGAGATTTCTTTTCGATAATTTTATAAAAAATTGGTACTTGAGTAAATAAACATTATTAATTACAAGTATTTAAATATTTTATTAGGAAAAAAAAACAAAACAAACGTAACAATTCATACTAAATGATAAAATCTTTACAACAATAAAAAAATAAGACATGTGTTGAGATCATATAATTTTATATGTACAAGCAATTAAACAGATCTCTTAAAAATAAAATGTTTTGCTTTCCTTGGAAGCTACGCGATCAAGTTTTGTCTTTCCTTTTAATTTGCTATACTCTCTCACTTTTTTTACTAACGCTCTCACACTTTCTAAATTGACACCGATATTGCTCTCAATTTTACCTTTCCATTTTTTTTTTTTGCCAATTTTACATTCAATTTAACAACTGACCACAAATTAACTTTGACGCTTTCTTTATAAAAAAAATATTTCTTTACGTTCTTTCGTACACGTTCAATATTTGGAGCAGTGTTCACGGTACGTGCTCTAATGGCATCAGGAAATGTTCTTACAGCCCCATGTGGGTGCGATGCACATTCTAAAGTTACGACGATATTCTCGCTGTGGATTGTTGGTTTGAAAAATAAAATTATATTGTTTTTGTTCGATGTTCGATGTTCGATTGTATAGTTATTTATTATAAATTCCACAAGTCTTCTTCACAAAATGCGGAAAAAACAAAGAAAATTTAAAAACTAAAAAACCTATAACAAATTCAATCCACATAGCTCATTATGCGCCACCCTGTATATATATATACATAGTTTGCATATATTTAAAAGATTTGTATTAGTTTAAATGATTTATTGTTGATTGTGGGAAATTTAATTGAAATAACTTCTAAATTATTTAAACTTAAAATAGGTTAAACGAGTAATTTATTTTTGATTTTTGCACTGTGGGCGGAGGATACATTTTTTGTTTTTTTTTCTGTCAAGCAGATTTTTTTTTTCTTCCGGCTTGGCAGGATCAGGCTTAACAACTAGTATCTATATAAAACTTTTCTGTGTTAAAGTAATTTTAAAGCCGGGGTTTATATATATTATGCATATAACTACATGGTGGCATATATTGTACAAGTAATGAATATATCTTTTTTTTAGTTGATTTGCATTCAAAAATGTTCCGCACCAAACGTGATTTCTAAAAAATTACAGAGTTTTTTTCTTAATATTTATATTAAAAAACAAAAATGTTTTCAATTGTTATATGAAATAAGTTTTGGATTTAAAGTATGTGATGATTTACACAATAGCAAGATGTCTAGCAAAATTTTAATTGTACTTTCTGCGCAGAGGTTGCTTGGCAGAACTTCCTGTATAGATGATAGTTTTTGACCCAATGTCTTAGAATACATTCGTTTGTTTTGTAAAGCCGGACAATGATTTTTGTAGTGTGGCGAAATTATTTTTATTGACAGTATGATCAGAAAACCAGATTTCGCCATTTTTAGAATTTTATTTAAATGCAAACATAACAAGATTTGTATAACGACTGTATTCCGGAAAGTATATTGTATAAGCGATTCATATGTGAAATTATGTACTGATCTTCACTATTTTTAATGGACATCGTCCTTATGACAATTGAAACATATATACTTTTTAGATTAGAAGCAGAAGCAACTTTTAATCGAACATTTTGTTTCAATAACACTTTGTGAAAAATTAAAACTTTTGGAGAAACACACGCACTGGACAGTATCGATTCGGTTGTATTGCTAACCAGTAATAAAACCCTCTATTCAGCTCGACAATTTTGGTGACCAATTTTTTATGGGCCCCAAAAATTCTGAAAATCGGTGGGGCCTCAAAAAAGTGTCATTCATTTTTGGCCTACAGTTAATTCAGACTTCGTGATACCTCTTAACCATGTATGGCAATAATATTAGCTAAGAGTCCGTCCAATAGATTTTGTTAAAATTGTTTGTCAAAAATAGCTTTTTCGTGTACTTTTGTTGGAAAAAAATTAGAAAACAATTTATTGTTCATAAGTTACAGGGCTCCTAGTATTTCAAAAACAATATTCAGCAAAGTTGTAGCTACGGTTAAGCTGAACAACTTTAGTGAACATATAAACGCAATCTGAACGTAGCTCATAAAGAACAAATTGTCGTTTTGACAATTTTTTAAGCTAAAACGAAGAATTTTTGGTTAAAATTCTATGTTGTGCTGCAATATTTACTCGGTACTTTTAAAATATCTTTAAGACTTAATTTTCATTAGAAAAATCAAAAACATTAGGGTGTTTCAAAGAAATATTTTTTTTTTGTTTCTCTGAAGTGCTATCATTTTAAAACTTTCTAGTAGGCATTAAAACTCTCCCATAAGATAATGTCCATATTTTAATTCTACGCGACGCTCAACGACTTTAGGGTTTTTCATATAAATTACATGTGAACATTTTTGTTTTGTATTTTGCAAATAATAGTCCTCATTTGTTTTACAATTTCGATGGGCATATTCTTATAGAAAATTAAATTTTACACAAAAACCTCTTAAATAATTTTTTCTTAGACTAAACGGGCAACAAGTTATCAGACTTTGATAACTAGACTAAAAAGAAAGGTTTTATTGGCGAAAAAACTAGCCCAAACGCAAATTTTATTTTCACTCTACTTTTATGTTTATTTAACAAAAACTTAAAGAAAAAAAATTAAGAATGTTAAAAAGCATTTAATAATACTGTGAGTAATAAACTATCTTTTGATAATATACATTAAAAAAGGCCATAAAAGCCACAACAACAAAAAGAAACCAAACACTCATATCTATGAAGTATAAATTCTAAAGCAACAATATTTTATTTTAAATGCCTGCTGCTGTTCAGAGTACCTGCAACAACTGAAAGTCTAACTCTTTGCTGGTTTAACTTTTTCTGCCATTGAGTTATTAGCGCAACAGCGGAAGTAACGATAATACCAACAACTTAAAAGGAAACGATTTTTTTTTTTAATTTCAAGGGAAAGTGAAGGAATGGTAATAGTAGTAAACTAAAAAAAACTTTTTTCCAACATAAACCTGCAAATGTTTTGCTGTGTTGTCTTTACGATTCCTTTAGCTTAAATTAAAAGGAACACTGCTGGTTTTATTAAACAGACTCCTCTCCTTCTGCAATTTGTAGTCGTTATTTCAAAGGCAATAGCAAAAAAAAATAAAAAATAAAAAATAAAAAAAATGCCAAAATGATACAAGGAAGCAAAATTTTGGCTGTAATAGAGAAAGTTTTTCCTCTTTAGTTTGTATTTTCATAGAGCGTGGAAAAATTTCATTGAAGCAAATGAGAATATAAAGTGGCAGTAATGCTGGCTGTAAAAGCATCAAAAATGAAGGCGTTTAACACAGTTTAAATGTTTAAATGTATACACGTGAACCTTTTTAAAGGCTAAAGGGAAATTAAATATATTAATGATCTATTTTTAAATTAAAGGCTTTTATGTTGAAATTTTGGCAAATAACTTTTACAGTCTTTACCCTATAAAGAGCTTAATTGAATTTAATAGTCGATAATAACGAATTGAGCAATTATTTTTGAAAGAAAAATTAAATACTTAATCTAAGAATATTGTATGTTTGTGAGGTACTTAATTATTAAATTTTGTAGCCCTTTTTTTGAAAATAATTCTTTTATGTAAATAACATGTATTTTATTTGACTTTTATTATTTTATATATGAAAAACTATCGAAAATTATAATTTTTTCATTTTTTTTTAAATATAAGTATTACTACCTACTAATATTTTTAGAAGTCAATGACATGTAATATTTGTTTAACTCTTTCTTTTATATTTTTATAAGAAACTTTTTGTGACACTAAACTTTTTCACTTATTTTGTTTGTTTTAAAATTTTTAAATACAAGTCCCTTTTGATAACATTTTAATGCAATGCTTTTCAATCTAAATATTGAGTTTTATTAACACTTTTAACAACAATTTTGAATAAAATTTGAAATATAAATGGAATACATACCAATAAAAGGCGGAAGAGATTTCGGTTAACTCTGGCGGATTTAGGCCTACTCGGTTCTTGAGCACACTTTGAAATGCCCCCTTATTAAAAATATAGACCGACTCACCTTACATGAGCAAAAAAGTTAAAGTTGTGCCCTCCTAATAATGAACTTTGAAGTTTTTTTGATGATTCCCAAAATATTTGGTCTCCCGCGGTAATCTCCCGTGAGCTAAGCTGCGTCAAAAAAGGAACCAAAGTGGTATTTTTCATGAATACCAAATTTGGTAAATTTTTATTTGTCCAAAAAATGACCAAATATAATAGATATTTAGGAATTCTTTAATTTTGCATTTAAACATTTTTAAAATCATTCCACAGACTCGAGACTGCGAGATGTTTATGTAAATTATTGATGATTTTCAATTCGATTTTAATGAAAATTTAAATAACTTAACTATTTTTTATCAATGCGTCTTTAGAAAGTTGTTGACCACCGTTTGGAATTTTAGTAGGGTATTCATGTAATCGGGCTTTAGCTTTAATCGGTTATTCGCTCGAATAATTAACCGAGGTTTTGGTTTAATCGGTTAATATTGTAGTTGATCGGTAAACTGATTAATAAAGTTTTGTATAAATTAAGTAATTTCAATAAATAAAAATGCATAAATTATTAATTAATTCATTTATTTATGACGTGCTTAACTCCCAGTTTTTATTTATGACTAAAACAATGAAATTTACTGTTGTGGAAAAGCTAGTTTCTATGCGCATTTCGCTGGTTGCTTAGGCCAGCTTGTCAGGACACTTTTTCCAAAGACTTTAGAAAAGCTAAAAATATTATTCAAAAAAGACTACGAATAAGAATTTAAAACACTCAGATCTTACTTGTAACAATATCAAAGCTTCAACAAAGCCACAACAATAAACATTGAATTTATCTTTCTTACATTCCCCTACAATTGGCGGGTTTTGCCCAACACGAATTGTAGTGGTAGTGTATTCCCGAAAATAACTTTAGAAAATAAATTTGCATGCGCCCGGCAAATAAAAAACTGATATGGGAAGTTGCTTTATTAAGCAATTTGTTTTTTTCTTTTAATTCTCTTACAACTACAATTCGTGTTGGGAAAAACCAGCCAATTGTAGGGGAATGTAAGAAAGATAAATTCAATGTTTATTGTTGTGGCTTTGTTGAAGCTTTGATATTGTTACAAGTAAGATCTGAAAGTTTTAAATTCTTATTAAAATTCTTATTCGTAGTCTTTTTTGAATAATTTTTTTTAGCTAGGCCTAAGCAACCAGCGAAATGCGCATATGAACTAGCTTTCCCACAGCAGTAAATTTCAGTGTTTTTGTCATAAATAAAAATTGGGAGTTAAGCACGTCATAAATAAATGAATTTATTAAGCATAAATTATTTATTGCAGTTTTTTACAAAAAAAAAATTTTATATATATATAATTTTATTAGTTATTTCAATAGTTTAAGGAGACCTTAAAAAATAATCTTTTAGAAAATGGCTTAGGATTTAAGCGATTATTTTTTTAATTTTTATTAAACTTGACTTGGAAAAAATTCTTTCACTTATCGTAGATGTTGAAGAAATCGAACGCAATCCATAATACAGAATATCTAATTTCTCAGTCCTCTTTCTGGAGTTCTCTAAACAAATAGAATCTTCCATTATGTCATTAAAGTCCTGTCTTAATTTTTAAAATGTTTAACTCTTCTAATTGTTTCGGGTAATTCTATTAAAACATTGACATATATTGAAAATATGAGAAGAAACAACTAATAGCTTCTTTTTTCATGTAAAGTACGTGTTCTTATGAAAAAATATTTTCTAAACACATACCTTTTGTATATGAGACGAAACAAATAATTAAAACCACAAAAAAGTGTGTTATATTACTTACTATAGTGTCTTATAATACTACAAAATATTAAAAATGTTGTTATATCGGTTAATCAGTTAATCGACTCAAATTAACCGGCTTAGTCGTTAATCGAAAATAGCCAATTTTAAATTAACCGATCAGTTAATCGGGTAGTAATTAATCGGTTAACCGTTAATCGGTAATGAACACCACAGATTTCTTACTTTTTTATAGCTCATTTCACTCTTTTTATAACCACAAAAATCATATATTTGTGCTGAAAACACGTTTTATTAATATATTTAGCTTCTATTAAATTAATCCGCTCATAAATAATTAAAACCACAAAAAAGTGTGTTATATTACTTACTATAGTGTCTTATAATACTACAAAATATTAAAAATGTTGTTATATCGGTTAATCAGTTAATCGACTCAAATTAACCGGCTTAGTCGTTAATCGAAAATAGCCAATTTTAAATTAACCGATCAGTTAATCGGGTAGTAATTAATCGGTTAACCGTTAATCGGTAATGAACACCACAGATTTCTTACTTTTTTATAGCTCATTTCACTCTTTTTATAACCACAAAAATTATATATTTGTGCTGAAAACACGTTTTATTAATATATTTAGCTTCTATTAAATTAATCCGCTCATAAATAATTAAAACCACAAAAAAGTGTGTTATATTACTTACTATAGTGTCTTATAATACTACAAAATATTAAAAATGTTGTTATATCGGTTAATCAGTTAATCGACTCAAATTAACCGGCTTAGTCGTTAATCGAAAATAGCCAATTTTAAATTAACCGATCAGTTAATCGGGTAGTAATTAATCGGTTAACCGTTAATCGGTAATGAACACCACAGATTTCTTACTTTTTTATAGCTCATTTCACTCTTTTTATAACCACAAAAATTATATATTTGTGCTGAAAACACGTTTTATTAATATATTTAGCTTCTATTAAATTAATCCGCTCATAAATAATTAAAACCACAAAAAAGTGTGTTATATTACTTACTATAGTGTCTTATAATACTACAAAATATTAAAAATGTTGTTATATCGGTTAATCAGTTAATCGACTCAAATTAACCGGCTTAGTCGTTAATCGAAAATAGCCAATTTTAAATTAACCGATCAGTTAATCGGGTAGTAATTAATCGGTTAACCGTTAATCGGTAATGAACACCACAGATTTCTTACTTTTTTATAGCTCATTTCACTCTTTTTATAACCACAAAAATTATATATTTGTGCTGAAAACACGTTTTATTAATATATTTAGCTTCTATTAAATTAATCCGCTCATAAATAATTAAAACCACAAAAAAGTGTGTTATATTACTTACTATAGTGTCTTATAATACTACAAAATATTAAAAATGTTGTTATATCGGTTAATCAGTTAATCGACTCAAATTAACCGGCTTAGTCGTTAATCGAAAATAGCCAATTTTAAATTAACCGATCAGTTAATCGGGTAGTAATTAATCGGTTAACCGTTAATCGGTAATGAACACCACAGATTTCTTACTTTTTTATAGCTCATTTCACTCTTTTTATAACCACAAAAATTATATATTTGTGCTGAAAACACGTTTTATTAATATATTTAGCTTCTATTAAATTAATCCGCTCATAAATAATTAAAACCACAAAAAAGTGTGTTATATTACTTACTATAGTGTCTTATAATACTACAAAATATTAAAAATGTTGTTATATCTGTTAATCAGTTAATCGACTCAAATTAACCGGCTTAGTCGTTAATCGAAAATAGCCAATTTTAAATTAACCGATCAGTTAATCGGGTAGTAATTAATCGGTTAACCGTTAATCGGTAATGAACACCACAGATTTCTTACTTTTTTATAGCTCATTTCACTCTTTTTATAACCACAAAAATTATATATTTGTGCTGAAAACACGTTTTATTAATATATTTAGCTTCTATTAAATTAATCCGCTCATAAATAATTAAAACCACAAAAAAGTGTGTTATATTACTTACTATAGTGGTTATAATACTACAAAATATTAAAAATGTTGTTATATCGGTTAATCAGTTAATCGACTCAAATTAACCGGCTTAGTCGTTAATCGAAAATAGCCAATTTTAAATTAACCGATCAGTTAATCGTGTAGTAATTAATCGGTTAACCGTTAATCGGTAATGAACACCACAGATTTCTTACTTTTTTATAGCTCATTTCACTCTTTTTATAACCACAAAAATTATATATTTGTGCTGAAAACACGTTTTATTAATATATTTAGCTTCTATTAAATTAATCCGCTCATAAATAATTAAAACCACAAAAAAGTGTGTTATATTACTTACTATAGTGTCTTATAATACTACAAAATATTAAAAATGTTGTTATATCGGTTAATCAGTTAATCGACTCAAATTAACCGGCTTAGTCGTTAATCGAAAATAGCCAATTTTAAATTAACCGATCAGTTAATCGGGTAGTAATTAATCGGTTAACCGTTAATCGGTAATGAACACCACAGATTTCTTACTTTTTTATAGCTCATTTCACTCTTTTTATAACCACAAAAATTATATATTTGTGCTGAAAACACGTTTTATTAATATATTTAGCTTCTATTAAATTAATCCGCTCATAAATAATTAAAACCACAAAAAAGTGTGTTATATTACTTACTATAGTGTCTTATAATACTACAAAATATTAAAAATGTTGTTATATCGGTTAATCAGTTAATCGACTCAAATTAACCGGCTTAGTCGTTAATCGAAAATAGCCAATTTTAAATTAACCGATCAGTTAATCGGGTAGTAATTAATCGGTTAACCGTTAATCGGTAATGAACACCACAGATTTCTTACTTTTTTATAGCTCATTTCACTCTTTTTATAACCACAAAAATTATATATTTGTGCTGAAAACACGTTTTATTAATATATTTAGCTTCTATTAAATTAATCCGCTCATAAATAATTAAAACCACAAAAAAGTGTGTTATATTACTTACTATAGTGTCTTATAATACTACAAAATATTAAAAATGTTGTTATATCGGTTAATCAGTTAATCGACTCAAATTAACCGGCTTAGTCGTTAATCGAAAATAGCCAATTTTAAATTAACCGATCAGTTAATCGGGTAGTAATTAATCGGTTAACCGTTAATCGGTAATGAACACCACAGATTTCTTACTTTTTTATAGCTCATTTCACTCTTTTTATAACCACAAAAATTATATATTTGTGCTGAAAACACGTTTTATTAATATATTTAGCTTCTATTAAATTAATCCGCTCATAAATAATTAAAACCACAAAAAAGTGTGTTATATTACTTACTATAGTGGTTATAATACTACAAAATATTAAAAATGTTGTTATATCGGTTAATCAGTTAATCGACTCAAATTAACCGGCTTAGTCGTTAATCGAAAATAGCCAATTTTAAATTAACCGATCAGTTAATCGGGTAGTAATTAATCGGTTAACCGTTAATCGGTAATGAACACCACAGATTTCTTACTTTTTTATAGCTCATTTCACTCTTTTTATAACCACAAAAATTATATATTTGTGCTGAAAACACGTTTTATTAATATATTTAGCTTCTATTAAATTAATCCGCTCATAAATAATTAAAACCACAAAAAAGTGTGTTATATTACTTACTATAGTGTCTTATAATACTACAAAATATTAAAAATGTTGTTATATCGGTTAATCAGTTAATCGACTCAAATTAACCGGCTTAGTCGTTAATCGAAAATAGCCAATTTTAAATTAACCGATCAGTTAATCGGGTAGTAATTAATCGGTTAACCGTTAATCGGTAATGAACACCACAGATTTCTTACTTTTTTATAGCTCATTTCACTCTTTTTATAACCACAAAAATTATATATTTGTGCTGAAAACACGTTTTATTAATATATTTAGCTTCTATTAAATTAATCCGCTCATAAATAATTAAAACCACAAAAAAGTGTGTTATATTACTTACTATAGTGTCTTATAATACTACAAAATATTAAAAATGTTGTTATATCGGTTAATCAGTTAATCGACTCAAATTAACCGGCTTAGTCGTTAATCGAAAATAGCCAATTTTAAATTAACCGATCAGTTAATCGGGTAGTAATTAATCGGTTAACCGTTAATCGGTAATGAACACCACAGATTTCTTACTTTTTTATAGCTCATTTCACTCTTTTTATAACCACAAAAATTATATATTTGTGCTGAAAACACGTTTTATTAATATATTTAGCTTCTATTAAATTAATCCGCTCATAAATAATTAAAACCACAAAAAAGTGTGTTATATTACTTACTATAGTGTCTTATAATACTACAAAATATTAAAAATGTTGTTATATCGGTTAATCAGTTAATCGACTCAAATTAACCGGCTTAGTCGTTAATCGAAAATAGCCAATTTTAAATTAACCGATCAGTTAATCGGGTAGTAATTAATCGGTTAACCGTTAATCGGTAATGAACACCACAGATTTCTTACTTTTTTATAGCTCATTTCACTCTTTTTATAACCACAAAAATTATATATTTGTGCTGAAAACACGTTTTATTAATATATTTAGCTTCTATTAAATTAATCCGCTCATAAATAATTAAAACCACAAAAAAGTGTGTTATATTACTTACTATAGTGTCTTATAATACTACAAAATATTAAAAATGTTGTTATATCGGTTAATCAGTTAATCGACTCAAATTAACCGGCTTAGTCGTTAATCGAAAATAGCCAATTTTAAATTAACCGATCAGTTAATCGGGTAGTAATTAATCGGTTAACCGTTAATCGGTAATGAACACCACAGATTTCTTACTTTTTTATAGCTCATTTCACTCTTTTTATAACCACAAAAATTATATATTTGTGCTGAAAACACGTTTTATTAATATATTTAGCTTCTATTAAATTAATCCGCTCATAAATAATTAAAACCACAAAAAAGTGTGTTATATTATTTACTATAGTGTCTTATAATACTACAAAATATTAAAAATGTTGTTATATCGGTTAATCAGTTAATCGACTCAAATTAACCGGCTTAGTCGTTAATCGAAAATAGCCAATTTTAAATTAACCGATCAGTTAATCGGGTAGTAATTAATCGGTTAACCGTTAATCGGTAATGAACACCACAGATTTCTTACTTTTTTATAGCTCATTTCACTCTTTTTATAACCACAAAAATTATATATTTGTGCTGAAAACACGTTTTATTAATATATTTAGCTTCTATTAAATTAATCCGCTCATAAATAATTAAAACCACAAAAAAGTGTGTTATATTACTTACTATAGTGTCTTATAATACTACAAAATATTAAAAATGTTGTTATATCGGTTAATCAGTTAATCGACTCAAATTAACCGGCTTAGTCGTTAATCGAAAATAGCCAATTTTAAATTAACCGATCAGTTAATCGGGTAGTAATTAATCGGTTAACCGTTAATCGGTAATGAACACCACAGATTTCTTACTTTTTTATAGCTCATTTCACTCTTTTTATAACCACAAAAATTATATATTTGTGCTGAAAACACGTTTTATTAATATATTTAGCTTCTATTAAATTAATCCGCTCATAAATAATTAAAACCACAAAAAAGTGTGTTATATTACTTACTATAGTGTCTTATAATACTACAAAATATTAAAAATGTTGTTATATCGGTTAATCAGTTAATCGACTCAAATTAACCGGCTTAGTCGTTAATCGAAAATAGCCAATTTTAAATTAACCGATCAGTTAATCGGGTAGTAATTAATCGGTTAACCGTTAATCGGTAATGAACACCACAGATTTCTTACTTTTTTATAGCTCATTTCACTCTTTTTATAACCACAAAAATTATATATTTGTGCTGAAAACACGTTTTATTAATATATTTAGCTTCTATTAAATTAATCCGCTCATAAATAATTAAAACCACAAAAAAGTGTGTTATATTACTTACTATAGTGGTTATAATACTACAAAATATTAAAAATGTTGTTATATCGGTTAATCAGTTAATCGACTCAAATTAACCGGCTTAGTCGTTAATCGAAAATAGCCAATTTTAAATTAACCGATCAGTTAATCGGGTAGTAATTAATCGGTTAACCGTTAATCGGTAATGAACACCACAGATTTCTTACTTTTTTATAGCTCATTTCACTCTTTTTATAACCACAAAAATTATATATTTGTGCTGAAAACACGTTTTATTAATATATTTAGCTTCTATTAAATTAATCCGCTCATAAATAATTAAAACCACAAAAAAGTGTGTTATATTACTTACTATAGTGTCTTATAATACTACAAAATATTAAAAATGTTGTTATATCGGTTAATCAGTTAATCGACTCAAATTAACCGGCTTAGTCGTTAATCGAAAATAGCCAATTTTAAATTAACCGATCAGTTAATCGGGTAGTAATTAATCGGTTAACCGTTAATCGGTAATGAACACCACAGATTTCTTACTTTTTTATAGCTCATTTCACTCTTTTTATAACCACAAAAATTATATATTTGTGCTGAAAACACGTTTTATTAATATATTTAGCTTCTATTAAATTAATCCGCTCATAAATAATTAAAACCACAAAAAAGTGTGTTATATTACTTACTATAGTGTCTTATAATACTACAAAATATTAAAAATGTTGTTATATCGGTTAATCAGTTAATCGACTCAAATTAACCGGCTTAGTCGTTAATCGAAAATAGCCAATTTTAAATTAACCGATCAGTTAATCGGGTAGTAATTAATCGGTTAACCGTTAATCGGTAATGAACACCACAGATTTCTTACTTTTTTATAGCTCATTTCACTCTTTTTATAACCACAAAAATTATATATTTGTGCTGAAAACACGTTTTATTAATATATTTAGCTTCTATTAAATTAATCCGCTCATAAATAATTAAAACCACAAAAAAGTGTGTTATATTACTTACTATAGTGTCTTATAATACTACAAAATATTAAAAATGTTGTTATATCGGTTAATCAGTTAATCGACTCAAATTAACCGGCTTAGTCGTTAATCGAAAATAGCCAATTTTAAATTAACCGATCAGTTAATCGGGTAGTAATTAATCGGTTAACCGTTAATCGGTAATGAACACCACAGATTTCTTACTTTTTTATAGCTCATTTCACTCTTTTTATAACCACAAAAATTATATATTTGTGCTGAAAACACGTTTTATTAATATATTTAGCTTCTATTAAATTAATCCGCTCATAAATAATTAAAACCACAAAAAAGTGTGTTATATTACTTACTATAGTGTCTTATAATACTACAAAATATTAAAAATGTTGTTATATCGGTTAATCAGTTAATCGACTCAAATTAACCGGCTTAGTCGTTAATCGAAAATAGCCAATTTTAAATTAACCGATCAGTTAATCGGGTAGTAATTAATCGGTTAACCGTTAATCGGTAATGAACACCACAGATTTCTTACTTTTTTATAGCTCATTTCACTCTTTTTATAACCACAAAAATTATATATTTGTGCTGAAAACACGTTTTATTAATATATTTAGCTTCTATTAAATTAATCCGCTCATAAATAATTAAAACCACAAAAAAGTGTGTTATATTACTTACTATAGTGTCTTATAATACTACAAAATATTAAAAATGTTGTTATATCGGTTAATCAGTTAATCGACTCAAATTAACCGGCTTAGTCGTTAATCGAAAATAGCCAATTTTAAATTAACCGATCAGTTAATCGGGTAGTAATTAATCGGTTAACCGTTAATCGGTAATGAACACCACAGATTTCTTACTTTTTTATAGCTCATTTCACTCTTTTTATAACCACAAAAATTATATATTTGTGCTGAAAACACGTTTTATTAATATATTTAGCTTCTATTAAATTAATCCGCTCATAAATAATTAAAACCACAAAAAAGTGTGTTATATTACTTACTATAGTGTCTTATAATACTACAAAATATTAAAAATGTTGTTATATCGGTTAATCAGTTAATCGACTCAAATTAACCGGCTTAGTCGTTAATCGAAAATAGCCAATTTTAAATTAACCGATCAGTTAATCGGGTAGTAATTAATCGGTTAACCGTTAATCGGTAATGAACACCACAGATTTCTTACTTTTTTATAGCTCATTTCACTCTTTTTATAACCACAAAAATTATATATTTGTGCTGAAAACACGTTTTATTAATATATTTAGCTTCTATTAAATTAATCCGCTCATAAATAATTAAAACCACAAAAAAGTGTGTTATATTACTTACTATAGTGTCTTATAATACTACAAAATATTAAAAATGTTGTTATATCGGTTAATCAGTTAATCGACTCAAATTAACCGGCTTAGTCGTTAATCGAAAATAGCCAATTTTAAATTAACCGATCAGTTAATCGGGTAGTAATTAATCGGTTAACCGTTAATCGGTAATGAACACCACAGATTTCTTACTTTTTTATAGCTCATTTCACTCTTTTTATAACCACAAAAATTATATATTTGTGCTGAAAACACGTTTTATTAATATATTTAGCTTCTATTAAATTAATCCGCTCATAAATAATTAAAACCACAAAAAAGTGTGTTATATTACTTACTATAGTGGTTATAATACTACAAAATATTAAAAATGTTGTTATATCGGTTAATCAGTTAATCGACTCAAATTAACCGGCTTAGTCGTTAATCGAAAATAGCCAATTTTAAATTAACCGATCAGTTAATCGGGTAGTAATTAATCGGTTAACCGTTAATCGGTAATGAACACCACAGATTTCTTACTTTTTTATAGCTCATTTCACTCTTTTTATAACCACAAAAATTATATATTTGTGCTGAAAACACGTTTTATTAATATATTTAGCTTCTATTAAATTAATCCGCTCATAAATAATTAAAACCACAAAAAAGTGTGTTATATTACTTACTATAGTGTCTTATAATACTACAAAATATTAAAAATGTTGTTATATCGGTTAATCAGTTAATCGACTCAAATTAACCGGCTTAGTCGTTAATCGAAAATAGCCAATTTTAAATTAACCGATCAGTTAATCGGGTAGTAATTAATCGGTTAACCGTTAATCGGTAATGAACACCACAGATTTCTTACTTTTTTATAGCTCATTTCACTCTTTTTATAACCACAAAAATTATATATTTGTGCTGAAAACACGTTTTATTAATATATTTAGCTTCTATTAAATTAATCCGCTCATAAATAATTAAAACCACAAAAAAGTGTGTTATATTACTTACTATAGTGGTTATAATACTACAAAATATTAAAAATGTTGTTATATCGGTTAATCAGTTAATCGACTCAAATTAACCGGCTTAGTCGTTAATCGAAAATAGCCAATTTTAAATTAACCGATCAGTTAATCGGGTAGTAATTAATCGGTTAACCGTTAATCGGTAATGAACACCACAGATTTCTTACTTTTTTATAGCTCATTTCACTCTTTTTATAACCACAAAAATTATATATTTGTGCTGAAAACACGTTTTATTAATATATTTAGCTTCTATTAAATTAATCCGCTCATAAATAATTAAAACCACAAAAAAGTGTGTTATATTACTTACTATAGTGTCTTATAATACTACAAAATATTAAAAATGTTGTTATATCGGTTAATCAGTTAATCGACTCAAATTAACCGGCTTAGTCGTTAATCGAAAATAGCCAATTTTAAATTAACCGATCAGTTAATCGGGTAGTAATTAATCGGTTAACCGTTAATCGGTAATGAACACCACAGATTTCTTACTTTTTTATAGCTCATTTCACTCTTTTTATAACCACAAAAATTATATATTTGTGCTGAAAACACGTTTTATTAATATATTTAGCTTCTATTAAATTAATCCGCTCATAAATAATTAAAACCACAAAAAAGTGTGTTATATTACTTACTATAGTGTCTTATAATACTACAAAATATTAAAAATGTTGTTATATCGGTTAATCAGTTAATCGACTCAAATTAACCGGCTTAGTCGTTAATCGAAAATAGCCAATTTTAAATTAACCGATCAGTTAATCGGGTAGTAATTAATCGGTTAACCGTTAATCGGTAATGAACACCACAGATTTCTTACTTTTTTATAGCTCATTTCACTCTTTTTATAACCACAAAAATTATATATTTGTGCTGAAAACACGTTTTATTAATATATTTAGCTTCTATTAAATTAATCCGCTCATAAATAATTAAAACCACAAAAAAGTGTGTTATATTACTTACTATAGTGTCTTATAATACTACAAAATATTAAAAATGTTGTTATATCGGTTAATCAGTTAATCGACTCAAATTAACCGGCTTAGTCGTTAATCGAAAATAGCCAATTTTAAATTAACCGATCAGTTAATCGGGTAGTAATTAATCGGTTAACCGTTAATCGGTAATGAACACCACAGATTTCTTACTTTTTTATAGCTCATTTCACTCTTTTTATAACCACAAAAATTATATATTTGTGCTGAAAACACGTTTTATTAATATATTTAGCTTCTATTAAATTAATCCGCTCATAAATAATTAAAACCACAAAAAAGTGTGTTATATTACTTACTATAGTGGTTATAATACTACAAAATATTAAAAATGTTGTTATATCGGTTAATCAGTTAATCGACTCAAATTAACCGGCTTAGTCGTTAATCGAAAATAGCCAATTTTAAATTAACCGATCAGTTAATCGGGTAGTAATTAATCGGTTAACCGTTAATCGGTAATGAACACCACAGATTTCTTACTTTTTTATAGCTCATTTCACTCTTTTTATAACCACAAAAATTATATATTTGTGCTGAAAACACGTTTTATTAATATATTTAGCTTCTATTAAATTAATCCGCTCATAAATAATTAAAACCACAAAAAAGTGTGTTATATTACTTACTATAGTGTCTTATAATACTACAAAATATTAAAAATGTTGTTATATCGGTTAATCAGTTAATCGACTCAAATTAACCGGCTTAGTCGTTAATCGAAAATAGCCAATTTTAAATTAACCGATCAGTTAATCGGGTAGTAATTAATCGGTTAACCGTTAATCGGTAATGAACACCACAGATTTCTTACTTTTTTATAGCTCATTTCACTCTTTTTATAACCACAAAAATTATATATTTGTGCTGAAAACACGTTTTATTAATATATTTAGCTTCTATTAAATTAATCCGCTCATAAATAATTAAAACCACAAAAAAGTGTGTTATATTACTTACTATAGTGTCTTATAATACTACAAAATATTAAAAATGTTGTTATATCGGTTAATCAGTTAATCGACTCAAATTAACCGGCTTAGTCGTTAATCGAAAATAGCCAATTTTAAATTAACCGATCAGTTAATCGGGTAGTAATTAATCGGTTAACCGTTAATCGGTAATGAACACCACAGATTTCTTACTTTTTTATAGCTCATTTCACTCTTTTTATAACCACAAAAATTATATATTTGTGCTGAAAACACGTTTTATTAATATATTTAGCTTCTATTAAATTAATCCGCTCATAAATAATTAAAACCACAAAAAAGTGTGTTATATTACTTACTATAGTGGTTATAATACTACAAAATATTAAAAATGTTGTTATATCGGTTAATCAGTTAATCGACTCAAATTAACCGGCTTAGTCGTTAATCGAAAATAGCCAATTTTAAATTAACCGATCAGTTAATCGGGTAGTAATTAATCGGTTAACCGTTAATCGGTAATGAACACCACAGATTTCTTACTTTTTTATAGCTCATTTCACTCTTTTTATAACCACAAAAATTATATATTTGTGCTGAAAACACGTTTTATTAATATATTTAGCTTCTATTAAATTAATCCGCTCATAAATAATTAAAACCACAAAAAAGTGTGTTATATTACTTACTATAGTGTCTTATAATACTACAAAATATTAAAAATGTTGTTATATCGGTTAATCAGTTAATCGACTCAAATTAACCGGCTTAGTCGTTAATCGAAAATAGCCAATTTTAAATTAACCGATCAGTTAATCGGGTAGTAATTAATCGGTTAACCGTTAATCGGTAATGAACACCACAGATTTCTTACTTTTTTATAGCTCATTTCACTCTTTTTATAACCACAAAAATTATATATTTGTGCTGAAAACACGTTTTATTAATATATTTAGCTTCTATTAAATTAATCCGCTCATAAATAATTAAAACCACAAAAAAGTGTGTTATATTACTTACTATAGTGTCTTATAATACTACAAAATATTAAAAATGTTGTTATATCGGTTAATCAGTTAATCGACTCAAATTAACCGGCTTAGTCGTTAATCGAAAATAGCCAATTTTAAATTAACCGATCAGTTAATCGGGTAGTAATTAATCGGTTAACCGTTAATCGGTAATGAACACCACAGATTTCTTACTTTTTTATAGCTCATTTCACTCTTTTTATAACCACAAAAATTATATATTTGTGCTGAAAACACGTTTTATTAATATATTTAGCTTCTATTAAATTAATCCGCTCATAAATAATTAAAACCACAAAAAAGTGTGTTATATTACTTACTATAGTGTCTTATAATACTACAAAATATTAAAAATGTTGTTATATCGGTTAATCAGTTAATCGACTCAAATTAACCGGCTTAGTCGTTAATCGAAAATAGCCAATTTTAAATTAACCGATCAGTTAATCGGGTAGTAATTAATCGGTTAACCGTTAATCGGTAATGAACACCACAGATTTCTTACTTTTTTATAGCTCATTTCACTCTTTTTATAACCACAAAAATTATATATTTGTGCTGAAAACACGTTTTATTAATATATTTAGCTTCTATTAAATTAATCCGCTCATAAATAATTAAAACCACAAAAAAGTGTGTTATATTACTTACTATAGTGTCTTATAATACTACAAAATATTAAAAATGTTGTTATATCGGTTAATCAGTTAATCGACTCAAATTAACCGGCTTAGTCGTTAATCGAAAATAGCCAATTTTAAATTAACCGATCAGTTAATCGGGTAGTAATTAATCGGTTAACCGTTAATCGGTAATGAACACCACAGATTTCTTACTTTTTTATAGCTCATTTCACTCTTTTTATAACCACAAAAATCATATATTTGTGCTGAAAACACGTTTTATTAATATATTTAGCTTCTATTAAATTAATCCGCTCATAAATAATTAAAACCACAAAAAAGTGTGTTATATTACTTACTATAGTGTCTTATAATACTCCAAAATATTAAAAATGTTGTTATATCGGTTAATCAGTTAATCGACTCAAATTAACCGGCTTAGTCGTTAATCGAAAATAGCCAATTTTAAATTAACCGATCAGTTAATCGGGTAGTAATTAATCGGTTAACCGTTAATCGGTAATGAACACCACAGATTTCTTACTTTTTTATAGCTCATTTCACTCTTTTTATAACCACAAAAATTATATATTTGTGCTGAAAACACGTTTTATTAATATATTTAGCTTCTATTAAATTAATCCGCTCATAAATAATTAAAACCACAAAAAAGTGTGTTATATTACTTACTATAGTGTCTTATAATACTACAAAATATTAAAAATGTTGTTATATCGGTTAATCAGTTAATCGACTCAAATTAACCGGCTTAGTCGTTAATCGAAAATAGCCAATTTTAAATTAACCGATCAGTTAATCGGGTAGTAATTAATCGGTTAACCGTTAATCGGTAATGAACACCACAGATTTCTTACTTTTTTATAGCTCATTTCACTCTTTTTATAACCACAAAAATTATATATTTGTGCTGAAAACACGTTTTATTAATATATTTAGCTTCTATTAAATTAATCCGCTCATAAATAATTAAAACCACAAAAAAGTGTGTTATATTACTTACTATAGTGTCTTATAATACTACAAAATATTAAAAATGTTGTTATATCGGTTAATCAGTTAATCGACTCAAATTAACCGGCTTAGTCGTTAATCGAAAATAGCCAATTTTAAATTAACCGATCAGTTAATCGGGTAGTAATTAATCGGTTAACCGTTAATCGGTAATGAACACCACAGATTTCTTACTTTTTTATAGCTCATTTCACTCTTTTTATAACCACAAAAATTATATATTTGTGCTGAAAACACGTTTTATTAATATATTTAGCTTCTATTAAATTAATCCGCTCATAAATAATTAAAACCACAAAAAAGTGTGTTATATTACTTACTATAGTGTCTTATAATACTACAAAATATTAAAAATGTTGTTATATCGGTTAATCAGTTAATCGACTCAAATTAACCGGCTTAGTCGTTAATCGAAAATAGCCAATTTTAAATTAACCGATCAGTTAATCGGGTAGTAATTAATCGGTTAACCGTTAATCGGTAATGAACACCACAGATTTCTTACTTTTTTATAGCTCATTTCACTCTTTTTATAACCACAAAAATTATATATTTGTGCTGAAAACACGTTTTATTAATATATTTAGCTTCTATTAAATTAATCCGCTCATAAATAATTAAAACCACAAAAAAGTGTGTTATATTACTTACTATAGTGTCTTATAATACTACAAAATATTAAAAATGTTGTTATATCGGTTAATCAGTTAATCGACATTAAAAAAAAATTGTGCAAAAATGTAAGTCCAGTTGAATATTTAAAAAAATTATATAATTACAATCAAGACACATTTAACAAGGTATATGTAGATGCCTAAGCATTGCTGTAAAAATTGTTACAATGGCTTAATGTCTTGGTTAAAAGGTAATACAATTTTATGTACTTCTTAACACGGTAGATGTACTTTTCAATTTCTGCTTTAGGGCAACGAAATTCAATGCAGTTTAGTGTTCCCATGCTGACCCCAACTGCTGTGTTTGCATAATAGTGACGTACTAAAATTAAATAGATATAATTAACCCTAAACCACCTTTTAAGTTTTTGCTTATTTCTGGTATTAGAGTTGAATTTTCGACTTAAGTGTGTTGGGAGACCCATAGTTCATAAAAGGCACCTATATCTGAATAAGCTGATGACACTGAAATTTTAAGTGAATATGCTTGTTTTTTTTTTACCTGTTAAACGCTTTCTGTAAATGAAGTGTTAAAAACTTTTTCATTGTTTACCACCTTAAGCCACTACCATGTCCACAGAAGTGGCCCATAAAAAATGTCGATACTAACTATCGAAACTATCGATTGGGCCGACTATCGATTATTAATTGTAATAATATCCTCTGTATTAATAGGATAATTAAGGCTGTAAAATCTGTCAAAACAGTTAATATTCTGAATCTTTTAAATATATTTTGTTCAAATGCAGTCAACTTTAGTAAATTCTTTGATTTTATTAGTTCAAACAAATCTTTTAAATTCTTATTGCCTTCAGAAGGTTTTTATACAATTTTCCTTCCAAACCAAGTTATTTAAAAAAAAGAAAATATATCTATATTACCACAACACGAAATGTCAAAGTAGAAAAGGAATATACAGGTATCCCTCGATTTACGCGGTACTTTATTTGCGCGGTTTTGATTTAACGCGGTTCAATAATAGCAACCATTTTTTTATATAACGCGTTTTTTTTTACGCGATTTTACTTTAACGCGATTTGAAAATAGTGGCAACCCTCGAATTGCGCGGTTTACAACACTAACATTATCAGCTGTTTGCTAAAAAGAACAGGTTTAATTTAATTTTCAGTGGAAAACAACTTTAAAGGTAGTAAAATAAACTATGTATTTGCTGTCGTTTTGTGTTATTAATTTTATTATTTTAGAAATGCCACCAGTAAAATCAAATTTAAATCCAAAAAGGAAGGTTTTGTCATTGCTAGATAAAATAAATATTTTGGATCGTTTGCAGAAAGGAGAAAAGGTAGCATCCGTAGCAAAATCTCTGAGCTTGAATGAATCAACAGTAAGAACAATCCAAAAAAATGATAAAAAAATTCGAACAAGTGTTTGTGCTGGAGCTTTTGATACTGCAAAACGTACATCCTATACCCGAGATGCTTCAATAGAAAAAATGGAAAAACTATTAATTATTTGGATTGAACATGCCATTGATAAACACATTCCACTTTCCACTAATGTTATCACACAGAAAGCTCTAAAAATATATGATTGTTTGGAACAACCAGATGACACAACTTGTAAAAGTAAATTTGTAGCAAGTCATGGGTGGTTTGAAAAATTCAAAATGAGGGCTGGTTTACGTAGTCTACTTATACAGGGAGAATCCTCATCTGGAGACAAAAATGCAGCACAAGAATTTCCTATTAAATTCCTCCAATTAATAAAAGATGGTGGCTATCATCCCCATCAAGTCTTTAATGCTGACGAGACTGGGTTGGTTTGGAAATCGATACCAAAACGCTCTTTCGTTTTGGATAAAAATTCCACCGCCGCCGGTCACAAACAGTCCAAAGAAAGAGTGACACTTTTGATGTGTTCCAATGCGTCAGGAGATTTTGTAATGAAGCCTTTGTTTTTAAATAAGTTCCTGAATCCAAGATGCATGAAGCATGTAAATAAATCCAAACTGCCCGTATATTGGAGGGCAAATAAAAAGGCATGGGTGACTTCTAAAATGTTTGAGGACTGGTTTCAAAATATTTTTGCAAAAGAAACAGAAACTTACATGAAAATTAAAAATTTGGATTTTAAAATTATGCTGGTAATTGATAATGCTCCCTGTCACCCAAAAAATTTAAAACACCCAAATATTGAAGTGGTGTTTTTGCCACCAAATACAACATCTCTTTTGCAACCGTTGGACCAAGGAATTATAGCAACGTTCAAGTCGTATTATATCAAGATTTCCCTACAATTTATTTTAGATTTAATGGAAAAAATGCCAAACCTAGATCTGTCAGATTTGTGGAAAGAATTTTCAATATTGACATGCGTTAACGTAACATCTCAATCTATAAAAAACCTCAAGAGTTCTACACTAAATGGTTGTTGGAAAAAACTATGGGCGGAAGTTGTTCCTAATGATAATGTTGCGACTCCGGTAACAGCGGAAGTTTCTCAAATACTACAAGTAATTGGAACATCTGAATTATTTGAAAATATTGTTGAGGAGGATATACTGGAGATGATAAATGATGTTCCAGAATTGACAGAACATGATCTAATTGAATTAGCTACCGAGTCCAATGAATCAACTGAAGATGATAGTAGTGATAGTGACGATAATCCTGATTTTGATTCGTCTAAGTTAAAAACTCTTATACAAATGGCTGAGGATTTGATAAAATTTTCCACTGATAATGACCCTCGTCGAAATCGATCAGATTTATTTCAGTGTTCAATACAAAAATCATTGGCGTCATATAAAGAACTTTTACAACAACAGGAAAAGCAAAAAAAGCAAAAGCGAATAACAGAATTCTTTAAAGTGGACGAAGACGATTATTATGATGAAAACTCTGAAGACGTTAATTATGACTGAACATTTTATATAAGACGAAAACTAAAGATTAGCAATATTTTTTTATGAATTTTTTTTTTTTTGTTTTTAATAATTTATGTTTTGTTAATTTAAAAGGCTGAATGTCGTCTTTTTATAAGATTTTTTATGAATTTTTTTTTTTGTTTTTAATAATTTATGTTTTGTTAATTTAAAAAGCTGAATGACGTCTTTTTATAAGATTTTTATTTATTTTTTTTGTTAATCTACAAAATTAAAATTTCTTTTTCAAAGCTTGTTTAAAAGTATTATTTTTACAAATAATATTTTCTTTTAAATACTGAGAAGTACAAATAAAGGTTTAATTTGCATTATATTATTAATATGCTTGTTTTACACGAATTACCGGTCCCAAATTTGAATTTCGTATAAAGTTAGTGTTTCAATTTGTGCGGTTTATTATATTTCTGGTCCCAAAATAGAATTTTGTACTGATTTAGAACCTTTATTTACGCGGTTTTGATTTACGCGGTCTTTTCTCGGTCCCAACATACCGCGTAAATCGAGGGATACCTGTAGTTTGCTAATCTTTTTAAAAAAATAAGTTAAAATGTAAACAAATTAATATTAAATAAATACAAATAAATACTAAAATACTAAAAAAAATTCTTATTGCAGCTAGTAAAAAAACGAATAAAAAAAAAATTATACAGTTTCTACTTAAATTTTTTCCAACCAACAGGTTGATGAACTTTTTTGGAAAAAAATTCTGTCATCTGTAACTTTTTCCTGAACAATAATGTATTTATGCTTTTTTAATAAATGTGATGACAATAAGTTTGGAAACATGTCTCTTTCCCTATGATCGTCCTCATTCATGCCTCCAACATCCTCAGCAGCAGAAAAAACTTTTCATTGAAAAGTAAATGAAAAAGCGAAAGAAAGAACTTTTCAGTTTTTGTATGTTTTTAAACTAATTTGCATATTGTGTGCAGAAAAAAAATTTTTTAATTAACTATTATACATTTAATGAGTGGCATGCATTATGAATTCATAAAAACTATGCATATAATATTTTTGTCTTTTATTTATGTGGACTTTTTTTTTCCAAAATGTTGACATAAAAGATGACAATGTAAAGACGACACAGAAAATTGTTTTACAAGCTATACGAAGTTTTGAATTATTTCCTCAGTAAACTCTCTTTTTTCGTGGCATTAATTTAAATAGAGACAGGTTTTTTTGTGCAAATAGATTTGTGTGCACATCAGTTGCATATAATTTCTTTAAGTACTAGATTTTTAGGTTAAAATAATTAAATGGAAAAACTAAAAATGTAATTGAAATAATGTGTGTGTGTAACTTGTTGCAGATATGTGCATAATGTAGGATAGTTTTAAAACAGTTTAATAAAATTTTGTTTTAATTTACAATTTAGTTGCATATTAAGCTCTACATTCAGAAAAAAATCATGGTTAACGTATGGTGGAATTGAAGGAAAGCTTATAAAAGCAGAACATAACATGTAAGAGTAATAAACAAACAAAATGAAATTATTACTTGACTAGCTTTTACCCGTGACTTCGTCTACGTAAAAATTAGAGCAAGATTTACAGAAAAGTCTTTATACAAAAAAAAAAAAATGTACAGAATTTGTATACAGTTTCCTACATCTTACTTATTTAATGTTAAAATATTTGTATAAGCAACATTCAGTTTTGAGCACTCGATACTTTTGAGACATCGAAATTCAACTGTCCATATGAAAAGCAAAGGCTGTCTTAATATGTATATTCCGGCCGTTTGACCATATGAAATATGTATACCAAATTTATCAAAGATAGAAAAGGTACCAAATGTACCAATTTTTTCCATTTTTTACATCATAAAAAGTTCCCTATATTTTAATCTGGGCCATATGCTATCCGTCTGCCAGATTTCTTCCAAATCCAGTAAGCGGTTTTCTGACAAAGTAACAAATTTTCTCATTTATAATATTATTTTGAAACGTGGATGATGTCGAACCGTCAAATGAAAGCCATGCAAGCGTTTGTGAATACACAGAAAAAATGTACATATACACATACAGCCCAATTATGTAAATCCTCACGGAATTTTTCCCTTTTAAAATTGTTTGCCCTCTAGGAAAAATCCTCCTATGCTATAAACTTTAGGATTTGGTAAAGTAGAGGAAGGGAATTTCATAAACAGCAGATTTGTGTTTGAGATTTTATTTTGTAATTGTGATATTATTATTTGCAATTGTGAATTAATTAACGGATGTAATTTTAATAAATTCCTAAATTTGTTTTTCCTAAAATTGTGTTTATTTTAAATAAATAATTGAAAATGAATAGTAGTATAGCTTTGAAAGTGCTAGCGGAGGAAATTTATCAAGAAAATGATAAAAAGCACATCCAAAGAATTGTAAGATGGAAGATGCGCGATACATCAAATCCGCTTGAGTTGGAGCCATTATTGTAAGTAAAAAATAAAAAAAGATTTGATTAAAAGTAACAAATTTTTCATGTAATAGGTTTCAAAAATGCTACATAGTTAACAAAAGTGCCTTTACTTATTTATTAGAACATCACATTATCAGCCTAACAAGAGACAATCTGGTGTTAGTCCTATTGTGAAACTGAGTGGTTGTTTGCGTTTTTTTGCCGAAGGCGGTTCCAGACTGGGGTTGGAAACGATTTTGAAGTGTCTTTAGCTCAGCCAACTTTTAGCAAAGTTTTAAATGAAGTGGTTGACATTTTTGAAATGCATCTCCATAAGGGTCAGTAAATGTTGCAGCTGTTGTTTATTTGAGCTTTTGGACCTGAAAATGTGTTAAAACATTATTTTGTACAACATAAATTTTTTTGTTAATAAAATTTTATTTATTCTTAGTAAAATACTTACATTTTTACTCTATCTCCTTTTAAAACTGTTTGGGAAAAAACACTAGCAAAATAAAAGCCGATTTTCCTGTTTTTAAAATTATAGAATTCCTACTTTTTTCCCTGCACAAAAAAAGAGAAAAATCCCCAAGATATTTTATTACATAATAGAAGGAATACGGAAAGGGGAAAATTCCCTACGGAATTCTTATACATAATTGGGCTGATAAATTAAATTTTTTTTTTATATGTTGTGTATTTTTTAGTTATTGCAATTAATTTTTTAATTGACTAAATTTTTGTGACATGACTTGAAAATACAATTCAGTTAATTGATGTGATCAATTATTTTGCAGGGCCTGAATGCGCTGAATACATTTAATTTTCATAACCTACAGTTCACTTTGGAATATGTAAAACCAAAAGCTTCTGGAGGCAGAAATCATGATACCCCGGAACTATAACTAAAATAGTTAGCCAAAAATTTTAATCGTGTGTTACCCTGGCAATATAACTTTAATAGTTGGCCAAAAACTTTTTAGGTCTAAGCAAAATAAAAAAATAAAATATTTACATTTTTACTTATTTTTAAGGCACAAATATAATTAACGGTCAATTTTACCAAGTTCAGTTATAATTAAATATCAGATATAACTGTCAATTAGGCTGACCGATAATCAATCAGTCAGTCAGTAACGTTTCAACTTTGTATACATATATCGTGATTTTACTGCCATATTCATAAAAATTGCAATAATTTTGGTTTAAAATGTATCTTAAACCTAAAATTTTCATTAAAGTTTTTCTTAAAACATATTTTAAATTTAAAAAGTTTAACTTTTTTGATTACAAATCTTTGCGTAAGTGAAAGTTATAGAGGGCCATAAGGTAATGAAAAAATAAAAGTTCACATCACTGCTTACTAGTAACAATTATTGAAAATAAGCAATAATTTTCTGTAAATGAACCCATCAATAAATTTAATCATCTTACAACAAACATTTTTCAATAATTAATTATGACTTACAGGAAGAGCCGTTAATTTTAATGTTATTTGAAGTTTTGTCATTTCAATTCATTTGTTTTTCCCTCCCCATATAAAAATTTTAAATGTTTTTAAATTAAAATAAATTAAAAAAGGACTCTTAATAAAAAAAGACAGGGAATTAAAATAAAAACAAACAAAATTATGTAACACTAAGCCGCTGTTTTTCACAAGTTGGCAAACGTTTGGCAGCTCGTTAACAAGAGTTTAGCAAATCGTTAGCCACAGCTTGGTAAGTGTATTATGAATGAACTTTGTGCGGACTTTATTCCAAATTTTCGTGAATACGGCTGTTAACATTTAAGCCAAATTATTTTTCTAAAATATTATTTTTTAAAGGGTCCTTAAACTATTGAAATAACTAATAAAATTATCTTACAGTTTATTTTTTAATGACACCAAGTTTTCTCTTTTCTTTTGAGTCTTTCGAAAGTGAGCGTGTTTTTAACAGACGGACAGACAGACGGACATGACTAAATTGACTTAGAATTACTCAAGGTGCCACAATATACATCATAAGGTATGTCTTAGATGTATAATAAAAAAAATGTATACGGAATGACAAACTTAGTATACTTCACCACTAGGGGTGGAGGAGGGTATAAAAGAAAAACTTAATAAGAAGATTTAAAAAAATATATTATTCCCAAAAATCCCCAGAGAAAACTCCCCTGGAAATTTTCGCGAAATTTTTATGCCCAATAACAAAAAATCACTTATTGGCTGGTACATATGTTACTTTACAATCTCTCTTAAAGAATAGCTCTCGATTTTATCAATCATTGGTTGTGTCAACCAAAAAAAAATTTTTTTATCAAATAACAATAATTTTTATATATCAAAGTAGTGCAGGTATGGCCGGTCTTGTCCGACTGTACTTTCTAACTTGTGCTGGAATAATTTAATTTTTATATATTTTCCAATATTTTATTTAAAGTGTTTACTTAATTAGTTTTATTTACTGTACTTTTTTGTGTACGCAATTACAGAATCTCCAATCAGCTTTAAAATACTAAGCCACAATTCAAATGAATGACCACAAATTAAAATTTGTATAGAAAATATTAATAAAAGAGCAAAAAACTATTAAAAAATTTAATTTGTGTGTCTACTAATTAAATTATTACAATTTGTTGTAGGTTGTCAAGTATAAATTGAAGTTAATAAAACGGATATAAGGGATCAATTCGATAATTTTTAAACAATAATTTAATATGTAGTTAAGTTGTTTAAAAATTTTTAATACTTTGCTTAGGAGTTTTTTGAATATAAATTAGAATACTTGTTGTAAAATACCCAATTTGTTTAGAAAATCTTTTTTATTGATATTATACATTGATTATTCACAATCGAAATCGATAAATTTTATATTACGATTATTCTTTGGAAATTAAAAAAGAATCGAAAGTAGACTTCCAATGAATTGTTTGCCTTAATGTCATATTTTTTAGCAGGATACTGTTAGGCAGTGTTTAAAAAACTAGACTCCAAGTAGCTGTAGTAATAAAAAAACACAAAATAGTCTAGTACAAAAATGTTAAAAACTTGTAGTCGTTCATTTACTATTACTGCCGCTACCGTCACATTTTGATAGCAATAGTTTTAGTAGTAGCGCAAAAAGAAAATAATTGGAGCAGCGTAGTAAATTTTTTTTACTGCTCTCGCTACCTTTAAATTTTGGGAGCAGTAAAATTTTTAAAATTTGTACTACTACCTGCTTTAGTAGTTATACAAAAAATAACATTTAGGTAGTTGTATTATAACATTAAGCAGTTTTAGAATAACATTGAAGTAGTATGTTAATAACATTGAAGCATTCGTAAAATAACATTTTGGTAGCAGCAGAATTAATAAAAACGTAAAATTTTCAGCAAAATAAAAACAAACGAACAGCACGTGTGTGTTAAAATCAGTGTTGCCAGAAATCCTTTGGCTGATGCCCCTTTAAAATTCCTTTAATTAAATTTATTAATTTTAATTGATTTACATATTCCTCCCTACTTCTGTTTTTCATGCTTTTTGCCAAGAATTTTTTCTGTTTTTTATGTTTTTCTCTTTCTTTTTCTCATTGACCTTTTTATAAGCACAACTTGAAGGAAAAATGTAAACCCAGAGATTGTTCCTTAGTTGTTTAACAATTAGTATTGTGAAAATTGTACTTTGGACTTTAATAAGAATTCTTGACAAAAAGTATGAAAATCAGAAGTAAGGAGGAACATGTTAATCAAATAAAATAGATAATCATTCAAAAAACAAATTTCGATCTACCCATTTGGTTTGAAGATTGGTGTTTGGCTATTGACTGCCTGCTGCCTTCGATGGCGGGGAGTGTTAAAACAGCAAACCCCTTTGTCGAGATTGTGTTCGTGAAAACCTGGGTTCAATTCCCAGCTCAGTCAAGAATGATAAATTATCAATAAATTTTAATTCATTTCAAGTTGTAAAATTCCTTTCTTCATAAAAATAATTTAATGAAAATTTAGTTTGAATAAAATTTTAAAAAAATTTTGGATTAAAAACCATAAACTGTTTAATAAACTAACCACAATACTAATAATTAATAATTTTTAAAATGTTTGTATTTAATATGTTTTTTAGTATGGTAAAATGATATATAGAACTGGTTTTAAGATAATTTCCACTAAATATAGCAGCGTTTTTAACCGTAATTCGAATAATTTTCTTCAAAGAGATTAAGTTCATCAATTGCATCATCTAAAAACGAGGGATTTAATTTTACAAGCAAAATGTTTTCAAGCGTATCTTTGTTTAACCGATTTCGGTTTTCTGTTAAAACTAATTTTAAAGATGAAAATGCTCGTTCAACGGACACCTATGTATAAAGGGATATAATAATTAAAGTATAATTAATAAAATATTTAAAACTACGCACTTGAGTTGGTTGCCTGTTGCTGAGGGCATATATTTCCGGGTCACTATATTTTCTTTCTCTCCAAAAATATAGCACATTTGTAGCGCTTTTAGCACAAGGAAGATTGAGCCTTTCAATTTTGTAGCTAACATCAACAACGTCTGTGTTGCTAATTTCAAACACTACACTTAGGAAACTATCGAGAATATCTTCTTCTTCATCGGTAATGATCGATTCATTTGTAATTGAATCACATATCGAGTTGTTGGTAATCTGAACTTGACAAGTTGCATTTAGCTTCTCCCACAACTTTTTCAAGTATTTGATTGCTTCCATCTTCTGAGATTCCTGCAAAGTATGCTGAAATCGTGGATCAAGATACAAACAAGCTATGAACCCATTATTTAGAAGAAGTTTTGTCGATCTGTTTTCAATGCTATTTAATAAAAATGTACTAATTTTATATAAAATCGAATCTTTGTTCCCACTATTGTCGTTTATAAGTTTTGTTGTTAGCAATTTACATTTAAGCCATTGGGCGTAAAAATCTCCATAATGCAAATGCTCCTGCTGAAACTTTGTAATTGATTTTTGCAGCGGACTAAGTGCTAAACAATATGATTCAATAAACTCCCAAAAGTCTGCATTTATGTAGAAATTCTCCTCACTTGATTTGTCTTGTACAGGTTCAACAGATTCTATTATATCTTTTGCATTTTTTAAATTATCTATCATATTGTATGTTGAACCCCAACGGGTGGGACAATCGAGCTGGGGTAATTTTATAGACTTTAATTCAAAAACGTCTTTGAACCCGTTTGAATTTTTTCTTAAAAATTTAACAATATTTCGACAATTTTGTATTTCATGTTTTATTTTTGCATTTTTTATAGTATCAAGGGCACAAAGTTGTGCGGTATGAGCAGCACAACGGCATATTTCAATATCTCCCACAAGCATTTCACATTGAAAGTCCATTGAATTTATAGTTTCAAAATATATATTATTGTCATGTATATCTTCACTATTTTCTTCCTCACATAAACAATGTGATAAAATTTTTGTTGACTTTATCATATTACTTCCATTGTCGCTGGTAATTGTTACAATCTGCTGTAAATTTATTTTATATTTATTGAGCACATTTAATATTTCCATAGATAAATTTCTGGATGTGCTACAATGTTGCCCTTTTAGTTCCACCATGCCTAACATTGTAGAATGGATATTGTCATTTCTCATATATTGTGCAGAAATGCCGAAAATGTTGCGTGAAAGACGTGAGGCAGTATCAATTTTGAAAGAAATTAAACGATTTTCACATTTTTTTGATATAGCCTTTACTACATTTGCTGCAACTTCTGCCAAGGTCTTTTTACAATTGGCTGCATTCAGGCAAAATTTTTTTCCAGTATCCTTTTCAATTCCCTTGCAAATTGGATCAATTATATTTCGCATGCTAACAGAATTTAAAAAATTAAATGACACAGCTTCCTCGGTTACTAATTCAATATATGATTTGGTTAACAGTTATTTACTAATTTCACATTTAATCATTTTTGTCTTATATTTGCAAATTGGGCTATGGATATTCTTAACGTGTTGATTTCCTGTCTTATTTTCAAAACTTATTTTATGAACTTGTTCAATGTGCTTCTTTAAATTAGATGTTCTATCTGTCCTAAAATCTTTATTTGCAATGTTTGCACACGAAAAAATCATTACATTTTTCAAAATGATCGTCAATATGTATTGTATTCTTTTTTTTTTGACATATTTTTAAAAAATAATTTAAATTATTTATATTTGAGAACACACCAGTTTACTTTTAACATAGACGAATTCAAATAATTTGAAATAACGGTATTGCCATTATACATTAAAATATTTCTGAATCTTGTTGCCAATAATGTAAATACATATGTTCAAATTCGTATTTTCTATGACCATAAAACGACCAAAAAATTAATTTATCATTTAAATGTCGTATGTGGATTTTATAAGAGTTCAAACTTCAAACTCAATTTACTCGAAACTATCGGAATCCACATACGACAATTAAATTATCAGTCGACGATATACCTTCTAACAATCGAAAATTTTCCGCACCGAAAATTTCAAAAAGTACTAACAATAATGGTAAAAGCGACGACCTGACAACACTGTTTATGAATTATTCAAACAACATCACATACGTACTTATTGTTGGTATCTAGTTTTGCTGATTATTTTCGTTTCTGACTACTTCAATGTTATTATATTACTACTTTAATGTTATTAACATACTACTTCTATGTAATTCTACTACTACCTTAATGTTAATAATCTACTACCTCCAAACTTTGTAGTCATAAAAAACAATACTCCAAATGTAGTAGTAGTTTAAAAACGAAAACCTCAATCAAACCAATAGAAAACAATTTCGTTTTTTTAACTGCTACTTAATTTTTGTTTTACTGCTGCTATTTTATTTTCTGGTTTTATTTTTTGCATGTAGCAGTAGTTTTAAAAAAGGTAATACGACAAAGCAAGACAACTGCTCTTTCTGACGCTACATATAATTGTTAAGAGTAATAGTTTTAGTAATAGTAAAAAATGTTTAGGTAATGTAGTTTTTTAAACACTGCTGTTAGGACACAAAATATTAAAGCTAGGTGCACACCTATTATATATTTGACGTCCTACATGTAGCCACTAGTTTTATTAAAAAATGATTTGCCTTTGCAAAACGTTTGGCTCGATCAAACATTGCTTAACTGTTTCTAAATTACATTATGCAATTATCTTCTTACAAATAAAGCTTAGTAAATCAATAGAAATTCTTAAAAATAAAGCTAAAGATGGATCAATTTATTGGTCATGCTTTTGTTGGATTTTTTCGTGACTTCTTTGTTAGGTCTGAGCTAGATCTAGGTTAGATCTATTCTACATATAAAATAATAAAAGAATATACATATGTATGAGATAAGATTCATCCTTCTTGTTCATCTAAAGTGGGCGCTAAAGTGCTAAAATACAATGTCTGACGACCAGATAAAAAAAAAAAAAAATAATCAAATTAAAAATATTTAATTTTTCTTAATAGAAAAGTATATTTTTTACCCATCAGAGAGAATTCCTTTGAAAAATTCTAATTTCTTTATTGCTAAAATACATATTAAAGCATTTATGTTTTTATTGCTTTATATAGCAACAACTTTTGTTATATTTTTGCAAAAAAAACTCTATTTGATATATTAAAAAAAATCGATTTTTTTTTCATTAAAATTTCAATAAAAAACAACATGAACAGCAATAATAGCACCAAGAACAACAGCTTCAGCAGCAATGAATAGTTAGGAACAACAAAACAAAAGCCATAACATATTTATGTCAAACCTCAATCATTGTTGCTACTACCAACACATTTTAAAACTATAACAACAGCAGCAGAAACAACAACAAAAACAACAGCAACATTTTCAACAGCAATATCTTTAGATCGGTATCAAAATCAAACTACAAAATATTTAGTGATGCTGAAGTGCTGCTGTTTCTTCTACATTTTTTATTCTTACCCAAAACCCAATTTAGTGCAGCCCTTTTTTAAGATCTTTGTTACTGCTGTTGTTTTTGTTATTGCTGTTATTGTTCATTTTAATTTCCGCATAACAATGCAAGTTATTAAAATTTTTGTGCAGTTTATACTGTCTTCTTTGTTCTTGCTTTTTTTCAGATGCTCTGCCATGTTATTTTGCATAACATTTTTATTCTTTTGGTTTTAATTTTTTATGCTTGTTGTTGTTGTTTCTGTTGATGGCGCTTCTTAATGTTGTTATTGTTGTTTACATAGTAATGCCTCTGGGTAATAAAATTCTATAAAATGAATGAGTTTTTTCTGGTGCTGCTTTGTATTTCTGTGCACACTAGCATCGAAATTAAATATTCAAAAGAAAAAAATTCGATAACCTTAATTCGCTATGGGAAAATAATCGACAGCATTATTTTAATATACAATTTTCCATATCTTTAACTTTCTAAAGAAATCAAATTGATAGCCCTAATAATCTATAAAAAAATTTATCGATAACTTTATTTCTTTACAAAAAAAAAAAAAAAAAAAAAAAAATAATAATAATTTGATATACAAGTTTTAGTTTTCTAAAGAAAGTCAAGGAAATCACTAATTTTTTAAAAAAAATTTTCAATTACAAATAGATATTGGGAATTATTTCTTTATTAAGCAACTTTATTATATTCAACATTTTTTATTTTTCGAATTTATTCTAAGAGTTAAATTTCAGTTATGTATTTTATAAAGCTTTTTTGTAATAGTTCTATTCCTCAAATTTTTAGAAATGACTTTATAAAATACATCACTGAAATTTAACTCATAGAATAAATTCGAAAAATAAAAAATGTTGAATTTTCAATTACCTAATATTTTAATAGAAAGATTAGCGAACATTTTAAATAGTTGGTAGTAGTAGAGCTAGTCTATCAGTGCGAGGGTTGCGGTTTTTATTCCCGACAGCGACTTTGCTCCGTTTCACCACAACGAGCTTAACTGATAGGTTATTATAACTGACCTTGGTGAAATTGGCCGTTAAAAAATGAAATAAATAAACTTTAATTTAAAGAAAAAACTTTCATTTTGTATCAAAAATGTATTGATAACTTTAATTTCATGTAAAAAATTTATTTATATATTTAGTTTTTTATATAAAATTTATCGAAGGCCGTAGCGGGCCAGAAAATGCATTACATTCTGCTAATGTCTAATAATTGTATATTTTTCTGTACACAAATATACTTCATTGCTATCCAACGGAAAGATAAGGTAAAATGTAACAAGAGAATACAATATAATAGTCTGGTAGTGTATAAAGTCATTCCTAAAAAATTTAAGGAATAGAGCTATTACAAAAAGCTTTATAAAATACATAACTGAAATTTAACTCATAGAATAAATTCGAAAAAATAAAAAATGTTGATTTATCGATAACTTTCATATTTTATAGAAAATGTATACTTTATTTTTTTTTAGAAAATTATTGAATAATTTTTATTTTCTATAAAATTTTTTGAAAACCAAAATATTTTTATAGAGATTTAGTAAAATCGGGAATGTTTTTTTTTTTAGAAAATATATCGATACCTTTAATTCTGAAAAGAAAAATTAACGATATCTTTAATTGGCTAAGGCAACTTTTTGATTTTTAATTTGTTATAACAAATATCGATTTTTATAAAAATTTTTTTTTTTTATTAATTTTCCATTAAAAGTACCGATACCGATACTCAAAAAGAAATATCGCCGATACCGATACGAATATTAAATTTAAATTCAATGTAAAATTAACAAAACTCAAGTAAATTAATTTCTTTATTATACAAAATTACATTTTTTAATAAGATTTTAAAAACAACGAAAAGAATTTAAATTCATGGTAAATTTAATTTATTTTTGTGTAAGAGATTATTAATATTCAAAATTAATATTAATAAAATTTATGTTTTAAAAACAAAGTATTCTCAACTTTTGCGGAAATAATTTCGCAACTCCGTTTGAAGCAGTAAAAAATCGTCTCTCAGATGCGACTGAACTCATTTGACAACTTAAGTATTTCTGCGTCGTGTTCTTAAGTTTTGAGTATAAATAAACGAAGGGATCTGCGTCTCTAGAAAAATTAGAAGATCTATGATATATCGAGACTTCTTATTAAGCTGAACCACAGCGTAGGATGGACAAAGCATAATTCTTTTCAAAATTTTCTATTAAGATTTTCAAAACCGATTCAAATCTCAGTTCTTGTAGGCTTAGAACTTTAACTAGGTGTAGCGGTGACCGTGTCTTCAATACTTTCAAAACGTAGAGTCATATTGAGTAGCTAAATAAGACGTTTTTTCGATCTATTGTCTTTGAAATTTTCTAGGTTTGTGTCGAAGGTAGAAAAACAATAAATTTCATTATTCTCTAAACAGTAAAATCTTTTTTTTTGGAATCTAAACTATTATGCCTCTCAGTTTATTAATTTATCGTATTTTCTGATAATGTTCGAAGACTTTTAACTATCGAAATCGTGTCTGTCTAAACAAGTTTAGACACTATTATTATTTTTTTACTTATTAATGAATTACTTATATGTATATGAATTTTGAAATTGAATTTATTGTAATGTTAAGTATAATTTAAGGTTTTATTGTATTTATTTAAATTAGTTAAGTATGAAATTGAACTTCCCTAATGAATTTTGAAAATAAGTTAATAGTATTGAAGTATAGAGGGCATTGATATCTAAGCGCTAGTTTTAGATAGAAAGGGATGTAGGTAGAATTAATTATGAACATTCGTAATTACGGAATTATTCCAACCTTCTTCGGTTATCCGTAAACCGAAGATGTTGGTAAATTATAGATTAAACATTTTTGTATCGTTCAGTTGGCCCTTAGCAACAGCGTAAAAAAGTTAAATTTGACTTCAGCCCAATCATTGTTATTTTAAATTAATACTTGTAACTTAACCTAAAAAGGAAAAAATAAAATTGTACTTACCTTTAAATCTAACCTTACATCTAGTTTGAGTATTTGGAATAATCACCTGTATAACCCCCTACAAGGAAAATAAACCCTCCGCAACCAAAGGTAACACTCTAAATTGCTACCCTTAGATAACCCTTGCTCAATCAGTTTATACCTACCCATATAAATTGATAACAATTGCATTCTTATCTAATTGCCATTTATTTCGTTTCTCTCACCCTACAATTATAATCACTCTTATGAGTGATCTCTACAATAAAAGTGAAGATTGGTTACAGTTCTGTGTGGCTCCCTTAGGCACAGAACTACAGTGTCAGAAAATATACCAGTGGCTTTGCTTGTGGATTTTGTGGTCTCTTTGAAGTTACCCAAAATTTGTAACGAAATGATTATTATTTTCACAAAAATCATTAAAAATTAGATTTACAAAAATTACAATTACATTTAAGACTTATCAATGGGAGAACATTTTACCATTATGGTGCAAAGCAAAACGGTTGATGATGCACCAAGAGTTCAATGCGCTTATGCGTCAGTCCAAAATGTCGTACTGTAAGATAGTATTGACTAGTTACACAGTAAACGCGTAAAATGAATATATACGTATATTTACGTATCGAAAGCATGAAGTAGGATTACTTTCTACTTTAGCATGCGTCCCGAAAAAGGAAAAACGCGTGGTGTGGACCGACCTCCAGCTAAGGAATTAATAGAAATTATTTATTATGCTATTTGAGTTTTTGCTATTAGTTGTTATGCAAAAACTTAGCATTGGAAATTAATCTGTTTGTTCAAAAACTATAAGGAACATATCGACAGTTGAATATCGCCGTACCGATATATCGGCAAACGGGAAATATCGCCGATATATCGGTATTGGTATCGGTATTCGTTTATTGTTTATTGATATATGAAATTTTCCATAGGAAATTCATTAATAATTCTTATGTTTCGTACAAAATTTATTGATAACTCAAGCATTCTATAGGAAATATAGCAATAACTTTAATTTCTCTTAGAAATATTATCGATAATATTAAACTTTGTTACAACTTTATTGAAATTTAAGCGATTCCTTAAATTCTTAATACAATATTTATAACATTTTACTTTCTTTTATTTCATATCTCTGCAGTGATTGTAATGCAAAAGACTTAAGTTTGTATAATTACTTGTATGCATTTGCAGAATTGCTTTCTGTGCCAGTGTAAACACTCTGGCGCAATGAGAAACCGAAACTTCAACATACACAAAACATGGTATTTTATTATTGTTTTTATTTTTAATTCTTTGCTTTTTTTAAATTTTTTTTAGTAATCTTTTTGTATAAAAAGAATGTATTTCACACTTTCATATTGTTGTTTTTATATGTTGTTTGTTACTTGTATAAATTGCTTGTTGCTGTTGTATTTGTTGTATCTTATATTTTTTGGGATAGTTTAGTAGAACAATTCATCACAGCATTCCTGGCATATTGCGAGTAGTTAGGCAAAGAGGCATACTGCAGTTGTACAATATTTTCTGTTCCAAAAAAAAGAGAGGGTTTCCTTTAGTTTGTTTTCTTTTGCTTTTCTTCCTGCATCCACTAAAACGATTTGGTCAACAGTGCAAAACCGAAAAAACCCAAAAATATGCATTTGTTAATGGGTCAGCGAATATTTTGTTCTCAACAAATAAAATTTAATTAATTGAATTTCTTAGAAAATGGAAATATGTTATCTGAATTTTGAGAAAAGAAATGTGAAGAAAATAAATAAAAAATAAGAAAGAAGAGAACGTTGTTGATAAGATGAAGTAAAATATTGCATAATTGAGTTAGTTTTTGAGTTAATTAATGATGGATTTAAAAAAAATCTTTTTTTGAAAAGTTAAAGAAAATTGTATTATTCTACAGAAAGAATATCGAAAACTTAACTCTTCGAAAAAATCGGATGTTGTCTAAACTTCTTTGTTATCTTTAATATTTAGGATGCCCCGAAGTTCTATCAGTGGGAGGGATGGGATGGGGCCTTGATTTTTTGGTTAAAGATGTACGTTTTTTAACTATTTCATGGAAAAGCAAATGATCATCATCAATAACACTATGCAACATATGGGGAACATTTTTTTCCCCTTATATAATTACGATATTTTTGTGATCCGCTATAGTCAACTAACTGCAAGAATATTATTTAAAATTCTACGGAAAGGTATTTTGAAAATTTTTTTTTCTAAAATTTTAGATTTTTGAAGAGGCTGCTCCATACATCTTTTTCTAATTTTGGAACGACGTACTCGATTTTGTTATGCAATTCGTCAAAAAATTTCAAATTACGCCAGATTTAAGCCTTTTTAATATCATTTTTTGATTTAGCCATTAGTTTTAGAGATATTGAGTTTTTTTGTTTAATTATTAAATTTTTGAAAAAATTCATAAATAGTTTAAATCAACAAATACTTCCCAGCTTTAGTACTTAATCGTTTTAGAAATAAATAAAATTTTATTTCATAAAAATCCATGGATAATGTCCTGTTTTATTCCCTATAAGTACGTAGTATTGACATTTTTAATCGCAAATTTGTGTAAAACTTTAGCTTTTTATTATACAATATTTTTTGTAATCCTTTACTTTTCATGAAGCTGCATATAATAGAAATAAAATAAATTTTAGTTGATGAAAATCGATGGCTAAATTCGTGTTCAATTTCCGATAAAGTTAAAGTACATAGTTTTGACATTTTTCATCGCACAGGGTTAACAAATCACAACATGCTCACACAAATTTGTATTTGAAAAATATAAATTTTTTGACGAATTGCATAACAAAATCGAGTACGTCGTTCCAAAGTTACGACAGAAGCCTTTTCAAAATTCCCAAATTTTGGAAAACAATTTAAAAAAAAACCTTACCATAAAATTCTAAATAATGACAATAGCGGATCGAAAAAAAAAGTGTTTATTCAGGGAAATTTTGCTTGTTGTATAGTGTAATTATAATATTCCTGTACCGTTATCAATATTTTTAATATTCCCTAGATAAGTAATTGATAAGTTCTATGTTGTATAGAAAAATACCATTTGATACCATTTATTATTTAATTGAAATATTACCGATAACATTATTATTCCATCAACAATTTATCGAAAACTTTAACAGAATCTAAATTCACAATATCCGCAAAGCGAAAATCTACGACGATCTAAACAGCAATTTAATGGAAAAACGAGAAGTATCAACGAAAACTAAATTATCTAAGTGAAAATAAATGTATACCCTACTCTTACCTGCGGCTGTGAATCCTGGGCCGATAATTTATCTAGAAAATGACAAGTATAGGCTAGAGAAATGAAATTCCTACGTAGAATAGCAGGAAAAAGTAGAAGGAATAGAATTAGAAATTACGCCATTAGAAACAATCTGGAAGTTGTAGTACTCGATAAATGAATAGAATAAAAGCCTGAGACGATAATGGACATAATAATAATGGAAGGCTCTGGAATACCGAAACATGTGTTCCAGGCGAAGCCAAGCGGAGTGCAACAAAGAGGACCAAGACGAGCATCCTGGTGGAATAACATGACAGATGTGTACTCTTACGAAACATGATTTTTATCCCAACAATGCCATACCTCCATACTGCAAGGTAGAAGAGGTCAGTAATAAGTAGGGTTGCCAGTTTTCAAATCAGAGAAATCGGTACATTAGAGACAAAAAATCAGTACAATTGCATAAAAAATAGTACATAGGTATCCTTTTTAATATAAAATTGTATATTAATAACATAAAAAGCTTTAATTTTTATTAAAACTAATCTTGAATTCATTCTATAATTTGAACAGTGATAAAAATTTAATTAATAAAACTGATTTTTTTCAAAATAATAATTCAATTCCTTATATATATTTAGCAGGAATACAAAGTGAACAACAGAAAATCTAAAACACAATAAGTTGCTAAAAATCCGATTCTTAATTTCTTGTTAGCTACTTGGTTTAATATTTATCAAAGAAACATTTATTTTATTAAAAGTAAAATTTGAGTTCATTACGTCTTAAGCTTCGTACTAAATTAATTGTTGCATTGGGTCTTTTCTTAACCTACGGTCATACCTAGCAACTATTTGACGACAAATAACGTGACCAACATGTGAACTAAAATTTTATTTCCTTTATTCTATTATATTTATATTACATTATATTGAATATAGGTCAGCATAAAAATAAATAAAAATTAAATAAAAGTAGTCTTGTGCTATATCTACCAGCATAATTAATTTCATTTTTCAAAAACAGCCAATGCCCAATTTAACCGAGAACAGCTTCAAAAATTTGACATTTAGCACCAATGTACAGATATAAGAACAACAATGTTAAAAAAACAAATTAAACACTTATGAAGCTTGGTATGTATTTATCTTCAAAATAATTAAAAAAAATTATTTAAAAGTGATTTACAACTAATTCATATTAATAATTGTAATTATTGAAAGAGGCACAATCGTTTTTTAGACGATCTTATACTATAGATTTTTATAAATAATATATTCACATATATGTATATTAGACCGTCTCACTTTTCATTTTTTTTCGAAATTTCTTCATGAACATCGATTTTCTTTATCTACTACAAAAACCAAGAAATTTGGTGTATAACACTTAAATATTGATGAATGGGAAGTGGTCTCTCAAATCGTTTTTTCATTTTTTTAGGCAAAATACCTTTTTTTCAAAAAATGGAAAAATCTTGATTTAGTAATTTGCCTCAAACTCAAGCAGTTCTGAATGGATTTGAACATCATTTCATGCATTAGAAAGCTTATTAAATTTCCTAAATGTTTCTTAAAGCAACATTGCCATTTTATTCGATGGTTTTTTATTCATAGCACTACAAATTCAGATTTTCATATACAAACTTAACATTTTTTTTAATTTTTGCTTACCTTTTCATATATAAAAATTGAACGAGGCAAAACTTTTATATTCTGTAAATGCAGTATGGTAGGAAATTTTAAAATAAAGATTTTGGTGTAAATAACAGTCGTATTCTGTTAAGAAAAACTGCAGTTTTAGTTGAAATGTTGAAAGTTGTTTATTTCTAAATATAAAAAAAAAAATAATATTTTGGTAATAACTTTTTTGTATCTGAACCGATTTTTCCGAGTTTTCAGCAAATATGTTTTACTAAAGATTTCCGATCTTTTGATATATTAGACGTATCCATAGGTCACATAACAGCTCTAAAATTTAAGTTTTTATAAAAATGTGGATGCTTTTTAGCCCATTTTTGGAGTATTTTGCTAATAACTTAACCATTTCTTAACCAATTTGGCAGATTTATATACCCACGTGTTAAGGAAGAAATTTACCATTTACTTAGATTTAATTTTAAAATAAAGATTTTGGTGTAAATAACAGTCGTGTTCTGTTAAGAAAAACTGCAGTTTTAGTTGAAATGTGTAAAGTTGTTTATTTCTAAATTTTCTTCTATTGCATAAATATATTATAAAGTAAGAACATATTGGTTTTTTTATTTTTTAAAATTTGGTAAAATTATGCTTTTGTTGGAGTTTGAATGCGTTTTGTGAAAATGCTCGACGACTTAAATTAAATCATTTTGGGTGTGGCACTTCCCATACAAAGACGTTATACATTTCTGTATATCTGGAGAACGAAGCGAGCTAAAGTTCCCAAATTAGGTACAAACATATCGGTTATCAATACACAGCATCCCCCAAAATATGGGCGGAATTGGTAAAGTGGGCATGGTACCTCACGTACAAAGATATTATTGAAAATACTCAAAATTTTAAATTTTAGGGCTCTAGTATGTAGTACATATGAACACGTTTTATATATCAAAATATCAGAAATTTTTAGCAGAATATATTTCCCGAAAACCCTGCAAGTTTTTTCCCAAAAATGGAAGAGTAATGCCCAAAATAAAATTTTTTATTTAAACATACCCATTTTCGGAAACAATAGATCTTTCCGAGTCCAAGCGTTATAATCTAAGTAAATGGTAAATTTCTTCCTTAAGACGTGGGTATATAAATCTGCCAAATTGGTTAAGAAATGGTTAAGTTATTAGCAAAATACTCCAAAAATGGGCTAAAAAGCATCCACATTTTTAAATTTTAGAGCTGTTATGTGACCTATGGATACGTCTAATATATCAAAAGATCGGAAATCTTTTGTAAAACATATTTGCTGAAAACTCGGAAAAATCGGTTCAGATACAAAAAAGTTATTACCAAAATATTATTTTTTTTTTTATATTTAGAAATAAACAACTTTCAACATTTCAACTAAAACTGCAGTTTTTCTTAACAGAATACGACTGTTATTTACACCAAAATCTTTATTTTAAAATTTCCTACCATACTGCATTTACAGAATATAAAAGTTTTGCCTCGTTCAATTTTTATATATGAAAAGGTAAGCAAAAATTAAAAAAAATGTTAAGTTTGTATATGAAAATCTGAATTTGTAGTGCTATGAATAAAAAACCATCGAATAAAATGGCAATGTTGCTTTAAGAAACATTTAGGAAATTTAATAAGCTTTCTAATGCATGAAATGATGTTCAAATCCATTCAGAACTGCTTGAGTTTGAGGCAAATTACTAAATCAAGATTTTTCCATTTTTTGAAAAAAAGGTATTTTGCCTAAAAAAATGAAAAAACGATTTGAGAGACCACTTCCCATTCATCAATATTTAAGTGTTATACACGAAATTTCTTGGTTTTTATAGTAGATAAACAAAATCGATGTTCATGAAGGAATTTCGAAAAAAGTATAAAAACTGAGACGGTCTAATGTATATGGACATAAATATTAACAATGTAACAAGTTTAAAATATTTATGGCCCCTTTGTATATTGTCCACAATTTCTTTCCTGTCTTTAGTCTTTAAGAAATAGTTAAACTCATTACATTTTCTAGGTTTTATGTTAGGAGCCTGTTTCTCTCTTTTCTCCACTTTGAAATATAAAGGCTCGTTCTGAAAAAGCGTTTGAATGTGGAATGGAGGAAATATAATTCCACATTTCCTCAAATTCATAATCGCACCACCATGAAGAAACACTTTCCATTTTTCTTCTACTGTCTTTTTGCTTTGTACTGACTCGACAAAAATCTTGTTAATAACTCATCGATAAGAACATCTATATTAATATTTAGTTACCTAAAACGCAAAAGACCCTATCTAACATTTTAAAAATTTTACAGGAGAAGAAAAAAACTATTTTAATTGGTAAATTGATAAATTGCCTTAAACTGTTTATAATAAATTATTCTCCTATTTTTGTTGTAAAACCTACCAGTGGTTTTGACAAATAACAATGTTGCATATAATGCAAACTGTCAGTTATGTCTTTTAGCGTTTATCGTATAATATTTTGTGGATAGGGCTTTTTGTTTTTTTTGTTAATAAAATGGCTTATTTTGGTCGAAAGATGCCGAAATTTGTTGTGGACATTTGTATTGATGTACTACATCAGAATCAATGAAAAAGTCGATTTTTAATTATTGGTTAGTTAGGGCCTTTTGCGTTTTAGGTAACGATTTGTATCGCAAGCAATTTGACAATATGACAAACTATATACTGAACAAAATTAATATAGATATAATAACAGTACAAAAACATTAATGAAAAATCAGTTCATTTGCGTACTGATTTGCTTGTAATGCATAAATCAGTACATGTACTGATAAAAACAGTACGAATGGCAACCCTAGTAATAAGTAAGTTAGTAAGTTGAAGGTTGAGGTTGCAGTTTGACTTAAGACATTTTTGTTAAGTCAAACTGCAGTGTTTCGTTAATACCAAACAAAATATGAATTTTTCTGACTTATTGCCTTAATAGCAAATAATTACGATTGGAGCGTTATTGATATCAAACTAAAAAGAAAAAAAATATTAATAAATTTAACCTAATAAAAACTCAAAATGCTTTTTTTTTTGACTTAATACATTTTTGCCTAACGTCAAAGAATTATCATAAAACTTTATATTTCATTCAAAAAACGTTACTATTAACTTCAGATTTTTTTAAAAACGTTTTTGATAAGTTCAATAATACCGATAACTTTAATATATTTTTTTAGAAATGATAACAATAGACTTTAGATTTCATAGAATACCTTAAAATTTTCACAAAAGGTTATCGATATCTTTAATATTCAATAGAAAACTATACAAAAATACATTTTTTTAAAAATGTTACTGTTAACTTCAGTGTTTGATAATTTTAATATTTTATAGGAAAGATATCTATAACTTTGCAAGTTCTTAACAGTGTTGCAGATAAATATTAAATTCTTTAGAAATATGCATTAGCCACAAATTTACAACTTCCATACTCTTTAGAAATGTTAGTTATAAGTTTTATATTCTTTAGAATTATAAGCGTTAAATTACGATGTTTTTGAAAAGTTATCGATTACTTTAAGAGTCTTAAGACAATGTATTTTCTTCAGATATTTAAACAAAAATGTTAATAGCAAGAAACGCACACTTGAAATGCTTCATATTGGTATACATACCAGAAAATAAGTACAAACTTGCACGTTTAAATATTATTTTATCTTAAATATACGATTAAATATAATTTCATTCTAAACTTTTGTTCTTATATTAAATAAAGAATAAAACAACTGAATATCGGTATTATCAGTAACTGAAAAAATATTTGTATTTAACTTGAATTATTGTTTGATTATTTGCTGCATTTTGTTGTTATAATTAATTTGAACTGATAACAGAAATACTAAATTTGAAAATTACTCTCAAATTCAGATTACACGCAATCAGTTGTTATCGGTCTTTTGCATTGAGAGGTTAAACAAAACGAAATTCTTTAAAAATGCATGTTTGTATTTTGGGTGGCGGTATCAATGGCTTCTGCTGTGCTGTTCGAATTTTGGAATACTATAAAAAACAACAAAAACCCATAAAAGTTACATTAATATCGGATCAATTTACACCCAATACAACCGGAGATGGATCAGCTGGTTTATGGGGTCCATATTTGTTGGGCGGTACATCAACTTCGAGAGTGCAGTGAGTTTTATTAGTGAACATAATTTTTATTTAAAGTGTAAAAAAGAGAATTGTGTAAATCTATAGCAAGTGGTCTAAAGGCATGCACGATTTCTTGGAAGAATTGTGGCTGTCTGAAGATGCCGGAGAGGCTGGTATTTGTCTAATTCCTGTCATACGTTTAACAACAGGTGATAAGCCCCTGGAAGATTTTTGGAAAGATATTGTTTACGGATGTAAACCAATGTCTCACAAGCAGTTGGCTGAATATAATGTTAATCGTGCCACAAAATTTACGTAAGTATAAATTATATTTAAAGTTGATTCCAAGTTTTCTTTGGACAAGTCTAGCCACACATTTAATAGCAAAGTGTTTGATTGCTGTTATCAATTAAAGGATAATTATTATGACAAATGAGATTAAAGAAATAAAATATTTTTAAATTTAGTTTTTATAATATAAGACAACATTTTAAATAGGATATATTAAATGTGTTTATTGAATTTGCGAGCAAACAAATGTACTTAACTAATTATTTGGCTGCTATTGAGAAATCCGCAAAAACTCAAAAATTTTAATTTGTATAGAGCTTTAAAAAATTTTCTTAAATAAATTTATCGATGACTTCATTTGTCCACAGAGTGTCTATAAAAAACTTAAATTTTTACGACAAATGTTGAAATAACTTGACCTTTTCGTTTATAAAACGAATAAAATAAATTCTTTCAAATAAAAAAAAACATTAAAAATAAATAAAATTATTTTTATAGCCAAAACGTTATTTAAAAAAATTAATTTTTTTTAATTTATATTGAACTGATCTTTTATTTTATTTGACCTTGTTGTTGATTTTTTTATTATAATATAAACATATCGTTTTTAATAAACTTTTAAAAACAAATTTTTTACTTGTTTTGTATCATAAAAATACCCCCCCCCCCCCTAAGGCTCAAGCTGGATCCGCGTCTGATACTGTGCCATTAGTAAAAACGAGAGAAAAGTGTTAAATAGTAAAAACAAACAGGGCTGAATTTGAACGCTGCTTAGTTTAAGGCAAACATTTTGTTTCTGGTTTAAGGTACTTAGAAAAGGCCTAAATCTTGCCCGATAGGGGCTAAGTTGACACCACCACCGGGTTATATGAATTTTCTGCAGAAAACATATCGATAACTTGAATTTTCTCTTGAAAATTTATCGACAAGAGAAAATACATTAAAATACTTAAATTATCCATAAAAAATTTATCGCTAACTTTAATTTTCCATAGCAAATAGATAACTTGATTTTCTATTAACAGTTTATAGATACTTTGCATTGTCTAAATAAAATGTATTGATAATTAGAGATTTGTCTGACAACTTTATCGATAACTTGAATTTTCTGCAGTAAATTTATCGATAACTTTAAGATTCAGTTGAAATTTTATCGATGATTTTAATTTTAAATATAACGTTTTACGAAGGCTTAAATATATATCGACGACTTGTTGTTGTTGTAGAAATTTTATTAATAACCTAAATTTCTATAGAACATTTATCGATAACTTAAAGTTCTATGGACAGTTTTTCGATAATTTAAAGTTTTATTATGAAAACTTTATCGATAACTTGAATTTTTTCCAGTAAATTTATCGATAACCAAATTTGTTATTATTCGACCTTTCCAATTTCAAATAAATAAAAATTAATCAAGCTTGAGTCGATACTTTAAAATTCTTTTGGCAATTTATAGATAACTTTAGTTTTTAATAGAAAATTGATCGATGTCTTTATTTTTCTGTAAAAAATATATCGATTACTTGAATTTTCTATAATATATTTATGGATAACTTTAAGCTTCTGTTGGCAATTTACCGATAACTTAAGTTTTTATGGGAAATTGATCGATGTCTTTAATTTTCTGCGAAAATTATATCCATTACTTGAATTTTCTATAATACATTTATCGAAAAAAGATTATTTAATCCACAATCTGAACTTGTTTTAGGTAAAGTTTATCGATATTCTAATGTTTTTTTTATAAAAAACCAATTTTTTTTTTTAATTATTGATTATTTCAATTTTTTTTTACAAAACGTAAACTGTAACTTTTTTATAAAAAAAAAATTAATGGACAACTTTCACTTTCAATAAAAAGTTTTATGATAACTAAAATTTTTAATTTAAAATTAATCGAAAACTTTAGTTTTCTATTAAAACTTTATCAACAATTTAAATTTTTATAAGACTATTAAAAAATGTATAGCAAAATTTTTACAAATTGCTTTCGAACGTATTAAAATTTATATTTTTTTTCAGTTATGGTTTACACTTCGTTACCTACACCTCTGAGCCCCGCCTCTTACTACCTTATTTAATTAAGCGCTTTAGGAAACAAGGTGGTCAGATTGTCACTCAAAAAATTGAAAATCTACAAAAATTCATTGAGACAACTAATTATGATGTTGTCATAAATTGTACAGGATTGGGTTCTCAAGAGCTTGTGGGTGACAAAAACATGTTCCCCATACGTGGACAAGTGACAAGAGTAAAAGCCCCCTGGTTGTATTATGTGATGTTGGATGAAAGCGATGTAGGTAACTATATTATACCAAAGTAAGTTTTTGTCAAAAAACTAAAACAGGTACAACGAATAATAAAATCTTTTTCTAGCATGGAATCTGTGGTTTTAGGAGGTACTCACCAGCAAAACGATTTCAATACCAAAGTTTGTCCAGTTGATAAACAATTCATTGTTGATGGTTGTCGTGAAATTGTGCCAGCATTGAATCACGCTCAACACTTATTTGATTGGGTGGGGTTGAGACCGGGCAGAACTAGTTTGCGTTTAGAACCTGAGCAAACTAAAGGTAGATTTTCACGTTAGAGTAATTTTAAAATTTTTTTATTAAATTAAATATAATTCTCTTTTTAATTTAAGGCAATAAAATATTAATCCACAATTATGGTCATGGCGGCAGTGGTGTCACTTTAGCTTGGGGTTGTGCCGCGGATGTTATTGAAATATTGGAAGAGTCTCTTGAACAAAAACATAAATTATCCGCTAAATTGTAATAAGATAATACATAAGCAATGTTTATAAATGAACAATAAATTATAGAAATAATGAATGGTAAACAAATGAGAGTAAACATGTTGCCAGCAACATTTTGTATATTTAGCTTCAGGGTAAGTATACATGTTAGTATGATGGCATATACATGTTTAGAGAATTTAGTATAGGGGTTGCTATGAATAACTTCGTTTTTTCGACTAGTTCTTTGGTAACCTAAAAGTTTCGTTTGGTACTCTTTAGTATGTCCTCGGGCTTTATGGAAAAATGGTGGTAAAATCAAATAAAGCGGTTGTTCTTATAGTTATAGTTTAAAATATTCAACGATTTGTCTGTTTTTTTTTTGGAGTTTTAAAAGCTAAGAGTTAAACATTAAAATGTTTTTGCATATGTAATTATTCTCATTTCAATTATTGAAAAAGGAATAACTTCGGTTTTATTATTTGTACTCACTTAAGCATCAATATTTAGATGTTGTTATGCTAAATTAAAATGATTTCTAATAGAAAGCCTTTTTTTGTGGAGATTTGTATAGATAGATATAGAGGGGCTATTTAAGAAAATTAATTAACATAACTTATTCATCGTTGTGAAAAAATTTAGTTTTAAGATATTCTTTTATTTAGAAACTTTAATGCCGAACCTTTTGTCTGTTTACATTTTTAAAGAAAATTATTTAGGGTTTTTTGATAGCACAGGGTGGACCATAATTCACTGAACATTGTATTTTTGATATTATTTTTTAATTCTGTACTTTTTTTTTATTTTTCATATTTTTTAGTACTAGAAACAATATTTGGGAGATTCAGTAGCCATACATACGATTGAGGAAGGACCAAAACTTATTGAGTTTTATTTTGATATTCAAAATTTAATAATTCAAACCGAAAGAAAATTTCAAAATTTTTTTAAACACCAGAAATGCACCATCACGAAATCTAGTACGCAATCTAGTCGTTCATTTTTAGTCACCGAAAAATGTTTGCGACTTATCTCGAAGTGGAAGTCGTCTTGAAGCACAAAGCCAATATAGTATCGACGAGTTCAGGAAAGTGTTAATAAGATCCCTGCAACTTTGACTCGTAAATATTCTACTCAGCTTTAAATGTCCAGAGCTTTACTGCGGAGAATAATTAAAAAACAAGGTACAAATGGAAGATGAAACCTTGCCGCAAGACTACGCAACCCGCCTAAGGTTTTTAATAGATTAACCAAATTATTAAGGGATGTAAAGTGACTTATGGCCCAGAGTCAAAAATGGAAGAGTCAATTGTTAAAAACAAATGCAGTTTTCACAAATATTTAGCTTTTGCTGGCACTGTAAAAAATTATGTTCAAATGTGAATGGCTTTTTCAGTAAAATCGAATGTAAGTCCAAGTTTTTTTGCATTAAGAATTTCTGCATGTTTAACAATTTCGAACGTTAACGTTTGCTTATAAAATATTTATGGAAAACACTCAATTTAAAAAATATTTTCCATATAAAATTCGATGCGAGCAAGAGTCCTATTTTGAATAGTCATAAGATATCAATCTGACCTTGGGAAAATTTATGACACTAACATCAACATCTTTTTTTACAAAATTTCTCAGTGCATCTAAGAAAGAACATAAAATTTGTCGTTAATGACTTGCATTCCTTTAAAAAGCTTGTGATAATGAGGACTGTTAAAAATAAGTAATTTTTCTTATCCAAACTAGGAAACTTTAAGATCCATTCACGATATTTTCGAGTCCGTTAACAGATAATCAACGGAAAAGGCTTTAAGCTTTCATACATATCCAAACATGCATAAATCCAAATTAACAATGAAAAAACGTTTATAATTGATAATAATTTCTATATACGATATATTTCCGATTACAAATATAATTCGCCAAAATTTAAAATTAAACAATGATTCCTTATGTAAAAGGCCAAGACTGTGCACCAATAACACCGATTCACGATAATTAAGCTCCTTTCCACACAGAAAAAAGTTACTCATCATTTAAAAAATGGTTAAAAAAGTATTGAAATTAAGGCCCTAATCATGTACAACGCTGCGCAACGCCAAACAATAACATTGAAAGCACAAACAATGTCATAAATATTTTGTAATTTTGTTGTTGCTTTCAACAGAAATTCATGTACCGTTTTAAAATTTTCAACGACACAAGCAATGGAGCGTTTCAAATTTTAAGACGCAATGTGAATTTCTGTAGAAAGCAACAACAAAATTACAAAATATTTATGACATTGTTTGTGCTTTCAATGTTATTCTTTGGCGTTGCGTTAGTTCTGTGGCGTTGCGCTGCGTTGTACATGATTAGGGCTTCAATTAATGTGATAATTGAATCAATTAGTTGAAAGAAAATTAAAAATATAATTTTGATTTAATTAATATTTAAGTTGTTTTGAAATAAATTTTTAATTAAAATGTTAATTCAATATCAACAAATATAATTAAATTTTTTCGTTTAAAATAAAAAAATTTACACTTGGAGAATTGTTGTTGGGAATTGTCAATATTTAATTAAATAAATTAACACATTGTTTGAAATGGCAAAGTTTTTCGATCATTTTTTTAATTAAAGTTAAAAATATCATTTACTGAATTTTTGGTAATCAATATAATCATTTTGGTAATAGGTGCAAAATCAACAACTTGTTTGCTTGATATTATGAATTTGGTATAAATTTGGTGATTAAAGACAATTTTAAATTTTTTCTGTGTATAATCTAACGAATCTAAAATGTAATGATTTAGTTCTCTTAAAGTTTTACTGATATTGTTTAATAACTTAGTTAATTCATTTTCAGATAAAACAAATTTTTTAAAACATTAAAATCTGATATTTTTAAGAATTGGGCATTTGGCTAAGATATGATAGAAAGTTTCAGATTCATTAAGATTGCATAAAGAACATGTTTTAGTCAGATTTTGAAAGAAGCGGGTTTGAGGCGGGTCTAAAAATTCCCAAAATATAAATTAATTTACTAGCTCAAATATGTGGGCCCTCTTGTAAATTTATTTGTTTTATTCCTTTAAAGAGATTGCACCATTCTTTACTGTTATTAACCAGTTTTATTTAGTACTAGCTTAACCCGGTGCGCTTCGCTACACTGGCAAAAAAAAAAATAAGAAAAAAATCTTCTATGAGGGGTACTGCTCCTACTCTGTCTACCCCGCACATTTTTATATTGAAATTTATAGTTTACTATAATAGTAGCTTTAACCACGTTTGAAGACTCTCCCTTTAATAGTTCTTCAGTTGAGCGATATTTAATGTATGCATCCTATGGGAGGTATTTCCCCCCCCTGCGCCTACCCGCTTTATTTTTATTTTCAAAAGTGTAGTATACCATAAGAGTGACTTTTAGAAAGTTTGAACATTCTCACTATTACAGTTCTTAAGATATGCGATGTTAAACATTGGCGTCCTATGGGGTATTCCTATACCCCCGCTGCTATTTTATTTCAATTCCGGGGCTCAGAAGATCCTACTACAAAAAGTTCAGCAAAATGCGTGCAGCGGCTCTTAAGATATGCGATAATTAATATTGGCATCCTATGGGGGGTACCAATTCCCCTGCCCCTATCGAAAAAATAAGTAGCCTATTTTATTTTTAGGGCTCACGTGATGTTACTGAAAAAATTTCAGGAAAATCGGTTCGATAATTAATATTGGCATCCTATGGGGGGTACCAATTCCCCTGCCCCTATCGAAAAAATAAGTAGCCTATTTTATTTTTAGGGCTCACGTGATGTTACTGTAAAAATTTCAGGAAAATCGGTTCGATAATTAATATTGGCATCCTATGGGGGGTACCAATTCCCCTGCCCCTATCGAAAAAATAAGTAGCCTATTTTATTTTTAGGGCTCACGTGATGTTACTGTAAAAATTTCAGGAAAATCGGTTCAGTAGTTTCGGAGTCTATAAAGCGACAAACAAACATACAAACATACATAATTCATTTTTATATATATAGATTCTAAAATTTTACAGTAAGATGTTTTACTTGTTTTACCAACTTGTTTAAATTTGCAATTAGTTTCAAGATATTTTGGTTTATTTTCAGATGTTGAATTCTGTCTAAATTTTTTGAGATCTTGTAATGCCGTTTCTCGTGCATTATGACATTGGTAATTAAACCACTTGTTCTCCGCTTCTCATATTTTTGAAAATTTATGCGTGGATGGTTTGGCTAACTTTAAAACTTCGATTAGATCATTTAATTCTTGTTTATGTTTACTCTGTTAATATATATTAAGTTTCTGGATCAGTTTTAATTTATAAATTGAAAATCATTACACAGTTCAATAAATTGTCTCCTCTTACCGTTAATAACACAATCCTTGGAGTTCCTTATCGGTAAATAAGCCTTACAAGATGATCTTATTTAATTTATCTGTAAAAATACCTTTACTGAATTAAAAAGTATTTTGCCATGTTGCTCCTTTTAAATATAAGGGTATAATATTTAACTCTGCGACTTGACTTTTTAGTTCAGTTATATCAATTACTCCTTCTGCTTTGAATTGACAATTTATGCTTTTTAAGGGGTCGGTATACGATCAAGCATTTCTCATCAATCGCTATGGTAGTATTAGTGAAAATGTGTTTGTATGTATGACACCGACGATGCTGGATGGAAAATCAAGATATGAAAATATTACGTCCCTACATGTACACGACTGAATTCGCCTGCACAACAAGCATTTTGACCGTATTCAGACCCCTTAAGATCTCTTCGCACACCGTACACGCATCCGCCACTTGCTCTACCAAATATACTGTTTCTTACTGCTGGTATCAAAGCCCGTAAAAAATCTTTTAAATATTTGAATTTTACCTTCTGAAATATGCGTTTCTAATAATATAAAAATATCACTTGATTTTATATATTTGAAGAAATCAATATTCAAATTTTATTTTCTAGCCCATGTCCATTTTAACAAATTTCTTCGAAAGACAAATACAAATTATTTTTACATTATTTTTAGATTTTACAATTTTTTTTTTTTTTTTTGCTATTTTATAGTTTTCTATTTATTTTTTGGGTCTATGATTGCCAATAATTAGTATTAATAGATCTAGCAGCGCCACCATAGAGATCTTGTAGAGCTCATATTAAACTCACTTGAAAGTTGTCCTCACTTCAGTAAATTACTAATAAACTTTGGTAGCTAGAGAAAAGTCAGGCCCCACTACATTTATTTTTATTATTGGAAATATTATTTATGTAATTTTGGAAAAACATTTTCAAGCGTTATATGAAATTAATAACTATGGAATTAAATAAAATTACCAGAAAAACTATATCAACAACTCTTGGGTAAGGACTCCATTAAATGATCAAAATAATGGCCGGCACAAACATTAAATTAAATAAAAATCAATTCAAAGGTTTTTTGAAAGTAAGTTTCAATCACAGAAAAAAGGGTTTTATCAATTAAAAAAATGGTTTAAAAAGTATTTAAATTTATTTAATGTTATAATTGAATCAATTATTTTTTTGTTGAAAGAAAATTAAAAATTTAATTTTGATTTAATTAACACTTTAGTTGTTTTGAAATAAATTTCCAATTAAAATTTTAATTAAATAACAAAAAATCTTAATTGATTTTTTCGTTTAAAATAAAATAATTTAAATATGTAGAATTGTTGTTGGGAATTGTAAATATTTATTTAAATAAATTAACACATTGTTTGAAGTGGCAAAGTTTTTTGATCACTTTTTATTGAAAATATTTTTTCAAAATTTTAAAAGTTTTAGTAATCAATATAATCATTTTGGTAATAGGTGCAAAGTCAACAACTAGTTTGCTTCATATTATGAATTTGGAATAAATTTGGTGATTGGAGAAATTTAATAATTTTTTCTGTGATTAAACTGTATTGCTCATCTTGTTGAAATTGGTTGCAGATCATAAAACCGCCTTTAGTTGACTGTATAAAATCTTATTGAAAAATCCTTCTATTTTAACCGATGCCGTACCTTACATGGTTAATGCTAGAAACAAAAATGGGACGAACGACAAATTAATCGCAACGAATATTCGTCGTCAGAAATAGAATACATTGGAGTATATAAAAATACACACAATTTATGCGTAGACCAGTGTTGCCAATTTAGGCATCTAGTGGCTAGATTTAGCCATTTTTCACTATGTTTAGCCATTAAAAAATGAGTTTAGCCATTAGCCATTTTTAAGCCATTTTTCAACTTGTTTAGCCAGAAAAATTTTTTTCCGTTTTTTACCTTGAAAATCATAATTTTTTTTTTCTTATAAAAATTTATAAAATTGCTTATTAAAACGCATTTAATTAAAATATCTATCTCTATAAGCGTTCAATTTTCATCAACAAAAAAAAAAAAAAAAAAAAAAAAAAAAAAAAAAAAAAAAAAAAAAAAAAAAAAAAAAAAAAAAAAACAGAGCAACATTTAGCAACCGTTAATTCGATTTTATAAATTAGAAAAATATTTTTACCATACCAATAAAATAATTTTTTTTTGGAGATTTGAACTCAAAAGGTTGGGTAAATGTTATCATGATTTTGATTTATCTTCAAAATATATAAAAATAATAGGTACAAGTGATTCCTAAAAACGCAACGCAACGCAAAAAATTTCATTGAAAGCGAAAACAAATTCAAAAATATTTTATAATTTTGTTGTTACCTTCTACAGGAATTAATATTGAATTTTTAAATATCAAACACTTCATATTTTGTGGCGTCGAAAATCAATACCCTGAAAATGCATTGGTATCTTTTAAGTACCCAATAAAAATGTTCTTATTTTGTGAAGCACTAATGGTACATTTTAAAAAGTAAGCACACATTTATGCGCTAAGCAATAAGACATACAGAGATGCAGTAAGGTAACTGAAGGAATTCTTAATAAATTTAAAAAAGAAATATATCAAATTTGAAGAGCCGCGACTTTCCCTTACTACGAAGCAGATTTGTAAGGGAGCATATAAGAGAATAACGATAAAATAGTTAAAAATTTATATCTTAAAAAATTTAGATTCTAAAGTCTTTACTTCCGTTTTATAATTTTTTTTAATGCAGAGCATTTTAAATTTATATTTCAGAAAAGTTCACAAAATACTGACCCTTTTTTGAACTTTAAACTGTAATACACGTATAAATAGCAAGAGTTTAAAGTAAACAAGCAACCCTTTTTTTCCAACATCCAAAAAATCCCATCATATTTAAACAAGTGTTCAGTTTTATTCTATTTCTTACAAAAAGTTTATAATAAATTTAATTCCAACGGATACGCAGGCAACATGACATTTGTTGTTAGTAGTCACAATACGGCGTTGACATTTTTTGTGCTGTGCATGTTGTTGTAAGTTCAAAAATAAACCGATTTTATGCAAACAAGGAATAATACCATCATCAACATCAACAACAACTAAAACTTCTTGACTTTCAAGTGAAAATGGTGGAAAAAATGTCAAGAGGGGAAAAGCCGAAGAGAAACTTCAAAAAAGAAAAGTGTAGTAGAAAATAAGTATATGTACACAGAAAAATGTATGCTACTAAAATGTGAGTGTACAAATGTGTGCGAGTGGGTATATATACATAAATATAAATGTGTGTTTGTATTGCTTATCAGGAAATTGCAATGACAAATGTGTTTATATTGCCAAGAAGACACAATACAATGCGGAGCAGTAGCAACACACACTCAAGAGCAGAAGTAGCACAACTTGACAACTACAACTAAAAGTGGTATAATGCAATTTCCTCAAGTGGTAAATGTAACGTGTTGCATGTTTTTTGAAATAGTTTAAGTTTTAAATAATCTTAGTTTTAAATGATTGTAAATTTTTCTTTGAATAGTTTAAAAATTTTATTTTTTTTAAAAAATCTTAAATTTTATTTTAAAAGCAGACGCTTTTTCATCTTAAAGTCTTTAGGGACAGTTTAAAAAAAAAAAAAAAAAATTCGCAATGTATGACACTTTAAACCATTGACTATTAAATGTTTCTCTACTTACTTAGAGTGTGTGTATGTATATGTATGCTGCTGTGTATATAAATATAAATGTATGTGTTTTGTATATAAAATACTATATACACCGTGTTATGAATATTTAAAAACATTGGAATCACTTTTATCATGTATTTGTAATTGTCTGTCGAAAAAGGTACTTTGAATTAAAAAAAAAAATCCAAGTTAAAGGATGAGTTTTAAAGGATTCTAAACAAAATATTTTAAAATTTAGAATCGAAGTAAATTGTCAGAGATAATATTTATATCTGCGACTTTCATCATCTAGTTGCACTGCCTAATTACTCAATGACTAAAAAGTGAAAGCGTTAGTTTTTACCAGTTTAATATACTAAATACCGATTAATATGGGTCGATCTGAAAGAAAATTTGATTTAGAATTCCTATTTCAAAATTAGTTTTGCAAAATATGGACCGAATCGGTAAGAATGTGCTTAATTATTTAATAAATATTAACTGATTTCTAGAAAAAATTTAATGTCGGAATTCCTGGCTACCTCCAAAAAGGTACCCTAAGCAAAATTATCCAAAGCAATGTGTGAAAAATGGCGAAAAAATTTTCCAAACAAATTTGTGTGATTTTGCACAAGACATATAAACCATTTTTTTTTTCCCGATTTTTTGTAATGTTTGGGCTTTAATTCACCTTTGCCTTAGATACCAACAATTTTTGTGCGATTTTTCGTTACTTTATTTGGACAAATTTTTCAATGAGGCAGTAGGTTAGGTTAGGTTCCATTGGCAGCCGTACTCAAGCTCAGCTTACGTGGGTCTATTGATTAGTTCCCGTTGTGTTACCATGTCACACTGTCTCCCAAGGGTCCTATGTTACCTGGCTGCTAAAATTCTCAGCTAGAAGATATTCCGTTGACTCTTCCTGCCGCTCGTTATTCTCTAAAAATAGTTACCACAAAAAAGATTAAATAATAAAGAAAAAAAAACAAAGAAAGAAATCACGTATTAAATTTTTATATTTTGAAATGAATTAAGCTAAGTGAAGATTATTTTTTTACAAATTAAAACTTAATTTATGAAAACTACTTAAATTTCATAATTTTTTTTTTTTTTCGAAAAAAACTTTAAAAGTTTTTTGCATTTCAAAAAACTTGCAAATAGAGAGAAATCTTACGATATGGCAACACTGGTTATGTAATAAATTCTGGTTGGGGTCAGTCATATTCCCTAAACTTAAAATCCCGAATTTCAAACTCCCGATTTTTAATATCGCGAATAATTGTACAGTTCTGGTTTTAAAAATCGCGCGAAAGAGAGTATGGTTGGGCCTTCGCCCGGGCGCAAGGATTTCCTCCTCCGTTATTAGCAAATAAAAAAATTGGTACTTTGGGGTCATATTTCCTGGGGTCACAAAAGATTAATGTTAATTAAAAAGACTTAAGGTAAGACTTTCATAAAATCTAACATTAAATATGGACAGATTTCTTGTTTTTTATCCCGATTTCTTTTTAGACTAGTTTAGGCCCTGACGCAAAAATTTCATTAAAACTAAAAACAAATTCAAAAATATTTCATAATTTTGTTGTTGCTTTCTACAGAAATTCATACTGCGTTTTAAAATTTTCAACGCGATAGTGTAAAATCCTTTTTTGACCTGTATAATAAATTCTTTTAGCTAAAATTTGATTTTATAACCAGAACTTTGTTAACCCTATTTTTTTTGTCTACGAAGTGTAAAAATCGAGAAACCTGTAATATGTTCTAAGTAACTTTTATATTGAGTCCTCGTAACAGCGATTGTCATCCAAAAAAGCCATAAAAAATCCACTTAAATGTGTCTCACATTTATATGAATGTTTATGTAGAAGAGAACATAAGTGTGCGTGCGTATGTGTAATCCGTGCACTATATGAATTCTAAAGCCAAAAGACCTTTCACTTTTTGTATGATTTTCTTTATCTGTATGTGTGATTCTTTTTTTTTTTTTTTTTTTTTTTGTAGTTTTAAGTTGTATAATAAAATGTTATGTCTGTTAACTCTCCGTGCATGTGTACAGAAATATTTATAAGATTTTATAGACTTAAAAAAAAAACAACTCAAACAAACTGGGAATGAAATAAAATAAATCCTTTTTAAAGAACTTACGAACTTTTTCAAATTCTTATGTTGTCATTTTTATTTTATATTTTACTCGTAAAAGACTTTAGATTTAATTTTAGAATATTTTTTGCACACTGCAATCGATATTTTATGGCTGAGTGAAGAGTTGGTATTAAGTTTTTTGGATATTGAGGTGTTCGGTATTGACATACGAATATCAGGCAGATTTGAACTTATATATTGAATAAAATCTTAGTTGGCCTATTTATCCAGGCAAAATCACGCTTAGGTCAGAGAAGAATACCTTTTTTCGCTTATCGAAAAATCTATTTTTTTCATCCAGAATATAAATAGGGAATTAAGCACAAAAAACAAAATCTGTTAATGCAATTTTTTTTTTTTGTTTATAGCTAAACTTTTTATTGTGAATGTAGTAAAGGTTATTTGAAGTCACCTTAATTGGCCTTAACATTTAGATTTAATTTTTATTTAAATATAAATATTTAAAACAAAAAGTAAAAGAGATGTTTGACATATTTTATATTGAAATATTTAAGAAAAAAATTTTATGACTTTTCTTTTTAAATAAACGGATATACCTGCATACCAACTTAAGTATGTATTAAACAATAAAGATAAAAAAAATTATTTACCTAAATAGTTTTAATATGTGTGTTTATTTTTGTTTAAGAAATAAAATTGATTTTAATAGCAAATAAAATTTAAAGAATCAATATATTTAATTGTTGTCAAATGTTGCAAAAAGTAAGAAATGGAATTAAATCTTTAAAACTGAGAACAGTAAATAAATCTGTGGCCTAGTGCTAAAAAGTTCAATGAAAATATTTTGCAGTTTTGGATTAATCGTTACATTAGGTATCTCTTTTTCTCTCATTTTTTTTGTTAAGTCAATTTCTAAGTTAACCCAATGTCTAACACAGTACAACACATGATTTGCCAACTCAATTCTGTGAACTGTATGTGAAATTAGACCCAAAAAGAAGAATTTCTGCATCATTCGTTTTGTCTTCTTACCTGCTATTTGAAGTTAGTATCGATTTGAAGTTAGTACTATCGTATAGGGGAATTTATCACGTTTTAGGCCCTGTTGTTTGACATAGCTCGACAACCACTAGCCCAATTTAGTTGAAATAAATTTTAAAAAATTAAGAATTACAATTCCCTTAATCTGTTCATATATTGTTTTCCTATACAAGTAACACTTTCGAAGTTAAAAATGAATGTATGAAGGGAAAAAATTATTTTTTGCCTAAAAATTTAAATTTTTTTTTTTTTAAAATACATAAAAAATCCAAAATGGAAAAAAGTTTCAAGTCTAGTTATTTTTTTCGCAAAGTCACATAACCTATGAGCAAAATGAGACAAAGATCATAAAAATCGATGCACGCGTTTCGCTTTTATTCGCAATTGAGTAAAGGTATGAATTTCAAAAATCAGTTATAGCCACCACCCTTAAAATAAAAATAAAAATATAAATTAATAAATTATCATGCAAAAAAAAACTTTATTTATAAAAACTTAATGAAAATAAAATAATATGCAATTAATACGCAATTATAATATGCATAAAAACAAAATTTAGAACATTTTTTCAATTATTGGCAATATCCATCCTTGTAGAAGTTGACGCTTGTGGTTCTGATGATCTTGTTTTCTTCGTAGGTTGTTCATATTCATGGTCTGAGTCTGTATCAGCTTGGCGTTGTCGGTATGATGTTGCGCTGACATTTTGCTGTGTGAGTTTTCTTCTCTTCAAAAATGATGTCAGCCATTCGGAGTCGTGTTGTGATAGTCCCAGCTTGGCCACAATGTAATCCATTTCGATTTGTGGTAGCGGTTGTGGTGCACTATTTTCAATATCGGGTATCCAATCAGCATCATCCAAATCGGTCGGATTGGTGAAAACGGTTTCGGCTAGCAGGGACACAGTATCCGCACTCGGAGGTTTAGGTGCATCGGTATCAGCAGGGCGTTGCACTGGAAGTGTGGCAGTAAATGCAGCAGTGTATACTTTTGTTTTCAATTGTTGTCTGTTTAATCCAGGACGAAAATTTATGCATGCATAGCACCTGGATTCATCATGTCCAGTTGTGTCTTCCACCCAAATTACTGGCTTCATAAAAGATAACTTTCTACTTTTTCCGTGAATCCATTTTAGAAGGGTAGTATAACAACTGTTGCACACTGTGTTCGGCGTAAAATTTGCACCACTTAAATCTGCTTCATCGAAATAATTACAATACGCGGTTTTGAATTGCTCAGTAAACAAATTTTTTCGATCTTTTTTCTGTATTTTTCGGACGATATGACCACAAACGTAACAATATTCATCCAAATATGGGCACTTGTTGTTTTCCATATTGATATATTTTATGTTTTGTTGTTATTCACTTTTAAAAAACTGGAGAAAAATCACTTTTACTGTTCGCGTTCGTCGGCACTGGCTGAATGCCAAAAATCGATCAATGCACACCTATAAATACTACGTATTTTTGAATATTTTACTGCCAGGTACTTATAAATGGGCGCATATTTTAAGGGCGGCTGGCTATATACCTGATTCAGCACTTGTACGTTTCAAACTGTGCAAAACTTTCCAAATAATGACCACCCTTAAATGTGGGTGCAATTTCTGTAAAAAAATCATATAGGTAGCCACCGGAAAAACCCAAATAATAAAAAGGTGCACTTTCCGTTTAATTGTCCACGTACATTTATTACCGCAATCATAAAAATCAAATAACCTTTTGTTTATTCCTTTTTTTTTAATTCTCAGAATCATGAAAAAGGTGTCAATGTTTTCTCCAAATAATGTTGTGCATATCTCGAGCAAATTTTTGAAATTCATACATTTACTCAATTGCGAATAAAAGCGAAACGCGTGCATCGATTTTTATGATCTTTGTCTCATTTTGCTCATAGGTTATGTGACTTTGCGAAAAAATAACTAGACTTGAAACTTTTTTCCATTTTGCATTTTTTATGTATTTTAAAAAAAAAAAATTTAAATTTTTAGGCAAAAAATAATTTTTTCCCTTCATACATTCATTTTTAACTTCGAAAGTGTTACTTGTATAGGAAAACAATATATGAACAGATTAAGGGAATTGTAATTCTTAATTTTTTAAAATTTATTTCAACTAAATTGGGCTAGTGGTTGTCGAGCTATGTCAAACAACAGGGCCTAAAACGTGATAAATTCCCCTATACGATAGTACTAACTTCAAATCGATACTAACTTCAAATCGCAGGTAAGAAGACAAAACGAATGATGCAGAAATTCTTCTTTTTGGGTCTAATTTCACATACAGTTCACAGAATTGAGTTGGCAATCAATTAACTGAAAAATGTTGTACTGTGTAAGTAAGCCCTTATGAATAGCTTCATAAGGGTTTTGCTAGCCAATATCACTATGAACTCATCTGTAAAAGTTAAGCTAATAAGGCCAATGTCTACTTTGGCCATTTTATTAATCACTCATGTTATATATATATATATATATATTTTTTTTAATAATAACCTAAATTTGCCCTTCAAGCTTCAGCTTGTATTACGAATCCAGTTTAAAGTCATAACTAGAGTGTGAATACGCAAATGCATTTTTTCCTCAAATATTCAAATTAATAAGCAATTTATCCGAATCACAACTTTTGCTGACAAATGTGGAGACACAGCAGAAAACGTGCTTCTTAGTATATTTTAAGAAAATGTTTTTGATGTCTTTGCGTTAATTTGGTGAAGTTCTATTGCACAAAATCTTATAAACATAATTTTTCTTTCTTTTTATAAAAAAGTTTGACCTTGATAAAATCTGCTAAATTTGCAAGACAATAGACAAGACATTGGAAAAGTGTGCATGTATTAGTGAAAAAGGTTGCATATATTGCTACTGCCTTGCCAGTACTGGCAAATCTAAACGCCGTGTAAAGATGCTAACACTTTCGGTACAGTTCATGAACATACATAGTTTTATTGAACGTAATTTTGTACAATATCGACGATTATAATTATTATATAAAAAATACGAATACCAAAATATTCTGCTTTAAATTTTTTACTTTTATTTTTACAAAACGAATTTTTAATTCTTTGATATTATTTAATTAGGCTCGAGTTCATCAAATTTAATTTTCATTAAATTATTTTTACTGAGGAAGGAATTTTACAACTTGGAATTTTTATTAAAATTTATTGATAATTTTTCTTGGCTGACGTGGGATTCGAACCCGGGTTGATCTTTACATGTTTCAATAATCACCACATTCTATCGTCAGAAGATCTTTGAGTTCTACCCACTGCACCACTGCGGTGCCCGTTAACCATCAGTCAAATATCAATCCTTTAACCAGTAGTACTGGTGGTTCGAAATTTGCTGTTATTATCACTTAAATTTCAAATTACATGTTGCCTCCTTTCCTCTGTTTTTCTCGTATTCTTTCTGTCAAGTCTTTGTCTTGAAAACCTGAATACATTTGTTTTATTATGTTTTCTTTGTCCACTTTCGTCGACATTTTATTTGTACAAATTAAAGTACAAATGTAAACATTAGAGCTTGTGCCATAGCTATTTTTAGAACAATTTTGATTTTTAGTTGAACTGTTAATTTTTAATTCTTTGATATTATTTAATGAGGCTCGAGTTCATCAAATTTAATTTTCATTAAATTATTTTTACTGAGGAAGGAATTTTACAACTTGGAATTTTTATTAAAATTTATTGATAATTTTTTTTTTTTTTTTTTTTTTTTTTTTTTTTTTTGACTTTATTTTTTTTTAACTGAAAAGTCCTCTAAATTCATAAATCCTGAACATGTATTGTTGCGACTTTTTGTGGTCTGATGCATTTTATAGAAAGGAAGGAATTTGTTATAGTTTCTGGGTTCGTGCTATAAAATAATCGCGTGCAAAAAATAATCTTGGATTTTAAAATAGTCAAAAAGATGTGTTTTGTTTGCGACTTCTCAATTGGCATCGATTTGTTAATGCATATTTTTTCATATTTTGCCCTTAATGCATTTTTTGTTATATAATGTTTACTAAAGCATATAAATTCGCATATTCTGTTCGTTTTTCCTATAAAAAAGTATATTTCTGCTTATTTTTTGTATATATTCAAATGATTTTTGGTGATATCAAACGCAATGCGTGAAGGACCATTTCCGATGTGTAAAATCACCGTTCGATATTATTATTATTTTTAATGATTTTGTCCAATTTTGAATGTAACCAACTTTTTTTAAACAACTTATTAAATATTTTGATTGTGATAACACCAAAAATAATTTCAATAAAAACAATAAATATGTTTAAATATGCTTTATCAGTAAAAACTGACATAATGTGCGAATTTATATGCATTCTTAAACATTTTATGAAAAAACGTATTATCGATAAAAATATACAAAAATATGCACTAACAAATCAATGCCATTTTTAAGCAAAAGTTGTAATTCGGATATATAACTTATATTCACTTAATATTTAAACCTTCGAGGAAAACATGAATTTTCATGGGATTTTTTGACTTAAAGTAATTTTTTTGGTCATGCCATAGTAGCTATTGTTAAAATTATTTATGCCAATTTGTATGTCGAAACCAACATTTATAAGGAAGTTTTGGTATTAGAAGAAATTTTTGGGAGTTTTTTTTGTATGGGAGCTATGTTCATACACGCGAAGAAAAAACATGGTTGTGGTAAATATATTCTAATAGCAACATATTATAATAAGATTCATGATTGTAGTCAAATATATTACGATTATTATTGAATCATATTATGACCAAATATATTCGTAATATTATATCATAATATTTTTCACTTAATCCTTATTTGTTTTTATTACATCCTATTATAATTTAATGTAATCATAATTTTATCATGTTAATCATAATAAGTTAATAAGTTAATCATAATATCATGTAGATTAAATCTAAAACCGAAAAATATTTTTAATATATATTTATGCTTATTTACTTACTGGCAACCTTAAAGTAAAACTGTTACAGATATTTCACATCATTATATGATGTAACTTAAATATATTATGAGTATTATGAGTACACGTATAGAAAGCTATCATGTTATAGCAATTAAATATCATTAAATGGTTGTGAGGAATATAATATGTTTTCAAAGTTATTATTATTTAGTTGTTATAAAAATGACTATTTTTCAGTGAACCATACTTAAATTTATAATTGCGATAAACATTGACATGTTTTTTCTCTGCGTGTATATAAACCGATACCAATAAAATTTAGAGAGATGATTTAGATTGAAACAAAATAAGTTTCAACCAAATGTAATCTTAATAACAACATATTTAGATATGGGCACAGAGACTTTATTTCGGAAATATATATATATGTCTTTTATTTATCCACAAATAATATGTATACAAAAAATGTAAAAAAAAAAAATATTTAAATAAAATGTTCACGGAGGGCATAGGGCGTCAATCAATAGTTTATATACCAAACGGAATGGTTTTTATCAGTTTATTTTCCTTTATAAGCTAATAAGACCCTCGGCGGCACACTTCCATCCGCTGGTCCAAGTTTTCGATGACGCTGAGGCATAATTGAGGTTCTATGCCGTTAATGTGCTGAATTATCTCATTCTTTAGCTCTTGAATTGTTGCTGACTTAACAACGTACATCTTGTTTTTTCAAATAAAGCCAAAGAAAGAAGTCCAACGGAGTCAAATCCCATGATCTTGGCGGCCAATTGACATCGCCACCACGTGTGATAACACGGCCATTGAATTTGTCGCACAAAAGAGCCATTGTTTCGTTAGCTGTGTGGCAAGTGGCACCGTCCTGTTGAAACGACATATTGTCCACATCCATATCTTCATCTCACGACAGCGAACACCATTCACAGTTTGGAAAAATTACGGTCTGATGATGCCGTCAGCCCACAAACCGCACCAAACAGTCACTATTTGTGGGTGCATTGGTTTTTTGACAATCACTCTTGGATTATCATTCGCCCAAATGCGACACTTCCGCTTACTGACGAATCCACTGAGGTGAAAATGTGCCTCATCACTGAAGATGATTTTCTTCGAAACTTTACGATATGCATTGTTATTTGAACCTCCATTTTCGTAATAAGCCTGAATAATTTTAACGCGTTGCTCGATTGTGTATCTTTCCATGTTTCATATTTAGTAAGCCTGAAATTGAGAAATGTCAAATGATATGCAAAATTTTTAAAGGTTGTGATACAATTTTTAAATTCTCAATGCCATCCCTGTCTCCGAAATTGCGACCTGCACTTTGCGCAAAAATAAAATACATGGATAGCTATCTGGTCCGCCGGATGGATGGATGGACATCGTTAGATCGATTAAAAAAGTGATTATTAGTTGTTCGGTATACCAAGAGAGGGTTTTTAACATCGAGTTAAATCGTAGCAGCAAACTATATATTATTAATCTGAGAATAAATTTAATTGAGGACTAATTGGGTTTGCCGTTTTTAAGTTGAAGCTTAAATCTAAATGGCAACACAATTATCCATGCACTTTGCATTTCATACAGAAGAAGAATAAATTCGGCCCTTTTAATTCTTATAAAAAGAAATTTACTTCTTATAACTGTTTAATTGACGTTTTCATATGTTTCAGATTCAAGTTTTCGTTTATGTATATGTATTCTTTCTTTTTATTTTAACAGCTGCTTTTTTTATAAATGTATATGTGGTAACATTTGTTGATAAAGTTTAAACAACCAACATTGGCCGCTTAAACTGGCAAATAAAAGTAATTAATCCTCATCTGAAAAGCTAAAAACACAGATTAAAGATGACTAAATCTCTGATCTCCATGTTAAAAACCCACTCTAAAAGTGGGTCAAGGACCAATATTTTAGAGTGTAACAAACATCAGCAACTCTCTTCACTATTGTGGTGTGGGTGGAAATATTCACTTTTTTGTAGACATTAATTCAGTTTTTGTTTTGGGGACATTAATTACAGGAAATAGTTTAATTAAAAACAAAAATTTATGTTGCACTTAAGTAAAGGTGAGTTAAAATTATTTCATTTTTAGTATTACGTTGACCTTTTCTCGACCATTTCTATAAAATTTTCTTAAATTACAAATGGACATAAAAATAAAATATTTTAAAATAAATAGTTGTTTTTTACAGGTAAACAATTTTTCGTTTTACCACACAAGTGCATGCATGTGCATATTTGGTAAATAATTTTGGACATTTTTTTTTGTGTATAAAACCAAATATGTTAAAAGAAAAAAGAACTAAATATGAAAGTGCATTTTTAAATTTCATTTCAGAGAAAAAACAACTAAATTAATCCAAAAAATAATTAAATAAAAAATCGATATTCATTTAAATTGAAAATACGATAAATGCTAATATGACCTTTTCTTTATTTACTTTTACTTAAGTTTGAAATTTATCTTTAAAGACGGAAGTCCACACCACGCATTCTATGCGTTTGATACTTTTTTGACCATTCAACGCATGCTAAAGTAGAAAGCAATCACACGTTCACTGTGTAACCTTTTAATAACATTTATCACAGATTCTGCTTTTTTGACAGATGCGTAAACTCACCAACGTATGGAACGCGCATCGCCTGCTTAAGTATTAATTTTTTTTTTTGCTCTGCATGCATATCAAATTTAAGAGTTCTGTTGATATATTCGAGTTCTATTTGAACATTTCAAGAAATCTTTTATTTTCTTTAAATAATTTAGCTTTATCTACAATTTAAAATCTTTACACATATACACACATTTTCTCGGTAATCTTGATTAAGGCGGTCTTGTGTTAAAATAGAATTCCTTTGACTTTAGACTTGTGTTCAAGTTGAAATACAATTGCTACAAACCGCAGTGTGAGAACAAACTCAACCACAACATTTTGTAAAATAATACTAAAAACCAAAAAACTATTTCAAGTATTTTCCAAGTTACAGGAGTGAAAAAAATAACTAAAAACAAGGACTGAGGATAAAAGGTATATACGCGTTATACCAAAAAGGGAAATGAAAAGTAGACGGACTATAACTTTGAATTTTTATCAGTTAAGCAGAATTGGAAATGCCCTAATATAACTTGATATATATTTTAGTAAAAATATCAATTTGATGAAATTCGGTGGGTATGTGTTTTCTTTGAGCTAAAATGCTCGCCTTATTGCAATTGATGAAATTCGATCGAAGATTTTGACTAACCCTACACAAATAATCTTTGGGGCCAGCATATTTCTCTTCGGGCCATTATTACAATTTACAAATAATTATTTTTAGGATGCCATCTGAGAGATGACTGGTTTTTTATTATTACAAGTTAACATTAACTTAAAAAGTGACTGCTAAACTAATAGCAGGTTTGTCCTCATGGTAAATTTACAAGTGAACTTTCAGAATTTGAAGTTGTCTTATCTGCTGACTTCAATCACATGACGATTTCTATTCTGAGAAAAATATGTTACATTATATAAATGTAACACTATCTTATGTTACCCATAATCACTCAAAGTGTTACATATTGTGCAACTTCAATAGAACAAATTTAGATGATTTTATTTACAACTATTACACTTTTATCATAAATGTAATTCATTAGCGTTTTTAAAGCTATTTGAGCGAGAAATATTGACATCACTATTGGTCTGGAATAAATTAAAACGATAAAAATATACATAGATTTCTTTATTCTAATATGTATGTAAGAATTTTTGTTTTTAAACAATCTTTTCATAAAATTATTAGTAGCATTGATTAAGGCAAGCAAAATAAAACATTGGTTGTACAAAGAAAGTAGTAAGTACCAAAGTTTTAAAATAGTGCAGTATGAACACCTTAAGTAAAAGTGAGGGTAAAATATGCCACATATTTTGCATGCTTTTTATCAACACAAAAAAACTTGAGCTTGTTCCCACAGTTGTATTTGTTGTACAATCGAACGCAAAAAGGTAGAACATGTAACATTAATGCAACAAACTTCTCAGAAAATAAATCGCCAACCGTTTTATGTTAAATTAAATTATTCAAACTATTTAAAAAAAGAGAATTTAATACAAAAAACAAAACAATTTACCATTTAAAACCAAAATAAAGCACAAATATTAATTTCTGTTTTTAGTTAAAGAAATAAACAAAAGTAAGCCGTTGCCACTACGTATTGTAAACAACTAAAATAAGTCGGTATCAATCTTGCCAAGGTATATATATACAATTTTTCATTTTATCAGACAGTTCCCAGCTAGCATGTTTAATATACAACTCCTAAAATAATCTTCTGATGATTATCTGACACAAACAAAAACAAAAACATATAATTTTTTTTTTATTTATTACCTTTTTATACATTTCGTCTTTTAATCTTGGAATGAACCTTTTGCGACTCTCTGTAAGAGTAATAAAACTCTTACTGAGCTACCTCAATAAGAGCGTTTTTTAAACACGAAAATTCCATTTCCAATCCAATTTCAATAAAACAAATGGACCTATGGATTTGTAAAATATGTGCTGTTTCCAGGTGACAGACAACTGATTGTGTAGTAAAATTTTTATATGAAAAGCACTCAAAAAACTGATTTTCCTACACAATCAGTTTTCTGTCACCGGGAAACAACACATAAGATACTCCGACAGGATGGTGTTGACTTCGCGACCTTAAGGTTTGTTTCATATAAATTGTATGAAAATACAATTTGACACGAAGAAGACGCTTGATACCCTTATTTAGGTAGCTCAGTTATACGTCTGAACATTTCACGAATTATAAAAGAATCCCTACATGAGTCTCATAGGACTCTTGGCATACTTTTTGAAAGACTCGCAAGATAATCTCTGCATACATCACAAACGATTCCCTTTATGATTAATAGAAGCGTCTTTCGCTGTGTTATGGAAAAATTTCTATTACGAATCAGCACGTGTAGCAGTTTCTCCCGTGCGAGGAATCGTCAACAATTAAAAAATTAGCTCGTCGGCGTTCAAAAGCACTCTTCATGAGATTGTCAGTAGACTCCTTGATGATTCAAAATGCTAGCTGGGTTGTAATACTGGAGAAATCTTAATGATCACTTTATCGTACCCGAAAGCTATAGGTAACGCTAACTATCAGGAACTTTATCAGTAGGTTGAACTAATGACCCTTAAAAATATTGCTAAAGTGACGATCCATTTCAAAAATTTTTTTTTTAATTTAAACTACCCACCTGAAGCAATGAAAAATTTAGTACAAATAGCTTTAAATGAAAAAAGTAAATTAATTCGACAAGTTTTGAAGTTTTGAAGAAGGTTAACGATATCACCCATAAGTTTTACATACATATATCCAAAAAATATTAAGGCTTTTCATAATGGGAATTTTTGCACAACAACAAAATGTACGTATTTGCAATTTGCACTTAAAAACTTTGAGCAAAAATAGTAGTGCATATTTGCTCAGAGGCAAATAAAAGGAAATAACAACAAACGGGCCGTCATATTGATTGTTAAGAAAACGTTCATTTAAAATTTTTCGTGGGCTATAATATAAAATAGAACATTTCATTTTAATTATTTAAAATCAAAAAATTAATTTAAATATTGTATATAATAAACAAATGAAGATTTTTGACAACTTATGCTAGTGATGTCAGACATTTTTTTATGTTGCCAAGATAAATTCATAATATGCACTGCCAATTTACAAATTGCAGTTTTGCACATTGACCATTGTGAAAACCCTTATTTTTAACGAGAAAAAAGTTCAAGAATTACTTTGAATGCACATATAAAGACAGCCCATTTCCAAAACATGCTAAGAAGTTTTAAATTTTTTTTAACGTTTTTGAGTATTGTTTCACTTAAATTCTGTTAAATTTTGGTGTTGATCGGCTTATCCAATCAAAATGTATGTGATCAAAAGTAACTTAGCATACAACTGAATATTGTATCGCCCGTAAACTTTAAAAGCTTCTCCTGCAAAACTCACTTTTTCGACTTAGCATGTTTTGGAATTGAGCTTTCGATACGCAAATAACTGATCATAGCATCCATATGTGACCAATTATTCCATAATTAGAAAATACATTTAAGATCGGTTCTAGACCAGTATTGCCAGAACTCTTAGAGCTTAAATCAGCAAGAGACCATAATTTTTCATTCAAAAATATGCGCTTAGATTGCAAAATATTCAAAAAAACTTCTTAACACATTTAGTACATTTTTTATGTAGCTGATTTAGAAAAAGTTATAACAATTCATTTCAAAATATCCGGTCATGTTCTGGAAATTTAAAGGGATGAAGATTTTTAAGGATTTACTTTGCTGATGTATCACATCTTCGTAATTTTAAACAACAAATTTTAAGTGAATTGCTTGACAGTGTTGTTTAAACTATGAAAAGTCTTATTGAGAATTTACAAGAGAGCAAATATTGCAATCAAATATTGCAATATTTATAAATTCTTCAAAATCTGCGCCTACGAATCTATTCGTATGTTCATATTTTTAATTTTTAAGTAATCTTTTGTGAACAAAATTCATACTAATGAATCAATTTCCAAACAGGTCGATATTATAGTTGATCTATTTATTTTAATCTTTATGTCTTTCATTTAAACTTTTCTTGCGCAAAATAGGTTCGCGTAATGTGACAAACATTATAAATTGTTTTCCAATGCAATCTTTGTTTATATTTTTCTGTACTATAAGTGCAAAAGCTCAGATAGTGCCAAAAATATCAACATTTAATGCACACGAAATTTGTCTATTTATTTTGTTTTGTTTTAGAACGATTGATATTTTTCGTTTTTCAATGCAAGAAGTGGAAATAGTACCAACATAAGTGACAAAGTAAAGTAAAAACCGTCATATCTGCCTTTTTGGCAATTTTAGGGTACAACATCTGCAAAATGAAAATAAATCTGCGGCTTGTGGGATCACTCTTCTAGATTTGCCAATCATGCAGGTTTCTGTACGTCCATGTCAGTTTAAGGCTGGTATGTCCCGTGTCCTGTCGATACTCTGAATGGGATGCTATTTGTCATGTTTTGAGAAAAATAACTTAACTTTTTCATTTATTGCCACACAAAATAATAATGAATTTATAATGAAGTTAGTCCTCGTTCATTTTATGAACGAAACATTTGAGTTTGCAGGTGAAAGAGGACATGTTTCATAATCTGAATGAAGACTTATTTTGGAATCACTAATTTGTTTGTAAGAAACACTAAAATATTTTAATAGACTTACATCACTTTAATATTTCGTTCTATTTTGTGATTTGTCAAGTTGTCAATCGAAAAATATTACTTATGAAATGTTATTGTCAACTTTCAAATGAAGTGGAATTTTACCAAAACGTAATTTTTTATTTAGTTGGCACAGATCGGGCAGTGCTACTCCAGATTTTATTTCCAATAATTTTGCACAAATATTAATGTGCGCTTTTCACAATAAAAGTGATTGAACGTGTAGTAAAATTAATATGAAAAGCACTCAGTTTTTTGAGTGCAATATTTTTATCCGGACAAATTTTTTTTCTGAGAAATTTTTCCAACACGAATCAACCATTTCGTACAATTTTTCTGTAAAGCCAAAGCTACCGTATAAAATACGTTTGTAAACGAGTCGTAGAGAGAGGTCATATCTAGCCAGTGTTGCTATATTAGCCATTTAGTGGCTAGATTTAGCAATTTTTCATCTCGCTTAGCCATGAAAAATTAATTTAGCCATTATCAATTTTTTTTAGCCGTTTTCATATAGCCAAATTTTCCTGAAGTTTTTAATATCTCTGGATCAGAAATTTTATAAGTGCAGTATGAGTTGTATTGTTACGTTGAATTTTTCTTAATTGGTTAATGTAAATTACTTTTACAATAAAATAAAATCGGTTTTATCGATAAGTTGAGGTTCTCGTTATTCAAAGATTTTTCTTATGTTTAGTTTATTGTTACTCAAAATGTATTAATACAAACAAACTTTTCTCTTATGTACAATTTTAGTGTTGTAAATAAATTTTGTAAGTATTTTATTAATATTGATGGGTTTTTTATAATAAAATCTTGCTAAGCCATATTTTAGCCACATTATACCCTTTTTTTTATTAAAAATTTAGCCATTTTTAGTAGTAAAGAGTTGGCATCACTGAATCTAGTGAATCGAGCTTTACGGTTTAATATGACTATTGGGTGTAAAAAATTGTTTTCTGAATAGATGACTTTAATACATTTTGTGCAACAAAATCCATTTTGTGTAAAAATTTACTTCTTATGTAAAAGAACTTTTTGTGTAAAAAGTAATTTTTTATGTAAAATTAACTTTTTGTGGAAAAAGTGACTTTTTCTATTAGACAGTGATTTTTTCATGAACACAGTGAGATCTTTTGTAAAAATTTATATTTTTTGCGACATAAATTAATTATTTTTGTAAAGAAGAAATTAGGGGTTTTTAAATAAGTGAATATTTGTTTAAGCAGAATTCGAAAGAAAATGTGAAGTGTTTTTAAGAACAGAATATAACAAGTGCCTTTTCGCTAGTTCGAGATTTTTCCTTATTTACAAAATTATAAGTTTTGAAGTTTTGTTAATATATAAATTAATTGGATATTTTTAAACAACTTTGCAAAATAGTAAATGCAAAACAAAATGAAAAAAAAACAAAAAATTAACAAATCACAAACTCAAATCAAGAGACTTATTGCAATTGCCCAAAATAGTAGAAAATTGTGCAAAATTGATATAGAACTATACGATGTACTGCACTAACTCCGGTCGCATACCATCCTTAAAAAAAAAAAAATATTTTAACCCAAATGAATTAATGTCTACTTGTTTCTTTTTCAAACTCTGGCGTCTTGTGGTGGTTAAACGCAAAATATTTTCCCTAAAACGTGTATTTATTTTTAAAGCGGAAAAATGCCTAAAACTTTAAGCAACCAAACAATTGAATGTATTTTCATGATCATATTTTCCCTGAAACACAAAAAAGCAAATACTTTAACGGAATTAACCTTCGCCTTTAAATTTTTAACTTAACCAAAAGGAAAGGTTAAATTTTGCTTTCTTTTTGTGGAAAAATTCTTTTCTTTTTCTTAAACGCAATGGTTAAGGAATTTTGCTCCTTTTTGCTTGTTTGTTTGTTAATGTTTTGTTTGACTGAAATGTACAACCGATTTCAAGCTGAGTACATTTTCTTTAAATAGTAAAAAAAAATATTTAAGTATTTTAGTACGAGCGTTTTGTTGTTCACTACACTTTTAACTAAATATTTTTATTTTAATTTTTGTTGTTGCTGTTTTTATTATTCTGGTGTTGTTTTGGTTGAATTTGCTGGCTGAGGCCAGTCCGCAGCAGATGAGCGTCTGTTTGTATGAAATTGTTTAACAACTGCGGATAATTCCAAGTATTTTTAGTGTAAGTATTACCTTTTTATTATCCTTTGTAGTTTTTGTTGTTGTTATTGCTGCTGTTGTGTTTTCCATTTACATTTTATTTTAACAAGATTTCAGTCGAGAAAAGTTTGTTGGTGTTTTTCCGTTTTTTTTTTTACCGTACAAAATAAAAACCTTGCAAAAGTGTATTTAAGTATTTTTATGGAGTTTAAAGCATTTTTTTCAGATTTTTTTCTCATTGTGCAAGTGAAATGAATTAATAAAATGCCATTGATATTGGCGAAATTTTAATGTTAAAAATTAAAGTTGAATCAAATTTAAGTGAAATAAAAAGTTATGTTAAAGGATTTTTGGGTTTTTAAAATTGGCAGCGAGGTATTTAAGTTTTAATTGAATTTCCTTAAAAAGTTTAGTTTGAGAGTAAGTTCCACTTTTTCTAGCACATATTTAAATAGTATGAGAGTATGAAAATTCTTTATACTTTAATTTTAAAATAAAATCTAGTAGGCTTGAAGAAAATAATTAACATACCAAGACGAATTCATGTATACGGTGGTATCGATACTACAACAAGTAACAACACCAAAAACACAACAATGGATTTTGTTGTTGCTTTCGTTGATCGATATGTCAAAAACACAAGCAACTTTTGACATTTCTTTCTTTAAGTAAGAAAAAAAAGTTGCACAGCTGTGCTTCCAACGCCACCTGAAAAATGAATTGGCCTTGTAACAGGCGGCATTTAAACAAACCCGTTTATTTTGTTTGTAGACAATCCGGCTAGAGAAGAAAGAGGGGCTGCCAAACAGACACGAAATGAGTTTTCATGTTTTTTAAAATGTATTTATGTATGTATATGTATATTATACAATCCCAGCGGTAACTATTGTAAGCACCGCAAGTGGCAGGGGTCTATACGTCCTTCTAAAAGATTCGCTTCGTATGATATCCTGCCTTCAGAAGTATGTCCTCTATAAGGTATACACTTCTTTTTGAAAGAACTTCCAAAATATTCGGTACCTATTCGCTACTCCCTTCTTTCAGAAGGCAGAAAGGAAGTTGTTCAGTTTAATTTTTTAGTGCCCTTCCTTCCTTCTCTCCCTTCTTTAGGAAGGGACATAATTTGTTTTTATAGGGAGCGTAGCAGGACCTGCGCCCAGTGATAACCTGTGTAAAAAATAAATAAGTTTGGAATGCGGTGAGGAGGGCTTGGGGGTGCTATATATATACAGTAGACCGACTCAAGTTGTATGGAGCCGAAAAAAGTGTTTTAGTTACCCCTCTGAAAATAAAGGTTGATATGTTTTATGATGATTCCCAAAATATTTTGGTTCTAGCGTTGAAAATCCGAAACGAAAATATGTATTTAGTTAAATATCTCAATATGTAGTTCGCAAGTGGTAAAGTTTTATATACCATTGGATGCTGCTTAAAAAACTCTTTTTGATGATACCAAATTTTATTTATATCGTCTTGGAGCAAAGTACAAAAAAATTCGAAAAACTGAAAAAAGACCTTTTTTAAAAATGGTCCAGCTCACGGATGGTCAACGCTAGAACCAAAATATTTTGGGAATCATCATAAAACATATCAGCATTTATTTTCAGAGGAGTTACAAAATCACTTTTTTTTGAGTCGCTCTAATATACAGCCTTTTACTCTTTACTCATTCTTTTTACCGCTGGGTAAGATATGAAAACAGACATGTTTGGAAAGACATCGTGAAAAAGCAAAAGGATTTCTGTAGCATTTTCAAAAGGGAATGAATAAAACAAACTTTCTGAAAAGACATCGTACAAATACCGCCATACTATCTTTTTGTACCTGGCGCTGCCCGGGGCTTTCAAAATAAATTGTTTTTTTATAAATACTGTTTTTTTATTTTTATCAGGAAACTTATTTTTGTTTAATAAATATATATATATACATATATATATATATATATATATATAGATAAAAATATTGTTACGAAAGTTAATTTAGTTAATAATTAGTTTGATTCATTAGTTATCTTATATTTATTAAAATGTAATGTTAAAATATTAGTACAGAATATTCTAGATAAAAATCCAATGTAAAAATATCCCTTAGATTCAAATAATAGCTTTAATATTAGTGCTAACTAACTTGATCAATTAAAATTCGTTTAGTTCAAAAAATAAAAGCTCGAAAATTCAGGAAATATCTGAAAACTTTGGATAGACTATAAATACAATGCAAAAGATGACATTTGGTGTCATTATTAGTACAGACATTGGAGTGTAATGATCAGAAAAGTAAGCAGTGAACTGTTATAAAATTGTAAAAAAGGTTGTGAAAGTGACTAAGAGCCTATTTCAACAATTTTATTTATATATCAATTTGAGTTTAAAATTCATTTTTCAGGTGAAATAAAAGTCAAATGATGTATATGAAAAAAAAATATTTAAATATGAATTGATTTTTAAATAAAATTGGTGAAATAGGCCATAAAAGTTTTTCGTTGTGTTTCTTTTTTTATAAAAATTGCAAGAAAGTAGCTCTAGAGGTTTATTCGAATTTGTAAAATTTATATTTGATTATTCGCTTTCGTATTCGTAAAACTTACATGCATAACACCTCTTAAACAAAGCTTGAAGAAAAAATTTCAATTCATTAAAAATAGTTTTGTTGGAGGTGATCATATTAGATAATGTTTTTCCTTACGTGTAAACGCTAATTGTAAACAAAAATCTGGCTTTAAAGTCTGTTTTATATTAAAACTATATAATATCGTTTTAGTTTTTCACCGTCGAAGTGATCAACCACTCAAGTGTTTTGTTTTACAATTCCCAATACGTATGAGTAATATTTAACTATAAAATGTGTATTAGAAATTGCCATCATTAAAAAGAATTTTTAAAAAAATTCCGACTTAAACCATTAAAAGTCACCAATTATTGTTTTTTAGAAAACGTTTATTGTACAATGAGAACTTATTGTAAAATGTTGTCATATTGTTTTACAATACCAATTATTATTGTTTGAAATTTTCAATATTCCAACTTATTTAATGAAATCGCTTAAAATCAAATATATATAGAAAACTTACTTTATTAGCATGGGTGCCCTGGGAGGTAAGTTGGTAGTATGTTAGCTTATCAGGTTGGTGGTTGTGGGTTCGATTCATCCAGATACTCTGATCTGTTTCACTACAATGTGCTGAAGGTTTTGTTAGTCGGCTAATCCAATCCAAATTTATGTTCAAAAAAAGTACTTAGCATACAACTGAATGTTATATGGCCCGTAAACTTTAAGAGCTTCTCCTGCAAAACACACAATAAATGGCAAATAACGTTTAATTAAGGCACTTTTATGAATAACGTAAAATGTATATAATTAATATGATTGATTTTTTTCATTGCATAAATTGTTCGTACAGGCAGAGAAAAATATGGTTGGGCAAAATATCAATGCTAAAAATTTTAATATTGTTTGAAAATGGTGCAAAAATATTGACCGTTGTTTTGTGTTATTTTAGAGAAAAATAATGAAAATTCTGTATAATTATCAAAGTTGTTTTTGGGAATACTATTATTTATTAAAATATTTTGTTTCTTGTGCTTAATTGCCTTTTTTTAATAATTGGTAAAAAATACTAAAATTTATTGTTGGAGTATTCCCAAAAACAACTTTGATAATACATTTTTGCAATTTCTGGCAAATTGTTTTAATTTTGATTTCTTGCGAAAACAAAAAATGACTTTGTTTTTAATATGTTTTTTTCTTTACCCACTTACAACTACAATTAATGTTGGGAGAATTCCAAATAATTGTAGTGGGGAATGTAAGAAAAGATAAACTCATCACTGATTTATTGTTTGGTATTTTGTTTAAGCTTTGATATCGTTGCAGAAAAGAATTTTTGAGTGTTTATAGGTAATTCTCATTCCCTCTGTAGTCTTGTTTGCTGAAAGCTTTGGCTCTTCTAAAATTATTTAGGAGAACGTTTCCTTATGATCTGGCCTAAGCAACCAGTGAAATGCGCATAGGAACAGCTTATCCTCCAACAATAAATTTCAGTATTTTTTATCAATTATTAAAAAAAGGGAATTAAGCACAACAAACAAAATCTTTTAATTTTATAAAATAATTTATAAATAATTACGACCTACGACAAAAATAGGTTGCAAATATTATGTTTAAAGTTGCATCATATTATGATGGGAAATATCAGTTTTACGTAAAGGTTGCCAGTAATTAAATAAGCATAAATATATTCTCGTATTTAAAAATATTTTTCGGTTTTAGATTTTAGCTAAATATTATTATTATTAACATGATAATAATATGATTACTCTTAACTTATTATGATTAACATGATAATAATATGATTACTTATTATCGTATTCTTATTAGCATAAAAATAATATGATCACATTAAATTATAATATGATGTAATAAAAGCAAATTAGGAATAAGTGAAAAATATTATGATATAATATTACGAATATATTTGGTTATTATATGATTCAATAATAATCGTAATATGTTGACTGCAATCATGAATCTTATCATAATATGTTGCTATTAGAATATATTTACCACAACCATGTTTTATCTTTGCATGTATTTATAAAATAAGAACATAATAATCATACGCATTTATCACATTTATTAGTCAAAATTTTTAAGATAAAATCGTTTGTTGGCTTGATTTCTTCTTCATGGCTAAACAAGATAATATTTAGCTACTAAAGTGCTAAATAAGCAGCTCTCATCAAGTATTTCAAAAATATATAATAAAGCTAATATTTTAGCACATAAATATTTATTTCAAAAATATTTTGAAATTTTACTTTGTTATCTATTGGAAAATATATAATCAAATAAATAATAATGGTTTATAAAGAACATATTTCTTTATCAAAAATTCTCTTAGAATCCTTAATATTATCTTAGTCTTTTTAAAGAAATATTCTTTACAATATGTAACAAATGAAATAAAGAAAAAAAAATATATAAAATAGAATAACTGCAACCATAAAAATTTACCATGACCAACCAACCAACCAACGACACAATCAACCAAAACCAACAAACTTCCCAAAAACTTTAAGTAGGAAAGGAAGTGAAAAAAGCGCATTTTTTACAGCCACCATTTATTGTCAAATTAAAAAAAAGAAATTTTCATGGTTGTTTTGTCGCGTCGTCATTGTTGTTCATTCAACATTTAACACATTCGCCGGTCTTAAACACGAAAAAATCAACACACAAACTCGCATTTTATTTGGCCACCTGTAAAGTTGTGATAAAAATTAAAAAAAAAAAAAACGAAAGAATAAAATGTTTAAGTTGTGTTATTTTTTTTTTATTACATCAACATTCTTTTACTAACCTGAACTAAATAGAATAAAGTAGAAGTGTTGAAGGTTTTACTTTTAAGACGACAACGTTTCAGGAATAAAACGGGTGGGAGGAGGAGGTTTTAAAAGTGTATTTTTTATTAATAAGCTTAACGATGACAACAAAGATTTGTAAAGCAATATTTTTTTAACGCTAACATTTTCTTTAAGGAAAAATTTATTTAAAGAAGGGGAGAAAAAAAAATCTTAAAGTTTTTGAATAAATTATTTTGAATTGTACCCATCCATAATTCTTTGTTAATTTATGTTTTTTAAATCAATTTCTATTATTTAAAAATATAATTTTAATAAATAGAAATTCATTATTCTCCAGTTTTTTCTTTTAAGTTTGCTAACTATTTAATTTTAAAAGAATTATGAATAAAACTAAGAAAAAAAAATTTTGATCTTTTTGATTTTTGTAATCTTTTCTCTTAAATGATTTGGTGAAGTAACCAATTTAAGCCAATTTGTTTGCACAAAAATGATTTCTCAACCACAAAAAAGTTGAGTTGTAAAACCAACATCTTAAGTAGTGTTTCAATTCAAGTGTGATATGCAAACGAGGGTTGTGCTAACAGTTTGGAAGAGAGTAAATGTAAGTGAAAAGTAAGCAGCCAAAGATTTGGTGATCTTGGAGCCGGAAATGGCTTAAATTCTAATATGAAATAGGATTATTGTTGTTGCAGTTACCATTAAGCTGGATTTTCATTATGTAGAAAGCAACAACAAAATTACAAAATATTTATGACATTGTTTGTGCTTGCAATGTTATTCTTTGGCGTTGCGTTAGTTCTGTGGCGTTGCGCTTCGTTGTACATGATTAGGGCCTAAAAATTTTTTTTACCCATTCCAACTGATTTTATATTTATTTTTTTGGTATGCTAAAGCCAAATAAGAGCTTAGTTTCCGTTTCAGCCGCCAACCAAAGTCTGGCTTAAGGGCATCGTTGGCAAACATGTCAAAATATTACGTTTGTACAACTATTTTGTGTTGTTAATTGGGGTGTTTGCAGTTTGGACAAACATTTGAAGCAATGTTTGTAGAAATATTAAAAAATTTTAATAGTTGGCAGACATGTTGGATATTTGTCAAACTTTTTGTGGTGTATAGTGCTAAAAGTAATCATTTAAGCGAAAACTGTGCAGAGTAAAGACGTAGAAGAAGAAGCAATAAAATCCATTTCCACCGCAAATTCTAATTTTTTTAGCAGTATTGATTGCCTCAAAATAGCTTTTTGTTTAGATCACTCTTTACTACAAATAATTTTTCTTTATTTTATATTTCTCCTGAATTTTAAACAAATAGCGAGCAAAATTGACTCATCACAATCGTCGTCAGCATTCATTGAAAACAAAACTAAAATGAAAAATTAATGTTTGTACGAAATATTATTGTGCTATTTATTGGCAAACAGAAGCAAAAATTAAGTGCATGTTTGCCAATCAATTTGTGTGGTCTATTATGCCCTTTAATTAAAATGAATAATGTATTGTAATGCTCTTGCTATATAGTTGTTGTAAGATTACAATTACGGTTTCCATCCATCCTGTATTATACAGAGCAGAACTGTATTTCAGAGCTTTAGGTTAGGTTCCATTGGCAGCCGCAATGTGTTCAGTTATTAGTTCCCGTTACCATGTTTCCCCGTCTCCCACTCACATCAATGTCAGAGAGACAAGTTTTGCCCCTGCTTCTTTAGGTCTTCGACCAAACAGTTTGAGTCTAAGCTAAGGATCCTTCCTCCTCCTCGCAGCCGGCTAGATCATTATAAGGGACGTTTCCCAATGGGCCAGTGGCCAGTTATAATCGTAATAAGGTTCCTTAGTTTGGACAGCTATAATGCCTGTCGAGTCCTTTTTTTGATCTATGATGGGCAAGATTTTCCTGGTTTCCCTACTGGTGATTTAATCAAACCACCACTGACTTGCAACGAGATGAAATCTGAGAATTCTGGATTTTGAGACTCTGTATTTGAGAATTCTGTATTTGCATTTGGTTTGAGAATATTAGAAAAGAAACTAAATATATAAAATTTGCTAGAAGTAAGTTAGCAGGTTTCTGCATGCGGCAGAAACCTGCTGTTTAGGGACCCACTTATGATAACCAATGAAAGTGTCGCTATCTCCTCCAGAGACATCCGGCATTCTTGGACAGTTGAAGCAAAGCAGCGAAAAACGTTGTAAAAGCCATTTTTTGAAAAACCGGTTTTTTTTGCCGACTACCGTTTACATTACTCTCATACACTGTTTAAACATCAAATCGCCAAAATTATGCACCTTAACGCCGTCAAAATCCGATACAGAGTCAACCAGTGGAAGAACGTTGTAAGTTACTAACAAAATTATACAAGCGAAATGGTTTTGTTACGTGGAATAACGTGTTAAAAGCCGCTTGCGTAGTGGAAAACGTTTTAACTGACATCGCGAAACGGTTTTCCACTGAAAAACGTATACAATTTAAATGTGCATGTAATTTAAATTTAAAATTTTCATTATTTTTAATAATCTAAAAAAAAATCCTGCCTGTTAAAAACGTTTTTTCGCTCTCCTGAAAAATAATTATTTTATAACTTACAACTTTATTCGCGGCTGTGCTTAAATTTTCGATGCAAAAAATACACTCTCCAGGGATCTGCAAATATGCCTCGCGGTAGATGGCCACTATCTCGGCTTGAATGACACTGCAATGATCCGGCAGCCGAAGAGGAATGCCGGTATCGCGTCCGCGGGAATCCATCAAAGATCATTACGGTGAACTCAGGATCAAATATTGGCTCAGGTGCGTTGGTGGGTAATAATTTTTTAATATGTATCTTATTCTAAGATCGTTAGTATTCTTTAAATCCAAAATTGTCGAAACTTTTTACAATTGTTTTTTTTTTAAAATGGTGTAAATTAGAGAAATAAAATCGTGGGTGCCTCACCACAGCAAAGCCATTTTATATCAATTTCTATACAATATTTTAAATGCAGGTATTCAAGGTGCGTATTATGCCATCACGTCTACATCTGATTTTATCCTGCCCGTAAGTCTCAAGTTCCCGTGTTGTTAAAGAAGAACTCACAAGATCGTTGAAATATGCCTATTGTTTTTTATGGAATATATTAGTTTTAATAGTATAGAAGCATTATTTAGAACATCATTGCTGTGTTCTGTTCCTTTGTTTCAAAAATATGGTCGCCGTGCTGAAAACATGTAATTAGTTCCAACAATGGGTTGCAAAAGCATAACATTTTTCGGGAATTCAAGATTTCAGAACTAACTCCAAGCTTGAAAGGAACGGCACTTAAAACTAGTTGTAAGAATTTGATGAAAGAAAGAACATGTTGTAAGATTGTAATTGGAAAATCTAAAGGTCTTCTTGTAGTAGTTGAAAAACTTTTATGCTGGGTTTTCGAGATTTTAGCTAAACTTAGTTTAGTTAATTTGAAAACAGATTTGTGCCACCATGCATACAAAATTTTGACGTAACAGTTTAGTTTTGCTTAAAATGTTAGTCTTTAATGAAATAAAAAAAAAATAATACATTGCGCCGGGAAAATCTGAGCTTCAGATTTCTCTAAACTAAGTTTAAACTTAATCCACATATCAAAAGCACGGCCTTAAGGTTAAAAGGAAGTGGAACGCTTAGAGAAGAACAAGAGCTTGTTTTCGTTAAAACTGTTTGTAAAAAAACCATTCTTCGGCAGAATTAGTCGCAACTATTGCCTGTAGTAATTTTTATCATAGCTGGACGGTTAAGGCATCTCGAGTGAAGAGGTATTTCACAAACCTTAACTGTGAAACTTTAAAAATAAATCAAATGAATCGCTAAGAGTATAATAATGTTCCGAAATAAGATTTGTCTAAGAATTATTTATGGTTTTAGTTATAAGTTATCTTGTAAATTATAGTTTTATGTCATATTAGTAACTATTTCTATAAACGCCACTGTACTAAATTTTCTAGAAATTGTAATTGTTGACTTTAGATTTGGATGTATAACAGTTATTTTAAAATATTTCGAACACAACATTCTAGAAAATACTAGATGGTTCATGAATCAACTAGGAATAGTTTTGAACTATAAATACAGGCTAACTCATAAAAGTTTAGTTTAGTTTGATTGGAGACATTAAACGGTTCAGATCGCAACTTACAATAGTGGTTAAATTTTGTGAATTTCAATAAAGTTTGTTAAGTTGAATTCGTGTGTGTATTTATTTTGATTTGCAATTAAAAGAACTCAAAGGTTTATTATAAAGGGAATAAACCTTAACGCGTTTTATTAAGTAAAAACGTAACATTAAATAATGTTGTCGATTTTGAAAAAAAATCTAAAAGAGAATTAGTTCTAGATTTAACACAACTATTTTTAGACGTATGTAAGTATACTTACATAATAAAGCTTTAAATGGTTAATGAACTGAAATTTTTAGTTAGAAAGAAATAAAACTGTAATTTATTAAATTCCTGAAATAATTTTTTGAATTTCCGATTTGACTCTCGATTACTACTGCACATACATTATGACTATGACTGAGTGGGTATTTGATAAACGGAAAAAATGGAATCCAAAAAAGTGCAAGGCAAATAAAAAAAACTACAGAAAACTTTTGCTTGTGGTTTTTGAATATTTTCTGGTATTACAAGTAGTTTCTACAGGCAAGTGGTAGCAAAACATGGATGTGTGTAATCGTGCGTGTATGTGTTAGTGTGTCGATGTATATCCCTGTAACTATTTCAAGTGTTTACATTATTTTAACAGATCTACACATTTACGTACACACACACACACACATTTAGAGAGCATTTAAGTGTAAAGTTCTACACTTTTTAAGTTTTTTCGATTTAACTTCTCAATTTTCCAATCGATTTAAGCTCAAAAAGATAGATAAACAAAAAATACTTAGTATTAAAGAAGAAAATATATTTTAAATTAAATTTGAGAATATTGAAATGCAGAAAATTTGTTAGCATTATGAGGGAATATTTTTTTTAATATGCAAGATTCTTTAAAAGGAAATGGGGCACAATATATTCTTTTGCTATTGCTTAATTCTCTAGAAAAGAAAATTCACCAAAATATTCAAAATTTAAATGATTTTTGCAAACACTAAACGAATAGATTGTGAAACTAAGAGGCAATTTTTTCAGAGTTCATGCCAAATTTAATTTTTTTTCATTTAAAATTTTAATTTCTTTAAAAGTTATTTTCCTTTCATGCTTTTGCATTAAAATTTTAAAATTCAATTGAAAATTAATAATACAATTTCTTTTTTAATGTGTTTTACTTTGATTGTGTTATAAGCATAAAAGTGTATTTAAGCCTTTCCTTTTAACAAGTTTTTTAATATTGGATTTTATGCCTTTGTATTTACTGATGCCTTAACACAGTTCACTTTTCAATGCTGAAAACACAAACCCCCTCCATAAGCACTCATCCTTCTGAAAATTCCCTGTTAGCATTCAATAACATCAAACATATGATTTCTTTCCCCGTTTACTTCCTACAGGTAGACTTTCTGATTTGATTTGTTTTTGTTTACTTGCCTTTAAATAGCTGAATGTTACAACAACAAAAAGCGACATCAGAATAAAAGTCAACAAAGTTTTTTGTTCAATTTGATTAAAGAAAAAGTTACAAAAATAACAAGAACAACATCAAGTCAAAGCAAACTTTTGTTTTTGATCTTTTTATTTTAGGCTTTTGTTTTGCTTTTTATGCCTTCAACTCTTTTTGTTATATTTTTAGTGAATTTACGCGTAAAAATTTTACATTTTCATAAAAACTTGATGTTGCTAACGTTTAACTTTGAAAAAACTTTTCAATAAGTTACAAAAACAACATCAACAATAACAAAAAGTTTATATACAAATAAACAGTAAAAAGTAGTAGAACAAGAATCAAACAAACGAGATTGGGAATTGTTTTTGTTATTTATTTTTTTTTTTGTGTTACTTGGCATGTGTCAATGTTGAAGTTGGAAAAATATACATAAATAATTTTCATTAGAATTTAAGATTTTATTAAATTTTGAAGTTTTCCTAAATGTGTTTAGTTATTGGGAAAAGTTTCAATGTAATATGAATAAAACTTAACCCTCTAAGTTCAATCTTTTAGGTGTAGTGTCTTCCATCTTACCTGATCCATGTCACAATATTTGAGAACGAACGATAAGTGTATAGAATTGTATAATACAACATGTGGCTTTTGAAATATTGTCATTTTTGATGTAAATCAAATAATAACATTTGTATTTTGCATTAACACAAAGGAAACAAACTGATGCTGTTCATACTGACTTCAGTAAAGCATTTGATAAAGTTAACCATCAACTTCTTCTTACTAAATTGGATTTATTAGGCTTATCCCTTAGAAGTTTAAGCTGGTTAAGTTCTTATTTAATTGGCAGAAAGCAAAAAGTGCAATTCAATAATTGTATATCCAAGAACATATATGTTTCGTCCGGTGTTCCCCAGGGCAGTCATCTTGGCCCACTTTTATTTACGCTGTTTATTAATGATCTGCCCAAATGTTACCAACTTCGCCAATATATTGATGTATGCTGATGATGTAAACATTTTCCATTCTTTTAATTGCTTTGTTGATCATTTTTATCTTCAATCGGATCTTAATAACTTGTTGTTATGGTGTAATAATAATATGTTGGAGTTGAATCTATTGAAATGCAAATGCATGCGTTTTTATAGAAATAACTGTATTGCTGTTAATTATGCTTTGGGTGGTCATCAATTGGAGTTGGTTGATTCATTTCTTGATCTTGGAGTCCTATTGGATCATAAATAAAACTTTGTTTCACATATAACGTTAACTGTAAATAAAGCTATTCTTGGCTTTATAAAATGCTAGACTAAAGAGTTCACTGATCCATACATAACGAAGCAGCTCTACGTGTCACTCGTTAGACCTATCTTTGAATATGGGCCAATCATTTGGGGTCCATATTACATCATTCATAATTCTAATCTTGAATCTGTCCATAAACAATTTTTGTAGTTCTGTTTACGTGGTCTTCAATGAAGTTACTCGACAAACTTTCCTTCCTATTCTAGTAGACTGGCTTTAATAAAACTACCATCGCTCAAAAGTCATCGTACAATGTTAAATGTATCTTTTATGGTTAATCTTATTAATGGTAATATTTGTTGTGAATTTCTGTTAAATTTAATATACCTTGTCGCAATACTCGTCATTATATTCTGCTTTTTGGTTAATTTTGTAAAGTAAATTACGCTATTGCTGATCCTTTTTCAAGGTTATGTCGACAATTTGATTCTTTGTCACAATTTGTTGATTTTTCTTTAAATATAAATGTTATAAAGCATAAGATAATTGTTTATCTTAACTAGTAATTTTTTAATGTATATTTTTATATCCATCATGTTATTCATTAATTTTAAGTTAATCTTGTTATTAGTCAGTAAGGATAATATCCATTGATTAAATAAACAAATAAATAAATAAATAAATGTTACAAATACAACTACACATTATATTCTTACATAATTTACCAGTCAATAGTAATTGAGACCTTTGCCTGTTGTAGTAACTTAGACAATGCAAGAGACCTGGGATAAAGTGCAAAAACGCCACTTTCATCGTTTATTTTGTTGTCTTTTTGGTAACACTGTCTCCAAAGCATCTACACTTTTGGCTGTCTTTAAAAAAAAAAGATTTTGACAGTTGTAAAGCTAGAATTATTAAAAATGATTTAACCGTTTATAGTTAAATTTCGGATTTTATTTATGAAATATGACGATATATAAGACCCGGATTCTGCAACGATGAAATTTTATCAGTAAACAACACACAGTGTTCACTTCTCATTAAAGAGCGATGCCGCAAGGGGCACTGAATTTAATTGTGCTAATTGTGTTAGTTCAGGTTGAATAATATACTGAATTGTCAAATCTACAGTCAACCAAGTTATGTGATTGAAGTTTATATATAAATAATAATTTGGTTAAGACTTTTAATAAATTTTTATACATATAAAAGTAAGAAATAAGTGTATGGGTTATGGATTAAATGTATATTAATATTATTCACCGCAGGGTACATCGCTATACAAGGCGAATTCATACAGGTGACCGCATCATGAGATAGAGTTATGCTAGCTATCCCTTAAAAAAAAAAAAAAAAAATACAATGTATTTTGTTTTTGTAAAAATTTAGAGGAATGTCAAAATTATTTGTTGAAAATATAAGCAAGGAAATTTTTTGTTAATAAAATATACACAATTGCTTTAGAATATAAATCTTTTTCCTGTAATTTTATTGTGGCTCCACTTATTCCTAACGCACTTTTAATTCCTTAATTTAATTTTTTTTCACTTTTTTTGTTTTATAAAATTTAAATAAGGGTTTTTTCAAGTATTTAAATTTTTATTGAATTTTAAATTAAAACTATTTTTTTTTCACAAAATATAAACAAAGCTTGACATTCAGTAAACACACAAAAAAATAACCAATTAACAGATGACTCGAAAATGTCACATGTATGAATTCGTCTTGATCGCAATAGAAGGAAAGCATTGTGTTCTTAGTGTTTTTTATAGCATCTGTTTAAATTTTTATTAGGAGAAAAATGCTTATGATAAGAAGAAATCTAATGGATAATGGAAACACAACAGAGGAACAGTTTATGGAGTTGTATCGTTTTCCTCGAACTTTATGCTTGGATCTTTTAGAGAAATTAACGAACTATAGGACAAGATTTTTTATCGTGCAAACATCTATTCAGCGATGCATTCATGAAGTGTCAAACTATCTTAATGATATACATACATATGATTAGAATATGTTTACTTGCCTGACGAACGTGAACAAAGAAGCATTAAAGAAAATTATTTCAGGCAATTTTCATTTCTCGGGTTAACAGGTTTGATTGACGGAACTCATATAAAAAATATTTCTCCACCTTCCAATATAGAACACGCTTATTACTGTAGAAAAGGAGGGCATTCGATCAATGTGCTAATTGTTTGCTATTCTGATTATTTAACAAGATATGCGAACGCAAAATTCCCGGGAACTTACAAGAATTTCTAAAGACATTTTTGACTGAAGGCAAAATGAATTTTTGGCTTTTGGGAGACAGTGGATTTCCGCTTTGGCCTTTGTTGATGACACCATACAGTAACCCATGGAATGAGTCTGAACTAAAATATAACATCGCACATAAAAGTACGCGGTGTAGGGTTGAAATGTGTATTAGAATTTTAAAAAACAGATTCCGATGTATTTCTTCTGCAAGTATATTAAACTATGAACCAACAAAAGCCGGACGGATTTTAAATGCTTGCGTAGTTTAACATTACATTCTTCGAAAAGCAAATGTTTATAATGAAACAGATGTTTTGGAAATAGAAACTATGTATTCGTCAAGACATATGTCACACGTTTTAATTTTTTACAAATTTTTTTAATTATACTATTTAACTGAAATTGAAAAATAAAGTTTACCTTAAGTACATAAATTCAATTGCATTTTCCTTATTTCGAGTTCTCTTTCCCTTAACTCTAAATCTTTTTTTCCTTAGCTTTTTGCTATTGAAATTTTTTACCTCTAGTTCATATCTTTTGGTATTAAGCTCCAATTTTATTCGTTCCACTACCAAAAATTCGACTTCAAAATCATTATTAATATAACTCTCGCTTCCTCTTTCTTGTAATTGCAACATTTGCTGCTGTTCAGCTTTCAGATGTGTTGTTACTTTGTAGTGTTCCTGATTCGGTATGTTGCACCTCTTCTAGTTCTTCGTCTAAATATTCCTATTTAAAAACAATGAAGAGCATTACATTATTCCTGTAGAAGTAGTAGCGAAAACTTTCCTTATATCTTTATTACCACTGACGGCAGCAGGAATCAAAAGTGCACTTCAATATTTTTGTTTTATTGATTCCACTTGTAGTGTGTTTGACGAGTCGTTGTTCCCTTACCTTCTGTACACAGAAAAATTTAAAAATTGTCTCTTATCACAAAATTTATACCAAATTCATAATATCAAGCAAACAAGTTGTTGATTTTGCACCTATTACCAAAATGATTATATTGATCACTAAAATTTGTAAAGTTGGGAATATTTTTAATTTTAATTAAAAAAATGATCAAAAAACTTTGCCATTTTAAACAATGTGTTAATTTATTTAATTAAATAATGACAATTCTCAACAACAATTCTACAAGTTTAAATTATTTTATTTTAAACGAAAAAGACAATTATAATTTTTTGATATTTAATTAAAATTTTAATTAAAAATTTATTTCAAAACAACTTAAATATTAATTAAATCAAAATTATATTTTTAATTTTCTTTCAACTAAAAAAATAATTGATTTAATTATCACATTTATTAAATTTAAATATTTTTTTAACCATTTTTTTAATTGATAAAAACTTTTTGCTGTGTATGTAACCCGAGCTTTACACTTGGTTGAAGCAACAATGTCCACAAACACCAAACTTATCAGTGAGAAATTGCAACGAGGCAAATTCAATTATAATATAACACTTTAATAATAAGTTAATAATAAATAAATTAATTTTATAAACATATTAACGCATTTAAAAGCGCCTGTCTTTCATTCACGTGAAGCCTTGAAATGACATTCAACATATAGCAAAACGTTCCAAACAAATATTGTATTTATCATACTTTTGATCAGTCCAAAATGTTCTACAATATTGGGGATCTTTGACTGGTCCACCAATTCTATTGAGCTTTTGTGCAAGTACCTTCCAACGTACATGCCGCAGTGATGCCCTATCTGCTGTATATAATATTAAAGAAAAAAATCGTTAAACTTTACCATTTCCTTTTAAAAATAATTTGTAGTTTCTAACCTCTTCCTGCGCATCCGAAGGTTTTTTGGTCTCTCCGTTTCAAAATAAGCTAAAATTTTCTATGTGCTACATAATTTGTATGTATGCTTATGCATGTATTCGTATTCAATTAATTGCCCTATCCACTTACATACTTATGTTTATTATGTATCAGTACGAAAAACTCTAGTAAAAATATTTTAAAATGTTATTTAGAACTACTGAAATGTACGAGTGAATCTCTGGTTAAAATGTATCCATATGGTGCCATAGGAAGCCCTTTGTCAATAGTTCTAAGGTCAAAAGTGAATTTCCAATGACAAGCGTATGCTTAATGTTTATAACACAAATCATTATCTGGGCTACAGTTGGGCTTACTGGTGGCAAAGTCGACAGAGATTCAATATATTTTCACTTTTGATATTTCCTTCAGATATGTACAGTCACTCAATACGTATAAAACTACCATTATGCCATTAGAGTCCTGTTTTATTTTTTTTTTAAATTTTTAACCGTTCTAATTGTTTTGGTCAGTTCTGTTAAAAGATGGATTAGAGAAGAAACAAATAACTAAACCCATATATTCATATAAAAAGTACTTGAAACAAAAAGCTGTGTTGACAGCAAACACTTATGTATTTCAAATGAAGATCACTGAACACCTTCTTTGTTTGTATAAATGTTTGTATAAACTGACTGAAATCGTCTATAGCAAAAGTTCAGAATGTTTAAAAAAAAGTCTTATAAATATCAATTTTAAATATGAAAAATAAAGTCTTAAGCTGTTATTTTGCATAGCATAAAAATACTTATTTGAGTTTTCTTCATTTTATCCTGAACTCAAATTTAATAGACGTATCGATTTCGGAGTCTGTACCCAAAAATCTATTTGAGTATCGGCATCGTATCGGCAAAATGTCGTATCGTATCCCTTATTTATACTCTTTAAAAATTCTCCTAAATTTTTATTATATAATTTTGCTTTTGATTTATTTGATGATGTCTGAAATAAAAAAAAAACGTTTCAAGATTTCTACATTGAAAAATGCATCTAAATTTCAATATTTTTTATTTTCGATTCCTATAACGAACAAAATCAACAAAAAATAGGCCAAGAAAAAATAAATGAATTTAACTTTATCAAAAAGCGTTAAATTGCATTTGTGGTGTAAGTATTCAGTTTGTATATGCCTGCTGTGCATTACGTGACTTTTCATACCGCACAATATTTGATGCAATACAAGCACTAATGCATAAACACTTACACAATGGCATAAGTACTCGTATATGTGACTATGCATCCATTTGTGCTTTTGTAGGCGTATTTGTGCACAACAAATACCTACAATTGCAACAAAATGTTCTACAATTCTTTTCATGATGTTTTGTAAAATGACGATTATTTTTAATGAATTTCACGATTTTGTTAATGTTTGTTTTTTGGTTTTTATTGTTATTTTCTTTCCAGCCATTTGCTGTGTTGTTGCAGTCATTTTTTTATTGTCAGCTTGGAGGTTAGAAAATATAATGCAATTTTTTTTAAAATAAATTTTTACACGTTCAATTCATTCCATCAACTTTTGTGTGTTTATACAAAACACACAGAATGACAATTTCTTTTTTTGGTTGTACTTCATCTAAATACGAAACCGCTTTCACCAATTCCATGGTGGATGTCAGTCGGCGAAAAGCCTTTATTTTTGGTGACATTTTTTTGCGTATTTTTTGGTATTATATATATGTATACATATATAGTTTACACAAGTATGTACATATGTATATATGTATGTTAACTAAGACAGATTGGATGTGTATGAGTGTGTTTATATATATATATATATATATATATGTATTAAGACGTTTATATGTTTGTACGAGTGAAGTACATTATTCACTGTATTTAAAAATAATGCTGTGTTAAGCAGTAAATACAACAAGAATTACAAAAGCAAAAACAATGGTAGTGCACAGTGGGAAACACAAAACTTTTTTAATATTGCCAGCGTTTAATTGATATAACTTATAGACCGTTTACATTACAACGAAATAAAGTAGATTTGATATAAAATCTTACTCAAAATCTTGTTAACGCACTTTTTTGACTTGAGTGATATTTTGTTTGCATAACAAAAACAACTGTCTAATTGCCTGCCAATCGATTACGAGCTTTAACGAACGATTTTTTAGGAAGTGATAGCAATATTACTTTTTGCCTATTTTGTTCAATGTTCAATAACGTTTGGAATAACAGCTAAAGTTAACCTCATGTAAGTCACGTTGTGAGTATTGAGGAATACAAAGTTTAACAAATTTAACCGAAGAGAAGTGATGATTTTATTAGAATATATATATATATATATATATTTAAATATAACCTTCAAAGTTAAAAATTGCTTTACTAAAGAACTAAAAAAATTGACTTAAGCAAATTTCCTTGGTGAGACAGAAATAGTATTTATACAAAACCAATTTAATATCTAAAACTTGCAGAGAGGAAAAAACAAACTGATGTTTTTTCCATCGAGGTATTGCCACACTTTTTTGTTTTGGCTAACTAGATGTTTGCATTAATTTAATTTCTATACGAGAGTTGTGGCAATGCATGAACACTTACTCGATGTATTACACCAACGAAAACGAACACATTTTTGAGAACAACTATTTTGTTGAAAAAAACCCTTCTCCGAGAATAAATAAAAAAATAAATGTTTATCTCTTTCAATGTTCTGCCAACGGTAATGTTATATTCACGTAATGAATGTAGGTCGTATTTATGCACTTGCAAGTTTTCCTCTTCAGTACATAACACTAACTAAGAACTTCATATGTACTCGTATAACAAATTAAACATTGTCTTCATCTTAAAGTTTTAGAAACATGAAGAGTCAATTGTTTTTGTTCGTCACGCCATACGATAAGCAACAATTCAGTTCTCCTCATTCTTCGAGTGATGAGAAAGATGAAAAGTTTATGCGTTACGATGCAGACCTCTTGTGAAAACCACTTTTTTGTGAAAAAAAATTTATGTTATGTTATGTTTAGACAGTGGACACTCTAGATTAAGGAGAAGAGATACCGCAGGACTCATCCGAAGGGAAGACCGCTGAACATCTACATATGTGAACAGAAACCGTGAGGAGAAAAATTTTCGTCTAGCATTGGCAGGACAAAAATAAAGTATTAGTATAAGATTTGATTAATTATTGTTAGTTCATATTTAATATATGAAGATTCAATAAATAAATAATGAGAAAAAAACAAAAAATGTTTTGTTTTGTAATTGACAACACAGCCATACTCTGTTTGAAAAGCAGAGATTTTATAATATTTGGGAATAAACAAAATTGTCCGGAATCTAAAGAACCTTAACCCTACGATTACCGTCTTGGTCTGGCCAGATCAAATTTGTGTTTTGATTGTAATATTTTTCGCATATAACAAAAAATCAAAAAGACAGGGACGTGAATTCTATAAATGATATGTTCTAAATCGAATGAAACTAATTTGGATTCGACTGGAGCAAATAAATGTGATTAATTCCATTTTTATGTAAAAGTCTATGAATTTACCCTTTTGGTCCAGCCAGGCCAAATTTTTTTTTCCTTGAAAGATATTTCAAATAGGTCAAAATATTAAAAAAAAACCGATACGTGAATTCTAGAAATGATATGTTCTAAGTTGAATGAATCAAGTTTGAATCAACTCAGAAAACTACGGCTCATTATGCGCTTAGTTAAATCTAACTACAAAAACATAACGCAAAACTCGTTTCAGCTGTGGCAGATGCGAAATAGCAATGTGCGAAATTAAAGACTACATTTTCGAAGACTTCCATATGGAATAAAATAATGAAGTAATAAATTTATATAATACATTTGTATAATCTAAGTAATTAGCATACGTTCAATAAAAAATATATTTATTTTCTTTTTATTTAATTGGGGTTTTTAGCTCTACAAATTGTGGTCTGGCCAGACCAAGAGGAGAACTTAGTGGTAAAAAGTTACCGATAATCCTAGGGTTAAACAAAATCGATTGAAACTGTATGTAATAAATCAATAAAAAATTTGTATTCTATTTTTTTCCTTTTTCCTTTTACCTTATTACAACTACAATTCGAGTTAGAAAAAAGCAGCCAATTGTAGGGGAATGTAAGAAAAGATAAACTCACTGTTTATTGTTTTTACTTTGTTGAAGCTTTGATATTGTTGCAAGCAACACCTGAGTGTTTAAAGTCTTATTTGTATAATATTTTTAGCTTTTCTAAAGTCTTTGGAGAAACTTTCCTGACGAGCTGGCCTAAGCAACCAGCGAAATGCGCGTAGAAACAAGCTTTCCCTCAACAATAAATTTCAGTGTATTTATCAAAAATAAAAATTGGTAATTTAGTACGTCATAGAGATATCTTATTAATAATAAATTTGGTATTCCCGAAAATAACTTTTGATAAAACTATTCTCATTGGAAAGTGTGATATGCCTGTATTTATTAACCTTTAATAAAACTGAAATATTTTATATGAATAGGGCCTTTACGAATAGCGTTTTCTTTTTATCATAAAATGTTACCAATATATTTTGTACCTCTTATAAAGGCTTACTCACACTTTCATACAATGTTTAATTTTTAACGATCACATCTTTTATGTTTGTATGTTCAAAGTTATTCCTCTTTAATACTTTTAATCAAAAACTCAATGAACACAAACGCAAATTAATATAATATTTTTTTTATTCAAAAACAATACAAGAACAGCTGTGTTAATATTGCTGCATTTCTAATTCAAAGATAAAATAGAGGGTAAGACATTTAAAATATTTTTGATTTTATTGTGCAATATTGCACCTGAAGTATTATATTTTTCTTAGAAAATATCATACAAAATGCGAAAAGGCAGAATTAAGGGAACATATATGACAGAAAAGAAAACGCTATTATTTTTTACAAATTCACAGGATTACATTGCGTATGATTAATAAAAATATTTGATACATAAGATAATGTAGTATGCGCACCAGTGATGTTATACGTAGGGTAAATCCCTATTCGTAGGGATTTTCTTATAAAAAAATTGCCGTAGGGAAAGAATGATAGATATTTGGAAATCATTAAAATGTAGGGACTTTTCAAAAATGTGGTAAAACTGTATATAATTGGCAATCTTTTTCGATTTGTGACAAAACGCTTATAAAATTGTTGACTAATTTGTTAAACTCTCTTTTACTAGAATAAAATTTTTCAGAACTAAAAAGAGATAGATAACTTGTTAAGATGGGCATAAAAAATTTTTTTAGTAAAGTCACTAATATTTTTAAATAATTGATAAAAAATACTGAAATTTATTGATGGAGGATAAGCTGTTGCTATGCGCATTTACTGGTTGCTTAGGCCAGATCATCAGGAAACGTTCTCCTAAATAATTTTAGAAAAGCCAAATCTTTCAGAAAACAAGACTACAGAGGGAATGAGAATTACTTCCATACACTCAAAGGTCTTATTTGCAACGATATCAAAGCTTAAACAAAATACCAAACAATTGTAGTGGGGAATGTAAGAAAAGATAAACTCATCACTGATGCGCACAGGCACGATCTTTTCTGGATAATGATAAAATAAAATTGTTGAAAGAAATTGCCCAGACTCAAAGCATTGCATAGCCAGCTTCAAAATGAAAATGAACAGGCATATTCTAACATAAATTTAAAAATGAATTTACAGGATGGCTCAGAATGAGATACGTGTTTGGTTTGAATTCTTTATAGCCTTTTTAATGATTATTCTTCAGTATTTTGTGAAGAAGACTTGGGAAATTAATTATGAAAAGCCATAAATAGCACAAAAATTATACCCGTAATTTTGCAAAAAGTTACGAAAAATATTTTAAAAAGATGACGTATTTACAAAGCAGAAAATGGACATCACTTAAAAAAATGATTTTTCAACGATAATTCAAAAAATTCCTCAAGAATATTTCATATCTAATAAAACAACAAGTTACAATAATCGCATTTATAGAAAAATGATAAGCTATTTAAGCCATATTGCTCATTCTGCGCCACCCTTAGATCAATTTTTTAGAGTACATATTAGGGAGATCGATTATTCGACTTATTTCCGGGTTTGAATATTCCGAATAGTTGCTATTTTAAAAAACCCCGTTTTCGGTTAAGCATTTTTAAAATAACCGGTTAACCGGTACATAAAAATACAATACACAAAAATACAAAATTCAAATAAGTTTTAAAACGTAAGTTTAAATAAAAGCAAAACACTCCACAAAAGTGAGGAACCAACATAATACGGAGTTATGACTTAAGGTATGTTCAGACCTAAACAATATTTAACGATAAAAACCAAAAATAGCGTTACCAGTTAATTGATCAAACTTAAGATTTATTTTTAACAATTTCTATTTATTTATAAAACTTTATTTGTAAGAAGATAATTGTATAATGTAATTTAAAAACTGCTAAATGATGTTTGATCTAGCAAAAGCAAATAAAAAGTTATAGAAATTTAATAAATTTATAATATGCGATATACTCCCAAAATCTATTTTAAATGAGTGTAAATCTGTTGGTGGTTAAGCATGCCTATAGGAATCTGTAGACTTCAACCATATTTTTGAAAAGTTGCAATTAAAACCTCTTAGCCAGGATTATATATTTCAAATTATTTTGTTTCAGCATAATAGAAACGAATAGTAATATGAACATGATTCTTGTATGAAATACACACTATTAAAACCTTCCATGACTTTGTTTGATTCCTTCAATTAAGTTTTGTAGTTATTGGTGTTTTAATAAATAAAACTGATGAATTTGTTCCATATCGTTGATTCCGCCGGAACTACTTAAGAGTTCTTAGTGCCTTAACGGGCATTCCGTCCTCGGCAACACAACGGGCTAATATTTCACCCAATGATTCATCTTCGGCAGCTATTTCAGTAAAGTTTTATTTGTCGTCTCTTTAGAAATACTTCGAACGGAGTTAAGTTTTATTTGGAGCACATAATTGTCAAGCATGTAGACTAATTAAAAGTGCTAAATAAGTCGTGGCGTTTAAGAACCTTAACAACTTATCATTTTAGGGTACTTCAGGCACACAACTTTGCCTTTTTAATCCCGTTCGAAATATCTTCAGAGATAACATCTAAATAAAAAAATATATTTAATATTTAGAATACTCTCGCAAAAATTAATATTAACTTTTTAACTGAACACTTTTTTGTAGTATTTTGAATTGTGTTGGGTTTTTTTTTACAAGAACACACGCTTTTATAAGCGATTTTTATTAACATTGTTCTTTTTTTTTAACTCTTGTTACATTTTGTGTTGACATTCTGCAAAAAAAGTTCAAGTTTTCCCAATACTCAGTTAGAAAAATACTTAAATTACGGGTACATTTACAACATTGTAAGGAAAACATATATAAATTACACATTATTAAAATAACCGGTTAAATATACCAAAATAACCGGTTTATTCGATATTCAAAAAATGAACATTTTAAAATAACTGACTTGGGCAAAACTAAAATAACCGGGGAAAACCGGTCGAATAATAACTGTCCGATCTCCCTAGTACATATGCAAACAAATTCTATAACACAATTCTATAATAATGGATTCATAATAAAACTTTGGTTAACTATAGGGACCGCTTTCGAAATTCTCAAAATTTTCCATAAATCTAATGAAAGTTTTAAAACGAAGATAAAATTCTGCTGTTTGCGTCTAATCTTAAGGCATCGGTGTTTCCATCCCTAGGGTCAGTCTTGGTTGATCGGAATTGACAACTTAAGGCGCCTCTGTTATTATGCATTACATATTAAGTTATTTTTTGAATTTTTATGTATTTTCGATAGGTTTATTTGGTACTTTAGCAAAAGAAAATTTTCAAGGGGAATCGTTGTTTTACCGCCATTATGAACAGTCGCTTTTGCCTTTGTGCGTTTGCTGGAATCCTATTGTCAGAAATTAAAATCTAATAAAGACAAATTTATAACGCATATGCAAAACCCTAAAGAGAAAAAGGGAAGTTGTTTTTATTTAATAAGAGCTCTTTCATTTGGTTAAGTACTCGTGTTTTTTCCCAGGTCTCCTTGCTTTTTGGAATAACGCCGAGTGGTAGAGACTTAGTAGTACACCCCGGGTCCTATCCATACAGCTCATAACCCGTAGACTACATTTTTACTGCAAAGGTAACTTTCGTGTTGTCGCTGTGCAAAAGTCGTTTGTATATAAAGCTTACATTTAAAAGGTGGTAAAGATAAGACTATATAAAATTTTTCTAAATTTGTTTGATTCTATTCAATGGTCTTCATAAGCTCCTTAATCACCACTTCTGTAACTAGAAATAACATCTTGAAATACACTTTTGCCCCACTGTGCTAGGTATTAAGTTCAAACATTACAACAACACTTCACCAAAAAAAAACAACGACCTATACCAGATAATCCTAAAAACACAAATCTCTATTTATGTATGCATTACGTGTTTCATCAAGACTCATCAATCTTTTTTATACTCGTACGTACAGAAACAAGCCAACGAATGAGCACCAACACACACACTTATACGTGCACAAGTATTTATGTATTTGTAATAACATATATTTGGGCTAGAGTGCTTCGGCAAGTGTAGGAGTATTTTTTTTTTTTAAACTACGTCTATGTGTACAAGAAGTATTTGAAAAATATTTACTGACATGGCAAAACTTATTTTGGCATAAAATTGAAAAATTCTTTAGAGTTTGTTTGTTTGTTTTTGTTGGTTTCTTTTTAGTTAAATTCGTGTTTTATTCTTTTCACTTGACTATTTTTTGAAGGGCGCACTCAAATTTAGCTAAAACCGAAAAAACATTGAATGATTTTTCATTAAAACGAATAAGTAAAAAAAAAATAAATAAAATAATAACAATAACAAAAACAAAATGAAAGACAACGTGTTTTCTTTATGGTGTTTACATATGATCTGTAGTAAAAAAATTAACTTGCACACATACCACCACAAGCAATTTGAAAAAGAGTTTAGAATGTTTAAACAAAAAATGAAAAAAAAACGATGAAAAATCATCATCAATCATGTCTAAAGGTGTACTATATGAGAAAAAATCCTTTTTTAAAGTAAAAAAAAAAAAATAAAAGAACATACAGAAGTATTTAAGTGGAAAATTTACTGTCAAAGGTTAAAACAGAAAAAAATATAAACATTGTAAAAAACCTTAAATCATGTAAGAAACCTTTTTCAGTTGACAGCGCACATTGGTACGAATCCCGAATCTAGCTGGACAAAAGTCATAAATGTTAGCATTTGCAAAAAAGTGGATTCCTGGATAATTAAGTGCTCTAAAAGTACTGATATTTTTTATTTATTTTCGATCTCAGGTTTTATTATAGCGTGCCAAGAAAAACACTCTGTTTTCCACAAAATTGTATGTGGTTATTGCCAAGTAAAAAATTTTACAAACACTTAAATTGTTTATAAAATCTAAGTTATATCACGAAGAGAAATATGGTTGGGCATGATTACGGCAACTACACTATGTTGATTGTAATAATATATTATTGCCGAACACAAAATATTGTTATTGTTATTTAATATCAACAATATTATAGTTACTGTAAACATGTCAATGTTTATCGCAATTATAAATTTAATTATGGTTCACTGAAAAATAATTATTTTTATAACAACTAAATAATGATTACTTTGAAAACATATTATATTCCTCACAACCATTTAATGATATTTAATAGCCATAACATGATAGCTTTCTAAACGTGTACTCATAATATATTTACGATGCAATCAAAATATCTTTACTCTAATAATATTTTGTTATCGCCATTTGTAAAATAATTTTGCATTAGTTGTGTCATTTGTTTTACATGTGCCTATCGAATTATTTGTTATTCATAAAAAACCAAGTTTAGAGAAATTAAAAAATTAAGAAATTGTAGGTACATTAAAAAAAATTGAAAAGTGTCACAAAATAAAATATCAATGCTAAAAAAAATTTTAATATTGTTTGAAAATGGTGCAAAAATATTCACCATTGCTCTGTGTTATTTTAGAGAAAAACAGCGAAAATTCCATAAAATAATTTATAACTAATTGCGACCTACGACAAAAATGGGTTAAAAATATTATGTTTAAAGTTGCATCATATAATGATGTGAAATATCTGTAAAAGCTTAACGTTAGGGTGGCCAGTAAGTAAATAAGCATAAATACATGTATATTACAAATATTTTTCGGTTTTAGATGTAATCTACATATTGTTATGATTAACATGATAATTTTTCGGTTTTAGATTTTATCAAAATATTATTATTATTATCATGATAATAATATGATTAGTTCTTATTTTATTATGATTAACATGATAATAATATGATTACATTAAATTATAATAGGATATAATAAAAACAAATTAGGATAAAGTGAAAAATATTAAGATGTAATATTACGAATATATTTGGTCATAATATGATTCAATAATAATCGTAATATGTTGACTACAATCATGAATCTTATCATAATATGTTGCTTTTAGAATATGTTTACCATAACCATGCTTTTTCTTTGCGTGTAGTTGCTGTGATAACAAGGATTATAAGTTATTTAGGTCCATATGATAAAAATTTTTTTATTAAGCTTTGGGTTTGAATAGAAGTTTTTGATATTTTAATTAGTCTTAAGTCCATTAAATTTAATTTTTATTAAATTATTTTAAGTGAAGGAAGGAATCTACTACATGAAATGAATTAACATTTTTTGATAATTTTATTCTTGACTGAACACGGGATTGAACTCGGATCGAATTTACATGTTTCGAGAATAATCGCATTCCCATCATCAGAATTCTTTGCGTTCTACCGTTTGCGCCACTGCGGCGCCTGCCAGTCTCTAGTCAAACATCAATCTTTAACCAATGGTATTGGTGGATCTAAATTTGCAATAACTGATTATAAATTTTCAATTTATTTAAATGTTTCTTCCTGAGTTCTGTTTTACGTACTTTTTGTCAAGACTTAAGTACATTTGTTTAATATCTAATTTAATGAAAATTTAATTTGATGAACTAAATTAAGCCTTATGTAAATATCAAAAACTTCTATTTATTTAAATGTGATAATCAAAAATTCTTTTTTTTTCTTTGAAGTTTCGTCCAAAATTGTGTGTGTTTCTGAAATATTTATAATCTTTAAATGTCTGTCAAAAGAATTTTCTATCGAGTGCTATTACAATTCTATAACCACGTGTTAGACAATTTGTCAGAGAATGATTTTATTGCAACAAATTCTAAATAATTGCGCTGTTTTTGTTTTGTTGTTAAGGCAAACATGGCCTAACTAAAAATGTTATTACATTTGAAAATGGGATATAAAAACAGTAAAATAAAGAAACAATAAAATGTTGGTAAATTTTAACCATGACTATTGTTGGGTTGAGTTGTTACAATTCGATACATGAGTTTACCAGACGCAATGCTACGTTACGTAATTATATATGTACGTTATTAAATACGAATGTTTTTTCTTATATTTTGTTCGTTTTGATTTAAAACAACGCTAAACTTAGATATGCATCTACAAATTACATCTACAACTATACCTTCATCTAGTTTTTCGCGAAAATCTCTTTTTTATTTTATTGTATGTTTAAATAATCTGGTAATCACTTTTGTATTTAATGTAAATAAGACAACATAATCAGAAGTGTTCTGAAAATCGAAAGCGCAAAACGCAAGAATACAAAGGTCGTTTTTTTAATAAGATTTTTGTAGTAAAAGAAATACAAATATAATACAATACAAATATTTTTCTATTAAACAGAATTCTATAAGAAAATTATAAAAAATTGGGTAAAGAGTGTATTAAAAAGAACTTCAAAATTCTTGCATTTTGAGTTTTCGATTTCCGAACACCCCAGTATATGAGAAGAAATATTTTGATCTAAGTAGTTATAACAAACAAGTGCAAATAGCATAATCATTTTATCAATTTAAATTAAATTAAATTCCAAATCGATATGTAACACGTTTAGATAACAGTTACCCTAAAAAGCAAAAGCGGTAAGTAGATGGAATTTTCAGGCATCGAGCATTTTCACGGTTAGTGTAGTTGAAGCGATATATCAAAATGAAAACCAGTGTTTAAAGATATATTATCAATAAGTGTGATTCGAAGTATTGTGAACTTCCCTGCTTTTTTGATATAGCAATTCTTATATCTTTTCAAAATACTTAAATAACTAAAACATTAAAAGCTGATGCAAATTTATTATTATTATATGAAAAATTAATACTACCGAAGATCGCAATAGCAAAATCGTATTTCCTAGAATTTTTAAACTTTTTTTCGAATTCAGGAGCCCCAATAGGACGGTTACCTTACGCGAGGGTCCCAATCCAAGCGCCTAAGGCATAATAAAACGACAGAATATAAACAGACTCGCTGTTGTCATATTGTACTAAGGACTGCGGATCCCGTATCACAGGTTCATATTTAATAATCGGTGGAATCAAAGTGGTAAACAGCTGCTTGGAAACATAAAAGCAAATAGAATTTAGAGAAATTGATTAATGCTCTTCTTACTTTTATTATGATTTGTTTGACATACATTTTTTGACATGCAAATAATCTTAAAATTGATTCTCTTTAAAAATATTCATATTCCACATAAAATCTATTTCCGAAATTTTAATAAACAGTTGATAAATAACTTTAAAAAAATGGAATTCACAATAGATAGCGTATCTTTCACATATGGTTTGTATCTTTATTAAGCTCAAATTCACAGTCATTAATTAGCTAATTACAATGGTTTAACCAAAAAAAAATATTGTTTCCAGCTTTGTGTCCACCTTAAGTTAAACCATCAAATGTTATTGGTTAACTACTAGCTAGACAACATATATTACGTTGAAAATTATTATTTAAATTTCTTTTTTTTTTTGTCGAAATGGCCATTATAAGTACCAGGTAGGTTCATTAGGGACAATTGTCATTATTTACCCATGTAATGACAAACAACGAAACATTACTCAATTGCAATATTTAAATTTCAAATTATTTTGCACTTTTTAGAGATTGCGACTTAATAAAATTAATTTGTTTAATTTCTGACGCTTGTTTAATTTTTTTTCTTATTTTCTTTTATTTGACGTTATATGGGTTTTAAAATTTAGAACAAAAAATTTCTAATGCTATACCTTGTACTTATTCTACCATGGTTTTCTATAAAATTTTGGTATATGTTTAAATTTTAGAAATAATGAAAATGTAAACAAAAACAATGCTACCAACTAGGGTATTCATTCGGTTGACCGTTAGCCGATTACTTTCTACCCGATTAACTGATCGGTTAATTTAAAATTGGCTATTTTCGGTTAACGATTAAAACGGTTAATTTCAGTCGATTAACCGACGTAACAAAATTTTTAATTTTTTGTTTTTCGTCTCATATGCAAAAGTTATGCGTTTAGAAAATATTTTTTCAGTCGATTAACCGACGTAACAAAATTTTTACTGCCTGTTCGCCGATATCGAACGTTAACGTTCGCATAGAAAATTACATTTAAAACAAAAACAATTTTTGAAATTTTGTTTTTGTTTTAAATGTTATTTACTATGCGAACGTCAACGTTCGATATCGGCGAACGGGCAGTTAATTTTTTGTTTTTCGTCTCATATGCAAAAGTTATGCGTTTAGAAAATATTTTTTCATACAAACAAAGAAGGGATCTTCATTTTAAATAGGTCTTGGCTGTCAACAGCTTTTTGTTTCACATAATTTTTATATGAGCAGTTCCATTGTAACGAATCGTGATATTTGTACGACAAAATGTAAAACAATTAAATGAAGAAGTCAAATATGTAAAAAGTTTTTTATATTACAAAGCAATAAAGTAGCACTATATTCAGAAAAAAATTTACAACAATCAACCCTAAGGATTTGAAGATATAAGCAAAAATATGCCTCGACCTACATAAAACAGAACAGGAACATAAAGTGGATTTTGACTTGCATACAAAATTGCATAAAAGCCAATCCCACGATGGCACACGTTGACGTTCGCAAAGAAAATAACATTTAAAACCAATTCTTAGAATTTGTTTTTGTTTTAAATGTTATTTTCTTTGCGAACGTTAACGTATGACATCGTAGGATTGGCTATAAGTCTGCGAATTGAGCAAGACTTTTTGTATAAAGCCTATTTAAGAAAACTTTGGATTAATAAAGATTTGTTTACCAAGTTATCAAATTTAAAAATCTTTGCTCGATTTAGTTACGTATGGGAATTTCCAGCCAAAAGTCTACTTTTTGTAATGTAACGCCAGAAAGCAAATAAGCTTGTATTTTATGACCATGTTGTTCAAAATTATCCCTTTTATATATGAATGTAGAGCTAGTTGCGCTTTACACAACATATAAATTACATCTGGCGTTACGTTAGAAAAAGGAGACTTTTCGCTAGAACTTCCCATATGTATGAATGTGTTTAGTAATTTGTTTCTTCTCATGTTTTCTCATATCAATCTTTTAACAGAATAAACCAATTGTTTCGGATGAGAGAGTTGAAAATTAAAAAAATTAAAACAGGACGCTAAATGCATAATGGAAGATTTTATACGTTTATAGAAATCCAGAAAAAGGACTGAGAAATTAGATATTCTGTATTATGGATTGCGTTCGATTTCTCCAACATCAACGATAAGTGCAAGAATTTTTCCAAGTCAAGATTTGTCAAAACTAAAGAAAAGAATCGCTTAAATTCTAAAATTTTTGTAGAAGATTATATTTTAAGTCTCCTTAAACTATTAAAATAACTCATAAAATTATAAAACAGTTTATTTTTTAATTACTACACAATATTTATGTATTATTTAAAAAATTGTATTACATATTTTTGAATGATTTTTTTGTTTGCTCGTTTTCACTCAAGAATTGTTATGTTTGTTAAGTTATCGCTTTAAAAAAAAAAAAAAAACTCCAAATAATTTATGCATTTTCATGTATTGATATTACTTATATGCTGTTTAAACAGCACAAGTGTTTGAAAGTGTAGTAAAATTGATATGAAAAACACTCAAAAAACTGAGTGCCTTTCATATAAATTTTACTACACGTTTAATCAGTTGTGTTGTAAAAACAGCACATTATTTTATAAAAACAAACTTTATTAATCGGTTAACCGATCAATTACAAAATTAACCGATTATTAACTGATTAAACCAAAATCTCGGTTTATTAATCGAGCGATTAACCGATTAAAGCAAAAGCCCGATTAAATAAATGCCCTACTATCATCATTGAAATTTATTATTTTGAAAGAGTTACCATTTTTGGCTCTGATAAAAATTTTTAGTTAACCAATATACTGTAAAAATGAAACGCTAGTTAGCCAATAGCTATAATTTTAGTTTACTAATATTTAACTAATGACTGTTAATTTGGGGCTTAGGAGGGTAAACATCTATCATTAATTATTCAGTACCCAAAAACTGTAAAAACATAGTTTGTTTTGCTTCTAATTATTAAATTAGACGTGGTATAACTATAATCATACAGAACCGTGTATTTGATTTCAATAACCATAGAAACCAATTAAATTTTAATTTTTTTGCCATAACCATAATTAGCTGTTTCGGTTATCGCTATGATATGACACGTTTAATTTAAACTTTAAATATTGAATTCTGTGTTAACAGTAAGTCATACTTTTTCCAAAGGTAAAAAAGTAAATTTGATGCATATTGACTGCAGAATATGTTGTATTGATTTTAACATAGTGAAGGTTTGTGCGCTTTAGAAATAGTGATTTTGACACGGAAGGCACGGATTGCCAAATTCAGCAAAAAGGATCCTAAAGCAATAATTTTAAAGCATAATTCAATGAAGATTGTTGCTGCACTAAATAAGTATTTAAAAAATTTTTTGGATTCATTCAAGTTTCAATATAAAAATGTTTGAAATTTAATAAATTAAATATTTGATAAACCTAAGCGTATGAGTAGTATTTCTATAATGCCATATAACTCATACGTACATACGTTCTGATTAATATCACTAACATGCAAAATAACTTTTATATTTAGAAAGTATTTAGATTTATTTTATTTGGTCATTTAGGGGTTGTTTTATTAATATTAAATTTTAGATTTCATTTTACCATTTTTTAATACCAAACAAGCCATCTATACAGAAACTATTCGTTGTCTAAGCTTTTTAATTTTTGAGTTAGCTATTAGTTACAATTGTTACGTTGTAAGATATAATATCGATCTGAAAACAGGCCCGTCATAGAAATCATAATTTTGTTTTGCCAAAAAAAAAAAAAAAAAAAATCGAAATCAAACTTAAACAAATTTGATCGGAATTTAAATTTTGAAATAAAAGCCTTTTTGTTTGAAATTTGGGTCAGACCACGATTGCGAATTAAATAATTTTTTTTTGAGAAATTAAAAACAATTGAACGAATTAAGAAAAAAGTTTGTTAACTGTGTTTGGCTTTGCAAATTTAGTTTATTTTGTTTTTCAACAGAAATGTTGTTGAAGGATCAATATATTTAAATGAAATTTGAAGGCTTAACATATAGTCAGCTAAAATGCGAAAGGGCGTTACAGTACTTTTTACAGGAGAAGCAAAAAACTTTACAAAATCAATAGCAACTAGGTGACCTTGGCGTTTGAATTTCTTTAACAAAGTCGTCATTTTTGATCGCAGGGATTTTGTGAACTTGTAGTTTAATAAAACGAACAAAAATCAATCAAAAACTCTACTTTTTGTTGTTATGCTCTTTTGCATTTTAGGTGACGATATACAAATTATATCAATAAAAATCCATGTTGAAAAGTTTTAGATTTATTATGAGAGAAACTAAAGTTCCCAAAACTGTTTTGAAAATTAAAAAAAATTTTTATAGTTATTTTTGTTGTAGCAATTGTCGACAAAATCTATTGAGAAGTCATTATGAATATTTAAGAGTATTCTATTCTTGATACCGAATTTTAATTCCAGTTTTGTGACTAGAGAAAATATGATTAATATTTTAAATCTATATAAAGATTGTTTTGGTTTTGGTTTCAGTGGAATTAAAATTATAGAAATTATTTAAGCTTAAAGTGTCTTTTAGTTGTCTTTTAGTAAAATACAAAAAAGCGTTTAAAATTTGAAAAAAAAATTTATTATACAAAAAAAAAAATTATTTTATAAAACGCTTTCAAAATTTTTTCATGTAAAATTTGGAATTCACAAAAAGTTGTATGAAAATTATTTTCAAGTGAGGTGAAGTGTTTTACAAATTAATCCCCTAAATTTTTGCCTTAAATTGGATCAAACTCCGTATAGCTTTTTAAGTACAAGAAACAATCTACACTTATAGAAAAACTAGTACGAAGCTTATGTTTTTTCCACTAGTTTTTGGAATGGGTTTTTGAGATCTCAGATAAACTACTTAGGTTGAGTTAATCTGAAAACATTAAAAACAAGGAACAGCTTTGTTTTGCTTAAAATGTTAGTCTTTAAGGAAATAATAAAAAATCTAATTTCGCCGGAAAAATCCGAGTTTCAGCGTACATTAAACTTAGTTTAAATTTAATCCACATCTCAAAAAGCCGGCCATAGTTATAGTAATTAAAGTACGAACGACACTAAAAAGAACTTGAAACAATAAAAAAATGGGACTACTTTCGAAAACCAATCCTGGATTTTTTTTATATAAATATAAAATTCTTTAATCAAGTAGAAATTTCTTAAATTAAGTAAAAAAATTCGTTTAATAAGTGGTGATGATTTTCGGCGAATACGATTAACATGTATGTTTAAGAAACAACAACACTACATAAGTAGGTAAAATAAATTTTTTTAATTCCAGATTTTTATTTTTTAAAATTATTTACTTAAATACATCAAATTTTCAAAGTATAATGATGATGGAAACCATATCAGGTCATTCTGCTGAAGCATGGTTGAGAGTTATTCTATAAACAAAGGGGAATACAATAAAAGTGAAACATGTGTAACAGGAAAATAAAGCATAATAACAATAATAATCTCTCTCTCTGGTTGCCTGGGTAAGTGTTTAGAATTATTCTAAAATAAATGCTTTAGACGTCTGAAGCTTTTTCTAACTGCTACTATTCTTTGACTTACAAAGCAAACAGTCTGACAAGTATCCCTGCGGGACATTCTTGTCAGTTGGTCTATTAAAACTTCTCCCGTGTCCAGTGTTCACAATATTATAATAAAAAGTAACGCATTGTGATAGGTGAAAACAAGACATATCACTTAACTTGTGATATTGTGTTTAAAGTGTAGTTACTTCAGAAGGTTATTGACACAAAACTAGTCATGTGAATGGCTTTTGTGCGGGCTGATACTATCGGTTTATATTATTTTATATGGTTGATTTTTATCATATTTATGTGGTTCACTCGCGAAAGTGGCAAGTCTTCTTCATATAAAGTGATAGAACTAGAAACGGTCTGCACCATTTTACAACTGTCACGTGACAAGTTTAGTGTCATTTCCCTTTCCCCTATGTATATTTTTTCAAGTACGAATTCGGGATTAAACTTACTTTTAATTTCTGGAATCAGCTTAAGAATTATTTTATTTCACTTTTACTTACGTTATTCCCGTTTTCGGATTATTTTAAGTACGGATGATATGCTAAATGCGGCTAACGTTAAGTCAAGCGCTCTGTACTTGATTTAAGAAACATGTGCTTACCGTACTATTGCCACCGCTTTGGTTTGGTTTAAGTTCGGATGGATTGATAAGTAGCTTTTGACTGAAAGAAACCATATTGAATACTTTTTTTTTTGGAAGTCAAACCATGAAGTAGGAATCAAAATATTTGTAAATTTTTTTTAATATACTTCAGGTGCTTTAAATTGAAGCTTTTTATGTCCATCACCATTATATCTACAAATTACTAGGTCAGGATTTAAGCTTACCTGCTTTTGACTCGTGAAATTATTATTAAGAGAGGAAAATCCATTTAAAAGCTGCAGAGGCGTTGCCCACTATGAAAAGTCCGCTTCTGATACTAGAAGTTTATAAATATTTTCCATTTTAGCAAAAAAACATTTAAGCCTACGGACTAAAAAAATTTTAAAGTTTTAGTTATTTTAAAACAATATTTATATAAACAAAATGAAGTATTAAATTATTTAAACAATTTTTACTATGAATTTTTCATTAAATTTTTATTGCCAATTTTATTGAAATTTAATAAAAATATAGAAATAAAAATTAACTTAAACAAAAAACTTTAAAAACGATAACATTGAACGGCCTTTCCTAAGTGGCCCGTAAGCAAATACGAAGTCCAGGCTTTCATTTAAAATTACGTTATCATTTGATATCCCAATTCTCAAACTTTTTTCAATAGTATGATTTCTACATTTGAATTCAAATTGATAATGCTTTGAATATATAAAAATTTGCAATTAAAAGTTATTCTTAATTAAAAAATTTAACTTGACAATAATAAAACGAAAATTCAAATACAAATGGTTTTCTTGTGAAAAAATATTCATAAATTCTGACTAAAAATTAATTCTGATGAGAAATAATGCGAATTACAACTAGAAAGTTATGAAATTTAAGGTATCCCTTAATTTACACGGTACTTCATTAACCTTTTTTGGAATTACGCGCTTTTTTTTTACCCGATTTTAATAAAGCACGCTCAAAAAATTATGGCAATCATTATTTTACGCGAAATGCAATTTTCAATTTTTTCAGTAACCAGTAAACTTTTATTGTTTTTTTAGTCAATTCGCCTTGGCGGCAATTAACACAATTTTCTTATATTTTGGATTTGAAATATGCGAATATGTTTCAATCATGGTAGAATAAGTAAAGGTGTAGGCATTAGAAATTCTGTTCTCAATTTTAAAACCCATATAAACAAAAGAAAATAAGGGAAAAAATAAATTAAAACAATTGTAAAAATTTAAATAAATTAATTTTACATTACATGGGTAAATAATGACAACTCTCCCTAATAACCTTAACTGCGTTTTATTACACTTTCGATATTTTTTTTTTGTTTTCTTTTAATTCAAATGTTTTATAAAAATATTAAAGCTTTGCTATTATATTTTTATTATAAAGAAATATCCTGTAATTTTTAAAAAGTAAAAATAAAACTATTAAGAAAATATATATGTGGTTTTGATTTAATACGGTTTTAAGGCACAATAATTAAATATTGTATCTAATGTTTTGATGTACGCGATATGTTAAATTGTGGTCCCATAAACGGAATTTGTAACAGTCCTGAACGAATTTGATTTACAAGTGCTTTCTTCGGTAATAACAGACCGCGTCAATTGAGGGTTACCTGTATAAAATTAAATAATTGAGCAGTCATAAATTTATGGAAAGAGCGTAGACTTTAAATGGGATCGAAGGTAAATTTTGGACTGAACTTTAGCAGTGTGATGTTTTGTCTAATGAATCGCTGGCGGATCACATTTTACTACAATTGCCTTATTCGGTAGGGTATTTAAGTGACTAATGGGAAAGTGAAGCGTTCACTAGCCACGTACTTTTTCCTTGCCAAAAGTCAACATCACCTACTGTCCTTCACGGGCTTGGTGTCCCCTGTTTCGCTAACGAGGCTTTGACGACTGACCATAGGCGGTATTATCTTAATACTTGCATGGCTAAATCCCAGTACTTACTTACTTTTTGCCTGGTGGCGATGTTGGCATAAGTTTGCATATGCGATGTATGCGATTAAAACTTTTGCAGAACCTGTAATTTTAATGCAAATTTTGTTTTTAGCAAAAGTTTTCTTACAGTTAATTCCATATCAATAAAAATTTTCGCAAACTCATTTTTCTGCAAATAAAAACTACAATATTAGTTTATTTTGTATTCATTTGATAGGCTTTAGAAAAATACTAAATAGAGTTTTTACGCGAAAAAAGTAATGAAAAATCATCCAAAAAGTATAAAAAATATCGTTTTGTGGTACTTAAGTATTGCAATTTTTAATCACGAGTGTCGCGAATATAAGCGCTTACTTTTAAAAACAACTATTACCATTATAATCAGCGTACTCGAATTAGCTTTACCAGAAGGTTTTAAGTTCTCACTATTATTTTGGAATTATTTCTTTTTGCGACTAATGAAAATAAAAAACCTTTTATGGGCCCTTTTAAGGGCCTTAATTTCTTTTTTCATTCCCAGTTTATATTAACGCGATTCTCGAAATCAAACACAACACAGAATATACATGCATTTGTAATTGCCACTCAGTACACAAACAAATTGACCATTAATGTTAAAAACCAAAAGTACAATTAGTGCATTAAAAGCTTAAACAAACCAGCAAACAAACCCATGAACAACACATAAGCAAAATTTATGAAAACGTGCAGCATAACGACAAAAAAATTGTTTACTTTAATTTGTGTGGGTTTAAATTTTAAAAATGTTTAATTAAATTTTGTTTATAGTTAAAGTAAATGAAAAAAGCATTTTTCACGAATACTAGAACCACTGCGGCGAAAAGAGGGTTTGAGATGAGTTAAATTTGTTGTTGTATAGTAATGGAAATTAAAAAAGAGTGAAGTTTTGCTTAAACTAAAAACCAAAATTGAACTTATTTTTGTTTGAGTATAAAAAAAGTAATATGTTTAAGAATGACAAATTTTTTTAAAATAAGTACTAAAAATGTAATTTTGGTTCTTCCAGTACGATAAGTGATTTTGTAACGATATCGAAACTATATCATATAAGTGATAGAAAGTATCGCAAGTGATGATCGTTTTCGAATCGAAAACGATAGTTTTTAGAAACTAAATTGTACCTTTACTTAATATATTGTTTTTCCGTTAAATCATGATATTGCTTTTATCCTATTTCGACGCTCTTGATACCTTTAATGACCCTTTTTTTAAATTAACCTTTTGTTTAATTTTTACACGGAAAGAAGTTTATTTTCTGAAGTAATCAATTTCGTTTCTTAAAACAAGAAAATACAAAATCCAAAAATCATTCTCTTGATTTTAAATAATTTCGTTCGTAATAAGTAAATTTTCTTAAATAAGGAAACATTTTCTCATGTTCAATAAATTCTCGTTTTTGGTATACGATCAAAAAAGATATACAAAAGTAGCTAGTTTTTATTAAAAACAAGAAAGATATATCTGAATTCAAATCGAATTTCTTGCATCAAGAAACAAATTCTAGGGATTTTTTAAATTTTTTTTTGAAAATACTCAAGAAAATTTGGTTTGATTCAAATAATTTTTATTTGAATCGATATATTAATTAAATTAATCAGAAGTTTCTTAATACATATTAGGATTTCTTTAACGCCATACTAGAAGGTAAAAACGATTTGCTTGTTTTGTGTAGACACAAGAACAACAACAGAACAAGCAGAAAAGCGTATATTATTTTAACGTTTAAAAAGTTATATAAGAAGCAATAGTTCTCACTTAGTTTATATTTATTTAATACATCATGTCGGGCATGATGCTGGTGTTTTATAATTAAATTTCAAGGAACAAACAAGTATTTGAATTGAGTATTTCGTATTTTTTAAGAAAATTTCAAATTTATTTACTTAAATCTATTTTTCTTAGTATTTCAAGAAACACTTTCCTGTTACAAGATTATGTTTTTTGGGATAAGAATATTACAGGCAGCGTTAGCGGTGGTGCTACTAAAGTAGCAATTTGCCACTTTTTCGACTGCTATTTTGCTACTTTTACAAAATGCACCCAATTGTGCATTTTTTGCCACTTTCTTGATACTTTTTTCTAAATGAAAAGATACTTTTTTGCACTCTTCGTTTTATTGAAACTTCTAGCTTTAATGTAAGTTATATTATATATGTATATGAAATCTTTTTTCTTGTCATGCGTGGTTATCTTATGTATTTATTGCGAATAATGTATGTACTAGAGTATCCAATTATTTGACTTTTGGTTTTGTTCGAATAAGGAATTAATCGATTTTTAAATTTTAATTTTGCTCGATTAATCGAATAAGAGTTTTAATATGTTCGAATAACTCGAATAATTCAAATAATTTTATCCAATGGAAAAAGCATACATGTCTATTTGATTTAATACTTTTATTATATTAATAAACAAAAAAAAAAAAAAAACATTGAAATTACAATTCATTTATAGCACGTATACAGTTTTAAAACTTTTAAATAAAATGAATAATGAAACAATCAAAACCCCCTGCTGCAAAACATACAGTTTTTAAGGCGCTAAAGAGACCAAAACAAGATTAAGGAAATAAAATTAAAATAAACTATAAACAAAGTAAACACTACTTCGGTTGAACAGACTATAAAATGATCAGAAAGCCAAAGTTAAATACATGCATTAGGTTCAGCAGCGATCGGGGTCCATTAATTTTATTGCAGTGTACAATTTGAAATTATGTCCTTCCTGCTAAGCTTAATACAAGAATTTAACATAGGCTTTCTTCTCATATTTTTATAAATTATTTTTTAATTATTTATTTCATTCAACATTTTTCATTTTTCGAATTTATTCTATGAGTTAAATTTCAGTTATGTATTTTTATAAAGCTTTTTGTAATAGCTCTATTCCTTAAATTTTTTTATAAATGACTTTATACACTACCAGACTATTATTTTGTATTTTTCTTGTTACATTTTACCTTAGCTTTCCGTTGTATAAAGTCATTTATAAAAAAATTTAAGGAATAGAGCTATTACAAAAAGCTTTATAAAAATACATAACTGAAATTTAACTCATAGAATAAATTCGAAAAATTAAAAATGTTGAATATAATAAAGTTGCTTATAAAAAATAATTAATTCCTAGTATCTATTTATTTATTTCATTTTAGACGTTGTTGTCGCGGTATTTTTATGACAGGTCCAGCCTATTTATTCAAATTTCTTATTCGTATTTTAATTTATCTAATATATTATTCCTGAAAATCAAGTAAAATTTAAATCAATTGAGATTCTCAGTTATTTTTTTTATATCACCGTATTTTTCCTGATTCTAAAAGTAGTTATGTATAAGATAAGAACACAAAGTATAAGAAATTTATTAAACTGGATCATTTTTAAAGTTTGTTCAATTTAAATTTCACTCATATGTATTCGATTTTCTTCATTTTAAAGCTATACTCTATAGGTTTTGGTAATTTGTTTCTTTAACGTATTACTATTATGCGCCAAAAATCCGTAAGTTTGTTTTAAACTACCTATCTAATTACACTTTGGTTTTAAAATGTCAAAATTCATCCAGCCGCTTGGGTGCGTAGAGGTCATAAAGAAATTTAAGGTCGGGTAAGAACAGGTTACCCATAATCTGACAGTGCATGGTTTACACATTTACAAATGCTGATGGATTTTTTACAATGAACGTCAAACTCAATATGAAAAAGCCTTATTTTAGTAGATACGAAAATGCAAACGTATGGAATTAGTAGTTAACCGTTTCTTACATGATCTGTCTCTCACACACCCACATCAGAATAAAAACAGAATATAACAACATGTTTTTTAGTTGTTATATATTTAAATAGTTAGAAATCTAAAAAGAAATATTTTTAAGTAGAATTTTCTAAGAAATTGTTTTTAATCGATTAATTGACATAAATTGTGCGGATTATTCGTTATTTGAAATTGGCTATTTTAATTATTCGATCAAATAATGGCGATTAATTGAGTGGATACTCTAGTATGTACTCATATGTATATATTAATTATACGCAAGCAAGTGCACTTGGCAAGTGTCCTAGGAAGCCCACTTTTTTGACAATTTCTAACAGGTCACTGAAATAAGCTAAATGGACGCATACTGTTTAGGTTAAAATAATGCCTATCGTAGATATTGTCCCGAGTGAACTGTATTAATATGATAGATATCATTTATATAAAGTAATATAACCAAATAGCATCAGTCAGCAATGAAATCCAGTTTTGTTCTAATTTTTTTTCCTCTGGAGTAACTACACCTTAAACGCTTTATCACAAGTGAAGTGATATGTCTTGTTTTCACATATCACCAATCGTTTCTGTTTATTATAATATTTTGTTTACTGGTCACGGGATAATTGCTTTAAGAACAATTGAAACAAGTTTCCCGCAGGGAAGTGTTATCGAAATTAGTATTGCCTAAAAATAAAATTTAGAACAGACTCAAAGTAGAAACTTGCAGTTCCTAGCTTTCGTTTCTTAATTTGTTCGGAACGCATCTGCATGAATGGAATTCAAGTGAAGATTGATTAACAATATATAAAATGCATATTCCAACAAATTACAATTAAAAACATAATTTCCCTTATAACTTAACACATATTTTTTTTTTATTACTCTATATAGTAGTATATGTATTAGGTTATTCATACGGTTAACCGATTAATTACTTTGGCGTTTTTTGATTAACGATTAATCCGGTTATATAACTATATAATTGACCTTGCGCTTGAATATTTACTACATCAAATTTATATTAAAAGGTCGAAGGAAATAAAACTAATTAATTTGTAGTATTATAACTTTTTTTTTGTCTCATATACAAAAGGTATCTGTTTAGAAAATATTTTTATATACAAACGAAGAAGTTGCTCAGTGATCTTTATTTTAAATAAGTATTTGCTGTCAACAGCGTTTTTTTCACGTACTTTTTATATGTATGTGTTTAGTTATTTGTTTCTCTTCATATATTCTCATATCAATCTTTTAACTGAATTAACCAAAACAAATAGAAAAAAATTTAAAAAAAAATTAAAACAGGACTCTAATGGCATAATGGAAGATTTTTAACGTTTAGAGAAATCCAGAAAAAGACTGATAAATAAGATATACTGCATTATTCGTTGCTTTCGTTAAAAGAATTTTTGCAATTCAAGTTTTATCAAAAATAAAGAAAATAATCGCTTAAATTCTTAATATTCAAACCAAATAATTTTTCTAAAAGATTCTTTTTTAAGATCTCCTTAAGCTATCGAAATAATTAATAAATTTATCGTACAGTTTATTTTTTAATTAATACATAATATTTATATATTAAATTAAAAATATGCATTACATATGTATGTAAGCTTTTCTAAAGTTATTGGAAAAAGTTTCCTGACAAACTGGCCTAAGCAACCAGTGAAATGCGCATAGAAACTAGATTTCCCTCAACAATAAATATCAGTATTTATATCATAAATAAAAATTGGGAATTTAACACGTCATAGAGAAGTCTTATTAATAATGAATTATTTTTTTGTTTGCTCGTTTTAGTTCAAAAACGAATTATGTTTGCTATTTTATTGTTTTTTATACTAATAAACTCTTAATAATAAATAATTTATTAACTTTTATTTATTAAAATAACTTAATATATAAAAAAAACTTTATTAATCGGTTAACCGATCAATTACAATATTAACCGATTTAACAAAAACTCGGTTAATTAAAAGAGCGATTAACCGATTAAAGCAAAAGCCGGATTTAATGAATACCCAAATATGTATGTATATATATATATTTTTATTTATTGAATAACGTAAAATATTAAAAAATAAATAATCTTATATAAAAATATTTTTTGTTTGTTTATAAAAAACTTGGTCTCGTTTTTAAAATGCCCTTCTTGTGTCCCCTTTATTAGTAAAAAAGCTTGTGAAAAACTTGACCCTATTTACTTTAAAACACCATTTTTGTGATCCCTTTTGATTTTTGAAAAATCTCCTTTTTGTGTTCAATGGCAACACTGATTATAATTGGTTCTCTCTACTTTGTTTTTAGTCACTATAATATAGTGTGGCACAACATGTGAAGTTATATAGAATAATTTAGCATATAGATTTTAAAGTACCTCTTTTGCAAAGAGAGCTAACTAAGAGCTGAATTTACAAACTAATGAAAAATGAGCTGGTTACACAGAAAAAATTAAAAATTGTCTCTAATCACTAAATTTATACCATATTGATAATATCAAGCAAACAAGGTTTTGATTTTGCACCTATTACCAAAATGATTATGTTGATTACAAAAAATTGTAAAAGTGTGAATATTTTTTTAAATAAATGATTATTTCAATTTTAATTAAAAAAATTATCAAAAAACTTTGCCATTTCAAAGAATGTGTTAATTCATTTAATTAAATATTGAAAACAACAATTCCAAAAGTTTAAATTATTTTATTTTAAATGAAGAAGTCAATCAATATTGTTTTTAATATTTAATAATTTTTTTAATTAAAAATTTATTTCAAAACAACTTAAATATTCATTAAATCCAAATTATATTTTTAATTTTCTTTTAACTAAAAAAATTATTGATTCAAAAATCACATTAATTAAATTTAGATACTTTTTAAAACATTTTTTAATTGATAAAAAACCTTTTTCTGTGATAGCAAAAAAATATTGTTTATAGTTCTTAAATTTTATAAATTTACCCAGTAAAAAAAATTTGTATTTTTTGAAGCACTTAAGAAAAAAAGCGCATAATTGAGCGCTTCAATAAGAGAGTTCTTATACAGCAGTAAATGATAATGAATAAAATATACAAAAATAGCTGCTATTTTAGTGCTGCAACGAAGAAGGTTTTAAAGCGATAACAAAATAAAAATATGTTATGGTTTACGAAAATGCTTAAAAAAGGCATTTAAACAAGTAAAAGCAAAACAAAAATGAATATTTAAATATAGTTAGCCCTTAAAAAAGCGCTTTAGGAGTGCTTTGTTTGCGTGTTTTATTATGTTAAAAGGAGCGCTTATTGTCAGCAGAAAATGGTCCTCCAAACCGGGAACACTCCGTACAAAAATCAGGCATCCCATCAGCAGGTTTGACGCGATTTGAGGTATGAATTCATATATAAAACCTGCTCCTTTTGGAGCACATTTTTTACTGGGTAGTTACAAAAATATCGGCTGTTATTTGATAACTATAACTTAGTTTAACTTTTACTAAAAAGGGACAACTTATTGATAGTTATAGTTATTTGAGGAGCATTAAAGTTCTTAATTTTTCAACATTTTTTAGTTTTTCGAATTTATTCTATGAGTTAAATTTCAGTTATGTATTTTATAAAGATTTTTGTAATACTAACAAGAAGATATAAAAATTTTCAAATTTTACTTTTTAAAATGTTATTGTAAAAATGTCATATTATTTTTCTTCAAAATATCTATATTTAAGTTTTTATCTGTACAATAATAATAGCTAAAAATATCAAATTTATCTAGTTAAAATGTTTAATTACCAACACTGGACAACCATTTTTATTAAAACACAGCTCAATTAAAACATTATCATAAAAAAAAATATTGAAGACATGTAATATTTCTAATTTAGTTATTTTTTTTTTTTTTAATTTGAGATCAAAACTTTGGCTTTAGACTTTTGACGGCAATAACAGAAGTTATGATTACTTTTGGATATAAGAAGAACTGCTTAATTGCTGCCGAATTTCTGATATTTAGAAATCAAATAAAATTGCTGAATCTTTGTTATCCTCCACCGATAGTTAGTAGTGGGATTATAGCTCATCTTACTAAAAACCAACCTTACAGAATTAAAATTCGTTTTGATTTAAGGTGTTTTCTAAAAGAACTGTATATGCTTTATGTGAGGCATAAGGTAAATTATGAACCGATCTTCTTGAAATTTAGCTGTAAGATTTCTAGTCATGTAAAACGAATTTTGTGCAATATTTAATGATAATTGGTGCGGTGCATTATGTAAAGTGTTTTTTTTTCAACGGAAATATCAAATTTTAGCGTGGTTGTTTCACATATGAGTCAATAATTTTTTTTTTTTTGATTGATCCGATTATGCTGGATTATAAGCCCAAACTGCTTAGGATAATTGGAAGCAATCTGACACTAAAGTTGTATTTTTCTGTTGAGTCTTTGCGAAGTGAGCGTGTTTTCAACAGATGGACAGATAGGCAATCAGATGGACATGGATATATAAATGGAATAACAAACTTAGTATACCCTCTTCACAACTAGTTGTGGAGGTTATATCATATTCACATTTTTGTATAGAACTCACGGATAATTACTGATTTCAGCGCCCGCTTTTGGTATATACATTTTTAGGTGAGAAGAAGTATAAATTATTTACCTTTAAATTATAAAATTTAAATTTTCTACAATTTATTTCAAAATTCCAAATACTTGTATAATAGAGGATGGATTTCGACTCCGCTTACATAAAGTCCCATTCATACTACAGCAATTTAATAAAACAAATCTTTTCTTTTTACAAATCTATTCTCCTCAAAATATTTATATTTAAGTTTTTATCTGTAAAATAATGTTAGCCAAATATATAAAATTTATCTATTTATCTAGTTAAAATATTTAATTACCAAAAATAGACAACTATGTTCATTAAAACACAGCTCAATTAAAACATTAACATAAAAAAAATATTGAAGTCATGCAATATTTCTAATTTAGTTATTTTTTTTTCTTAATTTGAGATCAAAAAAAGAGACGTGCAACAAAATTAACTAAAGTTATTATGCGTTAAGACTAAAATATTAACTCAATATAAAAACTGTATAGCAAAATTGCACAACACACCAACAAGTTCTTGCTGCAACATCCTTCAAACGTAAAGTCAGTCTTAATACACTCTGGCAGGAAGTTTCGTTGTTAAGTTTTATGTATGAGAGTTGTTGTTTGCTTGTATTTATCGGATAGTGTATGTGTGAGTTAATATATCAAAAATATGGTTTTAATATGAGTTAAGCAGCAGAGAAAGAAAGTTTTTAATTTCAATTAAAAAAATATGAGAAACAAAAAGCAACGAAAATTCAACTTAAATATTGCACAAGTACGAAAAACGAAAGAAACATAATACGTTAGAAAGCAGCTTAAGTTTATGACAGCAGAGTCAAAATAATAATCCCAAAAACTAGAAAAATTTAATACAAAAAACAAACTACAAATTTTTGACAACTTTCTTAAAATAGCGAGAGAAGACAGTAAAATAACTTAAATAAATATTTGTTGAAAAGTAATATTTGTATCTTTGCAATGAGTTTACGAGTAGAAATATGAAATTAGAGTCAGGAAGATAAATAAATAATTTGATAATGAGAAAAGAACGTTGAAAAAGATATAAAACTATGATTATAAATGTGTTAAAATAACTTAAGTTAAGTTAATTAGTTAGTAATGGTAAATCTTTATTTGCAAAAAAAATATATACAGCATTTATATTGTTTATACACAGAGCATAAGATGAAATGAGTAACGTATGTAATGATTTGTACTTATGTTGTTTTGTAATAATTATGTTAGAATCAGTTTTTTAATTTTTACAATATATTTGATAACGGAGTAAATTATTTAAATACTTTTAAGTTTTGCGCTATAATTATTTAATCCTCTTAATCATTTAAATAAAGTTTTAGTGTAATTTTTTACTTTAGTTTTAAACAAATACATTCAGCTGTGTCACACTAAATTCGTATGGAAGTGAAAATGAAAACGTTTTTACCTTCTCTAGAAAACGTAAAACGCAAAAATGCTTCTTTTTTAAATTCGTTATAAAATAATGAGGTTTAATAACTTATTTGAGGGCACTTACATAGAAGAAACGTCCAAAAAATATTTCAAATTATAGAGAATCCTGTTGTTACTTAAAAAATAGGCAAACAATTGATAAAATTTTTTTATATTTCTTACAGTTTACAAACCATACAAGAATAAAATGTGAAAGGAAACAAAAAAAGCATTGACTTATTTTTTTGTTGTTTTTTGTTTTGTATCATTGATGCAATTATTGAATTATTAATCAATATCGATATTTATAATGGGAGCTTTGTGACGTTAACTACTTGTACCATATGACTGTAGGCTTGACAAGTTGCTTGTTTTTCTCTTGTACTATTTGTAGTTGACTACTCGATATGGATTCCATAGTCCGAAACATTTTATAATTATTGGTAACTACTTGGAACTATTTAATTTTATTAATTATAATTAAAAAAATCTTTACAAAAAATAAACATTTACAACATATTGGTCTTTCTATTCATTCATATGTTTTATTTTGACTTCGTTCCCAACACATGTAATAATCATTAAGCATATAAAGAAGAGTATAAGAGCTCAGCTTTATCTTCAGGCCGTTGGAGTTTCAAATGTTGATTTTTTAATTTACTATTTTCTCTAATAAAACGCGTTTTTTAAGAGTTAAAAATTAATGACAGTGGTCGTTAAAATTAAGTACACACATATTAATTATTAAAACAATTTGTTTATTGAATTATCTTGACTGTAGAGCCGATTCATTACGAGGATTAACCTATCTTTTGAAATCATATGGCAACGTTAAATCGCATGTCAATCTAATGACAGTCGCAGTCAAATTAAGTGTCGATTTAAAAAAAAAAACAAAAAATTCCATTACAGAAAGAGACCTGGGATTGGGCAGATCTATCGATCTGTTAAATTTAACACAGGAAACGGTCTTAACTCATTTAATTTATTTTGGGATATACGTGAAGGCAATATATGTTATTAATATGTCTTTTATAAATTTCCCAAAGTATGCTATTATATTGGTTATTTTTAGATGTGGCTATCAAGGATTCTTCGAGGTCTTAAATAAGAGACTTTCTTTAATCGTATAAATATGTTATTATTTCGATAATCAGTTTAGATTAAGTGTGCGCCGATTATTGATCTGCTGAACCCGATCTTATTGCTTACACTTTTAGCTAAGCATCCGAACTTTCTACTCTTTTCCAAAGCCACCTTTATTTGAGGAATAAATGCCTACCATGAACCATTTATGCTGAATCAGACATCACATGGATTTAAGTGCTTATGTTTTGGTCCGCGGGTAATATTTTATTTCTCACCTACCCTGGATGTCTACTGGAACTTCACACGTAAATCGTTGTACCAAAAATCCGATTATTGTTAATGAATTTTTTAATTAGCCGTAATAACAACATGTTCCTAGGAAGGAAAAGGTGCAATGGACAACGAGGACGGCTCACTTAAGTCGTTTTAATAGTCACTTTATTATAAGGAAGGAATACGTTTTAAAGAAAAGCAAACAAAGTATATTTAGAATTGAACTTCTTTAATAATTTTTGCAGATCAGAATATAATGTTTTAGACTTTATTTTCATCACAAAAAAAGTGACAATGGCAAATGATTTTTCTTACCCCAAATAGAATTTACTTTCGAATCGTTTACCTAATAAGAACAGTTTATGTTATAGAATACCTTAAACTGACAAATAAATATCACACAGGGGTGCTGACGAGTGCCAAAAGGGTCATTCATTTGGAAATCGTCAAAGTAGAGGAATGTTGGAAAATCGATCTTTTAACCAAATTTCTAAACCTTGGACTGCCACATTTCTCCTTTTCTGAAGTGGTTTAATGTAGTGGATGAAGTTATTGAAATTATATAAGTTCAAGGGTGAGCTGCAAAATATTTGGTAATTTAAAATATTTTGAAGTGGACATTTAACAGAGCAAAGGCAGCCTATGTTATTTTTTTAAATTGGGCGCCCACACACATACAACAACTTCAACTAATTCCTTGGAAATGGTAAATAATTTTCTGAGGTGAAAAAGACTCCTTTAGTTATATTTCGTATTTTCTGTTAAATTCTTAAATAAATTTTGCATTTCAAGCTTTATAAAATGTAAAAATTGTTCAATCACTTAAACCAAATGTCCGACTTTTTGGCTGGCCACATTTTGCATTAAGTTTTTTGCCAAGTTGAATAAAATTGAAAAATATTCCCTCTCTTATTTTTGTGACGTCAACGGCACGAAGAAAAAACTAACTGTGGATTGTATTTGAAAGGACAAACCTCCTCGTATAACAACAACGTGCCGCTTTTGATTTAAATAATTTTTGTCATGTTGTCTCAAATAAAAAACCATTCGATTTTACTAAATTGCTGTTGATAGGCACTTTCGAATGCATTCGCATTTAATTTATCGAAAATCGCATTTGGATTTAATTATTTTACTTTCAATCTTTGTTAACTGCAGGTTTGCTGTTGCGATAATTGCAGCGCATGCGTCGCAGTTTTTTGTGGTAAATAAGTTATCAGTTGAATCAAATAATTTTTATTTGCAACAAATTCAAAAAAAAGTATTTGGCATAACATTTTGAATTTAATCTTTTTCATGAATATGGCATTTTTAATTTAAGGAACAGATTTATATTGAATTCTTGAAGACAAAGATTGTAGCAATGAATGAATAAAAATCTTTAGCAGACGAATCGTATGAAAATCTATTAATTTTTTTTTTTTTTTTTTTTTGTTAAAAATTTTAAACTATATAAGGTGTGTTCATTTACAGAAAATTATTGCTTATTTTCAGTAATTTTTACTAGTAAGTGTTCACGTACTCGAAAAACTCGCAACGAGAAAGTCAAAAAGAAAAAACAAATTTAAGAGACAAAAAATATGTTGAAAATTTCTGATAGTAAATTTTTTTTTAGCAAGAATTACATATTCAAACACCTTTTTCATGTTTTTGTTTAAAAACAAAAATTATTTTCGTAATTCTTATATTAAATTTTTTCAATAAAATAAAATATTTTTTTTTTCTAAAATTTAAGAACAAATAGTCTTGTATCTTCCAGGTGAATAGTGAAAATAATCCTAACTTGCTAGTATTTGCTGGTTAAACGTTCATTTATTTTTTTTTATACCGATTTCAGTGCCTCCTTTGGTACATAGATTTTTAACTGATTCTCTTTTTATGTAAGTGTTGTTAACTTTGAAGCAGTATAAATTATTTACCTTAAAATTATAAAATTTAATTTTCTAGAATTTATTTCAAAATTCCAAATACTTGTATAATAGAGGATGGATTTCGAATCCGCTTTATATGCAGTCCCATTCATACTAGAACAATTTTAAAACACATTTTTTCTGTCTTTTCCTTTTTATTTTTTTTTTATGCACATTCAATGTTTTTGTCATTGTTTTATTGTTCTGTTGAATGTTGGAAATGTTAAAAGGAGGGATGTAGTCATGTGAATGTTGTTCCTTTACATGATGATATTTGTAAAATATTGCTATGTATGAGTGTTTGTAATTTTAGTTGCAGTTAAAATGAATTCATACATTTTCAAATGCTTTTTTTCTATTTGCATGTGAAAGTATTTGTATATAAATTTGTTTGACAGTGTCGCTTTGTAGTTTATGTTGTGTTTGTGCAACAATGTTTTTGTATTTAGTCGTAAATTACTCAAATGGCGACATGTATGTATTTGCAAAAGCAACATACCACCACATACAATAGAGTTAAACTGCAACTATTACTACTGTACAAAAATTGCAATGAACTCGACTTAAAAAAGGAGGAAAACTATAAAAAACATTAACAAAATTTTCAGACAAAGAAATAAAATTAAGTTCAAAATTTGTATTTAAAACCGCCACACACTAGATGAATAAATAAATGGATGCATGTGTATGGAAAGTCGTTGGTAGGGCAAATATTTTATGTTATTTCTTTTTTTATTTTATTTTTTAGGAAAAAATAATTGTGAACAATTCTGCTAAAACGCAATTGCTCATTGTTTGCAAATTTCGACGTCGTATGAATAAGTAAAACAACATTCATTTAAGGCAATAAGCATTTGCATATGCGGAAATATGTTGTGAGTGATCTTATGTGACCAACTGGTGAAATAGTAGCATTTTTTATGAAAGGCAGCCTTAGAGATTCAAGACTATCAATAGTCGTGGCACACAATGTTTACGAAAGTTTTTGATAAAACCGTTTAAAAAATTTTAATAAATAAAAACATGCGAGAATACTTATTGATGCGACCATCCAGAATCGGATTTATACGCATCAAAAATTTGCCGTGATGGGCTAATAATGAAATTAAACACTCTAAGAATCACCACCTATACAATAACTCAATATTAGTGCACTTAACGAGATCTGTGAATTTATACGTTTACAGCTAAAAATAAAATTTTATTAGAACCCAAGTCGGTCACATTAAATTTTATTATGTCTTGCGGCATTATGTAAATGTTTAACACTACTACAAATGAATTATTAGGAAATGCTCAGTGCAAAATTATTAATACTCTAAAAGCCTGGTAAATTGTAAAATACTATAGTTTTTCTTTTGCCACACGATTATTTATTTTCGAAGGTATTGCTATAAACTTTACTTAATTACTATAAGGCCTTTAAGGCTCGTTTTCACAACTTACCGATAGCTAAAGGTAGAATTTTATAGGCTGTATAAAAAGTTTTTACTTTTCTTTGACTTTACTTTAAAGTGAGCGATTAGTTAAAAGAAGGCAGTTTAAGGTAAAGTTGCAATAATAGAACTCTTTTTATATGGCTGATATAGTCTTACCTTTAGCTATCGGTATGTTGTGAAAACGGACATCTGTCTGATAAAAATAAAGTATTCACTTTCCTTCGAAGATATTTTTAATGTATCCAGTGTTGCCAATTTAGTATTATTTTATCTTGCTTACCAATAAATAAGAAGTTAAGCTTTTAGCGATTTTTTACTTGGCAAAACATCCTTCAGGTTTTTTGAAAATGTTGTTGTTTATTTGTTTAGCTCAAGGTCATAAAAAATTATATATAAAAAATTTTTTTCCAATTTTTATATTTTTAATTTTGTATTTTATTTTTCATCCGATATTTCGATCATACATCTAAGGTCATCTTCTGGGGATTTAAAACACTGTAAAAATGAAAAAAACTACAAACAAGTTGATACGGCCTAACAGCTTAACATGTTTTCATCATTTTTTGAAAATGTAAGAACTAAATGTGATGTAACGTCTTATATTTATAAATTCAATTAGCTGTTTGGTCCAGGCGCTGCTCGGGATTTTATAAATAAAAAATTAAAGACTAGAGAATCTTGTTAATAACTTGAATCCAGCGCTATCTACCGGGTCAAAATTTTATCTGGAAAATATAAAACATAAAAAAGGAGGATACAATTTGGCTAAAACATTTTTCATATATATGGAGAATTATATGTTAAAAACGAGCCAAATCAGTCCATAAGTTCACCTGCTCCCCACACGAGTGAACTCTCAATCTCAAAATCAAGGTTTTGGTACGAATTTTTACTTAAATTGGCTTGACACAAAATTTTGCTTTTGCCCATAAAATTTTTTATTTAAAAAAGCAAAAAATTTCTAGTATAATTTTATTTACAATAGGGATGAATATAAAAGTTTTAGCTTTCTTGTTTACAAAAATTTATTTTTTTTATGTGCTGCCTAATAACAAACATGAATAGGTTTAAAATTTTCATATTTTGAAGACTTATTTAGTCTTATTGAAAAAAATTGAAAAAAATTAGCAAATCGGCGCTTTGCTAATTTTTGAACCAAAAATCGTCAAAATGACGATAAATCGTCAAATCTCGCAGCCCTGTGTGGAACGCAGGGAATGTTTCGTTATGCATGTGGAAGAGAGCTATTGTATAAAATAAAAAAAAAAAAATATTTTGTGAATTGTTCATTTTAATTATTTGTTATTCTAGGATATTGTGTATGTAATCTTATTGTCATAAAAATTAGTATTATGGTTATTTTATTGAACTGTTAATGGTTTTTGTCATAAAAAGTTTTTTAGTAAAATGTGTTTTTTATGAGTTTTTTTTTTTAAATACATTTTTCTTTAACCAATTTTAGCCAATGTTTAACTCAATTTTTTGATCGCAAAAAGTAAAAAAATCCTGATTAACCGCCGCTTAACATATTCTACAAATATTTTTAAATTTTCAAGTGGTCGTGGCACCATCATACAAAGATAGTCATCGTAAAGACTTGGAATTTTGGTTGCAACAATTCTTGAGTGTATCGGTTAGACGGGTAAATAGATTGGGGAGGGGTCAGTTTCATGTAGTCTGCAATTCTTTTTTGTTTTGTTATTTTCACAGTTTTTAGCTTGAAGTTGGCTGTAGGTGTACTTGTTTTTATATACAAAACATAAAAAGGAGAAGGGGAAACACAAAATAAAAATACAAAAATTGGAAAACTATAATTTCATAATCTGGACTAATGCAATTTCAAAGCAGAATCTTAAAAAATTGCAGCAACAAAAATTGCAAGTCTGGACGACGACTTAGCAATAGAAAACAAATCAAAACTTGAAAAATAGAACACGCGATTACTAATAAGCAGATGGCAGCACCAAAACAGCACGAAAAATATATACACCAACATAGCGATGTCAATACAAGCCAGACTCTACGATGAGCTATTTAAAGAACGATCCCAGTTAAGGTTTCCAAATTTTAAAAATATTGTAACATATTCAATACAAAACATATGTCAAAAAGTAGGTTAAATGGAAAATTGAGTGTGGAACCTTCCATACAAAGACAATTTAGCTGTCAATATACCTGGATAAGGATGAATGAAATTTTGTACAAATTGCTCCGTTATACACGAGATCTTTTTAAAAAAGTTTTATTTATCTTATTTCAAAACGAGTAGCAAATCGCACCGGGTTATGCTGGTATTTGTAAAAACATAATGAAACTTAAACTTTTGCTTCAAATTTTTGCAGAAATTGTTTTTGTCTGTGCAATTTTTCCGAGAGAGCAGGGAGTTTTCCCCTCATCAGAGATGGTATTGCGACCAATTAATAAAAGACCATCTGCTTCCCATGGGAACTTAATTAGGTATTTTACCGGTGTGGCACCGACTAGGGACGTACCAATTGTGCCGTGCCCTTAATGTCTACGCCTGTCCCATACCACCGTTGGGCGTCACAGAGCAGATGCCCAGTGGGTTCGGCTCCACCAAGACATAATGAGCATTACTGGGTTTCTGCCAGGACCATCCGAAAAAGATGGTAGTTGATCGCGTGGTGACCTGCTAGATAAGCCGCAAAAAATCGTAATTCCTGTTTATTGAGACCTTTCGTCCCTATTGTAATTCAGGGAAAGATCAGTTCATTTGACTGATGCATTCCAGGAAACGATAGCCAGTATCTCTTTTATTCTCTGAGAGCCCAGTCCTCGAAAAGAGGAAGTGGCCCAGCTTAGCCCACAAAAGGGCTAAAGACCCACCATTTGGGCGTTCGAACAAGCTCTGGCTAGTTCATCAGTCCCACCCAAGAGAGTGTCACTCTTATCCTAGCGCCTAGATCCTGCAGCCTTCCCCCTAGCATTTCGCCACAAGCCTCGAGGACAGTTTCCAAGAAGAGAAGGCTTTATTGTCCGCTTCGTTGTCACTGAATATTACAATGCTGTTGCCAACCATTCATTTGTCGAGAATGTAAGTGGAATAAGCTAGACCCATGGCTTTTGAGATACGCGTATTAGGTCCGAATACCCAAGCACCTTCTCCATGCTGTAATTTGAACCATCAGTATACCAGTGTTGACCTCGGTTCCTGTGGCAGATGTTTCCATAGTCCATGCTCCCCTAAGATTGTCTTGAAATTATTTATGAAGCAGAGTTCCATGATCTTAATGTCCGCTATCGAGCAGATTGATAGATCAGGATTGATAGCTTATTTCAATAAGCCATCATGTCCAAGGACACCATCTGCAAGTCCAGATGTTAGATGGATCCTATAGGATCCATGTAAGGATGTGTAGCGGTATTATATCCATTATGATTTCAAGTGATGCCGTAAGACACGTGCGCATCACCCCCATCTGGGAAACACAAACCATCCTTTGCAGCTTATTGCACATCCTGATTGCAGACACCTATTGGATCTTTGGCCACCATACCAAGGATCCATAGCTGATTATTGGGCTGACCATCATATAGTACAGCCATTTAATAATGCTGCGATCAACGCTCCAAATTCTCCCAAATCAGCATTTGCAGGCCCAAAAGACCCTAACTGCTTTCTTAAGGGTCTGATCCAGGTGGGAGTTCCAACTAAGCCGTCTACACAAAATTAGTCAAAGAAAAAGGTGAACATTACAAATGGATGCGCAAGCTTAAAAGTCTCGATACACTCGCACTTTCGATAAATATGTGTTAGGCATTTTTAAGAGAAAAAAAATTCGTTAATTCATTAGAGGACGAATGGTTTATTAGATCTATGCGATTTAAACCAGTATGAATATAATCATGGCTAATAAATCAGTAGGTGGTTTAGTTGAACTAAACTAAAATTTATATGTAGTTCAAACCCAACAGTTGTAAATCGGTGTACCATGTTTTGTATGTAATTTAAAAAGTAACATGTGACAGCACTACGACAAATATTATCAAGTTCATATGGTCTGCATTGGTAGCTTAAACGTCCAATTTTATGCGTTTAAAAATGGTTCATTTGTTTACTGATTTATAGATATGCTGGTTTAAATACATTTTAAACCAAAAAACGAAAAAAGATGCAACGATTACGCTGGCTGGGACACATCGGAAGAATGAACACGGATAATCCAGAATGAAAGACATTCGGCAATCTGTTTATATATATGAAGGAAACCTTAAACTGAAAACCCCTAAAAACCCCTGGTGAATCAAACCGCAGACAACGTACAAAAGATCAAAACACTTGGTAAACATTTTTTAAGCAGGCCGAGACCGACAACTGGTTGGAATGACATCTAAGTAAGTAATAAGATTATCTGTTGCCAGGCCCATTAATATTTTACAGAGTTTTAACTAAATATTTAGTGCGTAAAACTTGTTTTCTTCAAATCTTCCATATAGACACCCGAGTACCATGCCGAGCAATATAAGGTGTTTTTTAAGATATTGAATATTGAAAGTTTGTTATTAGAGTTTTTCAGACTCCTTTTTTTTGCATATTTTTGAGCATTAATCTTGGTTTTTTAAGCTTCTGTAAAAACATGATCTGCCTGATATTTTTGGATTAAACCTGCAAATAGATACCAGCAAGTATATATTCCGACATGTTGCATAAATGAAGTGAAGAAATGATTTTTGGGGAAAAGTTGCTTGTTTATTTTAAATAATTGATGATTAAAAAAAAAAAAAAACATATGTCATAATAACAAAAATACTTTTGTTCTGAAGAGCCGTTAAAAATTTTTGATCAAAAATATTTAAAATAAAAATAGATATTGGGAATTATTTATTTTTATACGCAACTTTATTATATTCAACATTTTTTATTTTTCGAATTTATTCCATGAGTTAAAAATATCGTGCTAACACAGATTCTTTTAAAAAAATACGATCTTAGCCAAGCAAAGACTGATGGTTCCTCGAAAGCAGTATTGTTAGTGAGAATACGAAGTGAAGTGCTTATACTTCTATGAAATATTACATGATTTTGGCTTGGAATTCCTCGCATAGAAGCTCTGCTTTAGAGATCTAAAATATGCTTATTTCACGCCTTGAAAGCGGACATGATTTACGTGAATGAAGAAAAAGAAAAAAATAAGCATTGGAAAAATTTTTATTTTAGCGTTTAAAAAACTCTTTGCAAATCCAAAATATTTTCTTTGGATTAAGAGGGTTATATGCATAAGTGGGTTATAGTTCTAGTATTTAGCACCGCATTTAAAGATTGCAGGATTATATGCCTTATCTTACAACACTGGAGAAGGCAGTCATTTAAAGAATCAAAAAGGAAGCGGTTTCCATGCAGTATACGCATTAGCTGCTTCCAAATCTTGAACTATTTTTGCTGGGTGATCTGATGACGATGCTTGCAGCACTAAGATGGGTCATTGTTATAATAAAAAGAATGACCAACTGCACATTCTTATCACAAGCGGTAAATTTGCAACGAATTAGAAAGAATTTTTTTTAAATAACAATCATGATATTGCGCACATTTTTGTATACTTACCTTAGAAATGGTGCTTTTTTAATTATTAAACTATTGAAGTAAATGAGCAATATATATTTATGTATCTCTTTGTTTTTTATGTAAGTTGTTTAAAAAACAATATATTTTTTTCATGATGTTCATTTAATTTATTTTTTATTTATTTATATTTTGTTTTCAACACCTCACTTGTGTGCAATTATTTTAAAAATGCTAAACATATTTCTTGTTTTAAGTATCTTGTAAATTACTTAATAACACCAAAGGGATTCTCATTGTGTTAAAACACATCCTTGCCCAAACACAATCTTTCATACACACATGCATTCATCACTTAATCGTACATAAATTTATAAACGAACTCGTCCTTATTCTCGTATGAGTCAGTGTTAAAGTGTGTAAGAGAAAAAAAGGTAAAACTCAAAAAGTCAAGGGTAATCACTTATTTTAAACGTTGCTTAAAATATATTTAACGATTTTTTTTTATATTTAATTTACAACAAATACTCTCTAGGTGAGTATGTGTGTGTGTGTATGGAAGGGTATGTGATGTTAACAAATACTTTATACATTACTAAGAGTATGTGTTTTAAGGTGCCGACGAGTATTTACATAAATACATGTAAAATTATACAAATGTACACCTTTTATCATTATAAGCCAGTGTAAGTTCTCACACTTGTTTGCTTCAGTTTAGTTCGGTTCGCTTGCCTGTTTAAAGTTCTTTCTGTTTTCTTGCTGTTTATTGGTTGTTGCTGGCTGGTTTGGTGGTTTGTAAAGTCTTATAGTCATCGTCATTCGTTGATGTAGTCAGGGCTTTCAGATGCGAATTCTGTGTTTGGCTACTTTTTAGCGATATTCGAAATGTTAGAGGCGATTACTTTGGCTATGTATAAAGTCCATTTTATTTTCTTGTTTTTACAGAAAATTTATGAAAACGGGTAAAGTTTTCCTTAACACAATTGAAGTTTTTTTTACTAATTCAATTCTTAAAGATGGAAAACTTATAATGTACCCAGATAATTATCTACAGGATCTAATATAAATAAAGTATTTATGTAGTTTCTTTAGATTTTAGACATTTTCCTTATCCGTAGCTTCCATATTTACAAATATATACCCAGTATGCGGTGCTTCGACGTTTATTGAAATTTCACCTTTAACTAAATCCACGTTAACGTGTTTAAATAACCAAATAAATGTTTGCCATTATATCCATACCACAATAGCGGAGAGGGTAGCATGCAGTTGTTCTTATGTTTGTTAAAGTGTTACAAACATAAGAACAATGTAAATATTGGTCCAAAACCCATCTCTTACTATATACCGATCAACTCAAAATTACTTTCTCAGTCCATCTAACGATGTCCGTCCGGCTGGCTGGCTGGCTGTCCATGTAAACTTTGTCTGCAAAGTACAGGTCGCAATTTTGAAGATAGTTTGATAAAATGACAGAAAGGTCCTAATTGGGACAAGGACGAAGTCTATTGAAAACAAGGCCAATCGTTTCATAATTTCACCTAGCCCCCATACGAGCTTCTTTCCGGTAGGGAAGGGCAAATTGAAAAAATATATCGATATATATCGTGTCGATATTTTTAAAGGGTAATCAAAAAATATCGATATATCGATGTATGGAACGTATTAAGCTGAAATTATTACCAAATTTCCATACATAGGTACAAACATATTACATGTAATTCCATTCTAACTTTTTATTGTTTTTTTAATTTCAAATTAACTGCCTGTTCCTCGATTTTGAACGAAACTTTCATTCGATTAACTTTTATTTAAAACAAAAACCAGTTTTAAAATATAGTTTTTAAGGTAAGTGCGAACGAAGTTTTCGTTTGGAATCGAGGGACCGGCAGTTAATTCTACAATAAAAAATATTTAATAAAAAAGTAAAGAATACAAAATAATTTTTATTTATTCGCCATATGAAATCTAAAAAAAAATTAATTGGAATAATATAATGCCGGACTATATACTGCCGGCAAACTAGTCTTGTGACACTTACTATACAAGTAAACTGTGCAATATTTAATTTTTAATATATAAGATGCTCATACAAAACAATTTTTTTTTTATTAACATTCCAACTTTAATGAATCTATTGCTGCTACTACGCCATAATTAAGGCTATTCTTTGCATAATTCTAGGAACCCTTTCCGGAATATTTTTTCCGCGCTTTTTTTTTTTTGCTGTCATCTCTTAAAAAACTGAATGATACAAAACTGAACTGTGTAATCTATGAAAATGAACAATGAAAAGCGCCGTTATTTTCTTAATATTAGTTAAAAAACATATGATGCAATTCTTAAAAAACAACAGTATTGAAAACAGTTGATCAACGGTTAAAATTTTGAGTTTTATTATAAAGAGATCTTAAAAATATCGAATTCGATAGTTGTAGATAAATATCGATGTATCGATATATGGGTATTTTTGATATCGGCGATATATATCGATTATAAATTTTTTAAATATTGATATTTTGATATATCGATACTTATTGTCCATCCCTACTTTCCGGATCAATGTGCCCATTAACCATCTTATTATGTTGGTTCTAAGATTTATTTTGGTCCAAACTAATTTTATTGCAATCAAAATCATCTTTCCAAATTTTAAATACTACCAGAACAAGGCTTTTAATGCCATTACTTCCTTGTAAATGTTAGTATTATTATAAAAGTGGCAACAATGACAAAATGTTTTGTAGGTGCGTCCAAAATTAACCATTGGTCCCACATAAGCCCCCTTTCTAAAGACAAAAATCTAAATCTAAATAGTATAATATATGGCATAGAATACTTTAATTTGAATCTTCAAACCTCGTACACAATGCTATCAACATTTTAACTGGTGTACATAATAGAGCAACAATTTTTTTTTGTAGCCACACACATTTTCAGTTTAAGCCTAGTACTCTTTTCCAATTTGTGAAATATGTTCAGCAACATCTATTATTTCATGCGAAAAATTTGGCATGTATCAATGTAGCCTATCTCGCGAGTATGCACAATTTGACGTTTTTAATCTTTCAAAGTATGCGACATTGCTTTGCGTATGTTAACAAAACCCGCATGCTTTTTCCTAAAAAGAATTTTTTAAATAACAAATTAAGTAATAATGAAAGTAAATATGGATAAAAAATTATAACGGGTTGCGTTATTTATGTTTTTCCGTTCTCATTTTAATATTAAGTGAAAACTTTTTTCATTTGCTTAAAATTCCACCTGAAATAAGTGCAGCTTATATTATTTCGCAGTTATAAAAAAAAGTTGCCAGAAACATTTCGTAACTTTTTCATAAATTGAACAGAGCACAACTCTATCAACATAATTTTATGGAAATTTCGCACAAGTTTTATTCATTTGTTGAACAGAGTACCAGGCTTTAGCCTCGTACACAATGCTAGCAACAATTTTGTTGTTTCTTCTATCTTATTTCTTCCCAAAGTATTTCATATCTTTTGCTTTCATTTTTCGAACAAAAATGTAACAAAATTTTTTTTAAAAAGTTGAGTCTACTTCAGCACCAATTTTTATGACAATTGGGGGATTCACAAGGTATCATAAAGTCATATGTCTTAAAATAATAACATGAAAAAATACGACTGTTGTGAGCAACCCCTCATAATTTAATGTGCTATTAATTACGACAGCACAATAACTATAGCAAGCAACGTTCTATTTATTTAAGACACTTTTTGTTTACATACCAACAACAATATTTTTAAACCATTGTAAAATGTTAGAACATTATGACAATAAACCATGATAGCGAAGCTTTTTGCTTGTCTGCAGGAGACCAGAGGCTCTGGCGGGAATCGAACCCGCAACACCGGTACTGATAGACTAGCTCACTACCAGCTAGCCTACCGGGGCACCCTAAGTTTATAATAAATTTATTTAGTTTTGAATGAAAATTTCAACAAAATGTTTTTAAAAATAATAATAAATATGTATGAAAATTTGTATGAAAATGTATATAACGTTTACGATAATTTTATTTAGTTCTGAATGAAAATTTTAACAAAATGTTTTAAAAAAATGATAATCAATACGTAATATTGTTGTGGACAAAATTTGCAATCGGTTTCTTAATGGAAAATGTGTGTGGTTGTGAAAAAAATTGTTGCTCTATTATAAACACCAGTGAAAATGTTGCTGCCTATTGTGTACGAGGCTTTAATAAGCCGTTTGCAAATTTTGCCCAGAACAATTAGTCAATTCACAAGGTATCCTAACATGTCATATTGTCAAAATGACCTAATATTTCACAATGGTTTAAAAATATTGTTGTACGGCTCAGCCGCTCAGCGCTGGACTTTTCTGATTAATTACGACAGCACAATAAACACAGCAAGCAACGTTCTATTTATTTAAGACACTTTTTGTTAACAAACCAACAACAATATTTTTAAACCATTGTGAAATATTAGGACATTTTGACAATATGACATGTTAGGATACCTTGTGAATTGACTAAATATTACGTATTGATTATTATTTTTTAAAACCTTTTGTTAAAATTTTCATTCAAAACTAAATATAATTATTATAAACGTCAAATACATTTTCATACAATTTGTTGCTGAAGTAGAAATTGACTCAACTTTAAAAAAAAACTTTAGTTAAGGGAAGGAAAAAGATATAAGAAAAAAATAATTTGCTGCTAGCATTGTGTACGAGGCTTAAACTCAATTAAATAATTTTGTTCTAATTGCCCCTGCGACAAAAAAATGGGTCGGGATAGACCGTCAATACTTTCTTACTTGTTTTTCAATTTATTTAGAATCCTGAAAGAGGACTATGTTAAGAACATTTTAATAGTGATTACAGATTTTAATAATGCAGAACTACTTTTGTATACCTTTTCTTATAAAACTCCGATCAAACGGAAACCCTAATTGTACGACAACATTTTAACTCTTCTTCAGGTGTTGAGATATTTAATGAACAACTACAAATATATTTAAGGTGGTTCTGTATTTGTTGTATTTTCAAATAGGGAGCACACTATCAGATAAATGTCGTGGTACTTAGAAACAATACCGTTACATTTTTTATTTCGTTGTAGAGAACCCTTTTTCAGACGTACCTTTTTTTTGTTTCTTTGCTTTAAACTTAATCACATAATAAATGTTTACGCATTACTTAATTTATGGTTATTTCAAAAAATAATGCTGAAAACAGAAAAATAATAGAAAGGGAAATGTTAGAAAGAGTTTTGTTTTAACAAAAGGAAATTACCAAATAAATGGATGTTGTTTAAGAATTTACAAAAAAAGAAAAATTTGTGTTTTAAAATTAAATAAGATTAAAAAAAGTAAAAAATTAAAAAGCAAAAAAATATTAATTAAAATTCTTTTTTTAAAAATGTATTAAATTATGTTAAAGAAAAAAGTGATTTTAACCTATCAATGTGTTTGTTTATATTTGTGGGGTAGATTAATTAAAAGGATTCTTGCGAAGAATGAAGTTGTTTATAATAGGGCTGTGGAGTCGTCCGAATAAAGTACTCACTCCGACTCCTAATCCAAACCCTGAAATTTTTTAAGTGCAAATCAGACTCACGACTCCGACTCCGACTCCTACTCTAGTCTTGATGCTACGTGTATATGAGACTGGTCCTTATTTGACTTTAAGCTCTTTTTATACCCTCCACCGCTAGTGGTGAATGAGGGTATACAATGGGGTATTCATCAATTACTCCCCGATTAACTGCTCGGTTAATTTAAAATTGCATATTTTTTATTAACGATTTAACCGATTAATTTCAGTCGATTAACCGATTAACCAATGTAACAACATTTTTAACCTTTTTGTAGTATTATTACATATTTTTTTTGTGTTTTTGATTAATTGTTTTGTCTTATATACAGAAGGTGCGTGTTCAGAATATATTTTTTATATTTTTTATATTTTTTATATACAAACAAAGAAGGTGTTAAGTGATCTTCATTTTAAATACAAAAGTGTTTGCTGCCAACAGCCTTTTGTTTCGCGTACTTTTATATGTATGCGTTTAGTTTTTTGTTTCTTCTTATATCTTCTCATATCAATCTTTTAACAGCAATAACCGAAGTAATGCGAAGTGTGAAACATTTAAAAAAATTAAAACAGGACAATCCAGGAAGAGGACTGAGAAATTAGATATTCTGTATTATAGGTTGCTTTTGATTTCTCGGACATCTACGATAAATGAAAGAATGTTTTCAAAGTCAAGTTTAATCAAAACTAAACAAAATAAACGCTGAAATCCTAAACATTTAAGCCAAATTATTTGTTTTATTTTATAAGATTTTCTTAAACTATTGAAATAACTAATAAAACGATCTTACAGTTTATTGCTTAATCAATACATAATATGTATTAATTAAAAAAATTTATTACATATATATTAATTATTCTTTTGTTTGCTCGTTTTAGTTCAAGAATTGTTATGTTTGCGGTGTTTTTGGGTTTTTTTTACTAACAAGCTCCAAGTATCAAATAATTTATTCATTTTTATATATTGAAATTACTTAATTTATAAAAAAACTGTATTAATCGGTTAACCGATCAATAACAAAATTAACCGATTATTAACCGATTAAACCAAAACCTCGGTTAATTAATCGAGCGATTAACCAATTAAAGCAAAAGCCCGATTAAATGAATACGCTAGTATACAAAGACACCATAAAGTATATATTTAGGCTCCTTGAGTAATCCTAAGTCAATTTAGCCATGTGCGTTTGTCTGTCCATCTGTTGAAAACACGCTCACTTTCAAAAAACTCAAAAGATAAGAACAATGTTGGTGTCAAGTTGCTTCTAGTTATCCTAAGCAGTTTGAGATTGAAGTCCAGCAACATCCGATCAGTAGGATCAGAGTTATAAATCAAAATATAGAACCACCACCTTAAAAAATTACAACTTTGTTACAAAAACTAACATTAAAGGTGGCATAATGCACAAACTCCTTCTATATGACTAGAAACTAGAAACTGTCTAAAACCGTAATAAGTATTGCTATCATATTAAATGTGATACGTACATAGGCTCCATATAAAACCTACCACCGGAAAGTAGTTTATTACGCCTAAAACCGTAATAAATAACGGTGTCATAATAAAATGTGGTACGTCGCTGTTTTATAGGACTAGACATCAATTTGGTGAAGATCGGTTCATAATTTACGCCAGGCCGCATAACAACTCTCGGAAAACAGTTTAGTATGTTAAAATACGTACTAAATAATGCTATTATAATACAATTTGGTAAGTAAAAGATTTATAAAACTAAAAATCACACTATAAAATTTCGTGAAGCTCGATCCATAACTAACCATATAATGTCCAATATTATGCTCACTAGGCAGATCAAACGGTTATTACTCGACCGGTTTTACCGGCTATTTTAGTTAAGCCCAAGTCAGTTATTTTAAAATGTCCATTTTTCGAATATAAAATAAACTGGTTATTTTGGTATAATAAACCGGTTGTTTTAATAATGTGCAATTTATATACATTTTTCTTACTCTTATCGTAGATTTAACCGTAATTTAAGTATTTTTCAAATTGAATATTGGGCAAACTTAAACTTTTTATGAAGAATGTCAAAACAAAATGTAACAAAAGTCAAAAAACATAATTAACAATGTAAAAAAACCAAAAACTTTTCAAAATACTTCAAAAACGTTTGCGGTTAAAAGGTAAATAGCAATTTGTGCGAGAGTATTCTAAATATTAAATATATTTTTATATAGATGTTATCTCTAGACACATTTCGAAAGGGATTAAAAAGACAAAGTTAGGGGCTTGAAGTGCCCTAAAATGATACGTTGCAAAGGGTTTTCCACGTCACGATTTGTTAATCACCTTTAATTAGTCAACATGCTTGACATTAATGTGCTCCAAATAAAACTTAACGCCGTGCGGAGTACTTCTTAAGAGTCGACAAATAATACTTTACTTAAATACGCTGCCAAAAATGAATCATTGGGTGAAATATTAACCCGTTGTGTTGCCTGTGTTAAGGCACTTAAGTAGTTCTAGCATTTCTTCATGTCTAAAACGGAGAATGACAACAAGTACCCATAAGAAAAATATACAAAGGTATTTACCCACGCTTTTCGTAATTGTGTATGCACATACTTATAGCACGAATAATAACAACAGCTATGGTTATGCGTTGCAAAATGCATATGTATTACTTATACTTATGCACGGCAATATTGCACGGAACCTCATTCAGTAAACTTTAATAAATGAATATTATGCAGATATTATTCAATAACTATGAATGAGTTTTGGTTTTCTGACATGCATATAAAATATCTATATGTATAAGAATATATACACTGAGTACCTCCAGTATTTTTGGCACTACTGCGTTAATATGAAACCCATTTTTTTGTATGAACTGTGTAAACAAAAATGTGCTTTGATCACTAAGCAGGCATGGGACTATGAATATATTTTTTATTTTACATAAAAAAATAATTATAAATACATAATAACCATATCTTCCGGCTCGTGTCACATCTCTATGCTATGAGCGTGTGATAGCGACAAGTGCAAAAAATTATATATTTTTGCTTGTAAGAATACTGTACACATCCGCATAATTTTTTGCATTTGTCGCAGTCACACGCATATACCATAGAGAGGTGACACGAGACGGAATTTATCGTTTCTATTGTATTGATAGTATTGATTTGTATATTGTACTAATAACAAAAAATGTCACTGTCACTCAATATATTTATATATATACTTATAGTGTTTGCTTAAGGAACGGCATGTTTTTTAAAACAGACTTGTCAATTTTTCAAGTCACGTGTAATTGTGCATATCTGTCAAAATTACTGTTTAATTACTGATATAAAAATCTAAAGTTTTATATGTGTTTGTATGTATGTATGTACATAATTTATATTAAGTGGTGAAATGAACATGCATTTATCGGTATAAGAAAATATTAACTTGAGACGGCTAACGATTGCGTCAATAGTGGACCGCCGCTACCGGTTTCTATGTGCTATTTATTTTTTAACTTTAATTAAAATAAGTTAAATAGTTTTGGAGGAGCAGAAATTGCCCCTGCCGCCCCTCGTGGTCCTGGTTTACAAAAATGCATATCTACTGTGTCCATATAAATAAAGATCTTTCTATGTTTTAACTTTCATTAAAATATGTTAGATAGTTTCGGAGATGCAGTTATTGCCCCCTACCGCCCTTCGCGGTCTAAATTGTCAATACTTTTTTTAAGCCATTAGTGAAAGTACCCCTTTTCAATGCATTTATTGGTTTATAAATGGGTTGAGTGGTTCTCGAGCTATAAAAACAAAAATCATACCGCCTAAGTTAAATCTTTAAATCACATTTTTTGCTGGATAAAAATAGAAAATAGAAACTCTGCCTAATTCCAAAATTTTTAAAATTGCATTTGCCATCTCTGCGACTGTCTACGTACTCTGTGTATATTTACATTATACATACATAGGTAAAAATACATACTTATTTATTCTTATGGGTATTGCAGTTATCCATTACAAGTTTTATTTAAACCTGCAAACTTATACCACTATTAAATAATTGTGATCCCAATTGCGCTTCAAATTACCGTGGCTTATCAGTTATATATACCCTGTGCAAAATCTTAAACAACATAATTTTAAATCGCATAACAAATTTAATCGAAAAATATTCCATATTAAACGAGTATCAAGCCGGGTTCAGAAAAAATTACTCAACTGTTGATAACGTCTTCAATCTGACAAATATTGTACACTTTAACAAAATAAATAGTAAAACCACATTCGCATTTTTTGTGTACTTTTCCTGTGCTTTCGATATGATTCCCAGAAATTTGCTTTTTTATAAATTATCAAGTATGGGATTATCGTCAAAGATTGTTCGTATTCTACAGCTTACATATGAAAATATGTTTTCTGTATCTTTTAAAGTTAATGATGGCGTTAAGCAAGGGTGCATACTAAGTCCAATTCTGTTTGCATTATGTCTTAATGATTTAGCTGAATTCCTTCCTGACGGTGTAAACGTTGACGACATTGCTGTTAAAATTCTTCTTTACCTAGATGACATTGTCATTTTGGCCGATTCCCCAAGTGTACTGCAGACCATGATTGATGCTCTTCTTTCTTACTGCTTGATGTGGTATCTAAAGGTTAATTTGGGAAAGTCAAAGATAGTTGTTTTTCGTAGTAGTGTACGAATATCCAATAATATGAAGTGGAATTTTGGAGAATATAATATAGAAATTGTCGATAACTACCGTTATTTGGGAATGGATATCAATTTTAACTTATCTTTTACAAAGCACTTAGGAAATAAATTAACAACATCGAAAATGGCGATTGCATCAACATGGTTAAAATATATAAATCATCCTAAGATATCGAACAAAAATAAACTTAAAATATTCATCGCTGCTTCCCGATCTATAATGTTTTACGGTGCTCAAATTTGGAGTTTTAAAAAATATATGTTACTTTTCCCAAATAATACGCCTAACTACATGCTCTATCTAGAAACTGGTCTAAACTCCTTGTATACTGATACCTTAAAGCTGCATTTTTCTTACGTCAATAGAGTTCTACGACTGCCTGAACATAGATTACCACGAATATTAGCTGAAAAATTATTACAATGAAAACTTTTTGGGCTGTGGAGTGGGTAAATATATGTGAAAAAATTCAATATGTTCCTGAAAATACAAATAAACCCCTGTGTGAATACTGACAGCCAATACTTGGAGGTTTAATAACAACGGAAAGCGAAGATACCATATTTTATAAGTTCTTGAATTTTGTGCTGACATTCCTCTTATAATGCCGGAATAGCAGTCTTCGATATTGAGCTCCAACTTGTCAGCTGATAGTATGCGTTTCAAGCAGCAACAAAAGATTGAAATCCATAATCTTGAACTACGCTAAATGGTTGAAAATTAAATTTAAAAGGGGTTTCTTGCCAATCTCACAGGCAGTCTTTTTTGTAATTTTGTGGACACTTCGTCGTCGAATATTAAATTTACATTCAAGGTAAAATTAACAAAACTCAAGTAGACTACTTTACAGTGTAGGAGATTATTAATATTCAAAATTAATTTTAATAAGATTTTTGTTTAATAAACAAAGTATTCTCAACTTTTGCGGATATAATTTCGCAAGCAGACCTGCAGTAAAAAACATTCTCTCAGATGTGATTGAACTCATTTGACAACTTAAGTATTTCTGCGCCATGTTCTTAAGTTTTGGGTATAAATAATTATAAGATCTATGGTATATCGAGACTTTTTATTTAGCTGAACCACAGCGTAGGATGGACAGAGGATCATTCTTCTCCCAATTTTCTTTTAAGATTTTCACACGCGCTCCAAAGGTTATATTTTGTAGACTTTTACTAGGTGTAGGGGTGACCTTGTCTTCAATTCTGTCGGAATGTAGAGTCATGTTGAGAAGCTCAATAAGACGTTTTTTCGATCTATTGTCTTTGAAATGTTTTAGCTTTGTATTGAAGGTAGAGAATTGAAGATAAAACATATATTTCATTATTCTCTCAATACTCAATTCTTTCATTTATTTTTACAAAAATCATTAAAATTTAGCAAAAAATTCTTAAAACGTACCATTACATACAAGATTTATCAATGGGGGAACGTTTTACCATTACGATGCAAAGCAAAAGGGATGATGCTGCAGGTCCACCCCAAGCATTCAATGCATTTATGCATCAGTCCACAAAGTCGTAGTGTAAAATTGTATTGACAAGTTACACATTAAACTCGTTAAATACATATACGTATCGAAAGCATGAAGTAGGATAACTTTCTACTTTATCATGCGTCTTGAAAAAGAAAAACGCGTGGTTTGGACCGACCTCCAGCTTAAGAATTAAAAGAAACAATTTATTATTCTGTTTGATTTTTTCAAAATTAAATTGTTTTTTCAAAAAAAACTATAAAAAAATTATCGGCGTATCGACAGCAATATGTCGCCGATACCGATATATCGGCAAATGTGAAGTATCGTCGATATATCAGTATCGGTATTCGTTACGTCCCTAATAATAATACCCCCGAAAATTGACGCATTGCAGGTAGACCAAACAATCATTCAGACCGTAAAACGAAATATTGCACATTTTTACGATCTGAATCAAGCATTTTCTGAAAGGTCTCGAAAAATGTAAAAATATTGGTACGAAAATATGCAAAAAGTTCAAGGATCACAGCCGTGTGTTATGAAAAGTGCCATTTAATAGCGAATTTAATATGAAGAAAGAATTCGATAAATAAATGCATTCTTTAAATAGGATGTCACCATGAAAAAACCAGATTGCGCATAGCGCATATCCGTTATTTTTTTTTGTATGATGGAAAAATACAATTTGAGTATTTGCATTTGTATATGTCTTACATTTTTCACAACAAAAACTCATTTGAGTTCTATGCTGACGTAGATGCGCAGTGGAAAATTTTTTTGTACGGCTGAGTGCGCAATCTTGTTTTTATTTATTTTATTCATGCAGTATCACGATGTTGTAGACTTTATTGGGATACTGCATTTTATTTATTATTACACTAACTCTTAAATGTAGTTTGATGGCCTGTCTTTGATGTGTGTGGCTGCGCTAACCAGAATTCATAATTCATATTTTACGGCAAAAATTTTAATTTTATTGATTATTACACCAACTCTTAAATTAAGTTTGATGGCCGTGCTTGGCAAAACAAAATCTTACCAACACGTAAATTTGATGAAACACTTTGATGTGTGGCCATGTCGCTTTAAACATGAACATTAACTGCCAGGCCCACAATGTCGACAAGAACATTTCTTTCGCATTTTTATATTGAAAACAATAATAAAAAATTTAAATTTGTTTTTGTTTTCAATATAAATATAAGAACGAAATCTTCTTGTCGACATTGTGGGCCAGGCAGTAAATATTATTTTATATATTTTTTCAAAAATTAAAAAAAAAAATAATTATAATTTCCGTCAATAGAAGGAAAATTCGAATTCAATATAGCATTTAGATCCTTAAATAGAATTCTGAATTTTTTTAATTTTACGTTTTTTTTTTTAATTTAAAATTAAGTTTGTCTGCAATTTAAAAAACACTGAGACATGAGTGTGAGTGTGAAGGAAAATGTTTTCAATTTAAATTCCCATCAATCTTAATGGTATGTTGTGCATTACATTTTATTGTATTTAATTTAATATTATTCTATTTTCTTATTCAAGTTTTTTTTATTTACATTTGTAAGAATTTCAAAAATGTGCTAAAGGAAGAAAATTAGAGAGCATGCATTTTTGTTTATTTTGTATTTCAATGTCAACCCAAAACAATAGAATTTCTGTGACACTTTGGTTTTGTAAGGGTTTTTAATAAAATTTCATTGAAGAAAAAGAAGGGAACAACATTTGCTGAAATTAAAACAGAAAAATATTTAATCTAAAACATAAGCATCCTGCCAGTCTTTGTATTTTTCTTCGATATGAAAATATTTAATATTGAAAGCAAAAAATTCAAGTTGTTGAGTGTATTTGCATTAAAATGGGCCAGATTTCTGACCCACTAACAAATTTTCTGGTCATTGTTTATTAATTTCGACTTCAGAATTATGGCTTTATAAAAGGTTTTTGTTTATTTTCTTGTCGTACTTTTTGCATATTGCACCAAATTCCCTTAATGACTATCAACAAAGAAGTTGAGTTTTGAATTTTTATTAAGAATACCCACAATTTTGTAAAAGAAATATCTAACAAAAACATCATATAAACTAGATGCTTTGTTAAGTTTTCTGGAAAATGAAACTGCAGTCAGTCTACATTTGCTCCACCTTTGTCTACCCCCTCAAGTTCATTGTTAGTTTTCAACTGTTTTTTTTTTTCGTTTTTTATGGACAAACAAATTTCCCTGGTTTGTCTTTCTGCTATTGGCTATTTTTTTTTTTGCTTTTTAATTTTTATTTGGTCACCAGGTTCCAGTGAAATTGTGCAGAGGTCCCTCAATTCATTATTTTTCAAACATTTAAATTATATTTTTTTACGCGATTTTTTTAAAAGCTGTTTTTTTATTTGTTCTCTTTTGCAAAAAAGGGGTCATTCAATTGTTCTTTTGTTGGAAGTTACTTAAATCATTTGATTGTTATTTTTATTCTTGTTGTATTTTTTTTCCTCAGTATCTCTTCACTTTATTCCCGACAATTGCATGTTGTTGACTTTATAAACGTTCCATTTTATTTTGGCCACTTTCTGTAATAAAAATGAAAAATAACAACAAGAACTAAAATGTTTTAAATTTCTTCCATCTGCAGTTGAGAGTTAAATTCCCTACTTTTCTCTTTGTTATTGTAACAACGTTGAGTTTCCTTTTCTTGTTTCTTTTGTCTCATTCAAAAAAAAAAATATAAGAGCATATTTAAACTGTTTTGCGTAAGAAAGGGAAGGTTAACTGATGGTCATAGTTGGAGCTATTTATAGGATCCCAGCGTAGGTTTACTAGTTTTTGTAGGGTTGAAAGGTTGGTGCGAAGTCGTGTAGATTGACCCTTACCCAGGTCCATTATGACGTCTTAGCTAATAAAAAAGACTAAGAAGAAAAGAGAGAAGGAAACTTAGACGGAAAGCAGGAGAAATAGTGGAAGATAATATTGGTCCAGCCTTACTAAATAAGTGGTCAATATATATACCCAGTCCCATACCACCTGTTGTACAGATAGGTCATGCCCATTAAAAATTCCACCAGATTCACGAGCCCACAGCCCGAGATATCTCCCAATCTGCATATAAACCTACTAGCCAGTCATCTCAGCCTACTGTTCTGTAGCCTATGAAGTAACACAAAATGTGCTCAACTGTCTCCGTCTTCTTTGTATAAATCCATTGAGTCAGATCCCACTATCACTGCCATCCTGCCCATCATGCAATGGCCCGTGATATAACATATCATGATTCTAACGCATACCTTGCTCCTGCATAGTGAGGAGCTACAATCGATCTTCCTTAGCACATGCCATAACGTCCGTTATACCCTACAATCCGTTATATTTCTCCAGGCTCGATTTGTCCCGTTTATAACATATTCCCTAATCCTGCAAAAATAAAAGGCTATTGGAGGTATACATGTCTCCACACACACAGGATTCTCCATTTTCAAGCCCAGTCTCACCAACTCATCCGAAAATTTATTACCGGTTGCTGGTATCTCATACCCAGCATATCATAACTACATACTCCCCTAGGATTTCCCTTAGAGCTCTTCTACAATCATCCAACTATCCTGGAGTTCACAAAACAGTCCATTAAAGCCATAAGTGGGTCGTGGCTGTCCACATGTATGGCCCCTAGCAATGTTACTTACCCCCTATCAGTTCTACGGCCTTAAAGATCCTTAGAACCTCCGCCTCAGGAAGCTTTTTTAACCTTCTAATATTAAGATCTTCAAGGCAGACCCATGCAGAGGTGCTCCTCATCTTTGAGCCCTCAGTAAAAAATGGAGATCTCTCATACAATCTGCCCTGTCTTGACCAGCTATCCTTAGACGGATATTAACTGATTTTTTTTTTGGAATATGAACTGATGAAATATTTCTATATATCCCCTAGTATTGTTTATGATTTTCATCCTTTATAAGATTGTTGTGTAGAAAACTTCTGAAATTAAAGATGGTAAGGTACTCCTTCTGTTTAACAGTGACAAACCTAATATGGAATTAAATGTCTTCGTCAGTAAATAATTTTACAGAATATGGAGCTTAAAAAAATTTACAGGTCGCTAGCACAGACAATTTCGGTAAGCCTGTTATTTTAAAAGTCAGGAATTTAAATTTTCCCCGCATTCGCCAAATAAAGCAGGTGAGAGTATTTGAAAGAACATGTGTAAGTGAATAAGCCACAGAGCATACGTTCACTTTAAACTAGCTTTCGGGAAGAAATAGCGGCATGAAACGGAAAATAGGGAAACTGAAATTTGGCGGCACATACTCAACGTCTAATTTCAGACTAGACTATTCAAACTCTTTCATCTCTTTTTATATCCTTCAATGAAGGTAAAAGGGTATTATTACTTGGTCATTCCGTCGGAAACTTCTACAATAAAAGTTCTAGCCCCTAAATAGTACATATATCACGTATCTTAATGACCAGCTAAATTGATTTAACGATGTTCGTCTCTCTGTCCGTCCGTGTGTATGTTGAAATAAACTTTCCGAAGATCCTAGAAATGATGGGGACTAGATTGTTATATATTTATGAAACATAAATATACATCGTTAAAGTTTAATATTGAAATTCAGAGAGATCGGCCCATCAATGACTGAGATATAAGCAAAAAACAGTGATGCCTCTAATTTACCTATAAATCCCTTGTTGCTGTTTTTTTATTTCTTTTTTTTTTTTTTTTGTCAAGAGCCAAAGTTTCTAAATTTAGTACAAGCATCGTGGTAAGCAAAATAAAACCTTTCTTAGAAAAATTGTTAAGATTGGAGAATAAGGCGTGGTACTTCCAATACAAGGAAATTTTAAATTTCTGTATATTTGGAGAATGGCAGGAGCTAAAGTTTCCAAATAAGGTAAAACTTCTCGTTTAGGAAAACACAACATCCCAGAAAATGTGGGCGGGAGTGGAGAAGTGGATGTGGCACAAAATAGATTTATTTATATGTCAAGAATCGTATTTATATTACTTTCTGTTCTTATCGTACCATCAGAATATAGCACTCTTAGGCTTTTAGACTCTGAGTTGATATGAAAACTGAGTTTGTATATAAAATTTTGACGGAACACCTAAGTTTTGCTTAAAAGGTTGGCCTTTAATGAAATATTAAAAAAAATCACATTTCGCCTTAAAAATCCGAGCTTCGGAGTATGTTAAACTAAGTTTAAACTTAATGCGTATCTGAAATACCCGACCTTTCTTGTTAATTCTGCTATTGAATTAAAATTAACTTTTTAGATTTAATAAAAAAATAATGGCACTAAAGATTGTGTTTTCAGATTAAAAATATGTCTATTTTAATTAGGCATTTCAGAAAGTATTTTATTGTATCATCCCAATAAAAAAATTCTTTTTCGCGAAGCACTAATAGTAAATTTTAAAAACTAAGCGCACATTGATGCGCTACGCAATAAGACATACATATATTTAGTTAGGTAAGTGAACAAATTCTTAACAAATTAAAGAAAAAATATATCACATATGAAGAGCCACGACATTCGCTTACTACGAGGCAGGTTTGTAAGGGAGCATATATAAGAATCACGGTAACAAATAATTCAGTATACAAAGGTGATCGTAACATTCACCGATTTTGATATGTGCTGAATAGAGTGCCTTCCGTGTCAAAAATTTATTGCTTCGAAGTGGGAAATCGCAATATAAAATTCATGTCTTCCGTGATGCTTACCTTTTTTAGAAGTTTGAACTAGCTTGAGTAAAATATCATGATTATCAGGAGGTTAGTTTGTATTGGACCCATGGTAAATTATGGACTAATCATCCCAAAATACTGAAGACTGATTTCTGGTATTAAGAATAATAAATTAGAATAAATTTAAATAATATTTAAATACAACAGTGAAATTAGTTTTAGCGTTTACAGTAAATTTCAAAGGGCTGCTTAAATGGGATCTAAGTCAAATAATTGACCGTATATCACTTAATTGCATGATATTTTTCTGGCCATATAGTTCTAAGTTGGAAGAAATTTTGCAGCAATATTCTTAACAATTCCGAACAAACTAAAAAAAAAATATAACATTTGAAGAGCCAAGACATTCCCTTACTACGAAGCAGATTTGTAAGGGAGCATATAACAGAATAACGTTACAAAAAATTCAGTGTGTAAAGTTAATCGTTTCATTCACCGATTTATATACATACATACATATGTGCTGAATACAGCGCCTTCTGTGTCACAAATTCATTGCTTCGAAGTGGGAACTCTTTAAATAAAATTCATCTCTCCCATGATCGATATAGTAAGCGAAATATTTAAGTTTTTCCCTTACAAGCCCGCTTCGTTTGAAGCTCCATTTTTTATTGGGATATTGAATGTATTTGCTTTAATTTTATGAATGTCATATTTTTCATACTAAAATATATGACAATACAAATGTGTTATCTTTGTAAGTACATATTTTCAGTTTGCTATTCTTTAGTTGGTTTTTGTTTACAATTTAAGTTAATATTTATTATTATTTACGCAATATATAATTGAAACAAAGCCGCGAATTACGTTGTGAAAACTGGTTTTTTGCTGATTACTATTAACATTACTCTGTTACACTGTTTAAACATCAAATTGCCCAAAATTAATCATCCTAACGCCGTCAAAATGCGATACAAAGAGTCAGGCAGTGGAAGAAAGAACATTGTTAGTTTCTAACAAAATTATAAAAGCGAAATGGTTAAAAGTGTTAAAAGCCGCTTGCGTAGTGGAAAAACGTTTTAACTGACATCGCGATTGTGGATATGAAACGTTTTTCCACTAATTACAGTTTAAAAATTATAACTGACATCGCGATTGTGGATATGAAACGTTTTTCCACTAATTACAGTTTAAAAATTAAGTTTACTATATTACAGTTTACAATAATTTAGCATGTAATTTAAAATTTAATTTTTCTTGATATTTTGCATAAGATGTTTAATTGTCATTATTTTTGATATTTTAAAAAAAATAATCCTGCCTGTTAAAAACGTTTTTTTTTGCTCGCCTGAAAAATTATTATTTTGTTACTTACAACGTTATTCGCGGCTGTGCTTCAATTATTATTAGCCAGTTCACAAGATGTTCAAATATGCTAAGTACTAAAATACTTTTCTAGGCTAAATAGTACTTTTTTGAACAGCCTGCTGCATTAAGCGACAATTTTTATTAAATTAAATGAACAATGTTACTAAAGATAATACAAGTTCATACTATCAGGTATACAAATTCAAGCTGCAATTTCTAATTAAGATTTAGAGAATTTTTTGCTAATGACAAAAATTAAATAATTTGATTGTCCTTAATATGATTAAACATTTATAAAATAAATAATTTGTTTAAGCTCGAGATCTGCTTATTATTCTTTTAATTTGAAGATATCATCCAAAGGATGTCTTAATATTTAAAAAAAAAAAATTTAAAGAATGAAAAACAGACCTCGAGATTGAACAAATTATTTATTTTTAAAAATTATAATAAAAAGGGGGAATTATTAAAAATAATTGGTTTTGTGGTTATTTTATTGAACTGTTAATGGTTTTTAATCCAATTTTTGATATTTTAATCCGGCTTAACCTGTCCGTGAAAACCTGGGTTCAATTCCCAGCTCAGTCGAGAATGAAAAATTATCAATTAATTTTAATTCATTTAATTCCTTCATAAAAATAATTTAATGAAAATTAAATTCAAATATTAAATATTAAAAACCTGTCCATGAAAACCTGGGTTCAATTTCCAGCTCAGTCAAGAATAAAAAATTATCAATCAATTTTAATTCATTTCATTCCTTCATAAAAATAATTTAATGAAAATTATATTTAATGAACTTAACCCTGATTAAAATATCAAAATTATTAAAAATGTTTCAATATATAAAAATTTTACGGACCTAAGGTTTACCAAGATGATAGCATTTTTTTTAGACAATATTTTTTTTGTATTAATCTAAAGAATTTAGACTATTTTTAATTGTGTTTTCTAACCAAAAATAAATAACGAAATTTTTCTTTTACTTTTAGGCGGTTACTTTCCTAGTTGGTTACTTGCGGCATTCTTAACACATTGTTTGTTTGCAATTCATTCTTTTAAGAGCTTTTTATATTGTTTTCATAGATTGCCGGTTAAAATTTTTTATTAAATAAAAAAAATTTGATTTTGTACGTATAAAATATTTAATTTTTATGTAGAGAGACATTTTTGGTACTATTTAAAATATGTTAAAAAACTAGAATAAAAGTCAAGTTGGTTTCGAAATATTTTAAGCCCCCTTCAATAGTTTTAAAATTAGCTTACTAAATATAGTTCTTTGGAACGTATGTATATCTTGTGGATATATTGGAAAATTTTGAACAGCCTTGCAATATAACTGGCACATAAAAATTATTCTTCCAATTCAAACAAAAATATTTTAGAATAAAATTTTTTTTTTTTTTTTAAAACGTCTCGGAAACAAATTTGTATATTCAAACGATATTTATTTTAAATTTCGTTTATCGAAAAAAACTCGGATTTTTTCCAACAAATAGTTTTTATACCCTCCACCACCACTAGTGGTGAATGAGGGTATACCAAGTTAGTCATTCCGTGTGAAACGTTTTTATTATATATCTAGGAAGCTATAAAGCATATATATTCTGGCTTCTTGAGTAATTCTAAGTCGATTTGACCTCTCGATCTGTTGAACACACGCTCACTTTCGAAAAACGCAAAATTGCTTGTAGTTATTCTAAGCAGTTTGGGATTAAAATCCAGCAAGATCGGTTCATTAGGATCAGAACTATGAATCAAAATGTGGAACCACCGCACCAAAAAATTGATAATTATGATACAAAAACTAACATAAATGGTGATATAATGCACAGAATGAAAAAATTTGCTTGATAATAATTTGTTTTTAAGATCGGTCCATAATTTACACTATGCCCCAAAACCTTTGCCCGGAAAACAGTTTAGTACGCCTAAAACCGTAACAAATAAAGCTATCATACTAAAATTTGTTTCGTCACCGTTTTATACTGTAAAATTTTTGGAGATCGGTCCATCATTTACACTAGGCCCCATAAAAACCCTACTCACGGAAAACATTTTAGTACGCCTAAAACCGTAATAAATAATGCAATCATAATTAAATTCGGTACTGTACAGTTTTATGGACTACAAATCACACTGCATAATTTCGTGAAGATCAGTCTATAATTTACTCTAGAACCCATATAAATCCTACTCTAAGAAAACAGTTTATTACGCCTAAAACCATATAAAGCCCATTTTGGGAAAATTATTAAATTCGGCTAAAATCGTAATAGATATAGAAATTGCGGTAGAATTTCTTCCAACTTAGATTCATATGGCAAGAAAAAATATCATGCAATTTTGTGAAATTCACTGTTAACGCTAAAACTAATTACACTGCTGTATTGAAATGTATTCTTATTTATTTTTTGTAATACCAGAAATTAAGAATTTTGGGATGATCGGCCCATAATTTACCATAGGTCCAATACAAAATACCCTCCTAAAAGTCATTTTTGTTCGGCTTAAACTGTTTCGAATCATGATATTTTGCTCAAGCCAGTTCAAAGTTCTAACAAGAAACCCATAAAACTTTCTTATTGTCGATCAATAATTTAATAGAGGACTTAACCACAACCAATTTTAATGCTGACGTTCGATTTTGTGAAGCTTAGTTAATAATGTATGTATATGGATTTATTATATAGAGCCCACTCCTGCCGGTGGAGGGTATCAACGTTTCGGCGCAGTCGAAAATAGCACTCAAACTTGTTATTATTGGTTAAATTTGTGTTTAATATTTAAAAAAATTTCAAACAAATAATTTAGCTGAATCAACCAAAAAAGGTTTACTGAAATTCATATAAGTTTCACACAAATAATTTTGCTGAATCAAATGAGACTGTTAACTCCTTTGGCACGAGCAATGACGCGCACTCATCAAGCAGAAAGGAGGTAATAAAGAGAAGATGATAAGAAGAGGGAGGCGCGGCAAGAGGCGGCAGGCTTTGGTACACATTTGTTTTTTGGAATAATTTCTGAACTACATTCGTCGTCTTGTTGTACACCATGTTTCTTTCTCACTCACTGTTGCTATATCCTTTCCTTGCATAACGATCCGATATGGTTTTCATCATCATTCTACTTTCAAAATTCGATGTATTTAACTAAAAAATTTAAAAAAATAGAATATGAGATTTTTCATTCTTTTTTATCAACTTTGAAACCAACCAAAAACTTCAGTTTTTTTTTATAGTGTTGTTGTTGTGTCGACACAAACATTGAATCGGTTTTGAACTACGTTTGTTGTTGTTTTAACAACAAATTTCGCCACGCTGTTTTTTCATCTTTCTTATTGTTGTACTTTTTTAATGCGATTAAAAATATAATGGATAATGTATTTTGTTGTTGTTAATTTTTTCACTTAAAGTATTGCAAAAACGACCACTTTTATTATCATACAAAATTATTAAAACTTGAAACCAATAGCGCGTACATTTACATATCATATTTTTGTATAGCTGTCAACATTTTTGTTGCTAAAATAAATCAAACAAAAATATTATTAGAAACAGTAAAACAATTTGTTGAAATTTCGAAAATTTTCAAACAAGCGTTTGTTGTAAAATAGTTTATCAATAATTTTTTCTGTGTAGATATCCTGATACGCCCTTCAATGTGATCCTACTTTAATAATGGAGATGTTTGTGGAAGTTGATAATCCAGAAAATATTTAAAGGTTTTTATGTTGTTCTCGAAATATGAAGCGAAAATTACAATAAATGGAGTAAATTATGTAAATATTAAATGTCATTATATTGTTAAAACTTGAGCTTCTACTGCAATGGACAAAAGTATGGAAAATGTTTTAGTGTTGTCCTGTGTAATTATTTAAAATTTTTTTGGCATACTTAAGAGTTTAAACTAATTTTTATAACCTTTTAATTGCAACTATATTGGGAAGATTTTCTGTCTAGAAAAAAGAAACAAAAAGTTTCTTCTAGTTTGTTTGTTAATTAATTGCTTTAGAGAATTTTTAATTTAATCTACCGTGTCGTTTCACCTTAAAACTTTCTTCCCACAACTTGTATTGTTTTCGTTGTAATACAAATTCAGCTTAAATTAAATTTGAATTAAAACTTATCTTATAACACACTCTAAGTATTTCGTTTCGTATCCTGGCTACAATTATAATATCCGCAAATGACATAAACATATTTAAATTTTTATTTATTTGTTAACGATTTAAATACAATAAAAATGCAAAGATATTTAATATACGCCCCTCTTTAAGTTATTAAACAGTTGACAAAATATAAATAAAAATAAAATAATAAGTATGACACTTAACACCAAATTAAGTACGCATTTATAACATTGTAATGTTAATCGTAATACAGGGATAATTTTAGAGAGAATATTAAAGTATTAATAAAAACAGTGTATACATTTATTTAATTATACTGGTAATTAAATGGTAAACATAAAGTAAATGGTTTTGCAGTTAAAAAAAAACAATGAATATACATATTTAAAATTGAAGTGAAGAGTTCTCTTTTCACTCAACACCATTTTAATTCATGCTAAAATGTTTATATTCATACGAACTGTGGGGGAAAAATGAATTGAAAATGTCAATAAGTGTTTAGAGTAAAGGAGATTTCGTTTAGGACACGCATTCGAGGGATTAGTAAGCCAAGAAGGTCCATGATACCAAAGTGAATTGTAGGCTAGGTCTTGAGGACTGCAGCCACGCTTTCCAAGATCAGCTGGGTTGTCGATTGTTTAAACGTATAGCCGAAATGCACCCGAAACAAGGAGATTAATCTAAGCAACTCGGTTTGCACATATGGCTCCCATGTAGAAGGGGGGGGGGGGGTTGGGAAGCCATCCTAGAACTATGGATTAACCAGTCTATAAATATTTTTGCTTAGAATTAAAATTCAAAGTCGGGCTAGTACTTTTTAGATCTTCAGTGGTACTGGGTCATTATGGCCCTAATCATGTACAACGCAGCGCAACGCCACAGAACTAATGCAGCGCCAAAGAATAACATTGAAAGCACAAGCAATGTCATAAATATTTTGTAATTTTGTTGTTGCTTTCTACAGAAATTCACATTGCGTCGTAAAATTTCAAACGCTCCATTGCTTGTGTCGTTGAAAATTTTAAAACGGTACATGAATTTCTGTTAAAAGCAACAACAAAATTACAAAATATTTATGACATTGTTTGTGCTTTCAATGTTATTGTTTGGCGTTGCGCTGCGTTGTACATGATTAGGGCCTATATTTGAAGGATTTTACGCAGACAACGGCTTACAAAGCTCTGAAGTTTTGCTTTAATTTTATAGGTAACTTGCCATATTTATGAGAGGCATTGCAGTGCTAAAACTGAAAAGACAAAACAAGATATCCATACTTAAATCAAACCGGAGCTATGTGAATAGTACGGTAAGTACCGATTTCCTTAAATCAAGTACAGAATGGTTGATTCAAGCACGGGTTATTCAAGTGCCCCGTACTTAAAATAATCCAAAAACGGGATTGACGTTATTTAAAGTGAGATAAAATTAATCTCAAACTCTGCTTGAATCAAGAGTTTCTAAGTTGGTTTGAAATAATTCGAAGGTGATTTAAGTTTCTAACCTAAACACTTACTCCAGAAAACCAAAGATATAAATAATATTATTATTTACAATTTTGTTGTATTGCTCCCTTTGTTTACAGAAAAAGTCTCAATTATAAGACACCAGCAGCATGCCTGTTATGGTTTTCGTAATCATTATAATTTGTATTTAACGAGATAATTTTAACAAACAGAATATGAGAATGAATGGTTCTTATATTACTTTTAAAACATGAAATGTGTATTTATCTTCTTGTAGTGTTGTTGTTGTTTCTACACAAAACCATTAAATCGTTTTTCTAGGAGCAACATATTATGATAAGATTCATGATTGAAGTCAACATATTACGATTATTATTGAATCATATTATGACCAAATATATTCGTAATATTACATCATAATATTTTTCCCTTAATGGTTATTTGTTTTTATTACATTATATTATAATTTAATGTAATCATATTATTATCATGTTAATCATAATAAGTAAAGAAGTGATCATATTATATATACTATTTTATGGAATTTTCATTCTTTTTGTCTAAAATAACATAAAACAATGGTCAATATTTTTGCACAATTTTCAAACAATATTAAAATTTTTTAGCATTGAAATTATATTTTTTGACAATTTTTTTTAATGTACCTGCAATTTCGTTGTTTTTTTTATTTCTTTAAACTTGGATTTTTTAATTGGTATTTTTTTTTTAGTTGTTTAACCACTGAATAACAAATAAATCGAAAGGCATATGTAAAACAAACGACGCAACTGATGAAAAATTATTTTACAAATGGCAATAACAAAATATTATTAGAGTAAAAATATTATTAGAGTCAAAGTTATCATTATTTACACGCAGAGGAAAAATATGTTTAAATATGGTCACCTCCAACAAAACAATTTTTAAAGAAAATTTTAAACATATTATGTTTAATTTAACCCTATTATTGTCACCGACAACCATATTATTGTTAAAGTAGTCCTCCATCAAGAAGCCACAACCATATTATGGTTGCCTCTAAACATGTTATGGTTAAATATGACAATAATTTGTTTTTAAATTAACAATAGTATTTTCCTCTTTTCCAAGAAAACCAACCATGCTATTTAAAATGTTAAACATAGTTTAGTTATTATTAACCAAAACATGTTCGGTGGCAACAATAATATGCTTGTGCCTCCTTGATGGAGGACTAATTAAACCATAATATGGTTGTAGATGACAATAATATGGTTAAAATAACCATAGTATGTTTACAATTTTATTTAAAAATAGTTTTGTTTGAGGTGACCATATATAAACATATTTTTTTTCTGGGTGTAGTTGTTGTTAAAATGATTATTTTTCATTGAACCATACTTAAATTTATAATTGCAATAAACACTGACATGTTTACAGTAACAATAATATTGTTGATATTAAATAAAAATAACAATATTTTGTGGTCGACAACAATATATTGTTACAATAAACAGAGTGTAGTTGCCGTGACCATGCCCCACCATATTTTTTCTCTGCGTGTAAAGATGTCGCGATTAGTAATTATTTTTAAGGGACATATTCGGTGAACACATAAGCGCATTAGCGATTTAACTGGCCTCAACGTTCACTGGATTAAACAGCTCATGACTGTTTTCCTAGGGAATATTTAAGAAAAAAATTTTATGTCAAGATGTCAAAAACTATTCTTTAAATAAAAACAACATCTGAAAGGTAATTATAATTATTACACCCGAAATTTTGCGGAAAGTTTTGAAAAATATGTTTGAAAATATGTTAGTGCTAAGAAAAAATGGCCACCAATTACAGAATATAATTTTTTAAGCAGCATAGATAAAAAAGTTATAAATTATTTTAACCATACGTAGCTTTTTCTGCGCCACTCCGTAAAATGAAGCGTATAATTGTTTAACATTTGTTTTATATTATAACACTCATACGCACTGTGGGATGGATGAAACTAACTGCCAATTTCAACAAATAATTTTTTTTTTATTCAACAAATAAGTTTTCCTGAAATACATTTTAATACAAACATTAATAAAAAATTTTTAAAATTGAAAACATTTCTGCACGCAAAAAACTCCTATCTGTATACATATTTAACGATATTAAGTGCCATAATCATAGACAATAACCATTATTGATTTATAGAATTATAAAATAATAAGTCAAAGATTAAGGGAAGAAAATTCATCCTAAATCGTCTTACAGAATTGGGGCATAAGACAAGACGACATAATTGCCTAACAGAATTGGGGTATAATAATACCCCAATTAAATTTGTCACCAGCATCGAAAATTCTTGTTTCAAAATCAGCTTTTTAATGTGGAGACCATGATAATAAAAATAATTAATAAAAAATGGTTTTGTTTTTTATTCGTATTAAAATTAAAGTCAGTTTTTTTAAAGAATTACTAACGATTTACTTTGGATTTTTGTATGTCGAAAGAACGATTTCTTTCGCTCAAACCCATTTGAAACAAAAATAAAGTCCTTCGAATCTATTTTTGTTTCAACTGCAGCTATGCGAAAGAAAGAACTCTTTCGCATTTAATTAAATATGGAATATAACAAACAATTTGGTATATCGTTTAACGGCTGGGGCGGTTTTTTTTTATAAAATTTGATAAGTTATTAAAGGGGTTGAGACAGATTTCCAATATATAGTTTTACTAATTATACATTATAACAGTAAAATGTTAATCTATACTAACATTATTAACAAATAGAATAGGGGAACTTTTTCTTTTTCATAAATTATTTTTAATTATATTAACTATTTTTTCGAATGTGCTTCTATGAGTTGTATTTTAATATTTCACATTCTTTTAAGACAAAATCTTTGGTTAATATTGAAGCTATAGATATGTACTTATACTTAGGAATTTCTTTTAACACTATCAGAATATATTGTATCTTCATATTACATGTTTTTACTTTAGCTATCCTTTGGTTAGCTATATAAGGCTTCACTAAAGTGCTTAGGATAGGGTTCAGAGGCACTAAACCTCCTATACTCACAAACATATTAATTATCGTTTTAGAAGAGATCTATTATAGCAATACTTTTCAGACTCAAAAGAAAAACAAAGCCATTTGAATGTGATAATGCTGTTCATAATCCATTCCACCTACAGTATATCTCTCTGCTCGACCGTCCCCTGACCGAATGCGAAAGTGACTCTTGCCTGTGCTACGCTTTATCGGCTACATAGCTGAAACGATTTTATTGAAATTGAAAATATACGGTTTTTATTTTGTATTGGAAATAAATATTGAAAAAACAGTTATTTTCTGTTATTGAACAGACCTTTTATGTTAACAATTTTAGAAGACTATGTAAGCAAAAATATAACAAAAAAAAAAAAAAAAAAAAAAAAAAAAAAAAAAAAACAAAGAAAGAACAGCCCTAGCACAACTTATTATACACTTTGCTCATACTGCTGAATTTGAAAACGTCAATCTATTAGATAGAGAGAATGTTGAAAGAAAAAGATATAAAATTTGAAGTCTACGAATCCAACAGAAAATAAATAAGACGACGAATCTGAAAGAAGACATATGCAACGTTAACATCAATTACAGGTTTTTTCCAAATTGATAAACAAATTCAAAAAATAAATTTCACTGTTAGAATAGGATGTGTTTGGACGTTATTTTCTGTTTTGTTTTTCAAAACATTTTTAAAAGAAAATTAAATTTGTCGTAAAACATGTAAAATAATCAAAAAATTTTAAGTTATTTAAAAAAAAAAAACTATAAATTATTGTTTTGTTATGAAAGTTTTATACATATTAAAATAGAAGCCCACCTGAAGAAGTAGAAAAATACTCTACGAAACTTTTGGAAAAATTTTAATAAAATTTATGTATTATTTACATTGAAGCTCCAGGCCTAACAAGCTTAACAATAAAATAGTAGTTTAAAGATTAAAAATTTACATTGTGGAAAATTAAAATATTATCAGAGTCAGTCTAATATATTATATTTAAAGAGAACGAAAATTTTGATTGGTATTTCTAGATTTAATTGCAATTTAAGTAATTGCACACCAATCAATAGCAATCAATTAATATATGAATTGATTTAAATATTTTTTATCTTATTTTTTCATGATTTTAAATTTAAATCATATAATAAATTTTCGTACTTTGAGTGCAATCAAAAAATTAGCAATTATTAACGTAAAATCATGTGATTAAAATTAAATCGATTGCAACATTTTAAAACTATGAATACCGGGTAACACACTAGTGTATTTTTGAGTACTAGTGGCGCCATCTTGCAGTTAAGCTTGTGCTTAAGGAATTTAATAAGATTATGTACTAAATAATGTGTTACAATAAAGATTGTTGACGTAAATAAGTATGACTATTTATCTTGATTTGCAATTAAAATAACTGAAAGATTAATTATTAAGGAAATAAGCCAAAACGCGTTTTACAAAGTAAAAACGTAATAATAGAAAATATATCTAAATTGGTTATTTTGGCAAAACGAGTTTTAAAATATCAAACTTTGTGTATATAAAAAATTTTCAAATTTTTAGCTGTTTTATTAAAACCAATCGGAAATTTTAAATCTTTTAAGCATTGAACTCGTTTTCAACTGCCTTCATAACTGATCATTTAAAATGAGTTCAATGCCTAAAAGATATCGAACAATTTTTTGGAATTATTACCGGGCTAAAACAAAATTTCCGGAAATATATAAAAGCTTTTTTTCGCAGAATTTGCTTTCTATGAATACTGATCGCCTTTTTGGATTTAATTTTGTTTTTTTTTTGCATAAGTACAGTATTTTCTAACATTTTGATACTATAATTATTATATACTTTTTGTATTATGAATAATTCAACTAAATCAATTCTAACAACCACAAGCTATTTTATTTTTAAATCCAGTAATAAAATATTTACTGAACAACAACAATTAATTTAGAGTATTTACATAACAAACTAAATACAAACAACAACAATTAAATTATTTTTAAAACAATTTTATTTTAATTTTGTGTATATTTTTCGGATTAAACAAAAAATATTTTAGTAAAAATTAAAGTAAAAAATAAGCAATTGCATCTAATGAATTTAATTCCCAAACACTTTCTCTCTCTCAATTTCGCTCACACGGACACTGGGCCACATGAGTAATTAAGTTGGCCAAAGTAATTTTTATTGTTTTTTTTTTGTCGTTGAGGTTCAAAATGTTTTTCTAATGCAAACAAATCTGTGATTGTATGTGTGTCAATGCACACAATTAAACATTGCATTTGAGTGTGAGATTTTTTTTTTTGTTTTTGTTGTGTGAAGATGTAGATGTAAAAATGATTTAAATCATTGTTCTTCAGCACCTACACAATACTGCTGTCACTTGTATTTGTTTATTAAGTTTGTCGTTTCTCTCCGCAAATAACTTTTATTTAGAAAATATCGAAGTCAAACGAGAGGTTGTGGGAAAATTTTGGTTAATTTTCTAAATTAAATATGATTTATTTGAGAAAAAATGTGACAATCCAGATAATGGGTGATTCATTTGGAAACCCATTAAGAATATCCCCAACCCCAAACTATTCGCAAATATATATATATATAGAGCAATTCCATATGAAAACGATCAAAATTGGCAAATTTTTGGACGACCCCTCCCCGATTTTAAAATAAATAGTCTCAATCGATTGCCCAGCAAAAAATAATGTACCTACATATTTTTTTTTTTTTATAGTGACTGGCTTAGTGGTGGTGTACACCACTGTCATGTGACAAAATTGAAGAATTCTTCATAAGGGACCTCATTGAAAGTTGTTTTAAAAAAAAACTACTAAAGCGATCGCAACGAGTGATAGCTCGTTGGAAAGGCTTTAATTGAAAAATAAAATATTCCTAATTTTTCTTAGAAATTTACCTTTAAATTTTCCCAAGAAAATTAAATTTTCCGATTTTCCACAGAAGCTCCTAAATTTTCCGGCTAATTTTTTTTTTTGGATTCCTCATAATTTTTGCTTTAAGAATAAAAATATGATAAAAATATAATAAAAAAATGGGCCCCGACTCCTTGTTTGGACAGGAGAAGAGCATTTAAGAGACCACCTTGTTAAAAATACATTTTAAAAATTATTTTACAGTTAAAAATACATTTATGAAGAAAAAATCAATTTTTTTTTTAAGAGCCCCAAGTTGAGTGTGTAGTGAATATGGTCTGCCTGCCTTCACAAGATCGGCCATAAATCCATGGATAATAGCAGCAGTGGCATGTAATGGCACACCAAACCCGACTGAGGCTACAGGTCATAAAATGTTTTGTAAATTTTTTAAATTACCAGGTAATAAATATTTCGCCTAAAATGACACGTGCAGAAACAAGTCATAAAATACGGATTTTCCATAAATATGGCGAAATATTTATTACCTGGTAATTTAAAAAATTTGCAAAACATTTTATGACCTGTGGTCGGCTTATTGGCAGTAACCAATTAAGTCCCTTTTAAAAAACATTTTATGACCAGTAGTTCACGCAAATTTTCCTATTAAAGAAAAGCAAATATCGCTTATTTTTTTTTACCTATTTTTTACCAAAAAATAAATATAAATACTTCACACACTCTGAGTCAAATTTCAGTTGAATACTAAACGTGAAAGTGTTAAAGTGTTTTTTTTTTTGTAAAGTAAAGAGTGAAGCTGTAAAGACAATTTAAAGTAAAATGAATAAATTTTTGCTGCAATCCGTTTAACAAGAGTGGACATCGTCCGAAGAAGATAAAAGTATTAAAATTAACTGGTGTTTCGAAGCGATACATGAATGAATTAAATATACAATACGGTGAAGAAGCAGAATTCATTTGCCCCAAGTGTAAAATCGATTTGCCTCAACAAGCAAATGCATTGAAACAAATGCAGCCACAATCCGAGAGTGAAATGACAAGTGAACAAAATGTTTCATCTGATAGTGAGGCAGACATTCCGATGGTCAATATGTCTTTGAGTCCTTTGAATGAGGCTATTACCACTTTAGGTGAAACGCCTATTAGAAAAAGAAAGTTGCGAAGTGAAACATACAGGATAGAGAAAAAAGGCAAGGTTATGAGTGCAATCGCGACAATATTTGATGAAGGCTCTGATAACGAAGCAAAGAATTAGTTAGACAGAAGGGCATATTGGCGACTCCCACCAAGAAATTTGGCTCAAGGACCCTCAGCGAAGCAACGGTGAATTTGATTTAAGATTTTTACTGCAATGATGACAACAGCCGCGCCTGCCCAGGTACACGTGACTATGTTATCACACGTGAAGATGGAGAAAAAGTACACAAGCAGCGCAGATTATTATTATGTAATCTATCCGAAGCATACCATCAGTTCAATGAGAAATACCCAGCAGAAAAAGTGGGATTTTCTAAGTTTGCCATCCTACGACCAAAAGAATGCGTGCTGGCATTAGACAGGCATGGAACGCATTCAGTCTGCGTTTGCATGTTTCATCAAAACATCAAATTAATTTTCTTTCCATGCAAGAAATTGAAAGTATTTCACGGTGAAATTGAAACATATAGGGACCTCCTGTCGAAGTCGTTGTGCGCATACCCCACGGAAAATTGTCATCTGTCCAAATGCGACAATTGTCCGAAGATGGACGAGCTAGAGCAATATTTGGCAGAAAAGTTTGAACAGCTGTTAATTCAGGAGGTGCATTTCAAACAGTGGATAATTAGCAGCGGCAGATGTTCCCTTGAGACCGTGGTAAAGCAGATTCCGGAATTCATCGAGGAATTCGGATTCAAGTTGAATGAACTGAAGGCGCACCATTTCATATCCGAGATGCAATCGAAATTTCTAAAGGAAAGTAAGGAGAAATTAGCCCAAAATGAATTCATTGTGATAAGCGACTTTGCCGAGAATTACACTTTTCTCGTTCAGGATGAAATTCAGGCTTATCACTGGGCAAACGACCAGTGCACGGTGCATCCTTTTTGCATTTATTTCAAAAACGAAGATAACGAACTACAGACCGTAAGCCTTGTTGTTGTCGCGGAGAGTTTAGCTCATAATTATGTGTCCGTTTATTTATTTCAAATGAAACTGTGTGAATTCTTAAGATCAAAATTCGATGCAATCGACAAAGTAACGTTTTTCTCAGACGGCGCGGCGCGGCTTCTCAGTACAAGAATAAAAAAAATTTGTACAATCTTTGCATAATTGAAGAAGAACAAAACTGCAAGGTCGAGTGGCACTTTTTCGCGACGTCCCACGGTAAGGGCCCATGCGATGCGTTAGGGGGAACCCTAAAACGCATGGCGACTAAGGCAAGTTTGCAAAGGCCATATACTGACCAGATCTTAAATGTACAACATTTGTTTTCGTGGATTCAAAGCAATGAAATTGCCATTAACACAGTTTTATGCACTCAAAAAGAACACGATGCCATGGAGCGACGAATTCAAAACAGATATAATAATGTCAAAACTATAACTGGAACGCAAAAGTTTCATTGCTTCATACCAAATATTTCTGATATGTCAATTAATGTAAAGCGGTACTCTTCGTCTGCCGACGTGCTAAATTTAAAGTTACTTTAATTTTATAATGATGCCAAGACAATTGAAATTTTTAATAAATATTGTAATTAAGTATAAGCAGCAAAATAAGAAAGATTTTTTCTTCATAAATGTATTTTTAACTGTAAAATAATTTTTAAAATGTATTTTTAACAAGGTGGTCTCTTAAATGCTCTTCTCCTGTCCAAACAAGGAGTCCGGGCTCATTTTTTTATTGCTGATTCTTAAAGCAAAAATTATGAGGAATCCAAAAAAAAAAAAAAATTAGCCGGAAAATTTAGGAGCTTCTATGGAAAATCGGAAAATTTAATTTTCTTGGGAAAATTTAAAGGTAAATTTCTAAGAAAAATTAGGAAAATTTTATTTTTTAATTAAAGCCTGATTCAATACCTTTCCAACGAGCTATCACTCGTTCGCTTTAGTAGTTTTTTTTTAAAACAACTTTCAATGAGGTCCCTTATGAAGAATTCTTCAATTTTGTCACATGACAGTGGTGTACACCACCACTAAACCAGTCACTATAAAAAAAAAAATATGTAGGTACATTATTTTTTGCTGGGCAATCGATTGAGACTATTTATTTTAAAATCGGAGAGGGGTCGTCCAAAAGGTGATCGCTTTCATATGGAATTGCTCTATATATATATTTTCGAATACCAAATTTTTGCCTGATTTTTTCCACCATTGCCACAAAATTTTGTAGAGATTTCTAGTTTAGACAAGTTACTTGAATTCCGTATATATATTTTTGTTAAACAAAAATTAAGAGAAATTCGTGGCAGCTAGATTTCAATTAATAACGTTAAGTTAGACTTAAGGCCATCTGCGGTTTTTAATTAAGCAGAAATATGTTAAACTTTTTATATATCGTTGGTTTATCAAAAGTTATTTTCGAGAATACCAAAGTTATTATAAATGAGATTTCTCAATGAGTTGCTAAATTGCCAATTTTTATTTTTCATAAAAACACTGAAATTTATTGTTGAAGGAAATTAGTTTTCATGCACATTTTAATTTTTTGGCCGCACTTAAACCTACCAGACCTCGTATATAAATTCGTCTTCATACAAGTACGTACATATATCCAATTATTCTAAAATGCGTGTATGTGTGTGTTTTTAATTAAGCAGAAATATGTTAAACTTTTTATATATCGTTGGTTTATCAAAAGTTATTTTCGAGAGTACCAAAGTTATTATAAATGAGATTTCTCAATGAGTTGCTAAATTGCCAATTTTTATTTTTCATAAAAACACTGAAATTTATTGTTGAAGGAAATTAGTTTTCATGCACATTTTAATTTTTTGGCCGCACTTAAACCTACCAGACCTCGTATATAAATTCGTCTTCATACAAGTACGTACATATATCCAATTATTCTAAAATGCGTGTATGTGTGTGTTTGTTTGTAGAAAGTTTGATTTGTTCAGTTTTTATACAATTTCCATTGTCATTGTAAAGTCTCTTTCAAACTGTTTTTGTTAAATTTACATTCTAAATAAAATGAAACAATAAATTTTATTGTTTACTGTACATTTTGTTTATTTCCCTCTTGATACAATTCTAAACTGATTGTTTTTTGGAAAGGAACGGGCGATGGGGAGACAGAAGCGGTAACAAAAAGAACAACACACTCAGCAACAGTCCCATACAAACACACACACAATGTAGAATGAACGATTTTATACATACAATTGTTTGAAAGTATGTAAATATTATATCCCTGCAAGCATTTGCTATCGCGGTAGTCACCATTCTATTAAAACCATCTAAAGAACATGCTAAGTCTATAATAATGGCTGTTTGCAAGCACCATCAAACGTTTTTTTTCAAGGCTGATGTTGTTTTACGTATTTACAGTGGATCCAAGGTAGGTAAAATCTTCTACTACATCGATTGCATTAAAATTGCCTCCTTGCACTTTGTCGGCATATTTTATATGCTTTGCTTTTTTGGCAGTTGCATAATCTTTGTTTTGACATTGTTTATCACCAGACCCATTTTAAATGATTCCTTTTTAATCTCGTCAAAGACAGCAGTTACATCTCTCATGTTTCTTTCAATAATGCCAATATCATCTGCATAAGCGAAGAGAATAAGACTTTTGTCTTCAGCGTTGCCCTTTTATTCCTATTTTTTCATTCATAGGCACAAAATTGCACGATAAGTTGTCCCCTTGTCTGAGAGCTCTTGTAGTTGTTTATGGGTCGGAGATCACAGTTACAATTTTCACTGAGGATCTTTTGTCTCTAACCGCCGTTCTTCAACGGCACCCTAATTAAACAGAAATACCGTATTCAGACAACGGACACATAAATATATTGTATTATTAAGCATTCGATTAATTGTCCAATGTAAACACACTGCCCGAAAGTCTGCACTTAAATTATTTTTCTTTTGTTTTTATTATTCTCTGAATTTTTGTTTTTTTTATGTTTCTGTTTTTCTACTTAATGAGGTAAATTGTTTATGTTTATCTTTGATATATGTACATTAGACCGACTCACCTTGCGACAGCAGTGCAATAACCAGTCATTTAGAGTAATATTCATGATATTCGACAATTCAATATTCCAAAAATATTGTTCGAGTGCGAGTCCTTAAAAGATATGATAATTTTGAATAAAATTTGTCGCATTACTGAACCACCATGTATACAATTTTATTCCCATCAGCATATAAAAGATCTTTGTGATTCTGAAGAAATTACTATAAAACCAGGTAAAGTCACAATTTTAAAACTGTTCATAGAGCTAAAATTAACTATTTCTTTTACCAAAATCAATTTATAATTCCCATGCCATTCGCAAAACACGGAACGATTTGTTAAGCTAGTAAGCCAATCATGTCTTTCTGTTATCGAAAGTAATCGACCAGGTCATATTTCAAACAAAATGGAATCGTGCAAACTTTATACAAAGATAGAATCGCGAAAAGATTTTTTATAAATTTTATATTTTTTTTATATTATTTTTATATCTATATGTTTACATTTGTCCTTCAAGTTGTACAAAGAAAGGTCAACAAGAAAAAGACAAAAAGAAAACCATAAAAAACAAATGTACTTAAGTTTTCAAGACAACGTCTTGACAAAAAGTACGAAAAAGCAAAAAGAAAGAAAATAACATATAAACAAAAAATTAAAAAATTCATAATTAATTACACCAAATTTCGATCTATCCATACCATTGATTAAAGTTTGATGTTAGACTGGCAGGCGCCGCAGTGGCGCAAACGGTAGAATTCTGATGATGGGAATTTGTTGATTTTCTTTTCTTCAATTAAAAAAAAATTTTTTTTTTGTCTTTTCTTTTCGCAACAAAATTAAATAAAAATCATTAATGATATTTATCACAAAAGTTAAAAATAGTTTTCAACTATTTTCATCGGATCAAAAAATTTAAATATAACAAAAATGTGTTTTAAGAAAAAATCATATAAGAAAAACAGTAAAATAAATGAATATTTAATGTACATTTAAACCCGTTTTCACAACATTCCGAAATTTTAAAGTAGAATTTTATATTCCGTATAAAAAGTGTTTGATTTTAACAACTTTACTTTAATCTAAAGTGAGCGTTAAGTAAGCTTATCCTATATAAGAAGGTTCATTCTGCGTGAAATGACTAGTACATTCAAACATTTAATGGTGCCACGACTCAAGCAGCTAGAAAAGAGGAGACATATTCTAATCGACTGGTTTTCTTCGAACAAAGCTAAGATAACTGTCGATCACCACCTTCAAACAAGCAAAATAAAATCGAAATCGTTCCAGCCGTTTTGACTCTACGATGGAAAGGATAGATACACACAAATATACACAGATGAACACTACAAACTTGCAACATCCGTCTTTTTTGGGCGCGGTCTTCTAAAATTTACGAATTTTAGTTGCTTTATATGTAAGAATTTTTTGTTAATTAAAAATTTGAAATATTTACAAAAAATAATTTTTTGGCAATTTTTTTCTTAAAATATTTATCGTTTAAAGATTTTTATTTTTTCATCATGATGGATATTTATATTTGAAAATAAATATCAATGCTCCATTTTTTCAATAAATGAAAAGGAAAATTTTAATAAACAAAGATTTTTATATAATTTGGAAATAAAAAATAAAAAGTTTTCGGGTTTCTCCATAACAAGGGGAATCAGTGCATAATTTTTAAAATGACAAGTTGATTGAATATACGTACGGAACGCAAGAAATTGGATTATCGTTTTCTTTTGTGGGCGTCGCATGCGACTTAAAAAAATTTGATCAAACGCAACAACGAATAGAACGCATGTTGGTCACTTCCGGCTTTAGTTTGTACGTTCTTTTCTGTTATGAATCAGCGGTTTTGTTGCTGATAACTTAAAAGTCTGTTAGTATGGTTTATTATACCTTTTTCGTTCTGTTTTGTTGCTGACAAACTTGTTGAAAAAAGTATTTAGTACTAAGTGGCAGACAAAAGGGCGTAGGTATTAGTTTGTTGTAGTTTGAAAAAAAAAACTTTTTTTTGTTATATTTTGTTTTGTTTTTGAAAGAAAAATTTATTTTTATTAAATATTTATTAAAGAAGTGATGAATTTTTCCAATAAGACAATGATGAAAAAGTTATTACTTAATTATCTTCTACTTTGTAAAACATTTGACTCCTTTCACAGAAAAAGTAATTACAACATATTTTCTACTAAAAAAAACCACACAGTACGGCAAACAAAAGTTAAAACTTACAGAACATTTACTCTCTGATGCAATGTTTTCTTCAATGTTTCAAAATTTGTGTTTTCTTCTTATTAATTGTCTAGAAGTGACAAAAAAGATTAATTCAGATAATGAAAATACGATCGCGATGTGAAGGGTGCTTCATCGTGAGGTTTGACTTCCAATATGTTTTTTCTACAGACCACGCGTGACTTATATCAAACTGCTTTGTAATTTTTGTACAGTATCGTTTGGCAAATCATCATGGAAAGACGCAGTCCACAACAGCGTGAGTCTTCAATGAAATCCGATGTATTATCGTGAAAATTTGTTCAGTGATGTACCACATTTCTGGCTCACTGGATACGTTAATAAACAAAATTGCCGTATTTGGCTGATGAGCAACCGAAGAGTACCAAGTACCAGTCCACTAAAAACAATGGTATTATGTGGCTTATGGGCTAGTGGAATCATTCGTCCATATTTCTTAGAAATTGCGAAAAATCAGTATGTTACCATCAATAGTAACCGTTATCGCACCATGTTAACGGACGATGGGTTTCCTGCAATTCGATGCGCATGGTCTCAGAGATTTCTTGTTTCTAAATGACGGCGCTGCGAGTCATACAGCGCGTGAAACAATGACCTTGTTGAGAAATAATTTTGATGAGCATTCAAGTTTTGCTACGGTTACTTGGCCACCTATATCGTTCGATATCACGCCCTTGTACTTATTTTCTCTGGGGATATGTAAAGTCTGAGGTCTTCAGATATAAGCCAACTACGATTGTCGCTTTTGAAGCCATTATTACTCGTGTTATTTGCGGGATACTAGTCGATCTGCTCGAACGAGTCGCCCAAAATTGGACCTTCCGAATGGACCACCTAAGACGTAGACATGGCCAAAATTTACATGATATAATTTTCAAACAGTAAATGGCACACACTTTTCTTTTACACGATAATAAAACTTTTAAATTCACGTTCAAATTGATGTATTTTATTTAACACTAAAATACAATATAAAATTTTTTTTTATTCAGATCTTGTGCATTGTTTATTAAGTTATTTGTACCAAGTTTTAATACTCTTACTGTTACCATTCACCAGTTGCACAGAAATCTTTATCGTATTTGTATTGAAATTGTCCCGCCTATGTCTAAAACCAAGCTATTTGCTTCAAATATATAAATTCTAATCTGATCCACGCCCATTTCTCCAATCCACATTTTTTACAGATGCTGTCTCTATATTGATAACCATTCTAATTGTACCACTTTTTGACTGATGGTGCGTACTGGTCAATTTGTTCCATTTTTGCAAACTGAAGCTATTACTGTTTGGAAACTTTGGTCCTTGTCGTTCTCCAGATATAAAGATATCAACAAACTCTTTGTATGGGAGCTGCCACTCCGCCTTTTCCAATCCCACCCAAACTTTGTTGGACGTTGTGTATTGATCATTAAGATCTTTTTTTTTAAGCCCCTTGGCTCTTACCGTATTTCAGATATACAGAAACCTATAATGTCTTTGTATGGGAGGTATCACGCCCACTTCTCCAATCCATTTATTTAGAAAGGTTGTGTACTGCTAACTCAGCTATTTGTACCAAATTTGGATAACTTTTTTCTTGCCTAGATAAAAGTAAATCTATTTTATGCCGTGCCTACTTCTCCAATCCTGTCAGATTTTGTCCGATGTTGTGTATTACCAACCAAGATGTTTTCACCTAATTTGGAAACTATGGCCTTTGCCGTTCTCCAGACATACAGAAATATATAATGTCTTTCTATGAGAGGTGCCACGCCCACTTGTCCAGTCCAGTCTGTTTTTCCAGAGAGGCTGTATACAGATGACCCAGCCATGTATACCAAATTTGGACAATTTTACTCTTACCGCTTTTTAGATATAAATAAATCTACTTTGTGCCACGCCCACTTCTCCAATCGCTCCCATATTTTGTCGGATGTTGTGTTTTGATATCCAAAATGCGTGGACGTAATTTGGAAACTTTGGCTCTTGTCGTTCTCCATATATTTAAAAATCTATAATGTCTTACTATGTGAGATGCTACGCCCACCATTTGAATCCCGCCCAATTTTTTTAGAGAAGATGTGTATTGATATCCCAGTTCTGTGTACTGAATTTGGACAATATTTCTCTTACCGTTCTTTAGATATAAATAAATCTGTTTAGTGCCAAGCCCAATTATACAATCCTGCCCAAATGTTTTCAGATGTTGTGTATTGGCAACTAAGATGCTTGTACTGAATTTGGAAACTTTAGGTCCTTCCGTTCTCCAGATATACAGAAATTAATATTGTCTTCGTATGGGAGGTGCCACGCCCACTCAAAATTTCAAAAAAATATAAAGCCTATAGATCCTTCCAGACCATCAGTAATATACTGTAATGAAGATCGGTTCAGCGGTTTAGGCGGCTATAAGGTACAAACAAACAAGCAAACTTTAATTTTTATATATATAGATTTAACATTATAAATCAAACCTCACGTTGAATCATACGATATTTTGTTTCTGCAAAATATAAAAGAAGATATGCAATCGTCCAGAACTTAAGAAGAAGTAACGCCCGGTCTTTTCAATCTTCCCAATATTTCTTAATGCTTGCAGGGATGTAGAGTGTGTATGAATACATTAAAATGTATGCATTGTATGTATGCTTGCCTTGTAGGAGTATGCGTAACTTTAACACACACGTATACACATAGACATTTGAATACAGAGACATACGCAAATTTGAATAGAACTTTATTGTCAAAATTAATTTTGTTTTCGTTAAAAGTTTTTTTTACTCTTCTGTTGACATTTAACTTGTAGTTGTATGTGTATGAATATATGCAAACTTGTTTTTATGCTGTTAGTGTAAGTGTGTGCATGTGTGAAAGTTTACTTAGAAAATTTACTGTATGCTATTTTATTTTGTGGTTTATTATGCAAACATCCGTTTAAATTAAAAAACAAATATGTTAACAAGTTTTTTTTCTCTTATTGCTTATTATTTTTATTTATTATAATTGTTTATTTTTTGCATTCTTAAAAAAACGGAATTTGTAACATATTATTTTATTAAAATATCGTCACTCTTATAATAAAGATAAATTAAATTTTTCATCAATTTATTTGATTTACATTTTTCAATTGTTCTTTAATAGTTAATAAATCATTTCTACTCGTATACTTTTTATTTATTTGTGTTAAATATTTACATGGATAAACATACATATGTACTATATGTGTATGTAAATTTTTGTGTTTGTGTGTGTGTGTATGTAAGTTTAAAAATGTCTGTTTAAATAAACTTTTATAAATTTATGGATGTGTGATATACATGATGTTGATGATAATAATGTTGATAGTAATAATGTGAAATAAATAAAAAAAAAAAATATATAAAAAAAAAAATAAATAAATTTATATATATAAAAATAATAAATTGTTTGTCACTTTATCATGTTAAGTGTGATTTTATGTTTACCACACAATGACAACATCTGTCACAAAAGATTTGTTGACACACTTTCATAGAAAATAAAATAATAATGTACTCGTACATAAAAGTGAACAAATTTATAATTAATGACAAAATCCTCATACGTATGAGGATTAAATGATAAAGAGAATAAATCAAATAATGTGTAATGGGCAACTTATTATTATTTAAAATTTTATTTACTCGTATAATAGATATAAATTGTTGGTGTTATTTGAAACGACCTTGATATATTTTTTTCAAAGGATATTTTAAATAATCAGCTTAATTCTAAAGGCAATTTTTTCTGGAACCAGCAGTCTCCTGAATCTCATTGATGTAGAAATAATTTGAGAGTTTGGCAAAACGAGGTGGACGGTATTTTCTTTTTCAGATTAGAGACGATTTTAACCAATTTTTCTCTGACTGGTTATTATAATCATCGGTACTCTTCCGGTTTTTTTTTTTTTTGTTGCAATGTTTATTTTTAGCTCAGTTACTTATAATCTTATTTCGTTATTATATTGTCAGTTAACTTGATGCGGCGAAAAATGGTTTAAAAATAACTAGTAGACGATCATGCTCTTTTTTTGCGTTTTTAGAGATATGCTGTTCTAATGCGATTTTAAGAGAAGACAGAAAAAATTTTTATAAGGTATTCAGTTACGAGTGATAAGTCAAAATTATTCGATTGAAGCCATCAAAATTGTTTGAATGTATTTTGGCAAAATGTATTACGATTTTATACTCGTAAGCAAAATTTCGTTGCTTAAGTACATGTGCTAAACGACGATTCACATAGAATTCTTTGTACTGTAAATATTGCTCTTTTTAACAACTTAGTAGGAATACAGGTTTTCGTATGAGCCTTGTCCCATTTCGAACGTCCCTGTTAACGCAAAGCACTAAAGTTGGACAAAGGCCGAGTCACATAGAAGACTTTATACTTTATATGTCGCTTTTTTCAACTAACAACTAGTTGACATATGTACAAGTTTTCTTACGAGCCTTACCCCATATCGTACGTCTTCGTTAACTCAAAGCACTAAAGTTGGGCAACTTTTAACAAACGTGAAGTTATTGAAAGCTATAAGTTTGTTTTTTAATTGGTTTTAATTAAATTTTTTGTGTTGTGTGACAGAAAAAACAAAATTAAATTAAAAAAAACTAAAATAAAATAAATAAAATTTGTCTCGGTCCTAAATTCATATCCGTCGGTGAAGTATTCCATTGTTAAGTTAGTGTCTGTTGAAAAAGCGACGTTAAAAGTACAATGGGTTCAATGTGACGACCTTAAGAAATTGAGAAAATTCTAAGAAGTATTTTACAATAACACGCCCGAATTTCCTAATATTTAAAAAACACATATTTATACACAGAAAAAATTAAAAATTTTTTCCAATCACCAAATTTATACCAAATTCATAATATCAAGCAAACAAGTTGTTGAGTTTGCACGTATTACCAAAATGATTATATTGATTACTAAATATTTCAAATATTTTTTTTCAATAAATGATATTTTTAATTTTATTTAACAAAATTATCAAAAAACTTTGCCATTTCAAACAATATGTTAATTTATTTAATTAAATATTGATAGTTCCCAACAACAATTGTACAAGTTTAAATTATTTTATTTTAAACGAAAAAGTCAATTAATATTTTTTGATATTTAATTCATATTTAATTAAAATTTTATTTCAAAAAAACTTCTATATTAAGAAAATAAAAATTATATTTTTAATTTTCTTTCAACTAAAACAATAATTGATTCAATTATCACATTAACCAAATTTAAATACTTTTTGAAACATTTTTTTAATTGATAAAAATTTTTTTTCTGTGTACCCACTCCACAATAGTGAAGGGTATTATGCGCTTGTGATTATGTGAGCAGCTTAAAAAAAAAAATTTTGCTCCCATTTTCAAGCATATAGATTGACTCAGAATTACTTTGTTTTAACGATCTACAGATATCCATTCGTTCCTCCGGCTGGCTGGCTGGCTATCCAAAGTAGAGACTGAAATTTTGGAGATAATTTTATGAAATTTGGTATGTACGTTTTATTAGACATAAGGACCAAGCATATGTAGACCTGAATATATTATTTTTTTTTTAGGATTTTTTACGATTTGTTAGAATAGAGCCAAAAATTACCGTCAGAAACCCTCTAGAAATATGTTCCACAAAAAATATTTGCCTTAATATAAAATATAGTTAAAAAATTTAAAAAATTTTAATTTTTTAATAAAAAAGAAACCTCAAGGTTACAAATAGAAACACGTCATATTGTTAAAGCAAAATTTTGGAATTAATTGAATGACTTATTTCGAAAAGGGTTAAGGTAGAATTTTTTGGAAATTTAGTTCTCTGCTGTTTTTGGAGGTACCAATATAGACCGATATACTGTGATAATGAAAGGTTATTTACACCCTCCATAGGGGTGAAAAACATGTGGCTTTTTAAAATGAATTTCGAAAAGGGCCCGTCTTCATATTTATTATGCGTGTTTTAGTTAGCAATGGGAAAGAACTTTGCATTTAAAATTTTTAAAGTAAGAGGTATGTTTTGAATACGTGGTCCATTTGTTATGGAAAATTATTTTTGATTTTGCTTTTATTTAAATATCTGAATAGGGAACACCGTTTCAGGAGAAAAATATAATATAATAAACATTTTCTCTTTTTTCTTAATTTTGAAAATAAATGAATCCAGATGTTCGGAGGATAATGATATAAAGATTGCCGACAAACAAAATTTTTTTGAACACATTCTGCAATGGTCAACGGACATGTATTCACAGGCATATGCAGAAGAAGATTTCTAATTCATGGGTTTATCTTGATGAAATATTTTACTTTTTGTTATTTTATGAATGTATGTGTTTTCTAATTTGTAGTCTTAATAAACAGATAAAAATGTACCGAAATGTTTTTATTATTCCTTTATATTAAAAAGCTTTCGTTAAAAATTTTGTTTACTTTCATTAACATTTGGTTTGCTTTCATTAACATTTTCTAAAAGATTTAAAGGGTTGTCTTAAAATGCAAAATATTTATTTAAAAATTATAAATTATCTGAATATTCGCGTGCTTAAAAAAATTGCATGCACTAAAGATACCATTTTGCTACTAAAACCACTAAAACTCAAAAATAATTTTCGAAATGGCCCATTTTCGGATGATGTAAGGACCATTTTCTCCTTTAAATTTTACTTAAAATAAGTTTTTGTTAATACTATTATAGCCTCTGTTAAGGCTTAAAATTTTAGGAAAAAACTTTCCTTCAAAAATTCAAATGGCTTAAGAGATATTTAGTTCTTGTGTCTCCTGAACAATTTGTATTTTTGTACCTCGAAATAAATGATTCAAATTAATTTGTTCGCCAAAATCGATTTTTCATAGCTTAATTAATTGTGATAATAGTAGAATCTCTAATGCCGGGACACTGAAGACAATATTTCTTAACACGTTCAAACAACAAAAAGTTAAATAGAGGTGGAATAAGATTTATGTCGCTATTTTATGTATTATTAAATAAGTGAAAGTTATTTTAGTGTTTTATACATTTTGTTAAGGAAATTAAGGCGATCATAAATTTAGCTTGTTTTTTTTATATTAAAAATTGATTTTAATCACCAAATTCGTAGAATCAAGTAAACAATTTGTTGATTTTGCACCTATTACTAAAATAATTATATTGATTACCAAAAACTGTAAAAATTGAAAATTCTGATTTTTCTTTCAATAAATGATATTTTTGATTTTAATACAAAATATGATCAAAAAACTGTACGATTTCAATTTTCAAAAAATCTGTATTTTATTCAATTATTTCAGTTAATTCATAAAAAATAAATAAATAAATAATATAGTAATTGAATTAGGCAATTAATTAATTACATTTTTTGTTGGATTCAATCAAAATTTTTATTGAATGAAAAATTATGCTAATGAGATTACAAAATAAACTGATATAGAAAAAAAACAACAGATTTAGCTGCCACTTGCATTTATATTAGTTTTAAGGCTTGGAGGAAATAAGTGATGCAAATACCACAAGACCGTAGGGGTTTTAGATTCTATAAATACAAACAACAATAAAAGGTAAAAAAATAGTTAAAAGTATGGTTCTTAGGTTTTTTATATTTACTTACTTTTATTATGTTTTTCGAGTTTTTATAAGCTTTGGACTTTTTTTTCAAGTAATAACAGCAGTTTATCTCTTGGTTGACCCTATCACTCAACCAACGAAATAATATGAAGAAAGTTTAAAATAATAAAAATATAAATATAACGTTGTTGGCAAATCACAGTTATGAGAGTCAGCTTTTTTCTAGAAGAAGGAACTTTATTTGCAGAGAATGATTCTTATTTACTTGAAATCACTGGATTTAATTGCAGCTATTGATTTTAAAAAATGGATTTCTTTCAAGATCAGAAAGTGATTGTATAATTTAAAATTTAAATCTTACAATCAATTTTCCGATTTGGAATGCAATCAAACACTTAGCAATTACCGAACAATTATGTTATTGCAATGAAATCGATTGGAATTGTTAACAGCTCTGATATATACATACATACATAACTAATTTACTTCTTTTATGTAATACGATCTCATACTCACCTTTTCATACATAAGACGCTTGAATTCCGTTTTAGGAGCAATGAAATTAGTGTTTGTCTCACGATTATTTTGTTTGTATATATTATTTTTGTACAATTATTTGTTTCAATTTTGTTAATTTATTTATTTATTAGAAATTTTTTTTTTTACACCACAAAGAATATGTACATGAAAAAAGTGTTGTCACCTGCTTACTTTCAAAATCACTAAAACAAGAAATATAATAAAACAAGCTAAATAGCCCAATGTTATATATGAAAAATCGCCCAACAATTTTCCATACGATTTGTGCTTTCCGATTTTTCGTTAATATTGGATAATAATTAATTTTTAACATAACTGAGAAACATTTTTGGGCTATTTTTGTCTCTCTTATTTTGACCAAATTAAAAATCCGGAATCGCTATGGAATGACAATTATCGGCCTCGTAACTAAAGCTTGTGAATTCAGCCTTGCACCCGACAGAAAGTATGCTATGTAAAGAAGCTTAAGTTAGCGAAAGCGGTGTTTTTTATACCATAGAGGAGAAAATCCTTGTGCCCGGTCTAAGGTCGTCTATGAAGAAAAGCTTAAGTTAGGTAGGCGGGATTTTGGGTTTTTAAGTTTCGGACATATGACCCAAGCCCAAATAAGTATGAAAGTTTAAGACTACTTTGTAAAAATTATTAAATAAAGATTCGAAAATAAAAATTGGGTTATTTTTCATTAATTATTGGGCCTCTTTTCACCATTTTTGGATATAATTTCCATTTATATTTTTTTGGACCATATTTCGTTTAAGTTGAATCATTTTTTCGTTTGGTCAATTTTTCTTTGGGCAATTTTGCTTGCAGCCCTAAAATTCAAGCAAATTTTGTTTCCATTTTGTTGGCTTAATATATTATTGAAGTTCAATTACATTTAAGAATAAACATGAAAAATTGCAATAGAAAAAACCAAGAATGAATTTATAAATACACAAAGCAAATCTAAATTGACACATAAATTCTATAACGTTTAAAATTTAATCGTATACTATTAACAAAAAAATCGTTTTATTTTTTTAAATTAAAAAGATGAAAACAAAATTCGGAACTTTTTTTTTACCAATTTTCAAAATAAAAACCAAAAAAGGTTTCAAAAGCTTTCACAATAATAAGTTTCAACAAAATACAAAATAAATTGAAATATTTTTGTAAATATACATAACTCATATTTATCCAATTATCCAAGACAATACGCAAAATAAAACAATAATTTTCCTCTTTACTAAGCGTTTTTTTCAGTTTTACACGTTGGCATTATTTTAGAGTTAACGAAATAAACAATAAAGTTTTTGATTAATCTAATTATTGTTTTAATTATATATTAATTTAAAAACAATCAAAATATTAATTGAATGAAAACCAAATTTTTAATTTTTGTTCAACAAAAAAATTAATTCATTTAATTGCCATATTTATTAAATTTTTATATATTTTAACAATTTTATTTAATTGATAAAAAACCAATGAAAATTTTTTCTGTGTACTATTACGGTTTACATCTAAACTATAGTTCGGTTGAAATTTTGCAGTTTTGGTACAAGTCTTATATATTACGGTTAACAAAAACAGCAAAATATTACAACTCATCACTAGCACACAGAAAAAATTTTAGCCAAAATTCGATCAACTAAACCAATGATTGATATAAAATTTTTTTCCAAACAATTTTTTAATTGATTCAATTAAATTTTTTAATCAAAACTCAATATGTTTAATGTTTATGTGTATATTTTCATATTTTGTCCTAGTGGTGTATAATAAAACACATTGAATATTTTTATTTGAATACTTTATATCTATAAATGCGAATACTTGTTTCAACTTAATACTTGAGGCTACAAATTAGACCTCAGTATTTTATAAAAATATATTTATAAGCATTAGTAAATAATTTTTTTTTTTGCAAAACCTTATAAATAAAAATCATATCAATTTGTTCCATAAATTAACCATGAGTATGCAATACCCGACAAGTACTTGCTGATTTGCGAAAATTACAGCATCACTACTTTTATTGAAAGAAAAGAAAAAGTATAAAACTAACAATTTATTCAGTGTACAAAGTGATCTTAAACAGTCAACGTTGTTCGCGTACGTAAATTTAATTTTGTGTTTTGGAAATATTGTAACGGAACTTTTTTTTGTTCGCAACAAAAAAATTGTTGTATGTGTTTGTTTGTGTGTGATTAAGGTAAAAGAATAGCAACATATTCTTGGACAATAAAGTGTAACAGCCGTATACATAACGAAAATTTGGCATGAAGTTAGCACAAAGTTTATTCATAATACCCTAACCAAACTCTGGCTAACGATTTGCTAAACTCTTGTTAACGAGCTGCCAAACGTTTGCCAACTTGTGAAAAACAGCTGTTTAATGTCAAACAAATTTTTTAAAGAAAAGAAAAATAAAAAAGTTTTGCGCGCGAAAAATAAATAATGGATACGCTCGACACCTTAGACAATTTAAAATATTTAAAAGCCTGTTGTCGGTCTAAAAAAATTTTTAAAAAAAGAAGAAATCCATTTTTGGAATACAGCGAAGAAGAATTTCGTATGAAGTATAGATTTTCAAAAAACAATAGCAAAAAGCTAATAAAATTCGTGGAGGCTGACCTAAAAGGTAAAGGAAAAAGGAATGGTGGTTGCATTCCACCATACATACAAGTGTTGGCAGCATTAAGGTGTTGGGGCCGCAACCAGGTGCAAGACGATTGTGCAGAGTTCCATGGTTTCTCGCAACCCACGATGAGTAGAATTTGTGCAAAGGTTGCACAAGCGTTTGCCAAAAAGGCCAAATCTGTTATTAAAATGGCAACATTAGCTGAGGAACAAATTGTCGAAATGGAAAAATTTAAACAAATAGCTGGATTTAAAAACGTAATTAGGGCTATTGACTGCACCCACATTCGAATCCAAGCTGTGGGTGGCGATGATGCCCAATTGTTTGTTAACCGAAAGGGATACTTCTCCCTTAACGTACAGGTATGCTTATATGTAAAATGACTTAAACGAAATATATATATATTTTTTTCATATATTTGTTCTTAAAATATCCAGGTGGTTTGTGATGCCTCGTTAAAAATTACCGACATTGTTGCCTGCTGGAGAGGAAGCTCACACGATTCTAGAATATTTAACGAGAGCAAAATAAAAGAACGATTTGAGGTAGGTGCTTTTATGGGAAGATTAGTAGGGGACGGTGGATACAAGTGCACCAACTATTTATTTACACCGGTACAGAACCCGAAAAATCAACAAGAAGAAATGTACAACAAAGTGCACATCAAAACGAGAAATGTTGTAGAGAGAGTTTTCGGTGTTTGGAAGAGCAGATTTCGTATTCTTTTGGAAAAAATGCGAGTTTCTAAAAGTAATGGAAAAGTTTTGATTGTAGCTCTAGCTGTTCTTCATAACTTATCGATTATTTATGAAGATCAAATTTTTGGTAAGATTAAATTATATATTTAGTTATAAAATATATGACAATTGCTTTTATGTTTTCATTTTCACAGATGAAAATGATGTCCGAAGTCCTGGGTCAGAAAGAGAATCTTTTCAGGGTAACACCGAAGATGAAAACATATCTCGGGATATTTACATTCAGCAAAATTTCTAAATTTGCAAAGAAAGATATATTTCGTTTGCATCTTTTTATAAATAACATTTTTTGAGTTTGTATAACAAAAAGCAATCGTTTATTATATAAAAAATAACACAAAAAACTTAAAAAAAATAAAATTTCGTAAAATAAATAGATATTAGTTTATGAAAACATAAAACTAAATTTAAAACTAAATCACAATTCATTTTAAAAAAGAGAAAACTACACAAAACTAAATTAAAACTATGTACATATATAACAAAACCACAAATCACATTTAATTAAGAAGAATATTAAATTAAGTAAAAAATCCACTTGACTTCAATTTTTCAATTTCTAATTTTATTTTTTCAACTTTTAAAATATGTTCCTCGTTTTCTTGGATTTCTAATTTTTCGATTCTTCTTTTTTTTATATTGTGGCTCTCTTCCATATATTTTATTTCTAATTCTTTTTGTTTAATACTTATGTCTAATAGTTTATTTCTTTTTGCATTTTCAAATTCACTTTGGCACTTGATGTTTTTTTTTCTTTTGAATTCTATTGGCTTTTTCATTGGAGTATCTTCTTCAGCATTAAAACCTTCATAGTCCGTTTTATCCGGTGAATTTGTTTCAATTATTGACGAATTGCTATCATAAATGTTGCTGTCGATTTCAAAATGTTTTGGTAATCGGCAAACCAACTCCTCCTCAACGCTGTTTAATGGTTCAGGGGCTGGACCACCACCTGTCTGCTTTCTTTGTTTGACATATGCAGAGTTTTTTGTTTTCGCGATGGACTTGGTTTTGCGCCACTGGTTCTGCATTTGTTCCAATGTTCTGGTGCGCTTTGAAACTGTATTGAATAAGTTATGAACAATACTCCATGCCTCCTTCTTCTTTTTATTGGTATTGGTGTCGATTTTAGCATTTTCTAGAATGTCTAATTTTTCTAAAACTAGGTTTGATAGTAAATCCTGAAAAATATATGTTAATATTAATGTTTTCCTATATTACTAATTACTGTTTTACTTACCTTTTCATCCTGATCCCAATTTACAGATCTTTTCACTTGCTTTTCCATTTTTATTAAAAATTATATTGTTTTTTTTTTTAATATCAATTTTAAAAACTTTTTTAAATTTCTTATATGGAAAAACAAAACCAAAAAAAAGGAAATGTCAAAACCAGCGATGATAAATGCAAAACGTGTTGAATTTTTGAGTATTATAATGTGGCATCATTAAAATTCAGAGTTGATTTATTAAAAGTTAGCAGACGGATTTAATTGGTTATAAATAAACTCTGTGCTAACAAGCTGCTAAGCTTAATCGGCATTCTAGTTAGCAGCTCGTTGTACGTAGTGTACAAACTGTGGCTAACTTTTTGTTATGAATACGGCTGTAAGTGTTCTAGGTTGGTTTTATTTATGTACACGTCTTTCTCTGGTACTGCTACATTTGTCTTTGTTGTTGGATTTTTTAGCTTGCAAAGGGAAGAAGCAACAAGAAAACGAGTTTTTATGTCACATTTAGTAGACGCTGATAAGAATTTAATTTTTCTTTTAACTGAATGGAATCTGCAACACTTGCATGAATTTTTTAAAAGTAAGTATGTATAATGTTATTGTTTTCATAAAAAAAAATTAACATAAATACCAATCTATACAAATTTTTTTATTATTTTTAATTCTAGACCAAATGATTGACATTGACGTCCTAAAAATTTTAAAAACACATCATATATCTAAATTATTTAAAGATTTAACTACAGGCGAACAGGCAAAATTTGAATTCAATTTGGAGAAGTGGAAAAAACAATTCAAAAGTTCTGAATATTTGCCTGATAGCCAATATACAACGCCAACTCCAAATGCAACACAAAATCAAACACCAACAGTAATGGAGATTTTATCTAATACATCAAACGGCAAGGATATTTTAAAATTGTACAATAAAAATAATATTTTACACGAGGAACAACGTAATTTGCTAGTCAATACAATTACAAAATATATAGAATCAAAAAGCATAATATGTTCATTATCTGATTGTTCAGACCTTGAAACCCAGATATGTAATATCTTTCCTACTGAAAAATTGGTAAGCATAAATTTGTACTATGTTTTAATTATAATTAATTAAACTAATATTTTTTATTGCAGGAATTTTATACTAATGGAAAAAGAGGCAAAATATACAACAAACTGGCAAATTATAGACGACTTTCTAAAAATATTTTGAAACTTGATGAACTTGAGGGAAAAGATAACATGCCTGGTAAGTAAGTTCTCTTCCATATTATAAAACATTTGCTGCAGCAACTTTCTTTAATTCTCTTTTGAAACTGTATTCAAGTCCATATACGTAATTTGTTTTGCAGCATATAAGTATTTTGAATGTGTTCTCTTTTTCTTTCTGTCAATAAAAAGATTACAAAAACTGCTTGTACACGCAAATGTTTCATAAAATGGCCGAGAACTTATGAAACCGCAATCTTTGTTAGCTATAACGTGAAGTGAATATTCACGGATATGTGAAACTATTTTTAATAGTTTTAAATAAAATTCAGAATACTTTAACGATACTCTGTTTATATTATGTATTACAGAAAATAAAGAAGATTACACTTTAGATATTCAAATCTTAAGATCTGAAAATATATCCCAAGATGAATTTGATATCTATTGGCGCAAATGTGCTCCCATACGTTTCCAACAAATTGCAAACTCTAAAACAGGGATTTCCAAAAATTTTTTGGTTGTGTATTAGTGAGTACCAGAGAGTAAACAAATTGAGAGAATGCATTCATTTACAGCCGAAATAAAATGTTAGTAATATATTTTATAAGTTGTATAACACAAAGGTACAAAATTAAAAATTTTTTGTGTTGATAAAAAATTTGTAGCAATTCTTTACCAATTCAATGTCGCTGATTTTAAAACTGCACTTTTTTTCATTCGGAAGCTTTTTGACTCTAAATCAGTTTTAAATATCTTATCAAACAATTGTAAAAAAATTAAAGATTTTTATGTTTTAAAAATTCATTAAAAATAAATATTGCACGCAAATCACACGTTTAATAACATATTCCGTTCCTTCCTTAAATGTTGCATACCATATAAGGCATTGGATGTTACCAAAAGCGTTTTTGACCGCACAATATTTTTTAAGTGCCATCATAAAGTTTTTTCTGGTAACCTGAAACAAAAATATGTATTGAGGTACGTTCAGACTAATGAAATATTTGACGAAAATATTTGTTCTGATATTTGCTTCAAACTGTGTGAAACAAAAAAATATTTTGTTTAATGTTCTAACTAAGCTCAAACATTTGAGAATTTTTGTTTGATGAAACAGTTGGCAAAAAGTGTTAAATAAAATAAATTAATTCATGTTTGCCATGCGTTCAGACTAAAATAAATATTTGCATCAAATAATTATTTAATGAAAGTGTTCAAAAATAATAATATATGTCACAAATAGTAAAAATGAGCGCAAAAGCTAATTTATTTTTTTTATTCTGTGGAGCAGCATCTTTCATAGTGTTAGAACAGGAGAATGTAAAATATAAAAAAAACTGGAAGACAATGGGTAACGGGAACATGGCTAAAATTTGCGAAAAATTGCAAACTTGGATATAAACCCTTAAATATATTTGAAGTCTCTAAATCAGTTAAAAAACAAAATGTCGGGAAAAAAAATTTTTGCAAAAATAGCGAAAATTCGCGAAAAATTTAGATATTTCAAACAAGCCATAAAATTTATTAAAAGTGCCTAAAACTAAAAGGAATGGCAAAAATTCGATAAAAATTGCTAAATTAGCGGAAATTCGCAAAAATTTGATAATAGCGGTATGATAGCAAAGCCTAATAATTATTAAAAATCGTTAAAGCTCTAAAGATTTACAATGAAAAATCGCTTCTTCGCGAGCATGGCTAAAATTCGCGAAAAATTGCAAACTTGGAAACAAACACTAAAATATATTTGAAATTGCTAAATCGATTAAAAAACAAAATGTAGGGGAAAAACAAAAAAAAATGTTGCAGAAATAGCGAAAATCGCGAACCATTTTAATATTTCAAACAAGCCATAAAATTTATAGCCTATTTCCAATGTGCGAAAGAATTCTTTCGTTCGCATAACTACATTGAAAACAAAAACAAAGTCTAAAAATTTGTTTTTGTTTTCAATGTAGTTATACGAAAGAAAGAATTCTTTCGCACATCGGAAATAGGCTATTAGTAAAAGTGCCTAAAACTATAAGGAATGGCAAACATTTGCTAATAGCGGCACGATACAAAGTCTAATAATTATAAAAAATCTTTAAAATTGTAAAGAATCCAAAAACTTACAGGAAACATTGCTTCTATCCGGAACATGGCTAAAATTATTTGTCGTTGTTTGCTCTTACAATTTTTTTGTAATATCAAATAAATGTTTGCTCAAAAATTACTAAAATATTTGATTTTTTGTGTTAACACTATGTTCACTTTGGACAAATATTTGTTTGCCGGCAAATACTTTTATTTGCTCAAAATCAGCTGTTATTTTATTTGATACTCAAAAATATTTTGTGTTTAGACTACGTTAATGAAATATTTGATGTTTGCTTTCAAATATTTCACCAGTCTGTACGTACCTTTAGTAGTGGTATACACAATTGTGCATAGAAATGGATTTCCCTGGTCTATTTTTTCAAAAAAAAAAATAAATTACATGAGAACTATAACGTGAAAAAGTTATTTTAGTAAAAAGTTAGGGGGTTCATAGTGGTAAGTAAAATATAAAGGGTATTCACGTTGTTGGGTTACTCATACTTCAAACATCTGTGCATACATTTTAATTCTAGCTAATAGTATATCATAACTTTTTACAAAATACCAAATGCGCACCTGAGTTTGCCTGCAAAAATGTATAGTCATTGTAACAGGTCAAAGTTACGTTAAATAAATACCATAAATTAGTAAGGTTAACTCTTTGGACTCGGTCATATAATTGTATCATAAAAAAGTAAGCAATAAAAATAGTGCTAAACAATTAAGTTTCATTAATACATCAATAAAACACATCTTCTTACCCAAAAATGTTACCTGCTGTCACATTTGCTTTTATATGTATAGGTTTACACATAAATTGTAGGAAAACAAGACTTTTTTAACTTGTTTTTTAAATATTTTTACTTACTTAAAAAAGTGTTTTCAAAGAAAAAAAAACCTACCGACGCGATTGGTACAGAAACAAAAATATTTTTACAAGCACAAAATACCAACAAATTCTTGTGGCTATTTTTTTTCTTAATAATTTCTGCATTTAGGTACGTCTTTTTTACGAAAGAAAAATGGACCCTTTTACAGGCATCAAAGATTTTTTTTCACAAACAAAACACATATCGTTAGCTTAAATGCAAAACAATGTAGATATTATTTGAAAATTTGAAAGTTTTGTTGATTTGGATTCACGTTACATATGTATTTTCATATAATTTTAAGTTATTTACAAAATTATAAATGACGTATCATCAAATAAATATATAATTTTTTTAACAGCATAATGTATAATCACACTCAATAAAACAATTAGCAGAGGTTTTAATTCTTTTTATAAGAACACATTAATATTTTTAAACACCAAAACTGGGTAATCTGTTTTATAACGATTACCACGGTGTTAGTGGAATAAGTGATCAGATAATAATTTACAATAATAATTTTTAGTATTGCATAAGAAAAAATAAAAAAAGTGTTGTAAAATTATAAGAACCGAATCCATATACGTATGTAAAATAAAACATATAATAAATGTGACTTTCAGCTTCTTCCACATAGGACTGAAATATTAAAAATTGCTTTTAAATCTCAAATAATTACCATTTTACAAAGTTCTTTGCTTTGCATGTAAACTTATGAAATGTTACATTATTCTACATTTTAGTCTTAAAATTTAAACTCTAAATAAAAATTGCACGCAAGGCATTGGATGTTACCAAAAGCATTTTTGACCGCACAATATTTTTTGAGTGTAAGCTGAAACAAAATAATATAGCATCCGCTAGACATGCACACTTGTCGAAGTCACATCGACGACTGAATTGAAGAGTATAAAAATATGTGTTAGTAGTGGTGCGCACAATTGTGCAAAGAAATGGAAACCCCTGCTCTAAAAACACTTTTGAAGTTTTTAAGTTATGGCCAGAATACACGAAGCCGTCTGGGCAACTTTTGGTAAGAACACTTAAACTTTCATGTTAAAAAATTTTACACATATTTATTTTTTCATTTAAGATCGATATAGATTTTGGTCTGAAGTATCCCCTAGCAAAAAAGTTGCAGGAACGCTGGTCGTATTTTGCAGAAGAAATGTTATTTATTATGAAGACCAAAATAACATGTTCATTAGTTTCAAAAAAATTACTTCAAAGTGAACATATTGATGAAGGTATCAAAATATTTATATTACAATATCGTTATACATATTTAAAAAAAATTTTTTTTTGTATATTTACAGATTCTAAAATGTTTACAATTTTGTGGTATTGCCACAATTTATTCCCGCCCCAACTAAAAATTAGTACTGACGAAAACGGAGCCAAATTTAAGAAAAAATATAGTGTTGTGGATTCACAAGAAACATTTGCTGTCGTTGCTGGAACCATGGAGGAATTGGACACTAAACTAAAATTATTAAAAATACAAGGTCGAAGTATTCAGCCAAAGCTGCTTGTAGTTGGAGATATCTCAAAAGTTAAACAAATTTATGTATATTTTGACAATTTAAGATATCCATTTGTTTCAGTTGTAAACGCGTTTGACATGCTATTTAAAATCTTTTTTGTGTTTAACCTCCAATATCCAAATGAGTCTGAGATTTTTTACAACTTTATTCAATCCCTTTTTTATGATTTGCCTACAAACAAAAAATTTTTTAAGTCATCTTCAATTAAACATGAAATTCTTAAATTAAAAGAATAACTTAAATGTTAATTTATATGTACCTACATAATTGTTTTAGAATTAATTATTTACTTAATATTATTTAATTATAACTACATGAACTTTGCATTTATTTTCTTTTCGAAGTGTTACAAAAACCTTCTGACATGTAATTATTTTATGTTAATTTTAAATAAAAATATGACAATAAACAATTATAAATTGATTAAAAAAAATAAATCTAAATATTTATTTGGGGTTTAAATTTTTTTTTTAAATTTCATAAAATATAAAACAGGTTAATAAAACGTTTATGAAACGAATTTTCTATGAACATTTGTTTAATTAACCTTTTATCAACCTGCTTTACCTTTTGTGAATATTTTTATTGATTTTAAAATATTAATTAATTAATTTTTTTAATTAATAAAACAATTTATTTGTTTGATATTTTAAAAAATTTTAATTAATATTTTAATTAATTCAATTAAAAATTTAATATTTTTAAATAATTCAAATCAATTAATTTTTTAATTAATTCAATTAATATTTTGTTTGAAAATCTAAGAAAGTTTTTTTTTACTTTTTAATCAATTCAACGAAAAATTTAATCAAAAATTGTAAACAAAATTAATTATTCATTTAATTAGTTTAACTAATAGTTTAATTGAAATTTTCTCCTGATTTTCAATTAAAGTTCTAAATTTTAATTAATTGACTTCAAAATAGGGGTAAACTTCAAATTTACAAACGCATTAATTGATATGATCAATTTGTTTGCAGGTTGAAAAATAGCGAAAAACTTAATTGGGATAACAAATTTCTTAATTGAAGTCAGTTTTTCATTTTTTCTGTGCAGTTGTTTTAATTTTAACTCAACTGAGTTGTGTTGTTAACCGCAATAGGAGCATAAGCATTATTTAAGACATTATTGTTATTTGTACTTTCGGGAAGATTCTTATACTTATGGAAAATTGGTGACCACAAATTAATGTTCTTTTATTGATTTCAGCTTTAACCTTGGCCTTACCAAAGATTCTTATGACCACCGTTTATTAATACCCACCAGGGTGTTACTGCATGTTTATAAACGATGAGAACAAGTTTTCGTCATTTTTTTTTTAAGAAAACAATTTGTTTAGTAAGTAAAAATTTATTTTCAACAGAAGCAAATTTAAGAAAGTTACTAAAGAGATAAACAGAAGTGTTCACCCGGGTGGCTATTGGTAAGGCGAAGGTTAATTAAAGACGACAGTCTATTTATTGCATATTTTGATATAAAATAGATAATTTTGATTGCAAATTTAGGTGATGATTAAAGTTCCTTGTCAGTTTGTGTATGTTTATGAAATTACAGATCTTTTTAGTTTTTATAAGTAAAAAAAACTCGATTTTTATAGAAAATAATATGCGATTAAGAGGTAAATGCTTATGTCAGTTTGGGTGTTTTTGAAGAACTGTAATCCATTTTATTTTGTTTGATCTCTCATATTTTAAGCAGAGACAAAGATGGATGAATTACGAGCAATTTGTGCGCTTGAGAGTGAGAGTGAAACAAAATATTTTTTAAAAAGAAAAGATGATTTTAGATTTACCTCCGTTTTTTTTTTGATTTGGGCATTATTTGAAAAGATAACTGAATAATATTAAATTCAAAAAAAAAACACAAAATTCTTTGTCTTAAATAGGAGCAAATACTTTTAAAAAAATTAAAAGTATTTGATTTGATATTTTATACGAATCAAGCATATACCTTATAAAGGGTGATTTATCGTGAGTTTTGATTTCAAATATGATTTTCTACAGATCATTTGTATCTCACAACAAACTGCTTTTTTATTTTTGTTCAGTATCCTTTGGCAATTCATCTTGGAAAGACTCACATGACAAAAGCGTCTCCAAATTCTTCAGCTATATTAAGAAAATCAGCTTTCTGTTAGAAATGTTTTTCGCGCGATTCGTGGAAAGCTGCTACTTTAGTGATGGCAACGAAGAAGAATTTAAAGCGAAAAAAAATATAAAAATATTTTATGGTTTACGAAAACGATTGAAAAAAAGGCATTTAAATAAGTAAAAGCAAAACATTACTGAATATGTTAATTTAGTAAGCCCTTAAAAGAGCACTTTAGGAGTGCTTTGTTTGCATGTCTTATTAGGTTAAAAACGTGCTTTTTATCAGCAGAAAATAGTCCTTCAAGCCGGGAACACCCCATACAAAAATCAGGCATCCCATCATCAGGTTTGTGGTATGAATTCATACATAAAACCTGTTCCTTCTGGAGCACATTTTTTACTGGGATATATTGAGTACGGTTGTCATGTATGTGTTTGTGATGTGCAGAAAAGGCTTAGAAATAAAAATTCAACACATTTAATTGAAGAAAACAACAACAGGAGATTTTATGAAAAAAATTAGAGGCAATCGTAGTCCTCTGCTTACATATTATTTATGTACCGATTTGGCTGAATCTCAATATCAAACTTTGACGGGATATATGTGGCATAAAGATGTAAGAGCAGGACCCCATAATTTCTAGGGTTCTCGTAAGCCCCATTTCATCAAACACTCGGATAGACAAACAGCTTTAAATCATCTTCGCTGCTCATAAGGACCTACAATAAATATTGTTTATAGGGTCTAAAATAAGATTTAGAAAATACGAACGGAATTACAAATTTATATGTACATACCCTTTCCAGCTGTGGTAAAGGGTATACAAAAAAAAAAAAAAAAAAAAAAAAAGAATGAAATAGTTTACAAAGATTATAGTAGAGAAGTATTTGTGTGTGTGTGTTCGTGCTTAAGAATGTGGAGAAGCTTATAAATCTTTTAACGCGCATAAGGAATTTAATTTTCAAATAAAATTTTTAGCAGTAAACTTTTGTTAAAATCTTCTCATCTTAAAACAAAATTGTTGTAAAGAATTCAGTTGCTGTATTTTTCTTTTTTTTTTGTATTATACAAGTAGTATAATATTTTTTTTTTTTTGAGGTTACAACAGAAAATTACTAACGCAAAATTTATGACTTAACCAAGTGAAAAAACCACGGGTGTAAGGCAGAGACGTGAAGGTTATATGTAAATATAATATGAAAATGTAGGTATGTACCGTTGGTCTCTTGTAGAAAGGCCTTAACTCACATAACTCTAACTTTACAGGAGGAGGCAAAAAGAAAATAGAACTTGTTTGTATCATAATGTTAAATTGCTTATACAACATATATACTATTGCATTAAATTTTTGTGACGAGATGTATTTGTGTGAAATATATTGAAATCAACAAAAACCTAAATTTTGAAAAAAATCGAGTTAGGTCCTTTCTGCATGAGACCAACATATACTTAGCAAACAATTGATATGAATATATGAACATTTAGTTTAAGCAGTAAACGCATATGCGTTTTAAAAACTCTTTCCTTTTTTCTTTTTTTTTTTTTTTTTTTTTGGTTTACAAGTTCTATTTCTCTACAACAAGGATATAAAACGCAAAAAATAAACAATTTTGTATTGTTTTAACTATGGTTACCAAAAATAAAATAAAAAAAGCCAAAGAAAACTTCGTTCACCCCAAGAACCACAAACTATTTAAAATATTGCAAAGAATCCTTGTGGATTATTTTTTATTGCTATTTCTTTGCAAGTATTACATACGAGTAAAAAATAATTTTATTTAAGACGAAATCTTTTTCTTTAACTTTTTATGACACTTTTACTTTAGCAATTTTATATTTCGCAACTAGAATTTCATGACCACTGTTAACAAACAAACTTTTTTTAATAAACTTTTTTTTTAAATTTTACTAAAGATAAGAAAAGTTTTGTTGAGTTCTTTTCTTTTTTTTTTTTTGCTAATTTTACAGTTTTTGCTATTGATTTTATTAAGAATGAACAAAAGAACTGAAATAAGAAACTTGGCTTTAATTTTCTCGCTTTTAGTTTTTGTTGAACTAGAAACTGAAAGAACAAATTCTTTTCATTGAGAGTTTGGGCAATTAAAATTTCTCTTTTTATTTCGTAATTAGCTTGATTTTATTTTTTTTTTTGTTTAATTTTATAGTTAAAAAGTGCATAAATTATGAAAATAGTGTTTGCTTCTGTGCTCAAAACTTGGGATATTTTTTTTTAATTTTGGAGAGGAATTTAGGTATATAAACTAAAGTTAACGGTAAATTAATATTTATATTAAACTATCTGTTCATTCCCGGCGCCGCTCTGGGTTTTCTAATTAAACACTGGAGAATTTTGTTAATAACTTGACCCCTACTTGCGCTATCTACCAGTTCAACATTTTATCAGGAAACTTATTTTTGTTTAATAAATATTGAGAATTTCAGCCAAATCTTACAATAAATAAAAAAAATTATATAACGACAACAAGTCAACCTGTCGGGATTAAACTTAAAAGTAACCAAGCTCCCCACTTAAATAATTTTGTGTCCAAGTTTGGTGTCAATCAGTCCTGCGGTTCTTGAGTTAAAGGAGCACATACGCGGTACAAACGTTTTTATAAACATAGATATACAAATTGAAAATTATATGAGGTGTCGCGGAAGACAAGTTGGTAGTGAGCTAGTCTATTTGAATATGTGCTGGAGGTTTGAAGTGCGCTAAACACCCTTCTAAGCGGGTTCCGTGATTAGGAAAATTTTAGCCCTGTATTCGCAGGACATTAACGTTAGAATAAGAACAAGTAAGAGTGTAATATTTGGCTAAGCCTAATATTTGGTATCATCCATCATTTTTAGGGCGTAAGAAGACTTTCGGATCGTGTTTATATCTTAACATTACAAAACAAAATTAATAAGAACTGACCGCCAAGTAGATGTTATAATTCGTACCGGTTTTAGGGGTATATGTATATGTCTTTTACAAAAGTGCGCTTTGTATGGGGCCTATGTTAAATAATGGACCAATCTGGACAACAGTTTTTACTATGAACTCCTAAACTATATAGCAGATTTGTGCAAAACTAAATGAGAAGCGGGGCATTTTGTCACCAAATTATGTACGTTTTTTTTTAAACAAATATATAAATTTTCATGGAGGTCGTTCCACGTTTGGGTTTATAATTCTTTTTCTATTGCAGGCGTTGTGTTGGATTTTAAGCCCAAACTGCTTTGGTGAACCAGACGAGATACCTGAATTATTCTCTGGATTCTCTGTCAAGCTTAAGCTATTGGCTACACCTACATCCCTTTCTTAAAGACTCAAAAATTTAAGAAATCTTCAAGAAATTTCAGATTTTTTACCCAGTTTAATTTAAAGAGCCTTCCATCGCTGAACATAAAAAATTTTCGAAAATCCTTAAACGTAATTTAAAAAAGAGTGCAAAAGAGCTTTTCTCTAACTATAAAACAACAAAAGCTAATTTCTTTTTTTTAACAATTCAAATAAAAGGAATTTAATTTTTGCTTAAATTATCCTTAAAATATACAGTCTCCTCATAAATATACACATCTACAACCAGATAAAGCGTGTGATAAAAGAAACAATAATAAGTTGTTTAATGGTAAAAACTTAATACAAAATGCTGTTAAGAATGTTAATTATCCGTTTTAGCATAATGTGTTAATTAAGATGGCTTATGTTGTTATATTGACTACAAAAATGAAAGATAAACTATGAGTTAAATATCTTAAACATGCACACACACATTCACTCATATACATACTAACAAACATGGATGGATACATAATGAAAGTACAACAATACAAAAATATTGTATCTACAAGGATGTATATGTATCTTACAAAACACTTTATTATATGCAATACAAAAACAACAATTACAACAAACGCAAGAAGATCCTTTTAAAATTAAGAAAAGCACGATAATAAAGTATGAACACTTATTTAATGTTGCTTAAGCGTTAATGCATTAAGCCTTGTGTTGCAAGCTGCATTATGCCACAGAGCACTAGATGGGAAAAGAAAGATTATGTTAATTGCACAAGGCAATAATAAGCAAAAACGAACGCAGTATAAACTTTAATCTTTTGCCATTAAATGTTTGCATAACTAATAAGTCTTCCCTTTTTTTTAATTTAAACACTTGTTTAATTTGTTTCTTAAAATTGTTTCTTGTGAATTTCTCACGCTTAAGAGTCCAGGGATTTTTAAATGCAAACATTTTGAAATATTCATAAGCTATAAATAAATATTTTCTTTTTGTTCATGTTAATAATATAAAAATTTCTAAAGGTTAAAACTTGAATTAAGAGGAAATATTTTGAATGTAGCACATATCGTTACTTGAAACGCAAAATGGCCTAACGAAATTAAAAATCGACTTTTCCATTGTTGCTGATGTATTGCATCAAAATTTTGGAAACTTGCGGCCAAAATTAGCGACAAAAAACAAACGGCCCTATCTAGAAAATATCATATGATAGACTTTACTAACAGTTTGTACAATAGGCAACATTGTCAAAACAACTTGTAGGGTTTACAATAAAAAAATATAAAAAAAAATATAAACAGTTTGAGGCAATTTATCAATTTATCGCTGCAAATAAATTTTGCTTCTCCTGTAAAATGTTGAAAATATTAGATAGAGCTTTTTGCGTTTTAGGCAACGATATACAAAATGCAATTGCTAATTTATTTTTAGCAATAATATGTTTTTGGAAGTTAAATTTTTTTTTTGTGGAGTATTAGAATAATAACTAAAACTATACTTTTTATACAACTTAAGTTTTATGAATAATAGCATAAAGGGTGTTTTTTAAGCCAGACATAGCCCGAACGAAAGGATTAGCTGTCAAACGAAATGTCATAATGCGGCTACTTTTTGACATTTCAGTGTACACCAGAAAATCATCATGAATAGCAGTGCTGTAAGAAACTGCAATCAAGAAGCAATAAATTTAAAATGATTTTATTCGTTGATTTATAATATCGGAAGATTTAATAAATTAATTGTGAAAAAAATCTCTGATTTCAAAGTGATTGCAGATTTCAAAAGGAGATCTTGTCATACTTGGAATATTTTGTAATTGCAATAATTTTGAAATCTTTGTTTTGAAATAGTTGAATGTAACGTACATTTGTGTCGTAGAGTTAAATCGAAACCTAGTAATTTCATCTTTATACCCTCCACCACGATTTTTAATATTAGAAAGTCAATATTATCAATCATAAGGCCGCTGTTTCCTGGTCGCTGGCGATTAAAGCGCTAAGCATACCTTCTGGGGGTCACGACTTATAACTCCAAAAGGTCGTATTTTATTTAATGCAATTTCTATATTGGACTTAAATGTGGTCGCGAGTAGACAAGCTACGTATTGGCCTGCAGATCAGCCAAAAATTGCAAATATCATATATCCCCATAGAAACGATTCATGTTCAAGCTTCCTTAGAATTATCTCCCGATCACACTCCTACAATTGTTACTATAATGAACCCCAACAGAATTGTGTCTCCGTTTGGCTATTTAGCGACGTCAGGCACACAAATAAATTGGTGGAAATATAAAAAACACAGTACCCATTGGACAGAAAATATTCCGCTTAGTATACCGGAGAATGTGGATCTCTCTATTTTTAATTTTGGTTATCCTTAAATAACTGTTTAATATTCCAGCATAGCTCCAAAAAAATAAAATATAATTAAATATATTCTACAGATGTCAAGCGGCGCTTGTCTCGAAAAAAGGAGAATTCAAGATAGTGGTAATTACACAGATCACCCCAACATAAGAATTGATTTAAACAGTGCACAAAAAGGCTAAGAGAGTTACTGCAGTCTCCGAAAACGGCTTCCCTGGAAAAACATCTTAAGGAACTTGATGCAACTCCACAATCAGACTATTCATTATGGCGTGCAGCTAGAAATCCCAAAAGGCCAGATATTTCTAAACCACAATCAAGAAACTTGAATGGAAGTTGGGCAAGAAATGATATTGAAAAAGGAAATATGTTTGTGATTTATTTGAAAAACGTATTTACGCCAAATATATCTCACGATATAGAAGTCGAGTTACCGCCTATTAATGTTAGAGCAGCTATATCCCTAAGATTTAGGATACGAGAAATATAAAAGGCTGCTTGTGTAAGCACCAAGATCAGTACCAAAATGCTTCTGGAGCAACCTCGCATAGCAACGCAAATTATTCTTTTTATTTATAATGCTATTTTACGCCTTGAATACTACCCTTTAAAATGGCTGATTCCAAAGCCAGGAAAAGATCACACAAAAGTTGGGTCATGAAGGCCTATTAGGTTATTACCGATATATTCGTAGCTATCTGGGAGACAATTAAAGTCAAAATTAACACCGATGTTAAATGAAAATAGATGAATTACAAGTCAGTAATTCGATTTTAGAAGAAAGCACAGCACAATTTAACAAACCGATCGAATAGTAATCCCCATAAGAAAAGTCTTTGAAGAAAGAAAGTATTGCTCAGCACTCTTCATCGATGTTTCGCAAGCTTTTGATAAATTCTGGCATTAAGGCTTTTTACATACATTGAAGCTTAAATTACCAGCAAAAACACACAAGCTGTTAGAAAGCTACTCAGTCGGCCGTAAATTTATTATTAAAGAACTCGATTTTTTAAGTGCTCCTCAGTCAATGGACGATGGAGTCCCTTAATATATACTTCCGACATGCCAACAAACAACTACACCCAAACTTCAACTTTTCTGATGATACATATTCTAAGCCTACACGAAAATCGTGATAAATCATCTCGTTATTAGGGGATCATATATTTAAGATAGAAATGTGGTTAAAACAATCAATGTTCGAAAATAAGCCGAACATTATTTAGCGCACGGATCACACAACCAGAAACGATAATTTATTTATTTAGTGTTTGTGCACTGGTTAACAACCCTTAATACCGTTTAAAACTATTACGAGTATTACGAAAGTAAAAAACTTTATTTAGTTTTCTGTTTTTCGTTATAAAAAGAATATCTTTAGTGATTCTGTAAACAAAAATTAACATATTTTTAAGTTCTTTAGAGTTTTTTTTTTACATTGATGAAGGAATGAGGACACCAAAAAAATTTCAACAATGCTACTCACTAGTATTGTTGTTGTTGCTTGGCAATTTGCACGGATAAGCTGTGTGTGTATTGCATTACATGTTTTGTTTGTCTCAAAATTTTTTGTTGACTGTTTGTTTTTTTTCTCATTAAAAACCACATTCATTTTGTTTTGCAATTTTTTTTTTGCTGTGTTTACCAGCCAAAAGGGCGCTGAACTCAACTAAAACGAACGAACATTAATATGCTGAACCGAACGCAACGAATGTTGTGGCTTTTACGTAAAACCGAACGCAATAAACTGTTCCCATCTTTATATTGAGTTGGATTAGTACAGTAACTTAATTATGTACAAAGAACGTAAACTGAGAAACGTTTTTTTGAAGTTATTTACTACAAAGCCACTGTAAGCGTTTGTGTTTTCCATATTTCTACCGTACCGAACACTAAAGAACCATATTAAATGTTTATTTCTGAACGCTGAAAATAATAGCGGTTAAATTCATTCACTTTGCGTCGGGAATCATGCCCCTCTTAAAATCAGTAATCTAATAATACCTCAACACTCGAATGTTAAATATCTCTTTATACATCGTGATGGGAAAAATTTTCGTCTTGAACAGGCAGGATGAAAAGTGTCATGGGGTCAAAAACGAAGACACTTGACATACTACTAATGTTAAAATACATCAGCGTTATGACGTCTTTTCTATCAGTGTATGGCTTTCAACTCAATATAATAAAGAGGAAAATATTATAAGTTTAAAATGCCAAAAAAAAAAGAAGAATATAAAATACTGATGTCTTTAATATAATTGAATGTGTTAGATGATTTCCAAAAAATTATAATTTTTGCTGTATTTTGGGGGGACGGAAAATACAAATCCCCAACTGGCTCCGTCCAACGAATTAATATTCAACTATTATTTTATAAGCTTACCAATTTTAGTGGACCTTGTAAACCACAATTGTTGGTAATCAGAGTCAGATTTGGTTCTAAGTAGAAGAAAGAGTTTAATTTGAAGGGAACGAAGCTTTTCATTTGGATTTTATTTTGATTGCAATTACTGGATTTAATTGCAATTAAAGTACCAATTTATATATGAATTGATTTAAAAAAAATGAATTCCATCGTTTTTATCATATTGAATTCATGATTTAAATTACTATTTTAATGCAAAATTGTCAATAATTAGAGTGAAGTCATGTGCTTCCAATTAAATCGATTGCAATCGTTTACAGCGCTGAGCAATAGAAACACGCTTAAGCAACATTACCAACATTGGGCTCTAGAGCAGTTTGATACTGACCCGATGTTCTATGGGAAAAAAATTATGTGCAGCTGCCCATTTTGGCTAAACGGGATTGTTAATAAACAAAATTGCTAAGTCCACAACAGATCATACAGACTCCATTACATCCAGAAAAATACATCGGTTGTTGCTGTTGACACCCTGTTGGCATTATCGGACTTTATTTCTTTAAAAATAAAGCAGGGACAGGAGAAGGATATCGTTATGATTTTTTTGCAAATTATATTTAATTCAAACTTTTATTAATTAAAATAAAAATATATAAAAAATTTTAAATATTTATTTTACATCTTTTATTGAAATAAAATCGGCATTAAATTTTCATTTTATATTAATTTCAAAAAAAAACTTTAAGAAACTAGTAATACTAAATACCTTCAGCACAAGGACATAAAACAAAATTAGTCATGAAAGGATTATCCATTTCGTTTATTAACTTTTTTTCAATATTGATCGCAAAGTCTAAAACTCAAACGACAAACTTCGACATTAGCTGTTGAATCAGTTTTTGAAGGCATTTGTCGCTATTAACATGCAAAAGCACAGGAGAGTTACTGAAAATGAAAAGACCAACAAGCAAAGAAAAACAAAACTACGAAAACAAAAAAGAATGAAAAGTTAACAAATAAATGTAAATGGGGACCAAGTATTTGTAAGAACAAAAACTGTACAAAAGAAAGTGGGCTTACAAAGATTTATTTAGAAGACATATGGGGTAAAGAATGGCCAACAACGCGTTTTAGGAGGGATACAGCTAACAAAATATTCAGTTCACTAAAAAATAAATGACTCTGAAAAATCTATTTCTACTCATAAGCGTGCATATGAATTCACCATGTAAAGGTTAGTAAAACCTCAATAGACTAAAAACTTAAGGTTTGCTTTATGATTTGTACTTCTCAAAGAGCGAACTTAGATATGCTTAAGTTTTCTTAAGCAATTTCGCGAAAACATGTAAATCATATGTGTCAAGCCATATTGAACTTTTTGACAAATTTAATGAAGCTATCATTTGCTTAAGCAAAGTGTACATTCCGCAAGGAAACAAATGTTTTTGGTTTTGTTTTTGTGTTTTAAATGCATTTGAGAGGCTATTTGTTAATTGTTGACAGTAGCTTAAGCATGCTTATGCATATTATAGTTGCGCCTTAAGTCTGGTAAAAGTCAAGATATTCAAAGTGTACACTTAGCTCCTCGATACTTAATAATAAAGGTCAATGAGCAAAAACGTATACATTCACTTTGCGAAGGAAATTATGCATCCCTCATAAAATAAATATACATCCAAAACGTCGCGACATTGAAATGCCATAGAGAGGCGAAATTAATTCAAATGAAACTAAAAGTAATTGAAATTAATTGACTTATAAAAATAATTCTCTCCTTAGTCTGGATTGTAAGCTTCTACTTTAAAAATCTATCATAAAGCTAAGATTTTAAAATATTTGAAAGTGCCAAAAAAAATCCAAACGATCAAAAAAAAAAACTTCTTTGAATAATCATAGCTGCTCCTGGTATGTTAAAAGCTCGAGTATTTACAAAGACTTCAAAGTAGCATATTTAAAATCTATGATCACGAAATGTTTGGTGAAATATTTAAAAAGACTTGCACCCAAAAGTTCTTGATCGAAATAAACGCTCGAAAAGTGATGGTGGCCACCTCCGCCTAAGAAGAAGAAGATATATGTCAGGTCTTATCAGAATAGAAGATCGCTAAATACTTTCATATATGAACAGAAATCGAATTGGGGAGCATTCTGGTTCCGCAGTGGCAGGACATAATATAAACAATTAAAAAAAGATTTTATTATTTTAAGTTCATATTTTATATATGAAGACTTAATAATTCAATAAAATAATAGAAAAAATAAAGATCGTATTAATTATTTTTAAGGTAAAATTTCATACAAGTTTTGTCACTAACACTGCCCATTTCTGCTTTTCTAAACAAAATTGGTTTAAACAAATATAAAACTTTACTTTATTCATTTAATTTTTGCCACAGTTAAAATAAACAAATGTTTAAATAAAGTTTTGATATTAAAATAATTAAATAAATATTGAAATTTAACGCTGTATAAAACAGCAATTGTTTTAAGAAATTAAAGAGCTATTTTAAAAAATGAAAAGAATAAATAAATATTGGTAAAGTTTGTGGGCCACAAAACAGCCTCAGCAAAAAAAAAATTTTATCAAATTTTTAAAATTTTTTTTCTTTAAAAGTTTGTCTTAAGAGAGAACAGGCCCATCATACAAACTCAATAAAGGCTTATTTATTAAAAAAAAAAAAATATATAAATAAATAACAAAATAAAATCAAGACACGAAGTCTTGAACAACAGATATGATGAAAATGTTTCTTGTTGTCCACCACACACACACACACACACACGTAGATTTTGAAATAACAGTACAACAACATAAAGATTTTTGAAAACATGCATCAGTGCACAGGCCTCGACAACATAATGCAGGGTGGGCCATACGTTGCGAAGTATTGTATATTTTATATACATTTTTTATTTGGTTTGTATTATTTTTTTTATTTCTTACTATTAGAAACAATGTTTGGGATATTCAGTATTATTTTTTTTTTATTTCTTAGCATTAGAAACAACGTTTGAGATATACGATTGGGGGCGAGTAAAAATTGTTGAGTTTTGTTTTGCTAGTCAAAATTTAATAATTCAAACTTTAAGAAAATTACGGATTTTTTTTTAACACCAATAATGCATCATCAGAAAATCAAATACGCAATCCAGTTGCTCGTTTTCAGTCATCATGATCTCTTAGTGACTTATCTCTGAGTGGAAGACCGCTTGAAGTTTGAAGCCAAGAATGAGTTCGGGAGAGCGTAGAATTATGAAAAAAAATTATGGCTGTCTCCGTGCAATATAAAAATGGTATTGCCGCAATACTTAGCAACCCGATTAAGATTTTGTGCGAAATCGACCGAATAATTAACGGATGTTCAGTAATTTATGGCCCATCCTATACAACTCAACTCAGCCAACGAACCAACCAACAGGCAACATATGTTGTTGGATGTATGTGTGATTTAGTGTGTCTGAAGAAATGTTGTTTCACAACGAGTATTTCAAGGAATTAAGACAATTTGTTTTTGAGAAATTTTATTTATATTTAAATCTTCCGATTTTCTTATAGTCTAAAGAGAAAGTTTCAGTTTAGAATACCATAGTTTGGGGGTTTCAAGCAATCATTCCTGGGGTACCAGCAAACAGAATACAAACGGCTTTGTTATTATCCACCAAATTATTCAAGAAAGAAATCCGGTTGTGCCAGATCTTTTATATCCACCATAATTTTAAGCCCAACTCGTTGGGATGTCGTCTCATAATATTTGTTTTAACAAAAAAAACTAATGCAGTTATTTCATTATACCCTTCACCCCAGGTGGAAAGGGTATCTATAAACTCGTTTTTATATAATTTTGTCGTTTCTTTTGGAATTTCTACTATATGGATCTTACCCTATTTTCTGGATCGTTATAATACCCGTTTTTCCATCCGTCTGTCCGTGTATATGTTGAAGTGGGCTTTCCGAAGCATCCAAACACGATGGGGAGTATAAGTATTTATCACATATAATTCGAAATCTTTGTAATTGAAATTCAGCCAGATCTTTATAATTTATCAACTCTTTTATATAATTTAAATAATAATTATTCTTTATTGCTTAAGCTTGAGGTCTTTTTATTTATATTGTTTTTATTGTTATTCATATAAAATTCTGTGAACTTGATTTCCTGACGATGCTTACCAAAGCTTAGCGAAATTTCGATAAAAATAATTATAAAAAAAGAAAGGTGAAATCAGAATAAATATAATTTAAATAATTTTATGGTTTTGGTACATTTTTTAATACTATGGTGAAGGGTATATAAGATTCGGCATAGCTGAACAGAGCACTTCTACTTGTTTATTTTGAAATCAAATTGACATATCGTTTGATCAATGTTTCAATGTTTTATGTAATTTTTTCTTTGATTTTCAATTTGTATTAATTTTTTTTGGTTTTTAATTTTTAGTAAGTAATGTTTTATGGTTGTATTGGACTATGTACAACTTTAAGTGTTGATCCAGCGACGGCAACAAGTTCTTGACCACCCAAACTTGGAAATATTAGAATAAGAATAAGAGATTATAAACTTGTTTTACTCTAATTTTTGCTATTGCACTTACATACAACCTTGTAATATTGAGCCAGCGATACGAAAAATACAACTGTCATCTATCGTATGAATTAACGTACCGTATTTTGCTAAAGGAAATAATGCACCCACTTGCCGTATTGTCGACACACTACAAAATGCGGAGAACATATAAGAAAAATATTATAATCTATGCCGATTTCAAGATATCGTACTAAGATATCTATTTTACAATCCAGAAAATTAAAAAATTAATTAAAAAAAAAAAATAGTTTAAATTAAAAATTTAATCAAGTGAATAAAACGTTTACAACATTTCTGCATATAAATTTGCTAATATTTAAAAATATTTAATTGATACTATTCATTTGTTAACTGGGGCAAATTTACTTAATTTTTAATTAATATCACACATTTTTTAATTTAACAAAATATTTTTTTTAAAGTTGAGTCAACTTCTATACTTCAGCATCTTTTTGTATTAAAAATGGAGTTCTTAAAAATTTAATTTATTTTTGAATGACAATTTAAGCAACAGTTTTGAAAAATAACAATAAATATGTGATATTGTTCTGGGAAAAATTTGCAAACGGGTTCTTATTGAAAATGCTTGGTTGTGAAAAAATTGTTGTTTTAATTTGAACGCCAGTAAAAATGTTGCTGACGTTGTGAAGGAAGCTTAAATGTTTTTAATATGTCTGTTAAGAATATGATTTTCTTCCTGTAACGTAGAGCAATGTTCGGTCTTCTGCCTCAAAGAAAAAACCCTGGATCAGTCTTTTCTAAGATACTTAAGAAAATTAGATAACAAAATTAGGTACCAAAAATATAGCGACGAAGGCCTTAACAATTTTATGAAAGGGTTTGATTTTTGCCAGAAAACTAGGGTGGAAGTAATACCAGCCAACAGGATCTGCTGTTGCTATTCAAAAGAGCTGTCTTTGCAGTTGGGGTAATTATTCTTTTTGCTATTACCCTACGTACTTTTCACGAGTACTATGCTTTAGAGAAACAAACGGACTCTAGGGGGTGTTAGAATTTTACGAAGCTACAAAATGTCTACACTTTTTATGGATTCTAATTATTGTTTAGATGTGTATTAAATAGAATAAAAAGAAATAATATTTCATATTTAACGTTAACTCAGTTCAAAAAAGATGTCATGCATTTCCGACCCTGCACTTTATACATGCTACTATTACTTGTACACAATCTGTAAGCGGCTTTTAATATATTTTTGCCACACATGCTTTACAAGCCATGACGATGATATCTAGATGATGTTCATGCTAAAGATGATGATCATCATCGTCATCATTGAGAATGATGGTAAAATAAATAAAACAAAGTCTTTTTTAAAAAAAATAAAAAAAGTTAAAGTTGATTTTGCACACAAATTGTTGCTGCTCAGCTTGTTTTTGTTATTCTTTAATTTTTTTTTTTCTCTTTTGTACTCACATGATGGCGCTCATTGCCTTACAATATTGGATTAAAATCAAAGTGCAACAAAAAAAAAATTGAAAAATCACTCATCATAAAACAAAGTATCAACAAGATACAAAGAGCAAAAAATAAAAAAAAGGATAAATGGCTTTAAAAATCCTTTATCAAAAGGGATTCTTAAATAAAAAACCTAATAAAAATGTAAAAAATTAAAACAATACTCGTGCATATTCATGACGATCTTAAATAAACTTAATAAAATTCTTTGAATTTAAAGAATTTTCTGTCTTCTTTGCAGGCATAAATTTCTATTTAAAATTTATTTTATATTTTTAAAGACGACAAATCGTATCGAGCGTGTAAATATGCTTGTGTTTGTTTATGAGTGAAGTTAAAATTTTATATAGTTTTTTTTTTATAGATATTTTATTTTCTTTTGAATGTTATTGCATTTTCTGAAAATCTGTCTTCAATAAGACGCTACATCAGGCAATATTGGAATGAAATTTAAGACTTATGCTAAATAGGTCCTATAAAATAAGGGGAATAAATCATACTCTAAACCAAAAATATAGCATTACAGCATACAATTTATGAAGAATAGACTAGCAATTAATTTACTATATGTTTATTGGATTCGGCAAAAATTTTGGGCAACATTTTTCTTTTCTGCAAAATTATTAAATGAATGTATTTTTTTTTTTAATTTGTCTGATGTACTTTGTCAATTAAGCAAATTTAATTAACAATTTTTTTGAAAAAGTTCTAGTTAAACTTATTAAAAATTATTCAATAAAGTAAATTGTTATGATCAGAGTTCGAAAGAACGGTACACTAACGTAGTGTACTTGTCTTACCACACAAACTCTAAATCTTATTTGTTTCCCCATACATACAGAGGATTTATTATTTTGAATATTTCCTATATAAACAGTAAGTACAATAAATGTTAACTACGCTAAAAAAACTTATCATGTTAGCTAAAAGTTCACTACGTATTCACTAAAAATACAGAATGAGTACCTCAAAAGAACTCAACACGTAATCTAAAATAATTTCGGTAAGTTATCTAAGTGTTTCTGTTCGTCAGCTTGTACCTTGTGTACCATATTTTGTTTGTGTACAAATTCAAACAAAAATTAAAAAACTGTGTGTTACTTTAACTTGCTGTACTTTACGGTTTATTTTCGAAGTCTGGTTATGATCTCATTTTGCTAATACTCTTCACGTGTTTTTCTTACTTCTGATTTTAAATCTGCCATAACTACTTCATGTTTTTAATTTTTAAATTAATTAAATATTAAATTAAAATAAAGTCGTGCATGTTCAATACGGACATCGCGTGTGTGCAATTCCACGTTACACCACAAAGTATTTATAAGTTAGCTAAGAATCAGTACAGCAATTAAGAAAAATTACAACTAAATAGAATCTAATTTGTATTCATATGAGCTTATCTCAAATGTAGTAATTTCCATTTGATTAAACTAAGTAAAAAAATTTTCAATTTTAATTTTGATTTTATTCCTAATCCTCGGAGTGGTTTTGGTTCGAACTTGCTTTATATCATTTCCAGGTCATCTTATCTTGTACCTTGGAGATTTGCACTGGCCGCAAGATTTAACCGTTCTAGACTTTTTTTTTGTGGAGTTTATTGAAGTCAGTAGTCTATGCAAACAAGCCTTCGAATCTTGCAGTCCTCAAAGAGAATATCTGACAGTAATGCGGGATCCAATCATCGGAAGTTTTGGCAGGAGTGATCGAAAAATGCCATTAATTCGGCCCATGTGGTCATAAATTCTGGCGGCGAACGTAGAGGCTAAAGCAGGTAATTTCACGGATTAATTAAACAAAAAGTTCAAGTGAATACGAAAAGTACATGCTTAAAGAAAATAAAATTCTCTATCACTAGGCAAAAATTAAATGTGGAATTGGTAATGGTGCTTTTGTAATGACGCGTTGAATTTACACATTATGAGAGAAAACTGAAAAAATAGACAGAAAATAGCAAAAATTTTGCGTAATTTAATCAAATTTAAATGTTATTTATTCTTATTTGACCTTTCTTTTTTTATAATTATTTTTTATTGTTTAAGCTTGAGGTCTTTTTATTTATAAAATATTATATTCATTGATTTCTATCGATATTTCGCTAACCTTTGGTTACCATCGTCAGGAAATTAAATTTACAAAATTTTACATGATTACAAAAAAACAATTACAAAATTACAATAAAATTTTTGTCATAAATTTAATTCAAAAACCTATTTGTCATAAAAAAATTTCAAAACCCATAATAACCAAAAAATAATATACAACTAAAATATAAAAATTCGTATAAACTGAAAAAATTTGCTATCTATAAACCTAATTCAAAAACTATATTTACAATATTAAAAAAATATTTTGACTAAATAAGTTTGTTGTTATTCGACCTTTTTATTAATATAATTAATAGTAAATAATCAAGCAACAGCAACAGCTACGCACAAGCTTATAAGAAAAATTTTTTGTACTGTCCCTGAGGATGTTATTTAATTAATAACGAAATATTGGAGGAATGCAATAAAGAAGATTTTTAAACAAAAGAAAGACCTCGAGGTTGATTATTTACTATTAATTATATTTTGACTAAAGAAAATTCCTATAACATATAACGATTTTTTTACTAAACTTATTTTTATCTTACATACTTATAAAAACATATTAAATTAATCTCACATACTTATATGTATATCGTGACCTAAGGAGTACAAACGCAGGTATATTTTAGAAATGTTACACATAATTAATGCAACAACGACAAAAAGAATACATTTTAAAGCAGACACAGAACATATAGCGAATAATTATAGGAATTTAGTTATTAAGAGATAAAAGATTAGATATAATATAAATATACCAATCGCAGCCTTGGAACAAGAGGGTTCAATTCGCAACTAAATTACATAAAAATTAGGATCTTCATGTCCTTAGGTCACGATATACATATAAGTATGTAAGAAATATAGTTTTTGAATTAGGTTTAACGGCAGGAAATGTTTTCAGTTTATATGAATTGTTATACTTTAGTTATATTTTATTTTTTTGTTATTATGGTTTTTGAAATTTTTTTATGACAAATAGGTTTTTGAATTTAATTTATGACAAAATTTTTTTTCATAATTATGTAAATGTTTTTTTGTTATTCATATAAAATTTTGTAAATTTAATTTCCTGGCGATGATATCCAAAGGTTAGCGATATATCGATAGAAATAAATAAATATAATATTTTATAAATAAAAATACCTCAAGCTTAAACAATGAAAAAGAATTTTAATCAAATTTACCAATATATTTTGAAAAAGTTATAAATCTAATGTAATACAAAATGCTTTGTTTTTAATCTTTATATTATGAATGCAAAAAAAAAAAAGAATCTTCTCAGTTTATGTGGACAAAAAGTTAATAAGTGGGCTTAATTAAACAGAGATTTTAATTTTAAGGTTAGATAAATGATCGTTATTTAAAAAGTGTTATGCGGCGCATCGTTGCGCCCTGGAAGTTATGTACGAATTACTAAAAGCATAACGCGTTGAATTTATCAACTATTTTTGATTGCTGTTGTTGTTGTCATTGTTTTATGTTATTTTATTTATGTGAAAATGTTGTGATTTGATACGAGTGAGTTACGTGGAAGTAACGCGTGATCGTGGTCATCTTTGTATATAATAATTAAAGCTGATCGAAAATACGCGCTTAAAATATGCACTAAAACTTAAAATATTTCCATAAGAAACCGTTTTTTAATTTTATAAAATTATCCCAACTCATATACCGCCAAGATTTTGTTGGAACTTGCCGTTTGTTCTAATATATCCACATAAGTTCGTTAGCCTCGCTATTGTAATTGTGGATATATGAATTGATCCGCGAAAAAAGGCGGCCGCTTGGCCGATATCATTGTTTTACTTAATGAAATTAAAATTTATACATTAAATAAACACAATGCAAAAGCAAAACTGGTTGTTAATTTTTATAAAAAATTACAGTCAATCGGGAGCAACTTTTGCGCCGCTTTGTATAAATAGTTTTTTTTAACTGTAAAGGTCAAGTGGCCGAATTAAGACTACTGCCGGGTAGTCTAAGTATTACAAAACTTGTCTTCTATATTTATTTATTTGTCTTTTTACCAAATAATAAAAATCATCCATATTAAGTTTGTCAATATTTAATTTCGTACTAAATCTGATCTGATTCCTCAAATGCAACAACTTGAGATTATCATTGTCATACTACTTCTACTTTTCTCTGTGGGATACACACAAATTTTAGGAAATTCCAATAGAAATTTAAAAAAAATTTTCATGTTATAAAAATCCAGCCCTTAACGCAAAAATAGCTTACGCGACATAATTTAAAATTTTTTTATTTTTTTTTTCATAAACGAATTTATTGGCAACACTACAATGTCATGGTCAAATAAGGAACCGTAACGATCTTATAGCAAAAACAATTTTAGCTGAAGCGCCAGCCTTCATACGAAATTTTTATGAAATAAAAAGCTTTTTTTGCGGCATGGGCTCGAATTTATGAATAAAACTGATATTATTTTCTTCAAGCTTTATAGAACTTGTTTGTATTTGAAAACATAAAGTTTACTATTTATCAAATTTAAAAAACTGTTATAACGAATATATACCTTTTCTTTGGCGTTAGGCAAAAAAGTAGTAGGTCAGCAATTGTGGTTTTTTGTAGTATTAAATTAAAAATTATTTATTTGGTGTATTTTAGAGGCTTTTCCTAAAGAGCAGATCATTAGAAACAGTTGTACAAGACTTAATTCAATTAAAGCCAATCAAAAACTCAAAATGTGTGTTTTCAGTTGGTATTATCGATGGCACATATTTAAATTACATAGTAATCGAAATAAAGCTATATAAAAATTACCAATAAATCTGATGAATTCTGAAAAGAAAATCGGTGAGCTGTCTAAAATATTTTAGAAAATCTTTCAAAAATAAATTAGTATTATAACATAATTAAATCCAACATTCGTCTGTGCAGACTGTTTTTAGTAATTCTTGTTGCATTTTTCTACTTCATCGCTTTTAGTCGTATGGACGTACTGACACCGTACTTGTTACTTTTACACAAATAGTTGTGTATGTATGAAAATGTTAATATGATAAAAGAAAAAAAATTGTGCAAGCATACAATTAAACAACTGTATTTATGTTTTAATACAAAAACACACCGACTTATATATACATCCCGCAATACATACACAAACAAGCAGTTATTTGTATCACATGCAAAAGTGTATGTTTAAACATCCTTTTGTTTACTTCAATGCCCTTGTTATTTACTTTCACACAAACACACACATACACATGTTAAAAATTAAAACTTTTTTTCTTTTATTTATTTTAAAATAAATTTATATTATATTGGTTGGTCGGTAATATATTGTTTACTGCTTTTGGCATTTTACAGAGAGAACAGAACATAAAAAGAGTAAAAAAAAAACAACAACAGTCTTGTAAATAAATTAAAACACATTATTCGACAATGAAATTAAACCGAAATAAAATAAAATTTACAAAATGTAAACACGAGCATTGTGATACAATAAAACAAATTCATATTAAAAAAAAAAAACGAAATCAAATAAATACTTTTATGTTTAACCATTTCACTACAAGTGTTTCACTTATTTCGCAATTATGTTAAATATTAAATGATGAGAGGGATGGAAACAGCGTAGTAGTTATTCTTCATATGCTTCAATAAGTTTTATTTACCAATAAACACACTTGTGCATAGTTGAATGTATATTAACATTTCTGTTTTCTGGTTAAGGCGGCTTTTAAAATTTTTATCTATTAAGTGACACAGTTAAAAACTGTATCATTTAATCATTGGTTTGTTGTTTTTTTATTTTGCTCTTAATTCCTTAGAACATTTAAGTGATAATTACTTAAGGAGCAAGTTTAAAAATTCACTTTCTTTTGAAACTTTGGAACTCCCAAACTCAGAGAAGCTTTGGAACTCCCAAACTCAGAGAAACACACACTTTTATATATGGTCACCTTCAAAAAAAAAACTATTTTTAACGGAATATGTTTAAGAAAATCATCGTAAATTTAACCATATGACTATCAGCGGCAACAATACTATGTATAAATAAGCCATCCATCAATAAGCCACAATCATAATTTAGTTGCCTCCGAACTTATTATGGTTAATATTCACAATAACTTCCCTACAAGAACAATGACGGTCAATTAATGCATCATCTGATGTTCATTGCTGATGGGTTTATACATCAGAAGTTCCTATCATTTTATTAAGGGCTATATGAAAAAACTGATGTTAAAATTCGTGTACGTGTGATTTTAAAATCACACGTACACGAATTGCTGCAAGAATGTTAGTATATAGGCTTTGTATGTATTTGTTTTAATCAGCAATTTCTTGTAGGGTTGTTAACCACATATAATTGTTTGGTTTCTCAATTAACCAAAATATGGTTGCTGGTGACAATAATATGGTTGAATTAACCGTAATATGTCAAACATGTTTCGTTTCAAAAAGTTGTTTTTTTTGAGATAACTACACGCGAAGAAAAAGCATGGCTGTGGCAACATATTATGATAAGATTCATGATTGTAGGCAATATATAACGATTATTATTGAATCATATTATGACCAAATATATTCGTAATATTACATCATAATATTATTCCCTTAATCCTAATTTGTTTTTATTACATCATATTATAATTTATTGTAATCATATTAGTATCATGTTAATCATAATAAGTTAAGAAGTAATCCTATTATTATCATATTAAGTTAAGAGTAATCATATTATTATCATGCTAATAATAATAATATTTTGATTAAATCTAAAACCGAAAAATGTTTTTAATAGATATTTATGTTTATTTACTTACTGGCAACCTTAACGTAAAACTGTTACAGATATTTCACATCATAGGGTGGATCAATAAGTCCATGACTTTTCGAACTTCCCTAGTAGTTATATGAAATCCAACACTGCTCCTATCAAGTACCACCTGTTGATAGACTACTGTCAAGTTTTGAGCAATTTCCATCATTTACTTTGCGTTTAACAGCTGTTCAAAACATACAACCTCGTGGATTTTTTTTAAAATGGAAAAAAGTGAATTTCGAGTGCTCATTAAACATTATTTTTTGCGAAAAAAAACCGTCAATCAAACGAAGGAAAAGCTTGATAGATACTATGGGGACTCTGCACCATCGATTTCAATGGTAAACAAGTGGTTTACTGACTTTCGTTGTGGTCGCACAAGTACAAATGACGCTGAACGTTCTGGTCAGCCAATTCAAGTCACTACACCCGAAAATGTCGAAAAAATTCACGATATGGTGTTGGCCGATCGAACAGTAAAAGTGCGTGAGATTGTTGATGCCATAGGTATTTCAATGATCAGCTGGGTTTAAGAAAGCTGTCTGCAAGATCGGTGCCGCGTTTGCTCTCAATTGACCATAAACGTAATCGTGTGACAACTTCAAAGGATTGTTTGGAGTTGTTTAACCGCAATTCAAATAAGTTTTTGTGGCGTTTTGTAACTGTGGATGAAACATGGATCCATTACAACATTCCGGAAACCAAGCAGTAGTCTAAACAATGGGTTTCTCCGGGTGAACCGGCCCCGAAGAAGGCCAAAGTAAGTTTGTTGGCCTATAAGGTGATGGCAACAGTTTTTTGGGATGCACGCCGGATAATCCACATCGATTACCTTCAAAATAGAAAAACAATAAACGGCGAATATTATGCCAACTTATTGGCCCGATTTAACGAGGATTTTAAAAAAACGACCCCATATTGCCAAGAAAAAAGTTCTTTTCCATCAAGATAATGCACGGGTGCACACGTGAGCAGTTTCAATGGCAAAATTACATGAATTGGGCTGCGAAAGGTACCTCTTCCGCCATATTCTCCGGATTTAGCTCCCAGGGACTATTTTCTATTTCCAAACCTAAACAAATGGCTCAGTGGAAAGAGATTTAGCTCCAACGATGAAATTATTGGTCAAACAAATGCCTTTTTTGTGGACCTCGAAAAATCCTATTTTTTGGAAGGGATACAAAAATTGGAGAAACGTTGGTCTAAGTGTATTGAGCTAAAAGGACGGGGACGGGTGCCCCGGTAGGCTAGCAGGTAGTGAGCTAATCTATCAGTACCGGGGTTGCGGGTTCGATTTCCGCCAGAGACTCTGGTCTCCTGCAGACAAGCAAAAAAGCTTCGTGGGATTTAGTGTAGGAATAATAAAAAAAAAAAAAAAATTTTTTTTGTAAAAAAACTGTGTTTCATTCCGCCCTCGTATGATGCAACTTCAAAAATAATATTTGCAACCTATTTTTGTCGTAGGTCGAAATTATTTATAAATTATTTTATAGAATTTTCACTCTTTTTCTCTAAAATAACACAAAACAACGGTCAATATTTTTGCACCATTTTCAAACAATATTAAATTTTTTTTAGCATTGATATTTTATTTTGTGACACTTGACAATTTTTTTAATTTACCTCCAATTTCTTTATTTTTTAATTTCTTTAAACTTGGATTTTTTATGAATAACAAATAATTCGAAAGGCATATGTAAAACAAAAGACACAACTGATGCAAAATTATTTTACAAATGGCGATGACATAATATTATTAGAGTAAATATATTTTGTTTGCATCTTAAACATACAATGAGTACACGTATAGAAAATTATCATTTTATGGCTATTAAATATCATTAAATGGTGGTGAGGAATATAATATGTTTTCAAAGTTATCATTATTTAGTTGTTATAAAAATGATTATACTTCAGTGAACAATACTTGAATTTATAATTGCGATAAACATTGACATGTTTACAGTAACTATAATATTGTTGATATTAAATAGAAATAACAATATTTTGTGTACGACAGCAATATATTGTTAAAACATGCCGTAACCATGGCCAACCATATTTTTTCCCTGCGTGCATATCGAAGAATGTGTTTTCTCTACATGAATAAACTCACGTTACAATTTTTCTGAAAAATTTAAATAAATATAAGAAACATTTTTTTATTTTTAGAATTTATTCTATGAGCTAAATTTCAGTTATGTATTTTATAAAGCTTTTTTTTTTTGTAATAGTTCTTTCTATTCCTTAAATTTTTAGGAATGACTTTATACACTATCAGACTATTATCTTGTATAAAGTCATTCCTTAAAATTTAAGGAATAGAACTATTACAAAAAAAAAGGTTTATAAAATAAATAACTGAAATTTAGCTCATAGAATAAATTCGAAAAATAAAAAATGTTGAATATAGTAAATTTTAAAAAGTCTCTTTTATACTTTAAAATTGCTCTCCCACAAATTAAAAAAAAACTGAAGAACTTTTTCCTTGTAATTTCTTAGTTACAATATTATAAGCGATTCATTTGATTTATTTAGATATGGGCAAATCCTGCGTGCTGAACTTTACATTCGTACGCGTTTTCTGATTAATATATAAACATTTTTTGATCTTTCAAAAGAGGTAGCTTCATCTTATACAAAGTGCTTAAAGACATTACTGTGTACTATCGAATGGCATATATCTTAATTTCTTAGCAGGTATTTGTTGGGAAATAATTGATTAAAAGTTATGTGAATTACTCTACAAATGTGGAAGTACCTTAAAAGTTGAACTGTGTTTGCGTAATTTTTAGCGAATTTCGCATAAAATAAATATTTTGTGTATCTTATCCCTAAAAGAATAATGAACATAAGATAATTAAAAAATAATATATTTGCAGTCAAAAAATATTGCCGTTTTTATCAAATGCCGTAAACCCACTGTGACGCACGCAGCGCGACGCACATTACATTTTTTCCAGTAACATATAGAGAAACACAATTGTATTAAGTTAAGCAAATAAAAACTTATATTTGTTCTTATTAACATTTTTTAATAAAAATTTTTTGTTTTTTTATTAAAGAATTTTTAAAGAATTTTATGTTTTGATGGCTGGATGTCCATGTAAACCTTGTTCGCAAAGTACAAGTGGCTATTTTGGATATAACTAAACGAACTTTGGTATGTGCGTTTACATTGTCATAATAACCATGGCTATTGAAAATGGTGACAATTACTCGATAATTCCACATATCCTTCATATAAGCTGCTTTTCGGAAAAGAGTACCTTGTGCCCATGAACCATATTATTACATTGGTATTTATATTAAATTTGGTAGAAAAATATTTTAAATTTTTTTGTTTTTAATATGTTTTTTCTTTACCCACTTACAGCTACAATTAATGTTGGGAGAATTCTAACTAATTGTAGTGGGAAATGTAAGAAAAGATAAAAACTCATCACTGTTTTATTGTTTGGTATTTTGTTTAAGCTTTGATATCGTTGCAAATAAAACTTTTTGAGGGTATTGTAGGTATTTCTCATTCCTTCTGTAGTTTTGTTTGCTGATAGCTTTGGCTTTTCTAAAATTACTTAGGAGAACGTTTCCTGACGATCTGGCCTAAGCAACCAGTGAAATGCGCATAGGAACAGCTTATCCTCCAACAAAAAATTTCAGTATTTTTATCAATTATTAAAAATGGGAATTAAGCACAACAAACAAAATCTTTTAATAATTATCCTACCAAAGTTTATTGAATCGGTCTATATTTGACCGTAATTCACTCCCGAAAAAAATATTTTAATACTCAATTTCCTTATTACTGTTGGTAATAAAAATATGGCGACAAAACTTTTACGATAGCTACAATGTTATTCCAATATGTTGTGCTGGTGGGTCTAGAATTTACCAAAGATGTCAGATAAACCCCCTCCCTAAAATCTTTTCGGGCTTATAAATCAGTCCAAGTTAATCCCTCTTTTTGGTTTAAAATGTGTTTAAGCTAGAAAATCTTTAAATCAGTAAATATATAAGCCATCTCTTAACGTATGAAACTGGTGTTTAAAATCCTAATACAGACCATATAAATTTGTTAACAATTATCGTTGGGCTTCCGCATTATTATTTTTTAAGCTACAAATTATATATGCAGCACTATTTACAGCTGTTGAGTTTTAGCTGTGTTTAAACATTCACTGATTTATTAGCCATTAAAGTCGAAAAAAAATTCATACTGATACATCTATTTATCTAAATAATATAATACAACGGACTCTTATATGAATCTTGAGCTAAAATATAATTTTGTTGTAGCGGGTCAATGATTAACCATGGGTAGGGCGTCATATAGTCTGGCTTGACCGACTATCCTTTCTAACTGGATTTTATATATCTATATGCTTACATTTTAAACATAAATGCTATTTATTTAAAATTTTGCCAAAAACCTGCCAAATATTTCGCTTCACAACAGCTCTAATTCTGAAGAAAAGTAATAAGAAGCGGAGATATAAGAAAAGAAAAGAACTATTGAATCGGTTTTTAATACAATTTTTGGAAGAACCCATATCGTGACGCACGTTACACAATTCTATACGCAACATTTTTTTATTTTCTTATTGAAGAATTTAAATTTGTTACTCGTATTTGCTTAAAAGGAGCTAATGATATTGAAATAAAATTATAGACGACTTGAAAAAAAAATCATTCTACTCACAATATAAAAAAAACCTTATTTTCCGCGGCACAGACTACAATTCACGGACCTGACTTTTCATACATAATATCAATCTTTCCAAAATAGTAAACAAAATAATTTTATACCAAAATTTATGAGAATTGAGTGAATAAAAATATAGCTTACAATCGGACCATCATAAAGTATTTTTATGAAACCATAAAAATTTCTAGCATAACATTAAGATATCTGATGAAGGGTAAGATTTGGTTATAATTTTTGTATTTATGATCATCGAAATACATTTTTTTTTATATATCTGAAATTATACATCTAGTCCAATATTACAAAAAAAAATTAAATTAGATTAATATGAAAAATTTTCGGTTGGTGGACAGTTTCTGGGATTTGCCCAAATGTAATTTTATAAAAAAAAAAACAGGAAAGAGATATTAGAAACGGCATTTTTTTTTTATTTTAAAGATTTTCGAGAAATAGTCGACATCGAAACAACAGTCTTAGAATACATAAAATTAACGTTAGAGTTATTTGTTGTCGAATTGATGTGACAAAAAATTAAAGTTGACGTCGACATTGACATCGACAACGGCTTACAAAATAATGTTGATTGTGTTCTATGCAACATCAATATACGTTATGCAGTACAATAGTAATTATAATATTCCAAATGGTTATTTTTAGACCTTAACACACGATTAAGGTTTTAAAGTTTTAAATTATTCTTGACGTTGCATCTTGCGAAGATATACAAGTGCAGCCAATAACTCAAACATGTCTGGGTCTTACAATTAATAGATTTTTCAATAGAATGCGCCTGATCAGCGTTAAATCTTGTTTTACCAAACACAATAGCTCTAGGTGAGAAGTATCTCGATAAGAAATTGGTTGCTTCGAGAATTATGTGGTGGTCATGTTTTATAACCAAATCGATGAAGCTGTTTGTTAAGGAACATATTTTTGCCCCTAATCTAGTGTCTTATTGTGGTTTTCTTCTTATTGGAAACTGTTTTTGAAGTATAAGTGATATAATCACCCAAGCAAGCAGTTAAGTGCTTAAATTGCCACCCATGTCTTGGTTAAATAAGTGGACTAACAAGAAACAACTGATAAGAAATTGTCTAGTGTTAATTTATCTTTAACAAACATCACCTCTGCTACGGACATCTTAAATTAAATAAAAGTTTGCAGATTTGCTTAAACTTTTTTCTTTATTTCAATTCACCACTGTGCAAAAATGGTTCTATCTCATTATTTATTTATTTATATTAGTATGCGACAAATACAATAAAAAATGATAATGCCCAGTTGGCTACATCTGTAAGACATCCCTGAAGATGGATGCACGTCAATGTTAATTCCTGCACGAAATGTAAGGGACAGCTACACGCAGAGAAAAAATATGCTTGGGCATGATTACGGGAACTACACTATGATATTTGTAACAATTGTTGTTGTCGTACACAAAAAATTTTTATTTTTATTTAATATCAACAATATTATAGTAACTGTAACCATGTCAACGTTGTTCGCAATTATCAATTTAATTATGGTTCACTGAAAAATAATTATTTTAATAACAACTAAATAATGACAGCTTTGAAAACATATTATATTCTTCACAATCATTTTATGATATTAAATAGCCATAACATGATAATTTTCTATACGTGTACTCATAATATGTTTAAGATGCAAGCAAAATATATTAACTCTAATAATATTTTGTTATCGCCATTTGTAAAATAATTTTGCAACAGTTGTGTCGTTTGTTTTATATGTGCCTATCGAATTATTTGTTATTCATAAAAAGTTTAAAGAAATTAAAAAATAAAGAAATTGTTGGTACATTAAAAAAAAATTGTAAAGTGTCACAAAATAAAATATCAATGCTAAAAAAAATTTTAATTTTGTTTGAAAATGGTGCAAAAATATTGACAATTGTTCTGTGTTATTTTAGAGAAAAAGAGTGAAAATTCTATAAAATAATTTATAAATACCTACGACAGAAATGAGTTAAAAATATTATGTTTAAAGTTGCATCGTTTAATGATGTGAAATATCTGTAACAGTTTTACGTTAAGGTTGCCAGTAAGTAAATAAGCATAAATACAAATATTTTTTATAATTACAAATATTTTTCGGTCTTTGATTTAATCTTCATATTATTATGCTTAACATAATAATAATATGATTACTGCTTAACTTATTATGATTAACATGATAATAATAATAATACAATAAATTATAATATGATGTAATAAAAACAAATTAGGATTAAGGGACAAATATTATGATGTAATATTACGAATATATTTGGTCATAATATGATTCAATAATAATCGTAATATGTTGACTACAATCATGAATCTTATCATAATATGTTGCTCTTAGAATATGTTTACCACAACCATGTTTTTTCTTTGCGTGTAGAAGAAACAGCCAACGAAATTTTCGAAAAAGTGTTGCGTTCAAGATAACAACAAGACAATGTCGCTCTTCTTGGCGTTCGTTCAGTACAAACGATTACGTAGAGGACAACGTCTTCTATTTTATCGTAAAAGACAAGAATTATGCCATGTGCTTTTTAGTACAATTGCGATATTATTTCGCTTTTTTCATTTCTATTTCATGTTATATATTCGATTTTTTTACGCAATCCTTACATTGACAGTCAAGAAAGCTAAACCACATATAATCAATTTTCCAGCTCGCGAGTACCTTCGCCAGCATTTTTTCGGTTTTAATGGTTTGTGCTTATCGTTAATTTTATGAATGTATTTAAATCATCAACTAAAAAAAAATGTGAGAATTTTAAGCAAACGAAACAAGTGATTGAAAAGCAATAGTAACGTTGCAGTGAAATAGACTTGTGGCACTGACTGGAATCGAACCCGAAACCTTACCACTGATGGACCAGCTCATAATCGACTAGCCTACCGGGTCACCCCTTTCTTCGAATTAATTAAGAGCAATAACTCACTTTTTTCGATTAAACATCACCTCTTCCATTTTAAATTCAAATTAACAAAAAAGAAGAGTCAGTTAAAGAAATTACACTCAATAATAATGAACAATTCAAGTCAAGTACAATGTAATCGCAGCTTTGTTCTGTTCTGCGTTCCCACTCTCCTCTGTAATCAACTAAATATTGTGATGAAAGTTTAATGTTCAGTGTCTTACGCTGAAAAACTTTACAATAAACTCAAGAAATTAAAACAGAAATTGTTGAAATAAGTCTTGTACCACATTTCAATTTTCAACGACGTGCCAACAAGATGAAAGAAAAATCCTGGAATGGAAAATATACGAAAACATTCGACACTTTTAGATGGAGTAATGTGTATAATTTAGATGGCATGAACAGGGGTGCACAAACTTGAACACAAAAAGACGTCAATTTGCTAAAAATCGGGTCAATAAAACAAATTTATTCTGGCTAAATATGGATTCTGATGCAAATCGAGCCAATTGCGAAGCCCTATTCTAAAGTAATGAGTATTTCAGTGAGAACGGACAACGGCGGCCAGGTTTGAGTGGCCGAGCGTTGTCATAATGGAATATTGATTATTTATGTCAGGTCGCATACCATGGTCTTTCGGCCAATGTTCGCTTGAAATTAATAATTTGTGTTGGGTACAGGTCCAGTTGGTTCGTGTGATCTGATTAAGGCATAACGTTTTATATAAGACAATTCTTGTACCACTAAATACAGGTTACGTTGGTGCCATGGATATTCGGTTTTAGCATTGGTTGGTCGGGTTTCGACTACGAATTTTTGCAGTTAAGATTGTCGTAATAGATCAAATTTGTTTATAACCAGTAAATAATTGATATAAAAATTGCTCCCTTTTATTATGTTCAAGTGGGAGCCGGTTTTGCAAGTTCTTTTTGAGTTTTACAAAAATTCTTATGGGGGAATTCATAAAATTCAACAAACTTGAACTTTCTGGGCAGTGAGCAGTATTTGTCTTCCGTATCAAAAGCACATGTTCTAATCTGCACTAATTTTCTCTCGCTTGCTGGAAATAATGGGGTAATGGGTTGCAGCTGAACTTTTTTACCAATTCAAGAAAAAAGTTAGGCAATACTTCCCGCAAGTCATGATTTTTTTTATGCAAAATTCCACATGTTCGAAACTAACCAAAAAATCTCTGCTGTTTACACTATTTCATTCAATGACTAATAACAATTTATGTTCTAAATTCGTTTTTCATTTAAAATAAAATTAAAATTATATGAAAACTATATTTGAATATGAATTCATATTTAAATAGAATTGTAAAATATGCCCTAAGTGAGAACATATAAAAATTGGTAACCTTTTAAAAAATCATATAAGTTGCATGATTTTTTAAAAAACTCGGATATTCACAAAGACTTCAATGTGACATCAGTAAAAACTATAATCACAAATAAAACATCAAAAAAAGCTTATGGTTCACCCAAATATACTGTGTCGAAATATTTTAAATTATGATGGCCATATCTGGAAAAGAGACACTTTAGCACTTATCCAATCATAAAAGCCCTAAACACCTATGAGAACGGGAACCGTGATTTAAAAAATTTTCGTCAGGTATTAGCAGGACGTAAACAGAGGAATTATAATAAGATTTAAGTTTTATTGTTAGTTCATATCTCAATATATGAGGATTCAATAAATAAATTATAGGAAAAAATTATGTTGTGAATCCCACAATTAACATAATCTCTTAATAATATTACTTCTTTTTTTTAATTCCAACCTTGAGCCAAATCTTAGCCATCTCTGCTTTCTATTGCAAGCACCAGACAAAACCAAAAAGGATAACAAGAAATACATATACACACACTCCTTCACTCACACTTTACATAAGTGTCTCTCTCTCTCTATTAAAAGAAAGTAAACTTAATTTTCATACAACATCTTTAAAACTGAAACCCACTCGGCGCATAATTTAATTACACAAAAACACTTGAGGGTTTGAAGGAGCCTCTCAACGTGCAAGTAAGCCAATGATGTTTTATGTTCCAAGAGGATGCCAGCGTATAAAATGAAATAGAACAACAAAACCTGGCAATATCACAAAAAAATCTCATAATAAAGTAACAAAGCAGGAATTGAAACGAGTAGTAAAACAATTTTCATTTCCTTTCCCAAACTCTTTGTAAGATATTTCCTCTCTTCCTTTTTTTTGCTAAAGCTTAAACACTTCTTACAGTTCTTTTCCTTCAGTCTGATAGAAAAAATAAATATTCGAATATGAAAGTAGACAAGACAAGTGTTGAAATGCAACACGTTCAGCATAGTAATTAGTATTGTATACGAAACACGAACAATTTTAGTCAAACAAAAATTCTAAATTGTTTCTTGCCTTTATTAAGAAACGATACCTAAGAGTATCTATTTTTGGAGAGTGTGCGGAAATCTTTTACTTGGAACTCCAAAAGTTGTTGTTACATTCTGGTGAATGTATTCTTTTTGATGATGTTGGTTACAACAAAGTGTCAGCGACATTGTATGATTTACAGTTGAAAATTTTTGTATGGGTATTTGTTGCTTTTGTACAAAATCGAAACAGGTTTATTTAGTTTAGCATACAATTTTGGTCTTCAGTTTAAGATATTGGTATTTAAGCTAAAAAAAAAGTTTGGGTCCTCAAAAATTTTCTTATGAAGTCTAAGTTTAAATAGAAGCTGCATGCAATAAATCTTATTACTTTAACAGTAACTTCCAGACGTTGATCTTATATGGGATCTTAAAAATTATATCACACACTAAATCCTAAGCAGGCTTAACTCATAATATGGATACCATTTTTTAATCAAACTGAGTTTTACAAAAAATAAAACACAAAAGCACAGAAGACAGTGGCGCAAATGAAATTTTCGTTTTCGCTATAGATTTGATTTGTGAACTGGTTTATGAAAAAAAATTATTAAGATAAACTTTGAGTTGTGCCTGTTAATGATTTAGTGTGCGATATGTTTATAAAAAAATTTATATTGATGTATCGATATCAAAGCTTTTGTAACGGGAATTCAAATATTATAGTTCTTTAAAAGGCTTTAGGACTTATTTTACAAAATTTTGGGTTAGATTTTAAGCTCAATTTTATTTTGTTATTAATAGTTACATTTTTTCGGTTCTGGACGATGTAAAAGATCCATCATCAAAACTCCGAATAGTTGGTTGGGTCTTACAATCAATTTTGATATTTATACGACACTTATAACGGTGATTTTCTGGAGTGGTTCTGTATGAAAGCTACTACTTATTATTTATTGATTTCATAGAAAGTTTGTAGCGAGTGTTATAAAAAACATTAAACAAAATTTAATTTAGTGTACATAGTTGACATTTTTAGTCTGTCTCAGCTCTATTCTACGAGTTCATTGAAGTAAGGCAGTCTTTTAGCTCAGCTTAGAATGGCGTCCTTATAACTACACCCTGCGTAGAACACACCAGCTCCACTACCTTTTCGACTACTTCTTTTGAAGACAAGACGTCTTTTCTCTTAACGATGACCGACGCACCCTAGAAATTGCAAACACCGGCGCACAGTGCTCAGTCCCAACCGCAAGACTAAAGGATAATAAAGTTCTTAGAAAAATTATGTTATAAACATTTTCGTATAGCTAACAAAGTATCTTAAATTGATTTGTAAGTAGAATTTATCATTGCCACTCTTCGTTTACAGTGTAGGGCACCAAAGTCAAGCAATTTTTGAGCTATACTGTTGAATCAAAGAACAAATTTTACTTGTTTTACTAAGAAAATTGCCAAAATTTAATTTTAAATGTATTCTTTTAAAATGAAGTAGTTTTGCTTGTACAAAAAAGGGAAATTATTTTTGGTAAATAAATTACTAAGACAAATTTTCATCTTATAGTAAACCTTGAGATTTTTTTTATTAGACCTCCACAAAATTGCGTAAGTTTGGTTAAGTATATTTAACTAATTTTTTAGAGCACCTTATTTTTTTATTTATTATTTAAATACTTTTTTTGAGTGCTTTAAGAGAATCTGTAAAGAAGTTCTACATTTTTCTGCCGAAAATATAAAAATTGCACTCATCTCTTGAGTCATATTTCCTAAGTTTTAAAAGGTTAAATGTCAAAGAGGTAAGTTTATGGTACTGGAAAATTGGAAAAGATAAAGTTATAACTGTTTTTCTTTGAGATAAAAAAAGAAAAAAAAAATAACTAAATTTTTATGTACTAAGACTGTACATAAATATACATAATATATTATTATACCCTAATATTTTGCAAAGTTTGACGGTACTAAATATTTATATATTAATGAAAAATTAGTAATTTTTATTTTTGATTTAGATACTACGTTAGGAGATTGAACAGCTGTTAAAAAAAATATTTAAGATTTTTCTCCCGGAAAAAAGCAAATGTGGTATTTTTTACACACTCAGAAAACAGATAAATTATACAGGACTGCGATTAAAAAGTTTTTTTTTACATAATTTCTTATCAACATGTAGATGTTGCTCTATTTATTGCAAATATTAACTTTGCTTAAATGACCCGCGTCACATTTATTAGATAACTGTACAATTGTGTTTTTCGATGTGTACTTCTCTTTCAGTCGCCATCCAAAGTCAGATCCAAGCTTAATTAAAACGAGTTTTATCTTGTTGGAAATTATATTATGCGTCGAAAAACGGATAAAAACTGTCTAAGTTAAAGTATATCAAAGTTAAGATTTTGGGAAACTTTTAACGTTTTCCACTTCGGAGGATGTTTTGTACCACAAGTAATTACACAATATCGATTTTTATAATTTTACATTATTCGATTACAAAAATTTGAAGCCATAATGGAACCAAATCGAATATATAAATAAAAATCCTATAAAAAAAACACTTGCATTTTATTTGGATTTTACTTATTACCCGCATCATATTTTTGCATTTATATAACACTGTATGCACCGAATGAACCCAAATTAATAAGAGATTTTTAACGCATTAACACGAAAAACTTTTAGTTTTAAGTGCATTATAATCATTAAATGAAGCCAACATTTTGCTTTAAAAGAAGGCATTTCCTTGCACCGAATGCAACAAAATTAACAGCACCGCTAGAATGTTATATTTTACAGTGATACACTAAGTTTTGCTACATTCTGATAACAAGTAAAGAAACAATTAAATTTTTTATCTCAGGACGTAAGCATGTCCTTGCTCCCATTATTCTCATTAACTTAGACATAAAGCATCAGTAAACGGAATATCTTCTTCTACGATAACTGCCTAGTTTTTCTGACTCACTTAATGGTGACAAGGTACTTTGCGACGTAGCATCAATCGGGAATCGTCTACTAGATTCGAGCGCCTAAAAAGGACGCACATCCGAGTACGAATTATTGCTTATGCAGATTATTGCTGAAAACTAGCGCCTAAGCAATAATTGCATTATCAATAATTCGCATTGCAACGGGCGTTCCGGGATATACTTTCAAAACCCTAAAGTTATCCCGTCCTTTAACACAACCGCCGTTAGAATATCAGTAAATCTGTGCCCACAAGGAATAACAGTTTATTAAACTTGATTTTGGCTAGAGCTTAGCTTAGCGTTTAACAATTTAAACCCCGTTCCCCAAAATCAGGGAAATTAGATTTAGCTTACATTTGCAGGCTCTGTTTTTTTTTAGTTATTTTATAAAATTTTGTCACGATATCGTTTTTATGTGCTCAATTCCCATTTCGTACTCTTGATAAAAACACTGAAATTTATTGTTGATGGGATTAGCTAGTTTCTTCACAGATCATCAGGAAACCTTTTTTTAAAGATTTTAAAAAAGCTTTATTTATCATACAAAGAATAATAAACACTCAAGTTTTACTTGTAACAATATCAAAGCTTAAACAAAATAACTACATTAAAGACATTAAAACAAAATCATATTAATGAATTTTTGACTCCCAAGAAAAACTTTGATAATATTTGAATTGGTAATTCAATTTATAGTGAAACAGCAGCCATATTAGGGGGATTTATAAGTTAAATTTGTCCTTACCCGGCTTTTTTTTATCGGCACAGCAGTTTTAGTTTAATTAGTGTTTGTGCCAAGTGGTCGAAATTCGACAATAATTATTTTCAATAAATGAATTTTTAATTGAAATTAAAAAAATTATCAAAAAACTGCCATTTCAAACAATATGTTAATTTATTTAATTAAATATTGACAATTTCCAACAACAATTTAACAAGTTTAAATTATTTTGTTTTAAGCGAAAAAAGTCAATTAATTAATTAAATTAATTTCAAAACAACTAAAATGTTAATTAAATCAAAATTCCATTTTTAATTTTTTTCAACTAAAAAAATATTTGATTCAATAATCACATTAATTAAATTTAAATATATTTAAACCATTTTTTTTAATTAACTAAACCCTTTTTTGTGTGTATGTTTTCTTCCACTCAAGCACGTAAATGTTTAGTTTTGTTTTGTAAGTTCAATAAATTGAAAATCAGAAAGAAGCAATTAAAAATCAAAAAAGTACCAAAAATTCACTTCAACCACTCTGAACTCTGCATGTTGAATTTTCTGTTTCTAGGTTCTGTATTAATAAAAGTTCAAAAATTACCAGCTGAAGATAGAAAAAGTACCAAAAACCTCGCCTTTACAGATTCTTATTCACTCAGAACCATGCAAATTTTATTTTATGTTTCTAGGTCTAATATTAACGAAAATTCAAAAAGTACCAGTAGAAGAACCAAAAAGTACCAGTAGAAGAACCAAAAAGTCCCGTCTTATATATTCTCATCCACTTAGGACATTGCATGCTTAATTTTATGTTTTTGGGTCCAATATTAACGAAAATTCAAAAAGTACCAGTTGTAGAAGGAAAAAGTACCAATCTTTTTCTTCCTATTTTTGTTCTTCACATTGAAGTATCAAAAAAAGTACCAAAAAAGGTAAGATTTTCACTCCTTAAATGTTCGAATATCGAAAAAGTACCATATTAATATTTGCAGTTTTTAGATATGTTACGAATTTGGTATAGTTTTTTTTCTATGTTCATCATTTTAACGGATAAATGAGGTAACAAAAGTGTTTCAAAGTACATGTTATACTCGTTTACTTCCAAAAAAGGGGGAATTAAAAAAAGTCACAGACACCTGTCCGCTTATTTTTTAAATGAACACCGATAAGTGTTAAATGTTTTTTGGATCTCTTTATGTTTTAGAGATATGAGGTTACCGAATTTCCCGATTTTTACCGCTTAGGATTTAATCAAATATATATATTGTGCACTTTTGTAAGTAAATACCTTTCACATGTTGTATTGTTTGTTTAAATCGGTTGACAAGCACAGAAGGAAAGTGTTCTTAACTGTTTTGCCTTTGCCAATTTATATATAGATTTTAAAAGAGCGGCTCAGGATTTGCATAGATAAACAGAAATTTTAAGAAAGTGTAAGAAGTGTCGATCGGCAAAAGTACTGTTATTTGACAATAGTTAGAAAGCATATATGATTTGTAAGATGTCCAAAATCAGACTCTAAATTTTAAGCACAAATCCAAATCTTTATTAAAGTTAACGTTCATAGTACAAGTGTATGAAGGTGCTACTCGTTTCGCAGTCCCAACTTTGGGATCCCACAAATTTACGTAATTCTAAATTCTTTAAAAAAAAATCTGCATAAATATTTTTCGAAACGGCTTATGGTATTCGAAAATTTTGGAAATCTAGACTAAGATACATATCGAATATTTTGGAAAACAGCACACTAACAAACCTAAAGGTTTTCACAGCGACTTTCTATTAGAGCTTTTTCTTGGTTGGGTTTCATTATCATCCTTTTAAAGAGATTTGCGATAAGGGGTAGATTTGCAATTTATGTTGTTATGAACGTGTTAAATTTCATTCACAGCATAATTTTTAAAAGTTTATCTAACAAATTAGACCTTCTGAAATGTAAAATAATCAAATTAAAATTTTTTTAAAATAGATTTCAGCCAATATATAAACAATTAAATATTTCTGTAAAACAGTTCAAATTTACCCTTTGGATAAATGCTTTTTATTAGAAGATATCAAAAGTATCCGGAAATTAAAAATGTATCTTTCGTTTTTGTCCTATAGATTATATTTATATTATACTTTATATTTATACACATTTATTCTACAGAAGAAAAACTATTCAAGTTTCAAATAATTTCATATTTATGTCAGTGATTGTTAATATTAGGTGTGTTCATTTATTTTACTAGCAGAAACTTGCAACAAGAGAGTAAATTAAAAACTTACAACTTTTTCTCGCAATTACTCAAAAAAAAAAAAAAAAAAAAAAAAAAAAAAAATTAGTCAATCCAATTGATTGCTAGTCAATCCAAAGCTTACAGTGCACAGTGACAACAGGAATTTTTAATATACTTTTTATTTAAATAAACCCCCTGAAGATGAGCAACGGAGTTGCATCGAAATATTGGGTACAAAAATAAAAATACATATTAAAAATTAAAATAAAAAATTGTTTTTTAATTTATAATACTGTTAACAAAAAAAAAGGTAAGAAAGTATAGTCGGACATGCCCGATTACATGATACCCTACTCCACAGTATAAAAGAACAAATATTTGCAAGTGTACCTAATTGGGACCTAGTTTTTAAAAATGTATAGCTAATGTGGCTAATAATTCATCTGTTAGATTATTTTGCAGAGGCAGAAGTTGCCCCCTATTTCTCCCCGTAGTCCTATTTTTTAAAAAATGCATAGCTTATGTGGCCATATAAATATGGATCTATCTATATTTTAAAGTACATTAAAATTGGCTTTGTAGTGGTCACAAAGACCACACTTTCCGGAAAGCAGCTTTTATAGGGGCTATATGAAATTATGGACCAATTCACACCATTTTCAATAGGCTTTATATACTTTAAGGTGTATCTAGGACCAATATTTGAAGATGTGACATACATCAGCACAAATGCATAATACCCTCTCCACTATTGTGGTGTGGGTATAAAAAAATAAATGCTTTAACAGCTAAATCTATACCGTTAGACATATGGACAGTATTCAGCTGTAACCTACGAGAATATTGCTTCCTGCGTTCAATTGTTTTGACCTATTTGCGCAAGAATATTGTTCTAAAATCCTAGATAAAATCTATATAATATATAATTTCTTAGTATGTCTGGATGTTTGTACGTATGTTCTATTCTCTTTCCGCAACTTTTAGAAGCCATCTGATGACATATGAAGTTGAAATTTGCCATACTTAAAGTACTTTAAATACTCTGTTGAAAAAGATAACGAAGCCAGATTTTTGATTTTCGGTCTATGGCCGGCACGCGGGGCTGGTTGGGTCAGGCTTAAACGCTAGTAAATATATAAATATATAAGTAGATATACAAATTTGAATAATTCTTGCTAATAAAATTTTTACTAAATATCAGAAATATTCAACAAATTGTTGATTCCTCAAATTTTATGCTCTTTTTCACACTCTCGTTGCAAGTTTTTTGAGTACAGGAAAAGTACGTAAACACTTACTAGAAACAGTTATTAAAAATAATTTTAAATAATTTTCTGTTATTGAACAGACCTATTTTCTTAATATTTGTATATTTTTATATATGTCAGTCCCTTTATTCAAGTATATTGATGTCTATGAGTAAAACTACAAACACTTATATTAAGAAACACACATACATGTGCATACAAATATTTCTATATCTTCGAGTGTGTGGTATACCCAAGTGTTTTGGTTTGCAATCTAGTAAAACGTTTTTAGTGGGTTGAATCTTATAAGTTTTTTTTTCATTTTCATTTTCTACTGTGGCTTTTCTTTATATTCTTTCATTAACACAAAAAGGGATTTAATCTTTTTGCATCTTGTTGTTATAGTTGTTTTTACTCCTACTTTCCCCCTCTCGCTTTGTCCTTGCTCTCGAGTCCTTTTTTCTCTCTTATGATTTAATATAAATTAGTTATATATTTTCTATATAAATCTTGAGGTTTTTTTTTTGTTTGCTTATGTTAAAGAATATATGCGTGTAAGTGTGTGCTTCTGAGATCTTGTGTGTATTGAATTTTTAGTGTGTTGTTTTTTGTGTTTATTGTAAGGTTTTTGCTATTGTTGTTGTAGAAGGTTTTGGTTACATTAAATTAGAAACTGATAAGATTTTCTTATTTTTGCTAATTTTATTGTTATATTTATCTGATTACAAGTTCGTTATAACAAGAAAATTGCATTAGAATCAGGACAAGAAGTTGAAATAATAAAGGAAATTAAATTGGGTTAACACCAATAAAAAAGTAAAAGAATTGTATACACTATGAGATAAGTTTCATTTCAATTTTGTGGTTGAGCAGGGAAAAGAAATTTTTTAAAAAAGATTTAAATCTTTTAATTTTGGAAATGTTCATAATTTAGGGGGCATAAATATAAAACAAAATAATTTCATACGCACTGTAGTTCTTGATTTTAAATTAGTGGTGCCCATACGCATCGTAAAAGTGCATAGTACTCGTAAGTTCAGCGTGGCAGTGTTTATATGTTAAGTAGTGCACTTAATAAGTGTTGCCACTTTGTGGGTAATTACTAGGGTATTCATTTAATCGGGCTTTTGCTTTAATCGGTTAATCGCTCGATTAATTACCCGGGGTTTTGGTTTAATCAGTAAATAATCTGTTAATTTTGTAATTAATCGGTTAGCCGATTAATAAAGATTTTTTAAATTAAGTAATTTCAATAAATAAAAAAGCATAAATTATTTATGATTTTGAGTTTAAAAAAAAAAAAAAACAATACCATGACAAACATAACAATTTTTTAACTAAAACGAGCAAACAAAAAAATAATTCATAAATAGATATTGGGAATTATTTATTTTTCATAAGCAACTTTATTATATTCAACATTTTTAATTTTTTCGAATTTATTCTATGAGTTAAATTTTAGTTATGTATTTTATAAAGCTTTTTGTAATAGCTCCATTCCTTAAATTCTTAGAAATGACTTTATACACTACCAGACTATTATATTTAGTCAATTCACAAGGTATCCTAACATGTCATATTGTCAAAATGTCCTAATATTTCACAAAGTTTAAAAATATTGTTGTTGGTTTTTTAACAAAAAGTGTCTTAAATAAATAGAACGTTGCTTGCTGTGTTTATTGTGCTGTCGTAATTAATCAGAAAAGTCCAGCGCTGAGCGGCTGAGCCGTACAACAATATTTTTAAACCATTGTGAAATATTGGGACATTTTGACAATATGACATGTTAGGATACCTTGTGAATTGACTAATTGTATTTTCTTGTTACATTTCCGTTGGATAGCAATGAAGTATATTTATGTACAGAACAATTTTTGACGAAGGCCGTAGCGGGCCAGAAAATGCATTACATTCTGCTGGTGTCTAATAATTGTAAATTTTTCTGTACATAAATATACTTCATTGATATCCAACGGAAAGCTAAGGTAAAATGTAACAAGAAAATACAATATAATAGTCTGGTAGTGTATAAAGTCATTTCTAAAAATTTAAGAAATAGAGCTATTACAAAAAGCTTTATAAAATACATAACTGAAATTTAACTCATAGAATAAATTCGAAAAAATAAAAAATGTTGAATTAAATTCATAAATATTTAATACATATTTTGTATTTAAAACATACTATGTATTTATTAAAAAATAAACTGTGTGACAATTTTATTAGTTATTTCAATAGTTTTAGGATATCTATATGTTATTTTATATATAATATTCTTTTATACAAATAATTTGGTGTGAATGTTAACCGATTAACGGTTAACCGAATGAATACCCTAGTAATTACCCCAATTTCGTAAAATTTTTACTGTCGTGGGTAGAGCGTGGGTGTAATTTGAAATTCTTTTGTTTTAAAACAAATGATATACGTAGTGATTTAATTTAGATATTGTTGACCTAAAAAGTCAAAGTTTCCAGCAAAGCTCTGGCGCTTATCTCTGCAGCAGGCTTAAGTCTCAGGTTGGAATCGAACCCGCAAACCTCGAACTGAGGGACTTGCTCACAACCAACTGCCGGGGAAAAAGGTTTCCATTGTTAAATGACTGGTATAAAAAAGGAAACCTGCTATTTTAATTTTTGTAGTTTCTATAATAAATAATGGAAAATTAAATATATCTTCATAAATATTTTGATTGGAAATATGATGCTTTGCTATTTGGTACATACCAATTAGAAGAGGAGCCAATAAATAAATTGAAGATTATTCAGGAATGGGATGAAAATCGATCGATTTCAAAACGAACGTTTTTAAAAGGTGTGATGAATTTCGAGCGATTTCAAAATCCATTTCTGAATTATAGTCTTAAATTTTTGTTCAGAATACACTTCAGTTTACATATATAATATAAAATTTAAAAGAATAAAGACAGAAAATAAAAGGAATATGTATTAAAAATCCATTTTAAAAGATACAGAAGACGATATTTTCGGTTTCAAATCGTTTCGTTTTTAAAATCGATTTCCATCACATACCTGATTGTGTTTGTTTTAATTAAATAAGAATTAGTTCATTTGAGATACTCGAATATGAATGAAAACTGGTATTTTTGAATTCTTTTGTATTGAATTTTTTTTCTTAATTTATGTTCTTCTTTTTAGCTACTTTACAAGCACTTTGCTTTATAATTATTGGTAGTACAAAAGAATAAGCAGGTATGTGATGAAAATCGATCGATTTCAAAACGATCGCTTTTAAAAAGTTTAAATTTCGATTATTTTTAAAATCAATTTCTGAATTAAAGTTCAATTAACACATATAATAAAATTTTTTTAGGAATATATAAAGAAAATAAGAGAAAAATGTATTATTAATCTATTTTTGGAGATACTGAAAACGATATTGTCGGTTTTAAGTCGTTTCCATTTTAGAATCGATGTATATCACATACCTGAATAGACCTTCAAGCGAACATTAAGAAAAAAGGCTCATGTTTTAATATTTATTAGCAAATGTTGTTCTTTTCCTTACAAACATATTTAAAACAAATTTAAAATGTGGAGAGTTTTCTGATTATGTGGAAAAAAATTTGTATATTAGTATTGATATTTTGACCATAGATTTTAGCTGAAAATATTTTTTTGGTATTGCCAAATTGACACATCAAAAGAATTCTACATATGCAAATAAATTGCTTTTATTATTGTAGTTTATCATAAACTTGAGACTCCACGCTGTTGTTTCTCTACTTCTCAACTGTAGATGATGAATGGCACCAAACTTAAAAACAACCTCCAACATTAAAAAGAGTAATGAATTTAATTATTTTGTGTTATATTAATATGTTTTAGATGTGAAAAAGTAAGCGCCGATCACAGTTGCAAAACTAAATAATTTAAAGTGATCAGACTGTCGTTTGAAATCATTAAAGAATTTTATACTACAGAAGGTATACAAAGGAAGGACAATGAATATGGTAAACCTATGCAACCGAATGTGGAAGTAAAACTCATTATTTTAAGTTTTTTTTTTTTAAGTTACATCGCACTTAATCAACAAGAGGGTATTAACCCCTCAGTGTTTTTGTCGAATGTATTCGACATTACATTGTACTCTGTTCCTAAGCCATTTTACTGTATAAAAATGTACAGTCAACTATATATTTTTTTGTTTTATCTGAAAGAGAGACACTTTTGCTATTTTATATTGTTATTGAGTGCATTGATTATCGTACACTAGTCAAAAAATTTGTAAAAACGTTATATGTATGAGGGGGAAAAAAAATAATTTCGGTGATCGGGCGATTGAATAAGTATTTACTTGACAAAAATATTGCACAAATTTATTATAGGTTCTTTTGTGGACCTTTGAAGATCAATTTTGAATATGTGCGGTATTGTCTAAAAGCCAGGGGACCTACATGCTACGAGAACTATTATTTTTCCTGGCTTCACCTTAAATACAAAGTTACAGATTTTTATCTCGCCCGAATTATTTTTTACCCTGAAAGGGTTAACTCAAAATTTTTATTTTGCACTTTTTCATATAAATCGGCACGTTATATTCAAATCTAACCGCTATAAAAATATCCTGCTTATAAAACGGTTGGTTTTCAAATTGTTATATGCCTTCAGTGTTAAATTTAAAATAGTTTTGCGTCTACTGAAAATTTTTAAATTTTGAGCTAATACCCTCTTGTTGATTAAGTGCGATATATAATATATGAACATTAGACCAACTCACCTTATATGGGCAGAAACAGGGTGTTAATTTTCCCCCCTCAAAACCAATTTTGATATGTTTTATAAAGATTCCCAAAATATGTTGGCTCTTGCGATTATCTCACGTGAGCTAAATCCCGTCAAAAAGGGTCCAAAAAGGGTATTTTTCATGAATATAAAATTCGGTACATTTTATTTGTTATATAATATTAAGGAATTCTTTGATTTTAAAAATCTAACCCAGACTCGAGACAGCGAGATGTTTATCTCAGTTTTTTAATGATTTTCTTTCCGATTTTAATGAAAACTTAAATAACTTAACCATTTTTTGGTCCGCTTGAGATTTTAGTCAAAAATTAACCCTTAACTGCACTATATTACTTTTTTGTAACCTTCATTTAGACATCATCAAAAACATAGTTAATAACCACAAAAGGCATATTTATTTGAGCAGGAAACAGGCTTTATTAATAAATTTAGCTACTATGTAAATGCATGACGAACATTTTTAGGAGGACATTAAAAAAAAATTGTGAAAAAAAGTCCAGTTGAATACCTAAAAAAAATAATATAATTGCTATTAAGGTACATTTAGCAAGACATCATTAAAAAACCAGTTCCTTAACTCCAAAAAGCGTATCTCGTTTAAGAAATACTTTCACATGATATCAAATAGTGAAAAAATTTAATCCTTTTATGGCCAACATTTTTTTGAGGATATTTTTTAGCAATATTTTTTGGTAAGCATTAAATAATTACTCTTCTGTGCCACTAGCTGAATTATTATTTACCAAGAAATTACAAAATTAATTAACTCTTCCCTAAAATCACAACAAAAATGTTTCAACGTTATTCAGATTTTCATTCAGAGAAGAATTCTTTGTATTAAACTGCACTATATTATTTGTAAAATTTAAATTCTTTGATAATATTCTTTAATCAGACTTACTTGTTTGTTGTGTTAACACTGGCACTTATGTACCAGTAAAGTTAAAAAATATATATTTAAAAGGGCAATAAAATTTGAAAGTAAATGTTTCAACATACATCTTAATTTAAATTTTTATAAAAACCGATAGATTAAAAAAAAAAAATAAAAATTACTGTACGTTTCTAGAACACGAGGGCAAAACACGGTCGTTTATCTTACGTGTAAAACAATAACTAAATTTTAAAATTTGTTTTAAAAACAGGCAGAAAGATTGGAAAATAATATAAAATATCATACTATTTTTTTTAACAAAAAACCTATTAAGTCGGATTCACATTGGGAGTACCATTTTCATTTGGTGTTTTTAATTTTAACAATCATTTTCTTTGCTGATAAATCCGTTAAAAAAAGAAAATTATTAAAACCAACAGGTTATTTTATTGCAACAGTTTAAAGAAATCGTGGGTTTTTGCTCATATCTCACTCATTAATCTGAGTTAATTTCAATAGCAAAATTAAGCAGAGCATATGTGACACAAATATATAAAATATTATAGTCGCCATCATTTCTGATGTCTTCGGAAAACCCAAGTCAACAGACAAACGAACAGACGGTCAGACAGACATCTTTAAATCAACTTCGCTACTTATGAGGAGTGATCTCTTGAAAAAGTTTTGTTCAAGAATTACAGGGACTTGTATCATCCCTGTAATTCTTAAAGCGAAATTTCAAAATGAGATGATTAAGGATATAAAGTGTTACATAAATTTATGAAAAAGGATAGTAAATAGAAACTATAAAAACTGATTTAAAAAAGATTAACATTAAACTTACAGCAATATGAAGAAGTTGTAATATTTCGATTCTAATTGTTATTAAATTAAATTTGAATTTAAAAATTTGTGAGAGTAAAATTTCAAAGTATTATCTAAAATTATTTTAGTTACAAAGCTAAGAGTATATTTTGAATTAAAATATTTTCGCAAAAATTCTTAAATTCGCCACAAAGTAAAATGAAGATTGGGAGTATTATAAATATTTCATTCCCGAAAATAACTTTTGATAATAAATTTTCATGTGCCCGGCAAATAAAAAACTGAAATGGCAAGCTGCTTTTTTTAAGCAATTTGTTGTTTTAAATTTGTTTTTTCTTTCTATCCTCTTACAACTACAATTCGTGTTGGAAAAAAACCAGCCAATTGTAGGGGAATGTAAGAAAGAAAAATTCACTGTTTATTGTTGTGACTTTGTTGAAGCTTTGATATTGTTTCAAGTAAGACCTAAATGTTTAAAATTCTTATTCACTTAATTCTTATTCACTTACTTGTATAATATTTTAAGCTTTTCTAAAGTATTTGGAAAAAGTTTCCGCACGAGAGGGCCTAAGCAACTAGCGAAATGCGCCTAGAAACTATCTTTCCCACAACAATAAATTTCAGTGTTCTTAATCATAAATGAAGATTGTGAGTATTAGCACGTCATTAATAAATGAATTAAATAATAATAAATATTTCATTCCCGAAAATAACTTTTGTGAAAGTTATTAATTAACTCATGTAAATGGTTAAGTTGACATTATTATGTCAATGTTTATGTTTCTAAGTATGTTTTTGTAGTAGGATTCCCATTTGGGGGAAAACATTCTCGGGAAAAATATTTTTAAGATTTTCGGAAATTTTTAGACAGGAAATTTCGCTAAATTTTTCATCAGACTTAAGTTTTTTTTTCAAAATTAATTGGTACAAGCTGCTGGTTGAATAATGTGGCAAATTAACACCAGCCCAGGACACACTCCATCTTAACCACTGGGTGCCAAACAATGAGCAACACCCAGGTAGAAATTCGAGGTAGATTGTACACTCACCCCTGATTTGGAGCTAGATCTATCTAACCTCCACTGCTTTTGGAAAACTGCTAGCAGCATCTGTTGAGTAGGAATAGCACCTTAGAATAATCCTCCCTCAGGGCGAACTTTCTCACAAGTAGTGAAAAATCAGCCTCTAAGCGGGGTTTATGGGATAGATATACCTTCCCGCGACTTTGGCTAGTAAACCAAAACCACCACATGATATCCGAAAGTGTCCTTACACCGGAAGACAATCTTCACAAAATACAGACAGCATTTCCCGCAAAAAGCATACTAACAAAGGTCTCAACTAAGCAATAGTCAGTCCGGTGCCGGGCCACCGGGGACTTCTTACACCCGTGGTACCAGATAGGATCTCTGGTCAGCTCTCAATTTTGGATTTTTGCTGAATCCCAGGTATTGACTGCAAATAACTTTCCCAGATATTTAAGGATATTTTTTTTAGTTTTAAAAAAATATTTGACATATTAAAAAATAGGAATGCCAAGTCGTGTTTTATTTCAAGCAAATGATGGTAGATATTAGTAATGCAAGTAAGAGATTTGATGATGATTTTGAAACAGAAGGCAAGCTGAGCTAGTAGTCGCACTAGTGTCCTTAATATATTCGAAAACATTTTCTACGATGTACTGGGATGTTCTGGAAATCGAAAACGCAAAACGCAAAAATTTAAAAAACGTTTTTTAATAAGATTTTTGTAGTAAAAAAAATAGAAATACGATACCATACAAATCCTTCTTTATTAAACAGAATTCTATAAGAAAATTAAATAAAATTGGATTCAGAGTGTATTAAATAGAACTTCAAAATTCTTGCGTTTTCGATTTCCATAACACCCCTGATAGTCTGAAAAACATAGAACTCTAATATGTACGTGCGTTTGTAAGTGGCCTTTAAGTTCACCATGGAAGTTGTGAGAAATATATGTATTTACAAAGTCGCGTGTCTTAATTAGTAACAATCGTTATTGTCTAATAGACACATTATTTAAACACTTACAAATAAGTACGCAGACATAAATGCTTAAACGATTTTACATATTTCGACACATACACAGAAATTTAATTGACATACATACACTATTTCATAGCACCAATAGACAGTGTTGCACACGCACAAACACTTTTCAATGCAAGTACATCACAATGTCAATTAGCTTTAAATTAGTAATAAATCGATTGGGATTATTGAGTTTAACCGCAAGCCGTTGGAATTGAAAATCCAGCAAATAATTATAATATGGATTTAAATTGTTGTCGTAACGTTAAAAAACTTTAAGATGAGAAAGGTTGAAAGTACTTCTTGGTCAAATTAACTCGTTTAATGTTTAGAAGAAAATGTTTAAATATGTAGTCAAAATATCATAAATATAGTTGTTTTAATTTTAAAGTTTTGGCCCAATAGAATACGGAGAACAAATAGGAGGTTTGATATTTTTTAAAAATATTTCGAACAGCAATGGAAATAAATAAGTCATTTATACAAACCTTTAGCATAAATTTTTGGTGAATTTTTTTTAAATATTTTTTGATATTTAAATAGGCATGAATAAGCCCCTAGGAAACTATTCCCCAAAACCAAAATGAAATATGTCCACAATTTTTGGGGTCTTATTTTAATGAGCTAAGTCCCCAATATTAATAATTAAATAAACCCCAAACGGTATAAAATAACGCCCCAAACAGAAATGAAATAATACCCAAATTTTTAGGAAGTCATTTCATATAAAATAAAACCCCAATTTCTAAAATGAAATAAGACCACAATTAAAACATAGTGTTCAATTTTGGTTTTAAAAATTGCGCGACAGATAGCATGGCAAGGTCTTCGGTCGGGCGCACGGATTTTCTCCTCTATGGTTTAGCAAACACCGGCTTCGCTAACTAAAGCTTTTCTGTATAGGCGGCCTTCGGTCGGCCACAAGGCCAAATTAGGATATAGCGAAGCTGGTGTTTGTTATCCCAAGGAGGAAAAAAATTCTTGTGCTTGGCCAAAGGTCGGCTATGCAGATAAGCTTTAGTTAGCAATTTGGGATTCTTAGACTCGTGATTTGAAAATTCGGAATATTAGATTTCTGAAATTCGGCATTTAAATATAATCCTGATTTTCAGGATTCTGAAATTTTGAATTTATCGTATGCAGTAGGAATAATAAAATTTGCATTTATTATGACTTTAAAAATATTTAATTGAAATTAAATAAGTCTCCAAATATTGTTTGTAAATTTTTTTTCATTACATACTTTTGGTGACTTATTTCATACGAAATAAGTACCCAAAACCAAAAAAAAATAAGTCCATAAAAACATGAATGAACTCCCCAAAAAACGTTGTTGTTGCCGTCTGTACTTTTTTTTGGGGCTTATTTAATTTTGTTTTTGCAGACTTGTTTGCTGGGGTCTTATTTCATGGCATCAAATAGGCTTATGGTCGTTTTGAATATGTCGTTTAATTTAAATAAGAAAATATTTTAGTTAAATTTAATAAATACTCTTACTTTTTTTCTAAAATTATTGATTGGCTAAAATTCCTATGCTGGGGGAAAAATTGGAGATAGATGACAAAAAACTTCAATTCGGGGCAATATTTTTTTAAGAAAAACGTTTTTATTTCTTGGCATTGGCTTAATTCGTTAATCAGAGTAGTTTTTATCTCAATTCTTGTTTTATATTCCGTTAAGCCGCTATTCTGAGGGAATAATGAATGGACCTGGCTTGGCCTCAAAATCAAATTAAACAATTTATATATTTGGATTTGCCGAATCTTTGATACCCTCCACCGAGAGTTACTCTATTTTATGAACCACAGTATTAGAGTACGCTTTATATGGGACCTAATTTAAATAATGGGCCGATTAGAACAAACCGTTTTACTTTTAGTCATATAAAACTTATTGGACCTAACTTTAACTAAATAACGTGGTTCGTTTCGGGCTTACGCATAATAAATTGAATTTAGGGTGGCAGACTTCAGCAGGAAGGTTATTCCATTTGTAATTAGTTTAATGATGGATGCGCCGGCCATTCGACCACAAATAATTAGGCTGTTGAGGAAAAAGGTGTATGACGAAGAAACGTACGATTTGAGAGAACCAGCTCCCTAATTTAATCGGAACACATCTCATTGTAGTAACGATAAAACAGGGATTGCGTTGGTGGACAAGGGAGTCAAAATAATTGGAAACCCACTTTTTCCAATGAGAACCTTCGCCCTCTCCTGTAAGCGGTCGAGAAGCTCCAAAGTATACTTTGCAGCACAGCCACATACATGAGAGTTGTATTCCATTCGCGGTCGGATAAAGGTGGTATAAATAGTAAGAAGATCAGATGGAGTGAAGTATATCTTACACCGTTTTAAAATACCGAGGCACTTGAATGTTTTTTTAGACACCTTAAATATATGTTTTGTCCATCGGACATCACATTGTATTCTCATGCCCAGAACATCAAGAGCTTCTGAGTCCTCAATAATTATACCACCCACACCCAAAGAAAAAATATGTTTAAATTTGGTCACCTCCAACAAAACTATTTTTAAAGAGAATTTCAAACATATTATGTTTAAATTTAACCATATTATTGTCACCGACAAACATATTATTGTTAAATTAGTCCTACATCAAGAAGGCACAACCATATTATGGTTGTCTCCGAACATCTTTTGGTTAGAAATAACTAAAATATGTTTAACATTTATAATATCATGGTTGGTTTTCAACCATAGCTTGTTGCTCTTGGAGAAGAGGAAAATACTATTGTTAATTTAAAAACAAATTATTGTCATATTTAACCATAACATGTTTAGAGGCAACCATAATATGGTTGTGGCTTCTTGATAGAGGACTAATTTAACAATTATATGTTTGTCGGTGACAATAATATGGTTAAATTTAAACATAATATGTTTGAAATTCTCTTTAAAAATAGTTTTGTTGGAGGTGACCAAATTTAAACATATTTTTTCTCTGCGTGCATATACACATATAAGGCACCTTGATCCGTCGCGCGTTTATAAATCAGCATGCAACATTTGATGTTTCGCACATTAAAATCTACCCTATTCGCACGACCTTATTCCAAATGTATTATTCATGTTTTGCCTATTAGCACCAACATCCACTTGCACCAACATACGCTTGGTCTATAATCAAATCAATGCGAATTTCAAAGGTTGCTGTCATCCGCAAAAGAGTAGATAGGGTTGGAAGTTTGACATAGGAGGCCATTCAGAGAAAATAAGGCATATGGTAAATTATGGACGGATCATCACGAAATTTGGTGGAGTATTTCTATTATTATAAAATTTTTATTGTACTAAATTCTACTACTAAAGCATTTTTTTGTTACGGATAAAGTATTTTCCAACCTAATTAGATGATTTATCATAAGCACTAAGATGATTTATGAGCCCAAATACTCTTTTCTGGAAAAAATTTTGCACCGGGGCAATTAAAAATTTTAAGCTGTTTCTCGCCATTTTTACCACGCTTAGCCCTTGTGACAACAAGACTACGTGTACCAAATTTCATCAAATTATCTCCAAAATGGAAACCTGTAGTTTTCACACAACGTTAACATCCAGCTGGAGGGACGTCGTTAGATCGAATTCAAAAAGTAATTCTGGGTGAATCGGTATACTAAAACGTAGGCTAGAATAACATAATATATTTATGTGTTACACACATCAGAACCAACGCATAATATTCTCTTCACTATAGTGGTGTGTTAATAAAAATTAATGTTGTAATAACAAAATATTATCTTAAGAATTAAACTTAATTGCCATTCATTCTTTAGAGTTTGCTAAACCCTTCTATAATTAATATTAATAATAAGTCCTCTTTCAAATAATTGTTTTGCATGTTAAATTCATTAATTGCTATTTTAACTAAAGATACGATATTATTTATTTATTCAATACATTTCCTTTACAAAAAAAAAAATCAATTAAATGTCCGTACACAATTTGCAACATTTTGTATAATTAAAGTTTATTAAAAACACATTAATTTTATCCTAAAGAGAAACAAAATTCTAAATATTCTGAAACGATTTTAATGTACAAGTACCAAAAAAAGGAGGGAAAACATTTAATTTAAAACAAAAGAAATATTACAAAATTAGTCCTGTTTAAAAGCAATTAAAACCCCTTTTTTTTGTATTGTATTTTTTACATTAATTCTACATTGTTTTGCACTTTAATGTAATTTTTTTTGGAGTAATTTAATTTACAAGATCCCTTCCAAAAGGTATCCTGCCCCCAATAAACACTTCAGTACACCTCTACCCACACAAACATACAGCGACACATTTGCTGGGTGTACAGTAAAATTTGCATTTTGAGCACGTTTCTAATTGTAGAATAAAGTGAAAAAGGGCCAAAATTTTTAAATTCTGCCACAAAAGATGGTGAATTAAACGCCTCTTACTTCTTGTATCTGGTCATAGAACTTATTGTGTTGTTGTAAAAAGGAATACATTTGTAAAATGGCCCAAGCTGCAACAACATTAGGATTTTGTATGTGTTGAAATTAACAATTTCCCTTCTGTCGTTTTTAATACGCAAGTTTTTTTTTATTAATTATTTTTAATTTAATTTCTGGTTTGTTACTGTAAAATTATGAAAATATAAATTTATTTTATGAGGCGAAAAAGGGGAAATATGTTTAAGATAAATCCATAAGAGTCATAAGATAGTTAGTTTTTAAATAGCTTAGACTTTAAATTTGTTAACAAATTAATGTGAACATAATTTGATACATTTTGTGATACGGGTTCAATTAGGTGGATTTATAGATTCCGTAGGATAATTGGTATTGGGTAGGTCGGTCAGTCTTGGTCTAGCGGTTCCCAATTCTGCCAGAGATTCTGGTCACTTCAGCTTGTTTATTAAATGTAAATTAATCCTTCCTGGCAAATCTGCTATAGTTAATTAAATTTTATTTTAAAGGCCTAGCGCATGGAATGTAGTAGCATAATTTTTATCTCATACATTTTAAGAATTGGTGCATGCATAACAAGGATGCGACACACATCCAACATGATTGTGTTCTTGAAGTTTTCGGATTTCTTGAGTCTGGATGCTCACCAGAGCATCTCATTGTCTGGTGCTATGGGAGTCAGTGGCCCCCGCTGCTGTTCTGACTATTGGCTGAGTCCTTCTTTAGTAAGCATTTTGCAAGAAACGCTTTCTGAATCCCAAGGACTCGCAAGTCTGTCTTATCCCTCTTTGAAGAGCTACTTTCGGGGATCACGTAGTAGCTGTGGCTTAAAGCCAAAACCTAGGGTAGGGATTACTCACATGGAAGGATGATTTTCCATCCTTGTGGAAATATTCGGCCTGTGAAAATCCTTACGTGCTGCTACTATTGGACTTATTATATCAGTGTAGGTTAGATAGCTCCCGTTCCTTAAAAAGGGGAAGGTGTGTATTTGTTGTCGGACTATACCATAGATGTCCAAAATGTAAACTGTGGTTGTATTGCTTTATATTAGTTTAAGTGAATAAAGAGACAAATATTTTTTATTATTATTAATTATTAATTATAATAAATGTGTAAGCATCCGCCGCATGTGCGCTCGTCGCTTGATACTTGACGACTGAATTGTGTACTCTCCTGGACTAAATAAAAGAGCGTAAGAATCCGTGTGAAGAATGTGTGTGAATTAATTTCCACAATTTTGGCTGGACATTAATGGACTATACACCCAAATTGCGACCTATGCGTGAAAGCTCCTCAACACACACAGGGAAATTTGGTAAGTGCATATATAAAGCACACCAAGTAGTTGAGATCCAGGATGGGATTAGGCCATATGGCGGGTGCTCACATAAAACCTAAGCTTAAAATAAAAACCCAGGTCTTTATAAATAATGAAGACATCCTCTTTTTTAAAAAAAGTTTGATATCCAAAAATTTTATTACTTTGACCTATTGACGTACAGTGCGAGTTTTGTTAAAAAAACACATTGTCCGAATGGATAATCCGGTATAAATGTATGTGTATAAGCAAAAGTTTTAAGTTTAAAGCCTAAATTTTAAAAGGTGCGGACTTATGAGGACATCTTAAGTACTCCCAATACTCTACATGTTTATATGGGTGATTACATTTGGTGTTTTTTAACATTACCTATTTTATTATTAAAAATAAGAAAAATTAAGATACATATTATAGTTTTCGCCTCATTGAAAAGATACCTGAAATATTATTAGATTTTTATTTCGAATTTTTAATATTTTTGTGTATTGAGCTTTTACGGTTGCTCTGGGAATGGTGCTTATGACCATTTTTTGTTTCTACAGAAAAATTCAAAATTAGAATTTTTAAAATAATTATTTTCGAAAATGTATACGTGATTAAACAGCAGGCAAAATTTTATCCAAATAGGAAGTTATGTCATTAAAATATATTTTCGGAGGTAGTATTTGTATGAAAGCAATAGTCAAATAAGGACCGAGTCCAAAATAAATTCAGAAGTATGAATTAGATTGCACTAAATTTGATCGAGATTCTAACATAATAAGGTAGTTTATGGTCACAAATACGATTTAAAAAGGGATTCTAAGTTAATCGGTATACGAAAAGGTGTTACAGACATCAGCACAAATGCATAGGAATCACTCCAATTTTTTGGTGTGAAAATAAAGAAAATAAAAGGGTAATTCCATGTCAAATCGACCAAGGGTGGGACCCGACCCCCTTCGATTTCAATGAATTTTGGTGTGAAGGTTCCTTTCATCCTATAAGGAACGTATATTAACAAAAAAAAAATTTTAAATATTTTTTTTTGCAAAAGTTACGTCATATTCAAAACGTCATAATTTCGCCGAATTAGCCGAATGTGTTGAGCTTATTTTTTCAATATCTCAAAAACTACTGCACATATTTGTATGTTATTTTAAAGAGAATACTTGGGGCTACAAGCAATAGGTATATTAAAAAAAATTTATTTTTTTTTAAATGTAATATCTACAAAATATTAAATTTTAAAAATGGACTAAGTCAAAAACCTAATTTTTTTTTTGGCTGTTTTTTTTATGTAATTCCTCAAACTGTTCTTTAAAAATCCTGAAATTTTGAAGGAGGTGTTTTTTTTTAAGATATGATTTTTTTTCTTCTGCAACCTGTAAAAAATAACACTAAAATAAAATTTTAAGATTGTAATTTTGAGAAATAAGTATTTTTAAATCTGATTTGTGTGATTTTAGGTGTTAAAAAAAAGTAACGACATCAGCCAAAAAAAAAATTAGGTTTTTGACTTAGTTCATTTTTAAAATTTAATATTTTGTAGATATTACATTTTTTAAAAGATTTTGTTTATTGTGCTTAATTACCCCTTTTTTTAAATTGATAAAGAAAATGCTGAAATTTATTGTTGGAGGATAAGCTGTTTCTATGCGCATTTCACTGGTTGCTTATGTCAGACCATCAGGAAACGTTCTCCTAAATAATTTTAGAAGAGCCAAAGCTATCAGCAAACAAGACTACAGAGGGAATGAGAACTACCTACAAACACTCAAAAAGTCTTTTTTGCAACGATATCAAAGCTTTAACAAAATACCAAACAATAAATCAGTGATAAGTTTATCTTTTCTTACATTCCCCACTACAATTATTTGGAATTCTCCCAACATTAATTGTAGTTGTAAGTGGGTAAAGAAAAAACATATTAAAAACAAACCCAAAGTTCTTTTATTGTTTTCGCAAGAAATCAAAATCATCGCAGTTTTGCACATTTTTACATTCACCTAACAATCACTTCCATTTTTGTCACGTACGATGTGCACCTATTGTGCTCGATGTATTGGGCAACAAGGTTCCGAATGTGATATTCCAAATATAGTACCCTCCAAATAAAACAGGGATACAATTATTTTCCAGTTACTACTATTTTTGAAAAATCTCTACCTCTCTGAAGGCGTACAAATGGCACGTACGATGACATGGAAAGGCTCATATACTACAATTCCTGTTTATGTATTTGTTTAGGTAAAAATTTACAATATTATTGGCAAATTTAAAATATTAAAAATTTAAGGCCTTACTCTTGGCTAGATTTTAGCATTTTACGATTTAGCAGATTGTAGAAGGTTTTTTTTCAAGTTTTGGCATACTCTCATCAAACAATTATGGCAACACTACTGCCGCGTAAAAACTTTTCTTATAAAAAATATTTTTGGTACCTATTTTTATTATTGGTGCATGGAAAATTTAATTATTTTTTTTTTGTTATACAAATTTTCTTTATAAAGAATACTGTTTATATTGGCACCAATGGAAAACGACAATGTGCTTTTAAAATACTTTCTTGAAAGCGGATTTTTCTAATATGAGATATTTTCATTTCCGTTGTCTACTGTTTATGTTGAATTTATAGCAATTGAGGTGTTTAAACGTAGATGCTTTGCAACACAAAATCGTACAATTTATACAATATAAATTTTCAATTAAATAAAAAATGTTGGATAACACTCAATATATTTTTTGGAATGATGAAACCTTCTGCAATATAACAATATTTCTGAAATTCACAAAAGTTTTTAACATTTAGAATGACCCACCGACGCTGTTATTTCGCTGTTATTAAAGTGTAAGTTTTTCATATGATTTCAACAATTAAACTGAGTAATGAAACATACTAAAAAGAAATAACGCTCAGTACACATGACTGCTGACAACTACAAATGACTAAGAAAAATTATATTAGGTATTATTTTCCATATATTTGATGTGTAAGATAATAATTAAAACCAAATGCAAATATTTTAAAACCGTTATTTACTCTCGTTCTTTAAAAAATTCATAGTTTCTTAATGTGTAATAGCGACAGCAATCAACACGGATACGGCATTTAGCATAAATGAAGTAAAACAAGTATTTTCGTTCTTTGTTTTAAGCACGAAATAAATAGTCTTACACAAAAAAATTGTATGTTCATTTGTTTACAACCCTTTATATAACGCTCAAGCAGATTTAATTTTCAAATTTATATCTTTGTTTTATAAAATATTTTACCATACTTTAAACGGACGCGAAAAAAGCCTTTGAAATGAGGATCACATATATAAAATTTACAAAACAGGATCCACAAAAATCTTATTGTTTGTATGTTTCGTCGCTAATAATTTAATTCTAAAGCAATATTGTGTGCTGCAGTCGGGTTGTTTCGAGCTAATAACAACGAAAAAAAAGTCAGACAGGTGCAAGTTTAAGGCTTGAGGCGGGTAATGTATACCCTTCCATTGGTTGTTATACAAATAGTCTTTCCTGGTAGCTGAACTTGAAGTCAGATATAGCCAGGATGGTAATTTCTGTTTTGGCGATTTTTTTTAAATTCTATCTGATACAAAATTCTTTTTGGAAAATATATTGTTCTAATTTAACATATAAAATCTATAAAATATTAAAAACTAAAATTTTCTACTCCTAAATTAGATAAAAAAAAAAAAAAATAATAATAGCATGGTTTAAACTCATAATTTATTTAGACAAATTGAAAATTGAAACGAGCCATTCTTGTTAAACAAAAAAAAAAAAAAAAAAAAAAAAAGAGAAAATAGCACTAAGTAACAAATTTAAACTTAAAATTGTTACATACACTTTTTAGTAATTTAAAAGTTACTTTGAAGAAGTCCATAGTGATACTTTTTAGTCAATTCTTTATGAAGTATATAAAACGTGTTTTTGAAGCCCGACACAACTTCCGAAAGGGGTTAGTTGTCAAACAAACTGTCACATGGCACTAACTTTTTGAAATTTATGATCAGTTTTCTCTAGGTAATTATCATAAATAGATTCACGCTTCATTAATGCTACCAAATTATCCAGATTTACTTTGAACATCAGTCATCGATGTTTTATTGAAAAAATTGCGATAAGATCCATTTTTTGGTTAACGGATTTATTAATTAACAATATTTCCGCAATCCACAACAGACTTCATTTCATCCAGAAAAAATAACGTTTGGTGCCGTTTACACTATGGTTTGAGCTTAATTGCAAATTTTCATCATCACGATTACGATTAAAAAAAGGCTTTAATCACGATTACCGATTAATCGCATATTTAGTTTTAATATTTCATATATTTTTAACATGAATAAGATTGTTAATTTTCTAAGGCTTCTGCATGAAAATAGTAATTCGCATATTGATCAAGTTTTTCGCAAAAATATGTGCTTTACATACATTTGCATATTACGCAGGTTGGCAGCCCTTTCCAACAAAAAAATTGCTTTTGAATCAATCTGTTGCAGTTAAAAAAAAAAAAAAAAAAAAAAATACATCGGTAATTTTCTCTCATATGCATTTTCTTATATCGAAATTTAAACAAGATCTAAAAAAAATTAATCGGGTTAAGTTTTTCTTAAAAAAAACGGCTATTGAACAATTTTGGATATTTTTTTGATAGAAATTTATTTAAAAATGCCAAGAGAAACTTAAGAAGATTTTAATGCTCGTATGGTGAGACATTACCCAGGAATTTGAGGTGTAAATTGTTCTATTTTGTGTTTTACGTGGAGCTTTATTCATCAAAGAAGACATAGAAGAAAAGCAAAATATATTAAGAATAAAATATTTATTGAAAAATGGTAAAATGGAAATTTAATAGTATTATTTCTAGTCATATGGAACAATTGTGCAGAATCTTATATCAACCCGTGCATTATACCACCATTAATGTTAGTTTTTGTAACAAAATTATTATTTTTTTAGGGTGGTGGTTCCACATTTGGATTCATAACTCTTAACCTACTGAACCGATTATGCTCGATTTCAATCCAAACAATTTACCACCAATAGTGTTTTTTTTCGATTGAGCTTTTGGAAAGTGAGCGTGTTTTCTACTTTACAACTCTCGCCTAAAACCAATCGGGCCTATAAAATCGAAAAACTTAAAGGCGCCAAAATAAACGTATTCGAAAACAAACAGTTAAAAACTTAAATATTCATAAGGCTTTCAATGTGCCATTAGTTACAACTATGATAACAAAATATGCAGTGAAATATGTAACAGGCTTGAATTTCATTCGAAATATTTTAAAGGATGGTGGCCACATTCGCTTCAGGAGAAGAGATACTGCAGGACTCATCCGATTAGAAGAGCGCTAACCACCTTCAACAGAACCCGTGAAGGGAAACATTTTCGTCCGGCACTGTCAGGACATAAATGTGTATTAGAATAGGATTTGATTAATAACACTGTGCTAGAAATTTACACTTTTTTTGGTGTTCTGGTTTTCGAGATATACCGTTATTTCAAAAATGGAGGAGGTTGCACAGCATATGTTCGCGTAACTCAAAATCTTTTTAGTTAAAAAAAATGCTTTTTAGTTTAAGCTCAAAAAACCAAAGTTCTGCAATAAAATTTCCTTTAAGAAACTTTAAACTCTTTTCTCATTGTAAAAGAAACAAAGTATATACAATGTAAAATGTTTTTAGTCTTAATCGAGTAAAATATTATTCGAATATATAAATTATCTTCGGACCTTATTTCCTGAAATATGAAAGCGGTTAACAAAGATCGTTACCGTACCCTAGTCAAAAAATCTTTGCTTGAAAATAGGGACGACGTTAATCCGGGAGAGATGTGGTTTCAACAGGATGGCGCTACGTGCAACACGGCGACGCAATCATCGACTTATTGAAATCAAAATTTGGCGCTAAGTTGATTTCGAGAAATGGCCCTTAATGGATCTTCAAGGTCATGCAATTTGACATCTCTCGATTATTTCCTGTCGGGCTACTGGTTTATGCTGATAAGCTAGGAACAATTGGTCTTATAGGCCAAATTGTTCATAATATTCGTATCACAAGGTGCTTGCCCGAAATTGGATATCCGGAATGCTTTTCCTGGAGAAGATCGCTTTCGAATGTTAAAAACCTGCACATATTAATCTTTCAAGCTAAAGAATTTTTTTAATATTTTTTTGTGTGTTATTTTGTACAGTTTTAAGAGGTATCGGGCTTAAAAAAGTATGTTAAGAATCCAGATTTTTGTTAAAAATTGTGTGCCAATTTGCAAAATATGCAAATAAATGCTAAATTTACTTTTTTTGGAGTAATTCGCAAAACCATATTTTCAAGCAAAATGACCTGATCACAACGTATAACTGTATTTGGGAAAAAACACCCAAATTATGATCATTCAAATTAGAAATTAATTTTTAGTACAAAAATCGTAAAAATGTCTTTATCTAGTTTAAAAATGTGAATGGAAGCAAAATTTCCAAAACCTTAATGTAAACGAATATTGTAAAATTTCTTGTAACCCAGTGTAAAATATGTTGGTCTTATATTTTTTAGAATTGTAATAGTAGTATCATCTTTAATACAACTACATAATCATTTACAATTGCATACATCTGCACATGAATACAAATACTCACTCACTTCCAGTCATGCCCCAAAAAACCTTCTCAAAAACAAAACGGCAAATGGTAGAGTACAGAGCAGTGAAAAGAAAAAGAAAAAATCGTAATAAATAAATGAAAATTTCGTAGCATTTCCGTAACCAATACATTACCACTTCAAATTTGTTAAATGTTCAAACCCAAAAACTACATGAAAAACAGACTAAAAAAGAACAATAAGGAACAAAAAGAAAATGAAAAGGACACAGTTGAAAAAAGAAAGGCAAGAAAAAAGAAGAAAAGAAAAATTTGAGGCAATAGAAGAATAAAGTAAAATTGTGCTGTATTATGGCCATAAGCAGATGTTGATTGTGTTGTTTGCACATTAATAGGGCAGTGCAATTTTTTAACACACACACAAGCAGACATTTGATCAAATCCATGACTGCACTTATACAGTAACGAGTAAAATTTGTTCATTATTAAAGTGGAGAAAAACTTTAAAATCATCTTATTTTAAAATAACTTTTGTTTTTAATCCAAATTAAGTTTTTTGGGGTACTATTTTCTTCTTCTTCTATCAGTTTTTGTCTTTCTCATTTTAGTTGTTACCAATATTTTATTTCTTACTGTAACTGTTTCAACATAATGGTCGGTTAGTTCGGGTCGGTTGTTTGTTTGTTACTAAAATCCATTATAGGAAATTTTTCCACAATCATGTTTATTGCTGCAAATGAAGAGATGAGTGTACAAGTGACCCATACTCTCATCCGCACTCTCTTACTCTAATTCAAACAGCAAATAAAGAGATAAATGGTTTACACTTACTGCAGTAATAAATTTTAAAGCAATCCTTAAGATCAAAATGAAACTGAAAATCATATTGAAAATTTTATTAGCTTTAACTTAAATCTTAAATTCAGCTTAATTAATTTAAGAACTAAAAGGTTTTTTGAACATATTTCTTTTTTTGTTTTAGCTTTATCTAATTATTTGTAATAAGAACAATTAAAAATGTTGGCTAACAACAAAAAGAACAACAAACAAAAAATTAGAGAATATACCATGTAACCAACCATTAAACCATTATTTTTGTTTCACAACTTTTACAAGTCAACAAATTTCAAATAAAAGAAAAAGCGGCAAAAACAAGTAGTCAAAAAATATCAAAAAAAAGTTGTTTAAGGTCTTAACAAACAAACCATGAAGAGGGATTATATGAAGATTTAGAAAGCGTATTATGCGGGCTTGGAGATAAATACTACAAAAGCCACATTTTTCTTCTTCATTGCGGTAGTGTTTTTTTCTTTTGTTAGACTTTACACTCGTGAAAAAAAGAAGTTAGATTTTAACTAAAAAGTGTTGCGGTCTTAAGAGATGAAATAGCTTCAAAAAACATTTACCTAAATTCAAACAATGTCATGGTGACCATCTGAAAACTATCGCTACTGTGTCTTAGTGTGGGACAGTGATCGGCCTGTTTTCAATATATCAGCACGCTAGTTAATATCTGTTATAATTGTTATAATAAGAAATGAAAAATAATACACTCATAGGAAAATGCGTCTTCATATTGATGATGCCCTAACATCAGAATTTTGACATCACTGTTATTACAAATGGTATCATCAAGGCATAAAGTGACATCAATCCAATGACGATCGTCATCATAAAATTTTGTCATATTTTATGGGCCATCTATGCTATAACTACAGTAACATCAATTTGATGCAACATTTTGCGTACTCCGATTGAAAAGGCGTCATAACGCTGATGTGTTTTGACATCAGTACAGAAAAACTGTCATCAGTGCGATAACAAACTGCCTCAGTGCGATGACACAATATATCATGTTGTCAGTGCAATGACAAACTGTCATCAGTGCGATGACATAATATATCCTGCCGTAATATATAATTAACATTATTTAATGTTTAGAAAGTAAAATTAGTAGTTTTTTTTTAATTATTGATTTTAATACATCATATATTTAAAGTAGAATTATTACGAAAACCATATCGGGCATTCTGCTGGTGTCTTAAAATTTGGCCAAGTGATTGTAAGGTGACATCACAGTGATGTAAAGTGTCATGTTGTCAAAAACGAAGACACTTGTCATAGTACTGATGTCAATATACATCAGCGTTATGACTTTTCTATCAGTGTAAAATAAAAACATTTTCTGAAATATTACAAAAGCATAATCAACTAGAGATAAGATAAAATCATAAACACAAATCGACCATTTACTACAATAGAGTCATAACCTAAAAAAAACCTGATTTTTAAGCTAATGTATTTAATTCTTTAATTATCAGTGGAACATATGGCCGCCTTCTAGTTAATAATGTGGAGTTAATCGCCATATCGTTTTTTCATATAGTGGAAAAATTACATACAAATATCTTATAAACTCAACTCTAGAGAGAAGAATTAGAGGGTTATTTTGTAAAAAACTTGACCTCAATTGGAAAATATTTTCATACGAATTTTTGAAAATTAAAAAAATGCATATGAAAAATTTCTCAATACTTCGTCGGCTGATAATTTAATTCTCGTATGTGGATTCCGATAGTTTCGAGTAAATTGAGTTTAAGCACACTTAATTTGAAAATTGCTTCAGCAAATACCACATACGACAAACTCAACACCCCATATCTCGAAAACCGTATGAGGAATCGAAAGGTCGGAAAACCGAAGGAATCAATCTTAACTCAAAACCGCATTAAATCCACATACGACATTTAAATTATCAACCGACGACTTGGTGAAAGGATTTATAAAATAACCCCCAAATTTTAACGTGCTAGAATATTCAAATTTGAGTTATGCCTCTATTGCAGCAATGGCTCGATATGTGTAGAAGCCTTAACAATAAAGACTACCGTTATCACACTCTCCGGTTTCCACTTTTATGACCAACCATAAAAGTAGAAGCAACAAATAGATGTAATAAACTTTATACTAATAAAAAAATTTGCGTGACCTAAACAAAGAAAACATAGTTTAAGACAAGACTAAGACTAAGATTCAAAAGTTGAAAAGATACGATAAGGAAATTATTATAAATTGAAGATAAGTAAACATTGTAAGTAGACTTAAGATGATATTGAATAAAGAAGCACACATGCCAGTGTAGCAACAGAAAATATAAATTTTTTTGACTTATTCCTAAAATCAGGAATTAACTCGTTCCCTTTGGCGTTTCAGCGTAGCCGACACTTAAACATTATAAAATCTTTCCTTTGTTCTCATTGTTAGTTTTAGCTCTGCTGATCCTTTGTTCTCCACAGCAAATACATACAAGTAAGAAAGTATAGTCGATCAAGCCCGACCATAAAATATCCTACACCACAGTATTTAGAGACAAAAAGAGACGTGAGTGTACCCTTTTTGGGTGCCATGGGCAATCAAACACGCGCCAGACAAAATTATTTAATGATGCTAAAATTCATATAAGAGCTCTTTTGTGGCGCATATTATCTAAATATCAAAATATATGGAAACAGAAAACATTATCGCAAATTTTTTGTCAATTAAACCACTGATCAAAAATAAACACAAAAACAATTGTTAAATTTCTCCAATCACCAAATTTGTTCTAAATTCATAATATCAAGCAAACAAGTTGTTGATTTTGCACCTATTTCCAAAATAATTATATTGATTACTAAAAATTTTGAAAAAATATTTTCAATAAATGATATTTTTAATTTTAATTAAAAAAGTGATCAAAAAACTTTGCCATTTCAAACAATGTGTTAATTTATTTAAATAAAGATTGAAAATTCCCAACAACAATTCTACATGTTTAAATTATTTTATTTTAAACGAAAAAGTCAATTAAGAACTCCAGGAAAAGGAGTGATAAACTAAATATTCTGTTTTATGGGTTGCTTTCGATTTCTCCAACATCTACTATAATTAAAAGAATTTTTTCCAAGTCTAGTTTTATCAAAATTAAAGGAAAGAATCGCTTAATTCCTTATCATTTAAGACAAATTATTTATCTAAAAGATTATTTTATAACTTAAACTATTGAAATAACTAATAAAATGATCTCTCTCTTATTTTTAATTAATACATAATAATTATTAATAAAAAAATATGTATTACATATTTATGAAATCTTTATTTTTTTGCTGGTTTTAGTTCAAGAATTTTTATGTTTGTCATGTTATTGTTTTTTTTTTTACTAATAAACTCCAATTAATAAATAAATTATGCATTTTATTTATTGATATTACTTAGTTTATAAAAAAAACTTTTTTCAATTACAAAATTACCGATTATTAGCCGATTAATCCAAAACCTCGGTGAATTAATTAATACCCCATTTAATGACTTCCACAAAAGTTACATTTTCTAGAATTTACTAAACAAACCTTATACCTCAGACGTAAAGAACATATAGTTTTGTATACCGATATGCTGCAAAATGGTGAAAACTTAACCCCCCCCCCCGCCCCCCCCCCATAAAACTAAATTCCGTTGTGATCTTTCAAAACGCCGATATACATTTATTTTTTTATCTGATCTACCAGAATCCATTGTCAAAATCCCGTTATTTTGGAAAAAGTTCGAAATTTGTGTACAGTGTAGGCGGCCCTTAATTTATTATAGATTTTAAAAATATTCTATTATATATTGTGTCAGGTTTTATAAGGCTTTGTTTTATAACTTATCATAGTCTCCAGTTAAAGCCCACTTCTAAAATATTATAACCTGGTGAAGGGTATAAAAATTTCGGCACAGCCGAATAAAGAATTTCTAGTTTTTGTACGAGGATTGCTAATTTAAATGTTGCCCTTCTTTTAACTATTATACAAGGATTCTCCTAAAGAACGTGTTAATTAGATTTAAACAAGGAGATTTATAGATAAATATTACCCTTTAAAAATGTGCTCCAAAAGGAGCATGTTTTATGTATGAATTCATACCTTGAATCGCTTCAAAGCTGCTGATGGGATGCCTGATTTTTGTATGGGGCGTTCCCGGTTTGGAGGACTATTTTCTGCTGACAATAAGAGCTTGTTTTAACATAATAAAACTGGCAAATAAAGAACTCCTAAAGTGCTTATTTAAGGGCTAACTATATTAACATATTCGGCTGTGGGAAAAATCGCCCAAAGAAAAATGGCCCAAAAAAAGAAATGAAAAATCGCCCAAATGAAGAATCGCCCAACAGAACATGAAAAATGACCCAAAAAGTTATATATGAAATTTTGCCCAAAAGAAACGAAAAAGGGCCCAAAAAAAATGAAAAATGACCCAAAAAGCAAAAACGAATTTTTTCCCGGTGGCATGTTATAACGTCCAGTGTCATAGTGTCCATGGACGTTATGACACTCCAAAAAGTGTCATAGTGTCCATGGACACTGCGCTAACTAAAGCTTCTCTGCACAGCCGGCCTTCGGCCGGGCGCAAGGATTTTCTCCTCTATGGTATAACAAACACCGGCTTCGCTAACTAAAGCTTCTCTGCATAGTCGGCTTTCGTTTGGAAACAAGGCAGATTTTAGAAGCTTTACTTAGCGAAGCCGGTGTTTGTTATACCATAGAGGAGAAAATCCTTGCGCCCGGCCAAAGGCCGGCTGTGCAGAGAAGCTTTAGTTAGCGAAGCCGGTATTTGTTATACCATAGAGGAGAAAATCCTTGCGCCCGGCCGAAGGCCGGCTGTGCAGAGAAGCTTTAGTAAGCGAAGCCGGTGTTTGTTATACCATAGAGGAGAAAATCAAAAAATGGGCCATTTTTCATACAACATTTTTGGGTGATTTTTCATAATGAAAAATCACCAAATTTAAAAAACGAAAAATCACCCAACAATAACGAAAAATAGCCCAAAAATTTTAGGTCACTTTTCATATGAATTTAGGCAAAATTTTACATGGAATTTTTTTGGGCGATTTTTCATTTCTTTTTTTGGGCCATTTTTCTTTGGGCGATTTTTCCCACAGCCACATATTCATTAATGTTTTGGTTTTACTGGTTTAAATGCCTTTATTCAATCATTTTCGTATACCATAGTATATATTTATTTTTTTCGCTTTTAAACCTTCTTGGTTGTCAGCACTAAAATAGCAATTTTTTTTGTATATTTTATTCGTTATCAATTACTTTTGTATAACAGCTCTCTTATTGAAGAGCTCGATAATGCACTTTTTCCCTTATGTGCTTCAAAAAACACAAATTTTTTTTACTGGTTATTGTCCCTCATTAATTTTGATATATCTTATCTTTATATAAAAAACAACCTATTCTCTTTTTTCGATCCTTATCTAACATTATTCCTTGGGTGTTTAATTATTATCTGTAACATTTTAGGTCTAATAAGTACACACTTTATTTAACTTGTTTCACATTTTACTCCAACATGTTTTTCTTACTGTTGGCTTTGCCCCAAACAGACGGATTTTCTTTTGTTTTCCCAGCCTAAAGCAACAGTTAATTTTTCTTTTATTTCCGTCCAGAGATTGTGTTTTTTTACTTGATGATTCACAACGTAAAAGACAATAGCCGAAAAGTGTTCAAGAACTTTGTTTTAATTGTTAATTTTTTTTCTGGGGATTTTCTGCTGAATTTGATATAGAGCTGGTCAAAAGTTTTTGCTTGAGGGTAAATGTGAGAAGACTTATGAAAAGGGAACATGAAAAGAAATTAGCTTAAATAAATTTATATAATTTTGTCAGACATAGTAATCCTAAGTATAAGTGTCAATTAAAATGTTGTTGCTTTTAATATGAAGCAGTGTGTGCAGAGAAACAGTGAGTTAGTGATGAATGAATTTTATGTTAGTAAGTCATAAGGTTAAGGTTTAGGGTTAAAAGGACCAGTATAAGGTTATCCTGATTAAAAGTTTTAAACTACAAAATTTAAATTAAACATATTTTTTTAATAGCATTCTGAAACAATTTGCAGGAAATTATATTTGGCGAAACAACATTCACGGGTGTTTATGATTACATCTGATATCCGTTTAAAAGAACTTAAAAGTTTTAAAAATAAAATTTGGTTTTATATTTTCTAGGTATTAACAAAAGGTACAAAATAAAATATTTTATGTAACTTCAAATGTATTTTTCTTCGTTTTTAATACAATTCATAAATAATATTTCCTAGTCTGGCCTCTTAATTTGAAAACCATTTTAATCAATACTCACACCACAACAGTAGAGAGGGGTGTTATGCGGTTGTTCTGACACATAAAAATATTGGGGCTCAATGAAAAAAATGTCTTCTTAATTATGTAAATATTTTTCATAATTGTATTACATCTACTTTATTTTAGAACATAATATATATTTAAAAAAAAAAACATAAAAATATATTTAAATGGTATCATTGAATCAAGCAACAAACGATTACACAACCAACCGCTTTGTGTCAAAGCTCAGGCGCGACTAATTGGTTTTATTCAAGATATGAATGCACGTATGTGTGAGATAAAACTAAAAACAAAATACGGTGTAGTTGTTCTGCCGAGGTCTTTTCTAGACATTTACTTAGAATCTCTTTGTGAATCGATCTAAGGATGTGCGTTCGTCCGGCTGGCTGGCGAATTGTCTGTCCATGAAATTTTGAAGATAACTTGATGAAACGTTTCAATTTTTATAAGGACAATTTTTATAAGGATCGACTCTCTTTGTGAGTGGATCTAAGGATGTGCGTTCGTCCGGCTGGATGGCAAATTGTCTGTCCATGAAATTTTGAAGATAACTTGATGAAACGTTTCAATTTTTATAAGGACAAGGAAAATGGTAAGAATCGGTTCATAATTTCATGTGACCCCCATACATAATTATTTGCAGAATAGTCTTCGTGCCTTTTATCTATTTAAATATGTTGGCATATAGAATAAATTTGGCTCAAAAATATGTTTTTATAACATAAATCATCTTACCAAATTTTTTTTTTAAATTGGTCCATATATTACAATTTATCGATTATGAAAACTTTAAATAGGCTATCAACTGTTTCGAAAAAATTATAGTGCAAATGAATACACAATTGTTAAAGGTAATCAAAAAGAATCATCATCAAATAATCGAAATACTATTTTATTATTTTTGATTATTTTAAAGTATTCGGCAGTAATCCTGATTATTTTTTTAATTACTTGTAATCGCAATCAATTAATATTCAGAAATTTTTTCTTATGGAAATACAAAATCATTACGATTTTTTTTTTCAATAATCTAATGGATTACAAATCGTGATCGTTATTTAAATGTTATGATTTGACCATAGTTCTAATAAAAATACCACCCTCGAAAAAAGCTTTTAATGCCTAAGCTTCTAAGCAAATGTTGGCATAGATATTTAATTTGGCGACAATAACTTTCAAATTAACTGTTATGTCATGACAAAACTTGTACTCGTAGGTCCAGAATTGAGAATAGGTGCCATATATTTAAGTCTCTCCCCTAGAATTAGAAGAAACATTACATAACAGCGCATAGAAACTAGCTTTCCCTCACCAATGAATTTCAATGTATTTATTAAAAATAAAATTGGGAATTTAGCACATCAAAGAGAAAACTAATTAATAATTTGGTCTTTTGTTTTTCTCGTACGGACAACACAGAAAAAAGGTTCTTATCAATTAAAAAAATGGTTAAAAAAGTAATAAAATATAATTAATTATTTATTAAAAATTATTATATAATAAAAAAGTAATAAAATATAAATTATTATTTTTTTAGTTGAAAGAAAATTAAAAATATAATTTTGATTTAGTTAATATTTAAATTGTTTTGAAATATATTTTTAATTAATATATTAATTTTTATTATTCAATATAATCATTGTGGTAGTAGGTGCAAAATCAACAATTTGTTTACTTGATATTATAAATTTGGTATAAATATGGTGATTAGACACAATTTTTAATTTTTTCTATGTACACAAAATTTAACTATTTATCATCGAACGTATATTGGGATATTATTTCTTGAGATAATCTGAATAACGCTGTATTAAATTTTTATGCTGTATTATATCACTGCATGTTGAAACTGTTCCGAAAAATTAATCGCAATAATAAAGGCCGTTCATGGAATAATCGACATTTATCATAATTGAAATACGAAAAAAACTTTTTAAAAAATAAAAGATATCCGGCATCTGTTGACTTTAAGAATTATTGCGTTATGCGATCCAATTACAATACGTCTAGTGAACTAGCATATAACAACTTTTTATACCGTATGCGAATATAAATGAATACCAATAACAAGTCGTTCTACAATTTTATCAACAGTTAGCGTCGTGCAAGTGCTTGTCCTAATTATTTGAAATTTGGATCTCGGAGTGTGGAATATGATGCGTCTTTTAGCAACTTATTTGCTGATTTTTTTTGCAACAACGTAATCAAAAAAGTCATTTGATAATCAACATTCTTATCCATATAACATATATCATTCTTCATATATCAACTTTTCATTTATTGACACTGAAACAGTACTAATAAATTTAATTTAAGGCCTATGCGATGCTCTCTTAATCCTGGCCCGGATGGTATACCTAACTGTACTTAAAAAAAATATGCAGAAGCCTTATGTGTTCCTCTTAAAATTATCTTCAATAAATCTATTGAACTTGGATACTTACCAACTGAATCGAAAAGTCTTATATTACTCCATTGTTTAAAAGCGAATTATAGAGGAATTGCTAAGTTGACTGCGGTTCCCAAACATTTAGAAAAGAGACTTACTAATAGTTTATATCATTAAATCTCTTCGCCTTTATCACTTAATCAACGTAGTTTCAGGAAATCCCTGTTACGAACATTTTGCAATTAACAACTACTGTAAACGAACAGACGTTATCTACACGGATTTTAGAAAAGCGTTTAATAAAGTTAACCACGATATGTAAGTTTACATTTTATCATGTATGGAATTTAGCAACAACGCAATACGCTGGCCTAAATCTTACCTTTAATGCAGAACCCAACAAGTCAAAACTCCTCGACGTTCTTTCTGAGAATTCATCTCGGTCCCGTTTTATTGGCATTATTTAGTAACAAGATGTCATATGCTATTCAGTATTCTAACATACTCATGTATGCTAATGATATCAAAATTTTTAATTGTTTTAACAGTATCAATGGTAAGTTCTCTTTGCGAGCTGACATTGTATTTTTGTCTCAATGGTGTGATTATAACTTATTAGATTTATGGGCAATTTCACCAAGTTCAGTCAAAACTAATTATTACTTTAGCTTTAAGTTAACAATATGTTTTTGACAGTTATAACTGATAGTTAATTGAGTGGCTTAAAGTACAAGAGGATTAAGATTTTTTTTTCATTTGGGATTACATATGGAATTAGTAGGTGAAGTTCAGACAAAATTTCAGAAAACAAGAATCTGGTAGCGAGATATTGCGACCAATTCTAGCATATGTCATTAAAATACCTGTTTCGCTTAGAGCACACGGGATATATGAGCACTTAATCAATTTTTTAAAAAAGGCACTTACACCCCTTGTGCTTTAAGCTCCTCAATTATAACTGAACTTGACCGTTAAACATTAAAATATGTTAACACATGTAATTTTTCCTCTTTTTTAAAATAAGTTCATAATATTGTTGTTCGCGGTATTCTATTGGAGCACAAACTTAATCTCTGTGATCACATTTCAGTAATGGTTAATAAAGCTAAGGAGTTCTAGGCCTTTATGAAACGTTCGTCGAAAGAGTTCCTCTTATTTTGTTTAAGAGGTTTTAGACGGAACTCGCTTGTTTAGTTACCGACGATACCAGAGACGGTAATTGTTCGAAAACTGCCCTATCGGGCTCATCGTCGAGTGTTGGTCTGGGGCAAACGCCTACACAGACGGCTCTAAACTAAGGAATACAACGGGCATAGGGGTCTATGTTGAAAACCCGGAAACCGAGATATTCTATCGTCTTCCGGATCGCAACACAATTTTCCAGGCGGAAGTCCGTAGAATTACGGAATGTGTGAGATGGATTGAATCAAATATGAGGCAGGTCTACGCTAATATATTTTCCGACAGTAAAAGAGTAATTAGAGCGTTATCAGTAGGTTTGAGTCCAGGGCCTTACTTGACTATAGGAGGGCCATTACCGAATTTTATTCGGGTAGTGGGATCCGTATCATATGGGTACCAGGCCAATTGACGATAATTGGTAATGAAAAAGCAAATATACTTGCTATCGGGGATACAGAACTCGAAGCAGTGAATCTGGAGAATGGAATCCTACAAGGCCAGTTGGAATAGTGGGACTGTGGGTAGGATCACTAAGATTTTATGGGATAACCCAGACGAGAGGAGGACAAGAAGCCGCCTCAATGGAGTATGTCCAAAGATAGTATGATGGTACGTATCCTGACTGGTCATGCGGGACTACGGGCACAGCTACACCAAATTGGACGGGCAGAATCTGACGAGTGTAGAGTATGTGGCGAGGAGAGCGATACGCTGGAACACTTTCTCTGATTCTGTCAGGTCTTCGTCAAATTAAGATCCAAACTATTTGGGAGCGATTTCATTTTAAGCTTGGGATCCCCGAGGAACGTTGGCTGGAAAACCTAAGGAATTGCGTTCAGGAAACTGGGTTTCTTAACGTGAACCCCCTCCCCATAGGTGGTGGTAACAGTATCCACCAAAATCCCCATTTTTCCTCTTAAGGAGAGCACAACAGGCCCAGAAGTGGCCTAGGTGTATATCGTAACAGATATGAGGTTGAATATTTGATGCTTCGTCCTCCTTTCGACCTAACCTAACTTAACTTACTATAGTTGAATGACTTTACCTTCTTACTTGATATTTGTATTTAAAAGATTTCTTAAACATTTTTTATTTTCTTAATCCTTTTCAATAGAAGATCTGAAATGAGTCATGTGTGCATAATTTCTTTAAAGTTCGTGAGCTGTAGGTACTTATCTAATATGAACTTTATATAAATAAGCGTTTTAGGTGCTACTTGACTTTAGTTAAATGAAAACTCAAACTAGTTTAAGATTCGTCATAATTTTTCGATTTGTATTTAATATTTTAAAATTTAATTAAATATCTTTATTTTTTATATTCTAAAGCCCTTTTCTTAATCTTGAACACATATTTTAAACTCTTCTTTGTTTCTTCCTTACTAACACCCTTTTAATTACATAAAAATTTACTTTATTGTTGAACAAAATTTTTCAGCTAATTTATAAAAGTCGTTACAACAATTTAAAACATTTATTAAATCCTTGTTAGAGAAAAAGTTCAGAGTATAACAGCAACAAAGTCATTTCAGCAAAAAGCCATAAAATTTCAATTAAGCTCTAACTACATGTTACAGACATTTACACACTCTCACTTTAGAATTTATTATCACTCTGGCACTTTCTCACACATACAAACACCGATAAATGCACATGCTCTCTTGTAAACAAAAATCCTTTACGTACAAGGAGTTTTTTTTAGCTGATTAATTGACAAGACAAAGTACAAAGACACAAACAACTACACACATATATACAGACATTAAATTTCTTAAAATACTCACACATTCTCACTAACGAATACATTTTGGCAACACATACTTGTATGAACAACATTTAACCCCAAACATTGTTTTATGAAGCTAAACAATCGACAACAATTTAGAAAATAAATTTACAACAATTTACTATTGCAATTTAATTGTATTAAGTTTTGTTTTTTTATTATTTTATTTCATTCTTCACTTTCTACTTTCTACTTATTGTTTTTGTTGTGCTCTTTTAGTTTGGCTTTGAATTTGTGTGCGAGTAGAAACAAATTTAGATCATTTGGAACCCTTATGGAAAACTTAGTCATTCATATACAATATTCATATATGCCAGAGGAGAAGACCTTTTAAAGAAGAAAACTTGTTGAAATTTATGAGTTTCTTTGCCCAAGAACATTAAATAGGAAAAGCAACTTACTCACTACCAGAAAGTATAAAATTATAAGACTTAGATACCCAAATTCACAGTTTACGCTTACAGCTGAGGAGTCATTAAGTAGTGTGTAGATGTTAGGGCCTATGAGATCGAATTTGTAAGTACGCTTCATATTAATTTGTCATTTGGAATTGTTCCTTTTTTTAAATTTTGTCTACTTAAAGATATTTGACACATAAAATCTGTATAAAAGAGAGAATACATAGTAGAAACTACTTTGAAATCATAAGGGTCGTAAGACGACCAAAGCCGATTTTGTTTAATAAAAAAACGGTAATTTTTTGCAACGGATTGTAACTAGTGGTAACATACGAATCTGCTAAGACAATTTAAAGTGCAAATCGGCTTAGTAGAACTTAATTAATATACGACCTACTTAAGCTTAAAGCGACAAATATTGGCTTGAGTTGTGCTTTTTTGGTATTTTTTTTTCAGAAATATAGAAAGCATTACATTTATAATATCCAGTGCTTGGAATGACGTCCAGTACTGCCATTTTGAAGTTTTCCGGTAATTTTTGGCGCTTTTTTGGTCTGCCTATCCTTTTATTTTTTCCGAATACCATTTTTTAAAAAGGCTATTTTTGACGCTTCCTCCATTTCTTTGTGCCGCTTTTAGTGTTTTTTGTTAGGACTATATGATTTTCGTTTTTTTTTTTGCAATTCAATTGCTTTTTCTGCAACAAGATATCTTGTACTAGATTAGCGCTATTTTTTGTGGATAATATTTAAAGAGAAAATATGCAGATATTAATAATTATATAATAAATAAAATAAGAATTTCTCTAAAGACCCCAACACTGCAAACATGGAAATATAAGGAAAGAACTGATGAACTGCGGATTCGCAAAAAAAATTATCAGTAGTTTTTTATCAATTAAAAAATAGTTTTAAAAGTATTTCAATTTAATTAATGTCCTAAACAACATTTTAGTTGTTTTCAAATAAATTTTTAATTAAAATATTAATTAAATAACAAAAAATCCTTATTGATATTTTTCGTTCAAAATAAAATAATTTAAACTTGTAGAATTGTTGTTGGGAATTGTCAAAACCTGAGCAATATTTAATGAAATCAATTAACACATTGTTTGAAACGGCAAAGTTTTTTGATCATTTTTTTAATGAAAATTAAAAATATAATTTATTGAAAAAAAAAAAAAAAATATTCACAATTTAAAATTCTTACAATTTTAAGTAATCAACAAATTGTTTGCTTGATTTGGTTTTATGAACTTGGTATGAATTTGTATTAATTTTTTCTGTGTTAGAGTCTCTAAATTCTTTAAGGGAAAATCCCTTTCAAGAAACAGGTTACTTTATTACACGTATGCTTTCGTTTCCTTACTCCAATGTCGAAAGAATAATTAGCATAAGAAACTTTTTTAAACCAAAGATTAGAAATTTACTTTCTTTAAAAACGGCAAATTCATTATTGTCTATTAAATACGGTCTAAAATAAGACAAAGTTTGTTGTTGCAGTTACAAATTGCATTCAAGTGTTTACCTAAAAATTCATTTAAATTAAAATTAAAAAAGATCTGAGTATTTCATCAAAATCATATATTTGAAAATGCATCTGGTTTTCTATAAAAGATAATTTTCATTTTGTTTTTCAATATTTTGTTATTTTATTTTAAGTTTTTTTTACTCCTAAATTAAATGAATCGATAATAAAACAATAAATTATCGATTTTAAAATTGTAATACCTTTTTTTATATATAAAATGTGGTTATTTCCAAAGCAAAGCAACAGCATTTTAAAAGTTAATTTGTTCAAATTCTCATGTGTTTCTGTTGGCGCTTTTAATCCTTTTTTTTCGTAATTTTTTACCCTTTTTACCTATTTGTACAATACTCTTTACGTTTTTCTTTATTTCTAAACTGATAACACCGATTTTTAAATGATAAATTATTGATTAAACATATTCATGATGATTTAAAATTTTAAAAGCATGAAACTTTATTATTGAAAATTGCGGATTTTGGAAAGCTTTTACGTTTGTTCGGTCCTCTTGAAGGTTGTGGGGTTCACCAAGCTCTTCGAACTTCATTCTCGGGAAAAATAGTTTCTTTATGGGACTTGAAATCAGCAGATTTTCTAAGATTTTGGCTAAAAGTGTACTATCTGGAGCTTCAAAAACCAGTAATTCCCAGTGTGATAGACCTGCCTTGACTGGTTATCGTTGACGACTCTTCGGGTTTACTCGGTGGCTGTTATTAAAACCAAAATAAAAGGTACCGATTTCTTTAAGAATGCAAGATTAGGGTCCATTTCTTACCGTTATCTGGAGCGGAGTGTGACTTGCTGACGGATGTCCCTTTGTTATGTTCCTATTTAACGGAAGCTCATGAAATAGACCCAGCTTCTAAGTAAGTGAGTGATATGCACACATTGAGGTAATCATTGACTACAATTTTCAATTACTAACAGAGGCTTTACTAGACAATTGTAATTTCTGTGATGGTGTCCACTCGTACCAACTCTTTGGTAGACTAATTGTAATTACTTATAGTCTTTAGAGCACAGCAATAAAAAAAACACCGTATTTTTAAAAACACATCAGGGGTTGGTTATCCCGGGTATGATGAACCTTCACAGGATAAAAGTACATCCGATGTTTAAATTTGTCGCGGGCTTAAAATTGTTGGATCGTAAATAGTTTCGGCTTTCCAGAGTCCAATTTGCTACAACGAACATAATTTTTTCGGAAAGTTGTGTCTGTTGTTTTTTTAATGGTAGTGAAAATAACATGATGGCTTTGTTTTACGCACAAAAATCATGGTGATATTGGGTTTAATATTAAATTTTGCCAATCATCTTAAGCGAGGTTCGACGTGGAATCAAATGTCCCTCCTTGCTTTTTCTATTTTTTAAAACCTGCTTTGGCGGAGAATCTTGAATAGGTCCGGCTCCTAACATGAGGGTTAAGTAAAGAACCTAGGTGGCTGCGTGTTAGAACTAACATTTACGTTTTGATGTCTATTGAGTGTAAAGCTCTTGGTTTTTCTTTCAGTAAACGTTATTGCGGGATGAGGTTGCCTTGATTACATTCTTAACATTAGTGGGCTCTTTATATCTTGAGGAATTATTAAAGGGAACTTTTATTTTTGTACGCCGTAGACGTGTTGGCAGTAAGCTAGTATTTCAGTGCGAGTGTTGCGGGTTCGATTTCCGCCAAAATCTCTAGTTTGCTTAACTTCGACGGGTTGAAAGTCTACGCTACTCTTGCTCAGTAAAAAAAAGAAAGAACATAATTTGTAATTGTTATTTTAACTATTTATTAAAAAATACATAAGTTAATAAGAATAATTTATGAATTGAAAAGTCATAATTATAATTGCACCAAAGTATTTTTAAGTTTTATTCATACAAATCTGTAATTGTTTAATTATTATATTTTCCTTCTAAATATTCTTAGTTACACGTAGAAAGACGAAAGATTTATGCAAAATATTAAAAACAATTTTATCTACAACAATTTTTTTAAAAAAAGTTTAAGAAATTTGAAATTTTTAATTTAAATTTTAAAATCGGTTCACTTTTACAAAAGTAATAACTTTTAAAAATAAGTATCAATTTAAGCATCGAATAGAAGTACTCTGCGTTGTAATAGGATGTCCCAAATTATAATATTGGAAAATACAGTAACAGAAATTTCAGTATTTCTTATAAGCAAATTAATGTATTTGTTAAATTTTTTTTTCTTACTTTACTGCCACTGTGCTCTCTCGAATTATTCAGCAAAATCAAAAATGTTGGCAATATTTTGAACGAAAGTGATTAAATAAGTTTGGGTGCATTTTATGTAAATCAAACTTTGGTTTAATTTTTCTTGGCTTTTTCTTTAACAATATTTTACGTATCCAAAAATGTTACAAACAACCCGACATATTGCTATAACTTGTTTCAGTATGTAGAGTATTACAAAGAAATGGGTTGAATATGAAATTTTATGGCATTTGCACACATATTTTTCATTAAAAAATTACGTGTTCTATAGAAAATAAAGGTTAACACATACAAAGAAACAAAAATTCACACATCTGAACAGCACATCATATCAAATTATAACCACACTACAAAAATTTAAAAAAAAAATAATATTTATATGAATCCATACACACAGAAGTATGTGGAAAAAATTATCGCTAACTTCCGTTTCCTTTAAGAAATAGCGAGCACATATGAGCGTCAGAAGTAAATTTATATGTGCCCAAAAAGCCCAACAAACTGTGAAAAGTGTTTGTGTGCTCATGTGTATGTGTGCATATAAGTTTAACAACAACATTGTCAGTTTATTTTTCATTTCTTTTGTTAAATATTTTTTAAGGCATTTATAATGTGCGCGAATTTGTGTAAATATATGAATGTGTGGGTGTGAGCTTAATTTTTCGTTGTTGTTAAAGCCATTTATAAAAGCATAAGTGTAAAATTTTTTTGGATAATCTTTTTCCTGTGTGAATGTGTGTGTTTAATACTTTGTTTTGAGCCAAGTCAGTGACTGGCTGTCTAAGTATCTGTCTACTTGTATGTGCTTTAATATGATGTGTGTTATTTAAGCATCCTTTAGGAAATTATATTATGTCGAGCATTTTTCTTTTTTGGGAAAGTTTGTACAAAAAGTGGTTTAATGTCGTTGAAAATATTTAAATTAATTGAAATTTTAAATTTATGAGCTAATATTTGAATCATAAAATTTTAGTGAATTACGTAAAATTTCCATGTAGGAAACTCATTTAAATAAATCACTCTTTTGTTATAGTCTTCTTGAAAAAGTTTAAAGAAAAATCTATAAAGGTCTCTATTGTGTATAATCTTTTAAGGGGTTTTCTTGCGTTGTAATATCATCGGATATATGACAGTGAGTCAGCAGGAAAGTCGACCTATTTATAAAAAATATCCATAATTTAGATTTCTTATATAAGATCCGGTGATAAAAAACTTTTACTAAACATGATTTTATTGCATATATGGGTACTTTGACAGAAAACCTTCCTTTTTGTCATTTTACACCACCAAGCACTTGAGCTTGTATTTTAGACCCATGTTGTTACAAGTTTTCTTCTTTTGGACGAAATCTAAATATTGTTGCACGAACAAACAAAAAAAGCAAATAATAAATAAAATATTCTTTGGGAAACAATTAAAAAAGCTTGTTGGCGCAACGTGACTATAAGTAGACATTTTTGTGGAAATGCCCATATAGTAATAATACTTAAAAATATATATAATATAGAAAAGTGGAAAGTATTAAAGAAAACCCAGGCACCGAAAATAATAATAATTTTAAAATTTTATAAGAACAACAACAAGAAAATGTTGGAGGGAAGAGTTAAGGATTAAAGATAAAACTTATTGCTACTTTCAGTAGTAAAGGAGCTAAGTCGACTTTTTTGCCTACACGAAAAAACCACGAATATATATTATAAAAAAATTTTTTTTATTAATTTCGTGTTAACAAATAAAAACTGGGAATTATTTCTTTTTCATAAGTTAATCAAGTAACTTATGAAATATTTTTTTATTTTTCGAATTGATTCTATGAGCTAAATTTCAGTTATGTATTTTATAAATTTTTTTTGTGATAGTTCTATATCTTAAATTTTTAGGAATGACTTTATGCACTACCAGACTTATATCTTGTATCTTCTTGTTACATTTTACCTTAGCTATCCTTTGGATAGCAATGAAGTATATTGTATGCAAAGAAAAATTTATTTTATTAAACACCAGCCGAATGTAATGCATTTTCTGGACCCCTACGGCCTTCAGCATTCTTTGTGTCACACTGGATAGCGATACTTTATAATTTGAACGTATTTAACTCAAATATTTTAACAAATAGAATCTGGGTATTATTTCTTTTTCATAAGTTACTTTATTATATTTAACATGTTTTTATTTTTCGAATTTACTCTATGAGCTAAGTTTTAGTCATGTATTTTATAAAAAAATGTTGAATATAATTTCGTGTTGTAAAATTCCTTCCTTCATAAAAATAATTTAATGAAAATTAAATTTGATGAACTTAATTAAAAATTATTAAAAATTTTAAATAAAAACCAACGGGTAAATAATTCACAATTGTTATAAGAAAAAAATTAAAATCAAGTTAAATATTTTAAATAAAAGCTCACGTCAATTTGACACAAAAAAAAAATCACTTAAATTAAAAATTCTCCATATTTGAAAATAATCGAAAAAATGATTAAAACAGTATAAAAATTTTCTATTTGGACAACAATATCGGTAGAACAAGGATAACTTTTTTTATACAAAATCATCCAAATTAGTACAAACTTTAAAAACTCGATTAAAGTTTAGTTGAAACAAAATATCTTATATCCGAAAATTCAACGAAACATAAAAAATGTCTTAACTTATAATTTGCTAGTTTGAAACATAAAAAAAAATATCATAATATATTATTTTTAAAGATTTTAAATAAGAAACTATTGTTTCAACGAATTATTGACTTCTAGATGATGATTATTAGAAACTCAACACACATCTACATAAAGAGATAAGTAAATCACGCAACATGTTAAAGTAAGTGCTTTTGCTTTAAATAGAATAAATATTGTATTAAAAAAAAATTTAATAGTAAATTAACAAAACAGACAAAAAGCCATAATTTTGAGAGATTAAGCTTATATTTAACATTAGTCCATTTAACTGCACAGAGAATAATGTAACTTTTTTAAAAACTCCATTTATCAAAGTATTTTCAATAAACACTTACTTATTATCTCCTTTTAAATATATTATTTTCTACAATTTCTTTCTAACACAAAATCTTTCAATTCATTTTCTCATTTTCTCTAGTTATCTATTATATTAAATAATGTATCTAAAGTCAAGAACGATTGAAGATTCTTTATCGGCATCCATAAGTTGTTTTATTTCCCTTTGATGACTGTTAATAGCATTATAAATGCCATTATTAAAAGCCCTTATTTTCTTGTTGAAATGTTTGTTGTTACAAATATTTATTTATTTGTTCAAGCAATTTTCATTAGCCTTAAAAGCTCTTAACACACACAATACAAAAAAATATATAGAAACCGAGAAGAAGTAATTGTTGCTTTTTTAACAGAAATATAATTAATGTAAATTGTATTATAATTCAATACACAACACATAATAAAATCAATATATAGAGAGAGAAAAAAAGAAATATTTCTAAGTTCCATTGTAATACATTTCTGTTAAATGTTTAAATATTGTAAATTTTTTTAACTTTAATGACAATTTGGATAGAGAAAAGATTAATTTTATTTAACAAGAACTTAAAGACTTCATTAAAGTATATTAAATAAGTATAATTGATTTATACCAAAATTTTCAGTCATTATTTATCTAAAATTATAACTATTGGTTAACTAACATTTCATATTTATAGTATATTGGTAAATTAAAACTTTTTTATCAGACCAAAAAATGGTAACTCTATCAAAATACTAAATGCCAACGTTGGTAGCAGTGTTTTGTTTACAATTTTATTATTTCTAAAGATGAAAAAAATAACGAAATGATATAGAAAACTGAATAAGGGACATTGGTACTTTTTCCACACAAAAAAGGAAAACAATTAAATAATATTTTTCAACGCAACAGCTGACGTAGTTAACCAATAACATTTGATAGTTTTACCAAAGGCTAATAAAAAGCTGGAAATAATATATTACTAATTAAACCATTGTTATTAGCTAACTAATGACTGTAAAATTAGACCTTAATAATCTTAAAATAATTTTTACATATTCATAAGCACAAATCGTATTAATATCTTACACAAACAGTCTCAGTTGAAAGAAGATAAATATTTTAAAACTTTTGCCAGAAATAATCTAAATTTATGTAGATAGTAATTAAATAAAAAGTAACAAAGTATAGTCAAGCCCGACCATTTGATGTCCTTTTCTGGTAACAAATAAGAAACGGATTAATAACTTGATCTTTTCCAAATTTGGCAGTACCGTAAACTTACCTCTTTGTAATTTGTTTTTGTAACTTAGGCCTTCAAAAGTCCTAAAACATCCGCCTTAAGTCGAGTGCAGTCGTCAAGAAGCCTATATGAGCTACAAATATCAAGAGCCTCAGATTAGACCCTGGCCCTTTATCTTCGATTCATCAGTTAATATAACTGGGTATCATTCATATTCTGCTCAATAGCGAGAAGAAGAAGAATAATATCCAGAGTTACGAAAGGGGTTCTTCTCACGGCCCCTGTCATGTCTTTCGAAGCACACCTATGAGCCTCACCTCATTGTACGCTAACAAACACAGCATCCATACGTTTGAATGTATAGCCATCCCACTGGTGACGGCCTCAGTCTCCAGTTCCTACCCATAGGTAATGGCATAGTTGGTATTGATACCCCTTTTAAGCCTCTCCTGTATAGTACAAAATCTCAAACATTTTACATAAAAATGGCAAACTATTCTTCGCTCACAAGATCTTCATGGGCAGCCAGCCAGCTAGAGAGCATGACAGCCAGCTGCATGGACGGATAGTGAGTTCAACTCAGAAAGGGATTCTAAGTTAATCGGTATACTAAGAGGTGGGCCGAGAGAAACGATCTTCCTGTGGAACTCTTCCCTCACACTTTCAACATGAATAAGTTTATATCAAATGTCCATAATCACTTGTCCATTTATTCCCATTCCCATATCATATTTTCCTAGTTTATATTCAATGCAATGCATTAGTAGGGGTAATCCCCTGAGGACTTGTCCTTACAAAAAAGCCGTATTTACAATAGTTAACATACTCAAAAATGTCACTATAGCCTTTTGAAATTCTACGAGAGTAACGAATTTGTTGTAGTTAAATTTTTCATAAATTTAAGGAAACTTTAAATGTTTTACGAACAAAGTTTTCGTACATTGTACGCAAAAGTTTTATTACATCTCAGTACGTTTCGTAAATTATACCACAGTTAAGGTCATGAATTTTTCGCTGTAGATTTTCAGAATTCACGGTCTATTTTCCCTCTCAGAAACATATAAAGTTTTTCTTTCATTCTCAAGAAAATTTTTGTAAAAAGTTTATAAGTTTTTTTATCTGCGTATACTGAAAAACATGGGCTATGATAGGCTCAATTGGGCGATAAGAAGCTTCGACTCCTGTAAGTCACCTGGTCTGGACGGTATCATCCCGGCCGACCTTCAGAAGAATGCGAACGTTCTAATTCCTTGGCTGTCCACTACCTACACGGAATACATCAGATGCTCGAACGTTCCTATCCGCTGGACTAGGTGCTGTGTGGTTGTTATTTTAAACGGAGGGATAACATCCCACACCAAGCCTAAGAACTAAATGCCAGTCAACCTGTTCCCATTTCTTTTCAAGACCCTTGAGAGGGTCATTGATAATCATCTGAGGATGTATATTCCAAGACATTTGCTTTCTACCTTGCAGCATGCCTACACCAAAGGAAAATCTGTGGATACGGTGCTTTACTAACTAGTCGGCTACATTGAGAAATCCCTTGAATTTGGGGAATGTTCGCTTGTAGCTTTTCTGGACATTGAGGACGCTTTAAATAATGTCAGATCTAACTCCATCTTGGAATCGATAAAGGAGTTGGGTTTTGACGATGATATTTGTAGATTTGTCGGGAGTCTACTCGGCAACAGGGTCATTGAATCCACGATGGGTGCTACCAGTATTTGCAGATTGGTGCACAGGGGCACCCCGCTAGGTGGGGTACTGTCCCCTCTACTATGGAACTTGACGATAAACACTTTGTTTAGTCAGTTCGGCAGATTAGGTATAAAAGCCGTCTCGTGTGCGGATGACGTGGCGGTGGCAGTCATGGGTAAACACCTGAACACATTGTTCCATTGTATGGAATATGCAATGCAGTAACTCCTGTGTACTTGGTGTCAATCCACAGAAGGTTGAGTTCGTACTCTTCACCAGGAAGTACAAGGTTGGTAAGTTTAGGCTTCCTAGATAAAATGGCACGGACCTGATGATCTCGGATAGTACTAAATACCTGATCGTGATTCTCGATATTAAACTTCCGAACTCAACGTTCGTTCGAAGGTTGATAGGGCCATTGTGGCCATATACACCTCCAAAAGATCTGTGGGCAGGAACTGGGATATTTGGGGCATTAGTAAAACCAATCCTATTCTATGGGGTCAAAGTGTGGTGGCCTCCCATATGTAGCGGACGGTACTGCAGTATAAATGTTGGTTGCGTTGAAGATCACGGGATCATTTCAGTCGACACTGACGAATACACTGTTTTCTATGCTGAACTGGCTTGCAGTTGACATCATGCCCGAACAGTTGGCCCTAATTTTCACGACTACGCTGGGGGTGGTGGACCTTTGGTCTACGTGGGACTACGGTCATGACAGGGTCACGCTACGCGCCTCATATGACCTAGAGGTAATAGACTATTGCTCTCCGGAACCAGTTTTCGGTGATTTGTTTACAGTTCATCGTGGAAATGGTGATGAGCTGTTTTATAACACGCAACCCGATCGGCAGTGGCTAGCTGAAAGACTCTTATCGGACGTGACAGAAGGGCTCAGGAGAGATGGCAAAGGGAGTACACATGCTCGATGGCCAGGACTTTATAATCTGGCTATGACCCGGCGAAAACGCGCGGTCTCAGTAGGGACAAAATAAGGACGGTGATATCGGTAGTTAGGGGTCCCTGTGTGATAGGGACCAATGCGGGGAGAATGGGTCTTGACTATAGTTACTACTGTAGGATTTGTCATGCTGCGGAGGAGGCGTTTCACTTTCTCTGCCAATGCGCCGGTCTCTGGGATATAAGGTTAAGCATTTTGGGAAACCGCAAATGCCACGATATGTCTAATATGGGACTGAAATCGACTTCTCTGTTCTGCAGAGAATCGGGGTGGTTTGATTCTGCAGTGACTCCTAAAGAATACTGACTGACTCTTGACACTAGCTAAGGGTATCACAAAGGGACCGCTGTAAGGACCTGTGTGTCGTCTGCCAATTGAACCATGCGTTACCTAACCTAACCTACACTATAATAAAAAAAAAACAGTTTCGTCATTCACCTTTTGTAAATAGGATACAGAAACAATTTTTAGAGCGGAAGGACCTCCAATCGTAAAAAGAAGGGCTATGAAAAAATTTTAAATAAGCAAAGCTTTTTTTGTCATTGCCAGAGGAGAAAACCCTTTGTCCACACAACTTTGCGAAGCAAAGGCATTTTTCGCTAAGGTCATTCGAAAAAACTTTTCTAGTCGGCAAAATCCTGTTATGGAAGAAAAAAATATATAATTTTGGTGTGTATATTTGAATTAAAATATTTTTACATTTTGCCTTTATTTAACGCGAGTTGGTTGATTTCCTTTGCAATAAATCTTTGAGTTCTTTTTACTGAAAGTTTAAATACATATTCACGTGACGAATCAGCATTGTTAATCAATTATTTAATTATCAATATTATTCAATTGTCTTTAGCAACGAACTACACACGACGACACATACCTAAACTTAAAGCTGGATTCACCCATTGTTTCCGAACTAAATTTTTGTCAAGACAAAATTTTTCTAACAGAGAGTATTTTGCAAATTTTATTTTGGTTTATTGAAGGCAAAAATAGAAGTTATAACTACAATAAACAATAGTTAATAATATAAGGGTTAGAATATACAGTGGCTATTATTAGGGCTCTCTAGTATTGTCAGCATAATAATATTGGTTTTTTTCTCTGTAGACTTCTGTCAAAAATGTTAAACAAGTGTATTTTCATGGAACAAGTTGCATAAAATACTTTTTGACGCGTACGGGGTAGAAAGTTGGCTTTGAACTTTTTAACGCGATGTGTATTTTTTAAAAATAATCAGCTGACAAAAAGAAATAATAATTTAAACAATTCGTGAATCATGGAGGAAAAACTTATTGAAAAGCTTATAAAACATTCAGTATCGTATAACAAAAGTGCTGAAGCTTGGAATTCTTAAAGAAAGGGTTAAACAAATAAAAAAACAGCGTGATATGTACTTCTGCCTTTATAGTTTCTATATTAATTCCGATATTGGACGAAAATGAACGTATACCAAATCATCAATCAATTTGGATTTAGAAAGAAACAGCACAATTAAACAAACACACAGACTGGTAAACGTCATTAGAAAAAAAATATCGATCTTCACTCCTCATTGATGTTTCTCAGGCTTTCGACAAAGTCTGGCATGAAGGCTTAATACATAAATTGAAGCTAGACGTACCCGTTAACAGACACAATTTTTTAGAAAATTAGTCGGTCGAAAATTTATTTTTTAAAAGGAGATTGTTTAAGTTTAAACCTATCGATTAATGCTGGTGTTCCACAGGGAAGTAATTAAGGGCATCTATTGCATTTTATATATGATTTATACATGCCAACCAACAACTTCACCCACACATTTACTTTTGCTGATGATACAGCTGTTTTAGGCATCCACGAAAACGCTAAAAAGCCTTGAGATACATTTAAATTGGAAAAATGGATAAAACAATGGAAAATAAAGGTAAATTAACAAAAATGTGTACATATATCATTTACTTTGCGTAGAAAGTCATGCACCCCTATAAAAATCAATAAGCAAGTAATACCTCAACATCAGCACGTAAAATATCTCGGAAAAATGCCATAAAGAGGCAAAGCTAACTTAAATAAAACTAAAAGAAATTCCAATAAATTGGCTCATTGAAAGAAATTCGTCCCTTAGTCTAGATTGTAAACTTCTAGTTAACAATTCTTGATTAAAGCTAATTTCTTGCTACGGTATTCAGTTATGGGGCAGGCACTGTTTCGGCGTCCAATATAGAAAAAACGAAAAGGCGCCAAAACCAAATTCTTTGAATCGTCACGTCAGCTCCCTAGAATTCATAAAGACCTCAATGTGCCATTAGCAAAAACTATGATCGAGAAATATTTGATAAAATATATTTTATGACACTCGCTTAAGAAGAAGAGACACTGTAGCACTTTTTCGACCAAAAATGCGCTTAACGCCTATTGGCAGAACGTAGACTTAGGAATTAAATTAAGATTTGATTAATTATTGTTAGTTCACATAATATCTGTAGATTCAATAAATAAATACTAGAATAAAAAAAGATATAATAAACCCTTATAAAGCACTATCTAGAAACGTTAACATAGACTTTTTTGTTGTTATGTTATCTTAACTTTTTAATCTTAGCCAACCACATAAAAATATTTTTAAGAACTTTTTCTAAAACTCATCATGAAAACATGGACAATTTTTGTAAGCATAAATTTTTATTGAAAGTTTTATAGTCATTATAAAACAACATTGAATATGTAACAGCAAAAAAAAAAAAAAAAATATTGAGAAGTGTGTAAGAAAAAAAAAAAAAAAAAAAATATAAGACAAGCAACTAAATAAAGAATAGAGCAGAACAGAAAACTGGAAGTTGTAGAAAAAACGCAATATCCGCAAATAAGTTTGACAGTGATTTGAAATCATTGCAGCAAAATAAACCCACATATACATTTAAAGCAACAAAAACAGGGTACTAACATCATCCTCCCATCCCCCGTACTCAATATAAAACATATTTTATAGAAAATGTTCAATAAAGAGAAACAAACACAATCAAACTTTCACATACTCATGAACAATATTAAAGTGATGGTGGTATTTTTTACTGTGAAATGGCAAAACACGACTCGACATGAGTAGAGCAGCAGTAAAGGAAATGAAAAAATTCTTAACAGAAATAAGAAATAAGCACGCATTTTATTGTTTACATATGAGCGTATGTGAGTGAATCACAGATTTTTTTTTCATATAGAAATAGAAACTTTATGTGTTTTTTTTATAATATATTTACAACAAAAAACGAGAAAAATGTCATTTTATATCTTATGACGCTCCAGGGGCCGTTTAACAAACATGTGTATGCATTTATGTGTGTGTGTGTATGTGTAAGTGTATTTCTAAAAAAAAGAAATATATTGTAAAATAGGGAGTATTAAAAATACTCAAAAAATCACTTGAATTTTATTTAGTTTTATATGTGTTTCATTTAAAAAATAATGAATATAATTCGTACAATAACATGACAAGCAGATTTGATACGATATTAATAAAAAACATCAACAAACTATTTATTGAAAGCTAATAATTTTTCAGAGTTATTTAAAACTTTTTTTCTATATAATCGAGCTTATGGTCAACAGACTTATGGTCTGGATACGTGTTACTAAAAGTCCAGAACCGATTAACACCAAACTTGGACAACAAATAAGTTTAGTCTGGAATTAGATTTCTCTTAAGTTTAATCCCGAAAGATGAAGCTGTTGTCGTGATATTTAAATTTTTTAATTTATGGTTCGATTAGGCTGAAAGTAACAAAATATATTTATTAAGCCAATAGGGTGCCCTGGTAGGCTAGTTGGTAGTGAGCTAGTCTACCAGCGCCGGGGTTGCGGGTTTGAAGAAGAACAAGGAGGAAGAACGAAAAAAAAACAAGTTTCCTAATGGAATTTTTACCCGCTAGATAGCGCTGGGGCAAGTTATAAACAAATTTCTCCAGAATTTAAATATTATTTGTAAAATCCCGGATAGCGCCAGGACAAAACAACTTGTTTGTAAAATTTTTAAAAGAGAAATATTAATTTTTAATAATTATCAAATTTTCCGTAGCTTCTTTATGAATGTTTTCAGAATATCCTGAAATCATAACACAAAGGAGTTACGAAAAAATTATAACTAATAAAAAATAGTATTTCCGTTTTAAAATATATAGCAAATTGACCATAAGCTCGATTAAATAGAAATTAAATTTATGGATGGTCAAATAAATTATTATAATATATTTATTTTAAACTATTTTTTTTTTGTCATGCGTTATTAACATTTTATTTAAATCGTTTTTTGATTTAATTTTATATTCTAAGGCTCACATAAAGCCTAATGAAACAACAATGGGCAATCATGAACCCGACAAAATAAAATAAGGTCAAAGTATGTTAAGAGGTAAAGATTCATATTAGTTGATATCTACATCAATTTCAGATTTTTCTTAAAGTGATTTTAAGAAGCGGGTTTTTATTGTAGCTTTGGTTAATTTACGGCCTACCAGCACAAAATTTTGCCAGGATATACCCCAGGGGAGAGAGGGCTAACACCTAACTCGTCATGCAAAAGTTATAAAGTGGTAGGGAAGGGTTCTATTTCCAACACTTTATATTAAGTGGACTTGTCACTTTAACATGGTGATGTCCTAAGAGGGAGTTAATTGGCACATTTTTTGACACTTTGTAACGGCTCACTGAAAGAAACTAAATGGACACATTCAATTTCGGTTAATTTAATGCCTGTCGCAAATATTGTCCCGAGTGAACCATGTTAATATCATAGATCCCCTTTTATTTCCTAAGAAAAAATAAAAAAAATCGTCTTTTTTTGTTTTAAAAAATAGGACAATTTAAAATTAATTTTGACAAATTTTATTCGATTTTTATTAAAACATAATCAAAAAAAAAAAAAAAAACATAGTTAAAGTTCATGGGTATTTTGTACATATGTTATACATACATACTTAAGCTTCAGGTCTATTTTTATAAAATTATTTATTTTATTTTTTTCTTTAATTCGATTACAATTTAAAATTTCAGATTGCTATTTTTCCCTGAGGAAGTCAGACAAAGGCGTGACAAAATATCATATTGAACTATAAATAACACTTTTTGCCAAAAAAAAAGGCAAACATTTTCATATAGTGCATTGACTAAAAAATGGGGTATTAGTTTAATGTTTTGATCACATAAACAAATGTATTAAATAATCTTAGGATATAAAAATTAAACAGTTTTCCCTCGAAATTTTGCTTTTGCCGATACATTTTTTAGGGAACAGACAAACAATTTTCACAATAGTGATAAATATAAAAATTTAAGCTGCCTTGTTTCTAAACATATAAAAATATTTAAAAATGTTTCATGTCGAAGAATAATATTGTCACTAGAAAAAAACAGCAAATCAGCACTTTGCCAGCTGCGGAACAAAATATCGTCAAAATGACGATAAATCAAATCTGGCAGCCTGTTTTTACACTTGCATTTACACTTAATTACTGGAAGTATTCCAGTTAAAACAGAATCTGTGTTGTCTGTTCTCGCATATAAATGCCGGAACACTTTTTTCTCACAAATCGAGAAACGATAGAATTTTGTGTTTCACACTTCATGTGAGAAATTTTAGGATGCGAGAAATACAGAAACGAGCTACTGGTTGACCATTCGGAAGAAATGCCCATATGTATTTTGTACTTGTTAAAAATCTTTGGTTTTTTTCTATCCAAAAGGGCGCTAAGCACAACTGAAACGAACGAACATTGATGAGGTGGACCGAACCCAACGAAGTTTGTGGTTAAAAAAAAAAAACAGAACGGAATTAAATGTTCACATCCTTTTGTTGAGTTGGATAAGTATAGTATTATTTTTGTCTTCGAAGATCACAAACAGGCAAACGTTATTTTTTTTTAATTATTTGCAATACAAACACTATTAGCGTTTGTGTTTTCCACAAATCTACCGAAACGAATAGTAAGAAGCGATATTTAATATAATTTTCGAACACTGCTCTATACAGACGAACCTTAATCAGCAACCTCTTCTAGGTCGTAGCTTTAACGCAGAAATTCCATACTTAAATAAAATTAAGAACGTTGTGTCGTCAAAATAAATGTGAACTTATCTTGTTAGATAAAGGCCACAAATTATAAATAGAAATGGGGATAAAATCGCTAGATTAAGCAAGAAAAAAGAATTAAGCTAAATTGATATTATTTTTAAACAACAGCAGGCAACATTACATTAACCCGCCGCCAAAATCAAATCTTCCAAAAGCAAAGCATTGACGCCGTGCTTTGTTAGGTTTGATTTATTTATTTTGCATGATCTTGAAAAGCTTTGATAGATTTAGGTTGGTCTATTAGCAATGCATGCGTCACATTTTATGCGATTTGTCAAAAAATTTATAAATTTAATTTCTTTTAATTTAAAAGAATTTTTTTTAAATTAACTTATCCTTTCCAGAGTAATTAAGTAAATAAAAATCTTAAGTCCTATGAAAGAAAAAAATAAGTCAATTTCTAATAATTAATTTTTAATTTATAAAATCATGTTGTGTATTTAACTTATGTTAAGTAAATTTACGATTTTTCTGATCCTAATCTTCGAGTATATTTAAACCACCATCATAAATATGCAAATCAATGAGTTCACAAAGAATAAAATTCATCTGAAAAAAGAATTTTAAGCTCTTGCATTGTAATCTATATAGAACACGGATTTAATAAAAAAATATATTTACAGTTTTTTAACAAGATGTTATAAAACGTCTAATAAAATTTAAAATCAATCACTGAAAAATAAAATCACACAAGAGACATACTTTATGGAACATAAAATTAATTGAAAAAAAAAAACGAAAAAAATCTGACATAAAAAAATAAACGAGTTAAAAGAAAATCTCATGACAGAAACAATGTCATAAAAATCAACCCTTTGTAACCGCAAAAAGATTTTTAAGAATATTTTTATTACTTAACCGCACACAAACTCACACACACACTTATTAAATTCTTTCCTTAAAAACCCCTTTTTTAAGACAGTCATATAACCCTAATGGATGGATGTATTTTTCTGTAACCTCTCTACACTCACACTTACACAAACTCTTATATATTTCAGAATATTAAAATGTATGAGTCTAGGAAAATTATATTTGGAACTACGTTACACTTTGGTTCTTTTTTTCGGTTTTGTATGTGAAAATAAACTAATATTTACCAAAACAATTTTCCATTTTCTGCTTTAGAATTTTCAATTTAATGGATAGAGCAGGCAGGCAGTAGAAAAGAGAAAAGTCTTAACAAAATAACCCTCCAATAACTTTTAGCCAGAAAATTTTAAAAGGTTGGGAAAAACCGAAAGTGAAAGTGTCGATTACTTGTTTACCACTTCTAAGAAGGAAAAGAAAAGACACTTTTTTGTTATCATTTATTATTTTTTTATTCTCAGGCTGTTTTGAAAACCACAAACACTTCAATAAACATTCCTGCTCTCAGATCATGTCCTTTTGCATGTCACTTGATTTCGTTACGCAAATACAGTCTGCTCTTTACATAGAATGTCACAGGGTTAAAAATAAAGCATTACCCACCATCTTGACATTTAAAATAAGCAACTCATCATTTTTACACTCGGCGAAAAAATTTTAATTGGAATTCAAATTTGTGGTTTACTAGTGCTTGGAAAAAACTTCTAAGAGAGTCTCAATTTCAATGCAAAATTTTCAGCAGCTTTGAAGTGCGGAATAACAAGAAAATCTAAACATAAATCAGAAATTAAACCCAAAAAGTCAGAAGCAAATTAAAAAAAATCAAAATTTTTTCTAGCGTTTGTTTATTTAAGATTTGTGAGCAGCTTAATATTAATGACCAGGGAAGCCGTAAATATTCAATTACATGTTTTTGTTTGAGGGACAAATGAAGGTTGAAACAATATATTAACCCGTTTAAGAGCTTTTTATGAATATTGGCATCGATTTGATTGTGCATATTTTTGCATGTTTAAAATTTTGCATATTAAGTTAAAAGAGCAAAATTTTTCTTTTTTTATTTAAAGCGTATGTTTCACCTTTTTGAAGCATATTTTAATAATCGTTAAATTTATCTTAATGCTTTCGGAATGCTCGTAAAGAACGTTGTTGCTTTAATTTTTAATTGTAAAACCAAAGCAAATTGTCATTGAAGATAAATGTTATTCTAAGCTTTCATATTTTACATTAGCAAAAATTAAGGAAAAAGCAATTATTGTGCTGATTTTGTTAAAACATAGAAATATAGACCCATCTTCTAGCTTACCTATCGACTCAGAATCACTGTTCTAACCTGCTTTGCAGAGAAGTGTTAGTTAGCGAAACCAGTGTTTATTTTATCATAGAGCCGGCTATGAAGAGAAGCTTTAGTTAGCGAAGCCGACGAATTCAAAGTCCCGCATCCCTAATTTCAAAATACTAAAGCTTCTTTGCATAGCTGCCGTTTGGCCGCGCGCAAAGTCTTAAATTACCGAGGAAAAAGACCTTACGCCGTTCTGCAAAGCATGTGCAATAAAACCATAATGGCTTTATTTCACTTCTTAAATGGAAATAAAGACATTTGGCCTTATATAATACAACTTTAGTGAATTGATTCAAAATAGTTCGCATGTTAAGCATTATTTTAAACTTGAAACAATTTCATAAACCAACGCACAACAAATATTTCTTTATAACTAAAGTGGCTTTACTTTAAAAAAATCTCAAATGTATTCATACACTGTCGATGCAATTAAAATAGTGTTACGTTACTGTCTTTTCAATAACGGTTTTGGTTTATTTCCTTTATAATAAACCTCTTGAGTTCATTTCTTGAAACTTTAATAAAATAAACACTGGTTTCGCTAACAGCACTTTTTACAATTCTTTTTACAACGTTTATTTCCACTTAATCACTTTCACAATCTTTATTTACATCTCTTAAAAACTAACTCACAATTGCGATCTCTATTTGTAATCTGCACACTTAAACGTTTGTACTAAACTGATTAACGGTGTCAACCTTCACGAGTATTTATACTCTGTTCTGACGTCTGGATGGCTCTAGAAAATTCGACGATTTTGAACTGTCTGGAACATTTTCGAACTGTCTTAGCCATTCGAGGACTAACAATAATTTCAAGATTATTATCGAATATTCGAGACTTACAGTGGGTCAACCCCTCATGTATAACAATTTTAACATAACATTTGTACTAGAAAGTTCTGTACAGTGATTTTAACATTAGAAATATGCATAACTAATACAAAAACAATTTAAACTAATAAAATTACTAACAAATACAAAATAAATAATAAAAACAAGATACCTAATAAATTAAACTAATTCGTAACTAAAATTACTTTCGTAACAATAGTTTTTCTTCATTCTGGTGAAATAAAGGCAGTTTTTCTAGCTTTTCTAGTTTCTAGCATAAACTGTGGCATATACACTCATAGAAAAATTTATCTTCATATTGAAGATGCCCTAACATCAGAATTGTGACATCAATTTTATTACAAATGACATCAATAAGCCAAAAAAGTGACATCACTCCAATGACGAACGTCATCATATGTACAATTTTGACATATTTTATCCGTCATCTATGCCATGACTACAGCGACATAAATTCGATGCCACATTTTGTGTATTCTTAACATTATTTTCATATTGAAAAGTTAAATTAGAAGCAAAAATTCAAAAATTTAATTTTTTTTAAAATTAATTGGTTAAATACATCACATTTTCAAAGTAGAATGATGACGAAGACCATTTCGGGCATGCTGCTGGTGTCTTATAATTGAGAGTTGTTCTGTAAACAAAGTGTGGAATACAATAGAACTGAAGCAAACATGTGTAACGGGTAAGTAAGTAACAATATTCTCTCTCTTAGACTTAAGTCAATCCTACTGACTAATTTTAATGACAGTTCGCCATTAAATTAAGCCTAATGTTATATTAAACTCCCATTCATGGCATAATTTCAATTTTTGACCCTGATGACAACTTGGCCAAGAAAAGTTAAAGCTGACATCACAATGATGAAAAGTGTTATGGGGTAAAAAACGAAGACACTTCTCATAGCACTGATTTTAAAATACACCAGCGCTATGCAGGCTCTCATTAATGAATTACTTATTTTTAAGCACCAAAAAAACGTGCACATTTTGCAATGCAATTAAGCGATATATACTGTTAACTTTTGAAATGCAATTATTATTTAATTATAGGGAATTTTTTTTTAAATAAACTATTTTTGGTTCTTAGGGCATATTTTGAAAAATGTTAATGGCATATTTTCAAGTTTTAATTGCATATTTAATACGCGTAAAACACATTTCAGAGCATATTTCCTGTTTACCTGTTAATGACAAACACTGCCATAAAGGAAATAATTTTTAAATGAGATATTGCCAACAAGCATCGTAAAGCTATTTAAGCGTACAAGGGGAAAAATCAGTAGTACGATTGCCGTCCAAAGATTTAAATTAGAACCATTATAATTGAAAACATTTTGAAGTAAAAACTTTATTATAAAAAAAAATTTGTATTAAAATCTTTAAATTTTAATTTGAGTGTAATCATAAATAGGCCAAGGAAGGAATTTTCTTAAATTGATTGCTTTGAATAATTTGGAACTTAAAAAATATCTTAAGATTGTTTTGTTGTATTGAAGTATCTCTTCTTAATAACTTTAGGTGACCAAAATAAACAGTTTCATACAGTAAACACTGGTTGGAAAGGAGTGACATTAAACATTTTCCCAGCAGTTCTGGTTCACTTACAAGTGATTTGAAGTGCATAGGCTGGATTTATGTCTAAAAATTATAAATGAGCCAAATAGAAGACAACAATAGAAAGACACATAAAAGTGCTTAATACCAGGATTTGGCGATCAGCACCGAATTAATAAGGTATGAACTTTAAGCCATAGTACATTTAAAATTGGAGATAATTGAAGCAAAGCCGTGAATAACTTTGTAATAGCCACTTTTTTCATAAGCTGTTTTTTGTAGATTACCGTTAACATTGCTCTCTTACAAAGTTTAAACATCAATTCAACCAAAATTGTGCACCTTAACGCTGTCAAAATGCGATACAAAGAGTCAGCCAGTGGATAAACGTTGTAAGTTACTAACAAAATGATACAAGCGAAATTATATTAAAACGTTGAATAACGTCATCACGAAAGTTTAATAAAATTGTCTAAAACAAAAGAAATTTTTTCATAAAATGTAAAAACTTTGTTTGCGGACAATTTATTCTAAAACAAAGTGAGTTTCTGCATTTCGGTACACCTTACAGAGCTCTAAATAAAGAGTAGGCATAATATGTACGTTCACTTACGCCACAATATCTAGCAGCTTCTGCTTAATACAAAAATGCATTGGGTCATATGACGGAAGGCCGAATTTTAACCTGGCTAACGATCAAATACAACTTCTAACCTGGAAATTTATGAAATCACTATCAGTGCTTTAGGAGGTACCATTAAATAGCTCCCAAATACAAAACGAAACAAGCAAGAAGGAAATAACATAAACTCTTAAATGGATTATCATATACAATTATACTATCACTCGTGTAATTGATCGTGAGTGTACGCGATTCACAACCTATAGAAATATTTAGTGGAAATAATTTCTGGTGGCTGAGTGTACGTGATTACATTTCATTTCCTTGTGAGCACGCATCATCGTGGGTTCTATTTTTTAAGACAGAAAACTTATATAAGTTTTAAATAATTTAATTATGTAATTACACTGTCCAACAAATTAAGACTTTTCGATGGGAACAGAATAGCGAGCCTATAATTCTGAAAGGGCACGTTGAGTAGACAACTTTAGTCTATAAAACTTATAGTCCATAGCTGGTCTGAGTTTTTTTACAGTGGGTCAAAATTTTAATTTTTGGTTGAAGGATCATTATACTAAATGAAACAAATGTTGTTAGTTAATGTCTGTAAGAATTCACATTGAAATTTTTCTGGAAATGCTTAGCCCTCAAGCTCCTCTCTTAATGGGACAATTTAAACCTTTTTCGAGAAAATCCAAAAAAAGGACTTTCAAAAAAGACTTTTAAGGATTAAAATATAAATATTATAAAAGTTCAGTAGGAGTAACCAAAGACTACAATTCTAAATAAATTCTGTTCGGCAGTGTTATTAGAAGTCTACACCTCCCGAACTGCTGGGTTTTTATAAAGTAAATACACCTAACACCTTAAAAGCACTCTCTGTAGAAGTGTGCTTTTGAAAGTGCTGACATCATAAGAAAATTATCATGTGCTTTTCTTTCATTTAAATCTTCTTAGCAAACAAAACAGAACACCAACATAACAAACAAACGAATGAAAAAGCAAATACCTTTAAGTGTTATTTTTTCTGCTTGTTTTGTAATTTTTGCTTTAGTTGTTGGTGTTAGTACTGTTGTTATTGTATGACCTCTGCTGGTTGGTTTACATTGTAACCCCTTTTTTATATTTAACCCAGTAGATCTCAAATAAAAATTTAACAGTGTTCACGGGATCAAAGTAAAATCATGTTGGGAAACAACAATATCAATTGGTTGATTTATCAATCCCAGTTTAATCTGTTAATAATCGGTTAATTTTGTTATTGATATGTTAAACGATTAATAAAGTTTTTTTTATAAATTAAGTAATTTCAATAAATAAAAATGCATAGACTATTTATTATTTGGAGTTTTTAAGTAAAAAAAAAACAACGCTAACATAACAAACATAATAATTCTTGAACTAAAGCGAGCAAACAAAAAAATAATTCATAAATATGTAATACGTATTTCTTTAATTAATAAATATTATGTATTAATTAAAAAATAGACTGTGTGATCATTTTAATAGTTATTTCAATAGTTTAAGGAGATATTATAAAATAATCTTTTTAAAAATATGGCGCTATTTTGTCTACTTTTTGGTAATGAAACGGATGGCTTAATAATTCTTTTTTATATGTCTTCAATGTTAAATTAAAAATTGTTTTGCTTCTACTGAAATTTTTAATTGTTGAGTTAATACAGTATCGTTAAACAAGTACGATATATTTCATAAAAAAAATTCATTTATTTAAAAAATATGTTAAAAATTTTGCTTTTCTTAAATGTTAAAATATGATAAAAATATATGCTTTTGGACAAGGAAATATGCAAAAAGCAGTTTCCCTATCCCCCAGCTTAATCTGCTAAATCTAGCAGAAAATATGCTAAAATGGTAGCACTGGTTATAAAACCAAAACAAAAGGCAAACAAATTCAAGTATCAAAATATAACAATTGTTTCTATTTATTTTTCTCATTTTTTATTAAAATTAATAAAATAGTTGACAAACCTGTTTTTATTTTCAAATATCTCCATACTATTTTTTTAAATTTGTTTTTTCTCGCTCCAATTTTAAATGTGACTTATTTTAACAATTCTTGTGAGAAATTTTTCGAAAAACACTTTTTCTCACATCCTTCCAATAACCGCTGGAAAATTATTTAAACGACACTGTTTTTGTTCTAATTCACTCGTTTCATGCAGAAAATTTTACGATGCGAGAAATACAGAAACGAGCTACTGGTTTCAACCAATAATTTCGGAAGTGTTTTGTAGCAGTTACGTTTCACCGTCTTTTTTGGGCGTTAGTGTTTCGTTTCTTAACCAGTTATTCGAAAATCCCAGCAAAACCAATATTTGTTGCCGCTTTACAGGAAAACAAAAAGGTCCGTAAGTCACTCTTTATTGCTTACAGAAATTTTTTAAGCAAACGAAAGTTCTAAAAAAGAAAAAGAGAAGAAATTCTCTGTCTCTTTACACCTTTGTATGCTTTGGGGTTGTATAGTGCAGCTGCTTTTCTGATTTTATGACCACTCCCCGATCTACAGGGTCTTTGTAGCTTATCAAAAGAAATTTTATATATTGACTATGGACATAAATGGGTATGCGTTTTTGTGTATGTGTATGAGTTTATAGTAAAAATGAAAATCTATTATTTTTTGTTGATTAACTTTTAAACACAAAATTGATTGTCATATTAAATAAGCTAACTAAGGATGTTTTATGTTGTGTTGTTGTTATTGTTGCTGTCCTTTTTAATAGATTCTAGTTGAAATTGATTATTTGTTGTGGGGAACGAAGGGGATTGAAGGCAAAAATTTACACAAAGCACAAATTAATTAAAAATAAACAGAAAAGTGTTATTTTGTAGAAGGGGAATAATTAAAAATTGTTAAAGTTTTGTGTTTATTTTTTTTTTTTTTGAAAAAGGAAGCGATTAAGTGAACTGTAATGTAAACGCTATAATATAATATTTTTGTTTACCAAGTTCTGAGAGTTAATATAAATCATGGAAAATCTTAGAGAAAAGTTTTCTTAAGTTTGGTAGTTGTAACATGAGAGGTATAAATTAGCAGGGTAAATAATGGAATGTTGCTATTTATGAAATAAATGAATTAATTTTATGCCTCTACCAGTAAGAATTTTGTAGAACGGTTCTATTTAATTAATTAAATGTTTTTTTTACGAATAGTAATTCTTTTTGTGGACTTTGAGAGAGCGTTAGACATAAGAGCAAGAAACATCATTTAAGAGGGTTTAACATAAAAAAGGAGTTTCGAAAACGATAATAGACATAATAAACTTATCTACACAAATACTAAAAACAAAGTTCTATAAGAAGGCCAAATATCAAACAAATTTACCCTAGATATTGGAGTACGCCTGGGTTGAGTCCAATCCTCACTCCTCTTCATGCTTGTTTTGGATGACGTTATGATAGACAGTATTCAGTGGACTCCCTACCGAAAACTAAATGATCTTTACTACCACAACGATATTTGTCTTTTATCACAAAGTTTCTTACATAAAATACAGGCGCTTCACTCAAATGCCCTTAAAATCGTCCTGCGCATCAGCTCTTTTAAAACAAAAATTATCAGAATAAACATCACCAACACTACAAATCTTACTCTCAAAACAACACCATAGAAGATGTTGAAACATTCTGCTACCCAGGATGCATAATTACCAAAAAGTGCTGCGCAAATAAAGACATAGATTCACGCATTAACAAGGCCCGTCATGACATATTCTCATGACGATTGTGTGGAAGTCTTCTGACTCACGGAAATAACTTAAAACACAAGTCTTTTAAACATGTGTAAAGCCTAAACTCATATAAATGGGGCTTATCCAAAAACCATGTAAGATGGCTACAAGTTTTTACCAACTGATATCTAAGACGTAGAGTAAAACGCTTCTTGTCAAACTAAACATGGATCTACTTCGCACAACCATCCAACATCTAATCCAAGACGACATTCTAAGAATAAAGTTCGGACGGTTTGGACATTCATTGAACAACGTGATAAGACTCACGCCGCCGAGGGCGTCCAAAAATAGCATGGCGCACTGCAACAATACAACAAATTACAGTTGCAGGGCTTACCTGGAATGAGGCCATTTTAGCAGACCCCAAGAGAGTCCGTTGAAGTGAATAATTGAAACCGCTTGCACATAAGCTGGATAATAAAAAAACATCATCATCATCTATATAAAAGAAGGTTAAGATACAGTTCTGGCAACATTTTACGATAAAAAATGGGTACATTTGACGCAAAAGAGGCTTAACAAGATTTAATTACAAAAACGCACAAATAAAGGATATTTTACAGATCACGCTTGACTCATATCAAACTGCTTATCATTTTGGTTCAGTGTCGTTCGGCAAGTCATCATGGAAATTATTCAGCTGTATTACGAAATTCAGCATTCTGTGAGAAATGTTTTTCATGCGATTCGAAGAAATTACGGTGCGCATAATCGACCTACTGAAACCACTTTTGCCAACACCATTCGCAAATTTTAGTCCCAGTTTACATTAGTGGATGATACTCGACCGGTTAGGCCCGCACGTAGTGAAGTAAATATAGCAACTGTAGCTGAGAGAGTAAGCGAAGACCATGACGAATCGATTCGTCGTCGTTCTCAGTTCTGGCTTGTCGTATTTGATAACTTGGCGTATATTACGTAAGGATCTCGGCCTTCAAGCGAACAAAATTCATCTTGTGCAAGAATTGAAGCCAGGTGATATAAATTTGCATCTTATTTTTAGCGAATTGGTTCTAAAAAAACTCAATGAAAATCCGGTGTTTTATTATGATATTTTGTTCAATGATGAATCAAATTTCTTGCTCAATGGATACGTTAATAACAAAATTGCAGTATTTGGGCCGATGAGCAACCCGAAGAGCACCAAGAGCTATCATTACATCCATTAAAAACAACGGTATGGTGTGGTTTTTGGGCTTGTGGATTCATTGGTCCATATTTCTTCAAAAATTAGGAAAATTCAAATGTAATCGTAAAGGGTAACCGTTATCGCACCACGTTAATGGAATATGTGATTTCTGTAGTTCAAGCGCATGAACTCGGTGAGCTCTGGCTTCAACAAGACGGCGCTACCAGTCATACAACGAATGAAGAAATGATCTTGTTGTGAAATCATTAATTTAACAGAATTTTGCAAATTAAAAGTGGGTTCACGTGAAGTTTATTTCAACGCAAATATTTACATAACATTAAAAAAACATAGATGAACACGATGTAAAGTGGAATCTTTTGATCAATCGTACATTCTACATCAGCAATTGGGACAGTGGTGCCCAATATACGTGGCAATAAGAAAAAAGTCTTAAGTACATTTTTTTAGTTTTGTATTAGAGCATTTTAAACATTAAAGGTGATTTTTGAAAACTTACTCGTGTTCTTATATATTCATCACTTCTTTGCGGTAAAGCCTTCTTTATTGTTGTATATCTTAATATTCATTACGTGACAGATCGGGAGTTAGCTTAAGTTTTTATTCCAAATGTTATTGCACATTGAGAAAATATAAGCAAAAACTAATTTTACTGTAATTTCTTAAATAAATCGTACAAAGTAACTGAAACTTTGCCCTTAACTCCAGTTTTGCTTAAGTCAACTTAATCACTTTTTCCATTTTACCACAGATATTATGTATTTAAAATGCACATTATTCACGAAAAGTCGGGAAAAATGAAATAAAAAAATTAGCAACATAAAAGGAGGTACCCCTCACCAGCTTAATAAATAGAAAAATATATATAAAAATTAACAAAAGTGGTCAATAACACTGTGCAAGAAATTGACACTTTTTTTCGTGACAAGCTGGGCACCTGGCGTTTTAACATAACTCGGGTACGCTGAATCCAGTGGTGCCCGCGGTTTTTTATTTTTAGATTTTTTTAACAAAATTTCGAAATTTTTATTTTTTAAAAATTCATAAAAAATTGGAAAATGCAGCTATGCTTCTAATTTTTTGCAGCCGTATTCCAAACAAAACAAGCCATAAATGATTAAAATCTGTTTGCAACTTTTGATTTTATTCACAAAAGTCGATAAATTTTAATTAATTTAAGAATTTCATAAAACGCAATATTTGTATGGGAGCATCCCTAAGGGATGGTGATAAAGGGAAAGTATAATTCGAGAAAATGTTAAGTTTTTATACGGCTGCAAAAAATTAGAAGCATAGCTACATTTTCCAATTTTTTATGAATTTTTAAAAAACAAAAATTTCGAAATGTTGTTAAAGAAATTATTTTTTTTTCCAAAAAAAAATTTATGTTTCTAAAACGACTAAGGATATTAGACTTACTTTTCTTAAAGGAAATTTTATTGCGAAATTTCGGTTTTTCTTCTAAAAACGTTTTTTCTATAAGCTAAAGCGTTTTTGTGTTACGCGAACATATGTTGTGCAACCTCCTCCATTTTCGAAATAACGGTATATCTCGAAAACCAGAGCCAATCTTAAAAAACCGCGGGCACCACTGGATTCAGCGTACCCGAATTATGTTAAAACGCCAGGTGCCCGGCTTGTCTGTTTTTTCAACTAGCATAGTGTAATTAGAAAAACAAATAAAATGAATTTAAATTAAGATTTCTTAAATATTTACATGAAAAATCAATTTTTGGAGAAAAATATGAGTGACCAATTAACAAAAGTGGCCAATAATTAGAAAACGAATAAAATGAATTTAAATTAAGATTTATTAAATATTTACATGAAAAATCAATTTTTGGAGAAAAATATGAGTGACCACAGAGTTTGCTTGTTTTTTTTTTTATTTAAAAGCTTATTTGCTAAATTATCAAAAAACTTTTTGGATTTTTATATAAAAAATCGATTTTCGTTGTAAAATATGAGTGATCACAGATTTCGCTTGTTATTCCATTTAAACGGTTGTTTTCTGAAATATCAACGATTCAAGATGCAACATTTTGAAAAAAAATTTTAAAACCTTCACCATCGCTAGTGGTGATGAGGGTATAATAAGTTTGTCATTCCTGTGAAACATTTTTATTATACCAATAAGACCCCATAAAGTGTATATATTCTTCTCACCTTGATGAATTCTAAGTCGATTTAGCCATGTCCGTCTGTCTGTCCGTCTGTTGAAAACACAAAAGAACAAACTTGGTCTCAAATTGCTTGTAGTCATCCTAAGGAGTTTGGGATTGACATTCAGAAACATCGGTTCAGTGGGATCAGGGCTATGAATCAAAATGTGGAACCACTACCCTAAAAATTGATAATTTTGTTTGCATGGAATGATATAAAATTTTGCACAAATCCGTTTCACTAAAAATGTTACTGTTAAATTTCATGAAGATCGGTTCTTAATTGACCATAGGCCCCATATAAAGCCTATTCTTGGAAAACAGTTTAGTACGCCTAAAACCGTAACAAATAATGCTATCATAATATCACACTAATAAATTTCGTGATGGCCGGTCTATAATTTACCGTAAGCCCCATATATTTTAAATACCAGAAATCAGTTTACAGAATTTTGGGATGATTGGTCCATAATTTTCCAAGAGTCCAATACAAATTACCCTCCTGATAATCATTGTTGGTCAATAATTTAATAGAGGTCTTAACCGCAACCAATTTTAGTGTTGACGACCATTTTGTATGACCGTGTGTATATATATATATATCATGTAGAGCGCACTCCTGAAATATTTGAAAAATCAGTGAAGGGTTTCAAACATTCTGCACAGCCGAATATACCACTCAAACTTGTTCAAAACAAATTTCACTTTTTAGACAGAAATTTTTGTATTGTTGTTTTCAACGAACTGACATTATTTGTTTCAAATTGACCAAAAGTTAAAATGGGGCTTCATAAAACAAGTCTCGTAAGTTTGTGAAGCTTTTCGCGAATTCTTGAAAACCATTATTATTTGTAACCCTTTTAAAAAGTTAAATTATTACACATACATACATAACATAAGTGGCTATTCACAACCTGGGTAGGTCTTTAGCCGAGTTAAGAATTAATCTCCATGCGCTTCGATCTTCTGCGCTTTTTCTCCAATTTCGGATATTCAGATCAGAAAGTTGTTGTTGAACCTGATCTTTCCAGCGGAGCTTCGGCCGTCCCCTCTTGCGCATACCTTCGGGATCGTATTCAAAAATCTTCTTAGCCGGAGCATCTTCTTCCATTCGCACAACATGTCCTAGCCAGCGCAGTCTTTGTAGCTTTATGCGCTTCACTATATCAATGTCGGCATACAGCTCATACAGCTCATGGTTCATACGATGCCGATAATCTCCGCTAACACACACCGGTCCATATATTTTTCGAAGAATTTTTCTCTCGAAAACACCAAGTACAGCTTCATCTGCCTGCGCAAGTACCCATGCCTCTGCGCTATACAAAAGCACAGGTAGTATAAGTGTCTTGTAGAGTGTTATTTTTGTGTTTCGGGAGAGAGCTTTAGATTTGATTTGCCCGCTCAACCCAAAGTAGCATCTATTTGCTAGTATAATTCTTCTTCGAATTTCCAGACTGGTGTTATTGGTTTTATTTATGGTGGATCCAAGGTACAAAAACTCTTCCACAACCCCGAAGTTAAAGTTACCAACATTCACAGTTCCATCCAATCTAGTAGATTTTCTGTTCGTTGAAACCATTAGCTTTGTTTTTGCTTCATTAACTGCCAGACCCATTTTTTGTGACTCCTTCTCAATACTTGCAAAGGCAGCAGTTACGTCTCGCAATGTTCTTCCCACGATATCAATATCATCTGCATATGCGAGGAGCATGTCGCTTTTGGTGAAGATCGTGCCATTTCTATTAACTGCAGCGTCGCGTATCACCTTTTCCAATACGATGTTAAAGAGGTCGCACGATAAACAGTCACCTTGTCTGAATCCCCGTGTGGTGGTAAACGGTTCGGAAAGATCATTTCCAATTTTTACTGATGATTTCGTATCAGTTAGAGTCATCTGGCATAGCCTTATCAACTTTGCCGGAATGCCAAATTCAGACATGGCCTGATATACCTTTGCTCGAATCGGGCTGTCAAAAGCGGCCTTGTAATCGACAAACAGATGGTAGGTGTCGATTTGCTTTTCGTGGGTTTTTTCCAGGATTTGGCGTAATGTAAATATCTGGTCTGAGGTGGATTTACCAGGTCTAAAACCGCATTGGTAAGGGCCAATTATTTCGTTGACTTTTGGTTTTAGTCGTTCACACAATATTATTGCCAGGATCTTATAAGCGATGGGAAGAAGACTTATCCCCCTATAATTGGCGCAAGCAGATTTATCTCCCTTTTTATGAACGGGACACAGCACACTAAGACTCCACTCATCGGGCATGCATTCCTTTAGCCAAATAGTACTAATAAGTTGATGCATGCACCTAATCAACTCATCGCCTCCGGCCTTAAATAGCTCTGCAGGCAAACCATCGGCGCCCGCAGCCTTGTTGTTCTTCAGGCGGTGTATAGCTAGTTTCAACTCACTTTGGCTGGGCGGCGTACATTCGACACCGTCATCGCAGATTGGATCGGGCGTATCTTCGCTGCCGCTTTCCTCAGATACCAGCAACTGGGAGAAATGTTCTCTCCAAATTTTTAGCACACTCGCCCTATCCAGCACCAGGTTTCCATGTTGATCTTTGCTGGAGGTAATGCAAGTACCAAAGCCCTCTGTCTGGTGTTTAACTTTCTGATAAAACTTTCGGGCTTCATTACGCGTCCTACACATCTCGATTTCTTCGCACTTGAGCCTTTCCATTTCCTTTTTCTTCTTTCGAAATAGGCGTTTCTAAATTATTAATTTTTTAAATTTAAAATGTCATTATATCAAAAATGATAGAAATAAAGATTACGCCTTGTACACGATCTTCCGTTTGATAATGTAATAGTACCCTTGTTATTGTTATAATTTTTTCTTAGAAAAAATTTATATATTACGTGAAAGTTGGTTACCCTGCAGTAAATTTACTTAGAGAGTTAAAAAAAAAAATACTATATCAATTATCAAAAAAAAACTATAAATTTTGTTTAAAATTTTATTTTGCTTTAATTAGGCAAATCACAAAGTGTTCTATTGTGTCATATTGGTTGTACTTGCCATAATTTTATGAATGTCGCATTCCTTAAAATAAAGCAAATACAGCCAATATTACATAATAGACCACTTTGTGAGTTGCCTAATTTTCTCAAAAAAAATTTTCTGTTTTAAAATAATTTAAATTGAACAAGTAAAAGTGCTTAATTATAATGAGAGTAATTTTTAAGGTTTCAGTATTTTGGTCATAGCTCGGCCATTTTTGCCTCCGCCATTTGCCATTAACATGGGTTAAAATTCTTCGACTCCAGAAGATCTATGGTATCCGAAAATGGGTATATTTAAAAACAAATATTTTAATTTGGTCATAACTCTTCTATTTCTGGAAAAACATTTCCGACTTTTTTAGGAAATATATATATATTTTTCCGATCTTTTTTCAAGTTTTTTAGTTATTTGACCTTTTTAGTTATAATTTATAAAATAAATAACTAATTCAAGCACGAAGTCTGTTTTTATTCTTTTATTTCTTTATTTTTCAATATCCTATTTTACGTTCATAACTCTTTTTTTCTGGAGCAGGTATTCAAACTTTTGCAGAAAATATGTTCTAGGAATTTCCGATCTTTTTATGTATAAAATGTCCTTAGGTCATAGTTGTGCCTTAATCTTTTAAGGCCATTTTTAGAGTATTTTGGTCATAGCTCGGATATATCGACGTGCTTCAAAAATTCACCATTTGCTTGGGTTGTAAAATTTTGAGCATTACTCTTTTTCTTGGGCAATATTTTCGGAAAATATATTCTGCTTAAAATTTCCGATCTTTTGATATATAAAACGTATCCATAGGTGATACTGGCGCCCTAGAATTTAAGATTATATGACATTTTTGATATTTTTAGCACTTTTTTGGAGATTTTGTCACATTTTTGAGCCATTTATAAACCGATTTGGTTGATATTAACTAGCAAAATCCACAAAAGAATTACTGAGCGATAGATACATCATACATATATCGGCGTTGAGTAGGGGCTCTGCAAACTAGAATTCAACCGATGGAAAGACAGGTAAACGGTCAACCTGATTCGAACTTCTCTTCGCATATGGATCCCTATGAGAAAATATATACTTTATAGGGTCTAGAACCAATATTGCGAAATTTAAAAACAGAGTGACAAACTTATAAAAAAAATGAATAGAGTGGGATAATAATTTCATGTTTACACAGTTTGAAAGCTAAACAATTTTAGGCAATGAGAACGTACACTGGAAAAGCAAAACAAGCCATCCGTACTTAAATCAAACCGAGTCGGTGTCAATAGTACGGTAAGTACGGATTTCCTTAAGTCACATACAGAATGCTTGATTCAAGTATGGGTCATTCAAGTGCCCCGTACCTAAAATAATCCAAAAACGGGATTGCCTTAATTAAGAGTGGTATACAAATTCTTCTCACACAGTGCTTGATTCAAGAGCTTCTAAGATGGTTCAATCCCGATTCGTACTTGAAATAATCCGAAAGTGAGATTATTTTCTAACCTACCTGAACACTTACCCCAGAGAGCCAGAGATAGAGAGAATATTATTATTTACTTACCCCTTACGCATGTTTGCTCCACTTTTGTTCCGACCTTTGTTTACAGAAGAACTCTCAACTGAAAGACACCTGCAGCATGCCCGATATGGGCTTCGTAACAATTCTACTTTTAAAATTTGATGAATTGAACTAAATAATTTTAACAAATAGAATATGGGAATTATTGCTTCTTATTTTACTTTTCATACATGAAAATAATCTGTATTTTTCATCTTGTACTTTTGCACACGCGTAGGCACGTACATTGGTTTTCGAGAATTATCCTATTTTAGATTGTTTTAAGTATTTTTTAGTGTTATTCGTACTAAAGTAAGTATAAAAACTTTAATTTAGTTCGAGTTTTTTTTCAGTGTAAGCTATTTTTATGCATGCTTTATGTCGTAACATCTTTTTCTATCGTTCTTGCCTAATATACTTTTAAAATTAAAATCTAGTTTAAGAAGTTTCTGAAATTGCATTCAAAGATTTAATTAAAAGCTTTAGTAAACAGCTGAAAACTTTTCAACTGGATTATTCAAAGAACACAATCAAAAGCCTTTAAAATGTCTTTTAAAAATTCAGTTATATTTTCAAGTAATTTTAATTATTAGTACATTACTGTAATATCAATTTACGCTTGTGCGTGTGTTTTACAAATAATTGAATTTATTTGGCTAGACGTGGCCACAAAACTAAGTCACCGATATTAGACAATAAAAATGGTGAAAAGTTTACAATTACAGAACAATCCCTTTCTTTATGATTGAAGATAAACTTAAGGATAAAAGTATTCACAAGTAGATAAGAATCAAGCCATCAGGTTTTAATAGAATAACTGAAAAGAAATTTCTTAAAATGTTGTTGGCATATAAATAGAAAACAGCCCATTGTAGATATAGACAAACATAAACCTTTTTTCTTCTTTTTCTTTAAAGCCATAAAAAAACACTTTTTGATCGAAAACAAAGCAAAGGAAAGGATTTCGACATGATTGGAGTAGCTAATCAAGGTCAGGGAATATTACTCCTCTCGTTATTTTTTTCTATAATTCAATCACAGATTCAACAACAGCAGTCTGATAAAAAGTTTATGTTTTTGTTAACAACAGAAAATGTACTTAACAATATTAGAAGAGTTGGTTTTTTTTTTGTTCGTTGTTTTCTTTTCTTATTGATTTGTTATGCCAAACACGTACAATAAGCTTTAAAAAAGGAAACAGAAAAAGAAGAAGGACCTTTTGCTGATAAGCCTATAATGTCAGCACACATTCACACAGTTTTTACATGCACACACCCACACAGACATACCATAAATGAAATTGAATAACTAGTAGTTCGTTACGTTTCGTTTAAAGGCCATTTCGTTTTTTATATATTTTGTTTGCCATTGAGTACGGTTATGAGTAGGAGCTGCTTAAAATGTCCTGCTAAACTCACATCCTCTTGTATATGAAGCTGCAGCTACGACTGAACACTCGTTTATAGTTAAAAATGACATTAAGTAACACTAACACGTTTTAGAAGCTAAAAAGATATCTACCGGGCATTTTATAAGATGGCACTTTCTTTCACTTTTTTTTTTTTTGTAATTTTGGAATTTTGTTGGTGATATCAATAAACGACATTGGAGGCCAAAGACAAATTTGATTGTTTCGAGTAAGGGAACTTTTCTTTTAGTTGTTAAAGCATTTGTAAGAATGGTTACTGTTCGGTTGAATTTTATGGTGATGTCAACGTGCCAAAAGGTTTTTCTGATAAACTTAATGTTAATGATGAATTCTAAGACTTGATAAGAGCCACATTAAAAAAAGGTGCTTGTAACAGTTGTAAAATGTTAAATGGTAGAATTTTCATGAAATTTAAGGGAAGCACAATGACGGAAATTTATTATAATCGGATGAAAAATAAATTGAAATTTTGTTTGTACGACACTTAGAGCTTTTAGCCTTATTGGCGGGGTAAAATTACAGATGAGCATTAACAAATTTTAAAAATTAAAATGGGATATGTTTTTTAAACTATTAATTTTGTTTAAATATTATCCTAATTTTCAAAAACATACAGCATTTCTCACACTCTGATGGGTTTTTCATGACTTAAATCTTATTTAAAAATAATTGTTTTAAGTCGTTAACAAAAAATTAATTTGGGCAGTTACAATATGAACCTGCAAAGTTTTTTTTTTTTAAAAAAAGTCGTAAGACGTGATTTCAAAGTAAAAATTTCCATAAAGTACATTTTATATCATCAGCACATTATTGGTTTGGCGTATATGCCTAAGAGGCGTTACTGAGAAAAACGGCAATGAATGCTCACATGCAGTTTTCTGAAAATATACCCGATAAATATTTGTTGTATTTTCACCACTGCTTTTAAATAAAAATTAAAATTTTTGTGAACGTTCATGAATGAACTAAGAAGTGGGTAATTCCATGTCAAATCGACCAAGAGTGGGACCCGACCCCTTTTGATTTGAGTGAAATTTGGTGAGAAGGATGCTTTTATCCTATAAGGAACATACATATATTGATGAAAAAAAATTGAAAATTTTAATTTTTTTCAAAAGTTTTGTCAATTCTATATGCCATAATTTGACCGAATTAGCCCAATGTGTTGGCTTTATTTTTCCAATAACTCGAAAACTACTCTACATACGAAGATCATTTGTATGTCTTTTAAAGAGAATTAGCCGTTTAGCTTCCTTACTTTTTTCAAACAAATCAGATCCTTTTGTAAAAGTGTCAGGATTTTTAAAGAACAATTTGAGGTATTATGTAAAAAAAATCAGCCAAAAAAAAATTGATTTTTGGCTTAGTCCATTTTTGAAATTTAATATTTTGCAGATAATAAATTTTTCAAAAATTCTATATATTGTTTGTAGCCCCAAGTACTCTCTTTCAAATGACATATAAATCATCTTCGTATGTAAAGTAGTTTTCGAGATATTGAAAAAATAAGCTCAGCACATTCGGATAAATCGGCGAAAATATGACATCTTCAATATGACATAACTTTTGAAAACAAAATTTTTTTAATTTTTTTTCGTTGATATATGTTCCTCATAGAATGAATGGAACATTATCACAAAATTTTATTTAAATCGAAAGTATTTTATTGAAAGTGAAAATTATTGTTTTGTGCCGCATACGCCACTTTTTTATGTGTACATATTCTTAAAAATTAGCTTTTTGTTATTTTACTTTTCCTTAACTATTTTTTTTTTCTTACGGCAATGAAGCAAAGCGAGAGTGCATTTTATTTTGTACGTTTTTGTATTAGGAATTTGCTGTATTCGCCAAACAGTGGCCAAACAATACTTAGTAAACTTTAAAATAGTTTATATCGATCAAAATTAATAATAAGTATCTCAGAAACCATAACAAATTTCGTAAAACAGGTTTTGAATTGAGAAAGGGGTATTCAAAATATATGTATATACCCATACTTAACTCGATTATTTTTGAAATGGTCGGTATTTCAAACCAATAATAAGCCGACGATATATGATTTGTTACATTAGTATGCACTATATGCAATATTTATAAATGCATTTCATTATTTAGAGATATAAATGCAATCTATGATTGACCTAGACAGTACAATCGCTTGGAGCTTAAAATGATCTTAGCGTTGGTAGTATATCTGAACTCAAACACGATTTGCAAAAACAAAAGGACTCATTTGTACAGCGATATTAATTGCAAAAATTAATTATAAAAAAAGTAGTGAACAATAAACTTGCTACCTTTGAAAAACATTTAAAAGTAAATTTTTGGAAAAAATTATCTTGCATTATCAGCTTTTATATATTTTTTAATTTGGCTACTCTTGTTACGAGTATATATTTATACCTTTTTACGAGTATACATTTTCATTTCATCTAGAAAATAATGGAGAATTTCTTAGCAAAATTACAAGCAATACTTTAAATTCTTTCTCTAGACTCTTGCTGCCTCAGAGGATGGTATGCAGAGAAATATCGAACGGCTCAAAGATCTTCGCCCTTGCGGATTGTAATTTTAGTGATGATGTATGATATATTTATAATTTCTAACGGGAAGCACAGCTAGGTGCCACCGGACGCATCACAGGTAACGGAGAGTGGTCTGTAGAGTAGCTGCATATGACATTAAGCAGTTACTTCAAAAAAAAAATCTCGAAGGGTCTTTCGAGCTCCCACTGATGCGGAGTTTGCCTGTGATCGTTGTACCGTAGTCGTGAGCGATTAACGCCAATCAACAAATCCAATATCACAACCGACCTTGGGCGGTGTAACCCTATGAACCGAATGGACTAAGTCCAAGACGATCTTGGCAGCGACTCTTCTTAAATAAACCCTGAGTACCAAAACCGTAGCAACAAGTAAGAGGAACAAATGTATTAAAGATTAATACGAAAAAAGCCAAATGTATGACAAAAAAGACATTCTCTGTATACAATTTTAATCTTAATAACAACAAAATAGAAAGAAAACAGCGCTCTATTTACCTTGGCAGCACAATAACTCCTCATGGTGGTACCAATCAGGGTTGTCAGATTGATTTTGATCTTTTTCGCCAAATTCAATGTCAAAAATCGCCAAATCATTTATTTTTTATAAATCCCAAAAAAAAATTTTCTGTATCGCTAAAATCAGCCAAAAATGTCGCCATGATATATTTTGTTTAATTTTGATTTAGAACAATGTAAAAATGATTAGTAAACACAAAAAAGGTGCAATGTTTAAAATATATTATAGTAGTCTACTTAAAGCAACAAATAATGTTTGCAGTAGGTATTAAACAAATATTTGATATAAGTACAATACATTTGTATGTAGGTGCAGTTCTATTATACATCTTAAACGCTATATACTTCACCGGGAAGACTTCCTTTTTGTCTTCTTCTTTTGGAATACATTGTGAAGGTACAAAAGAAATGCAACATATACTATTTACATTCATATAACTTTTAACTCGTAAAAACGTGTCGAAAACTTCATATCGCATTCTACTTCGAAGCCGAATTTTATTGAAGTTCGTTATTTCAACACAGGCATTACAAGTTGTAATAACCAGCATATAAAAAACAGCCAATGCAAGTTCCTTAAAATGGTACGTTCCTGCCGTATCCTTGTAGATATAAATTGTTAGCCAAAACTTATTTAAATTAGATTGAATATCATCATTAAAATCCTCTTTTAACAAACCGTATTTTTTCCATTGTGTTTCATAAACATCCTAGGGAACGTTAGGATTCATAAAAATCTTTAACAACAACGAGTTTTATCTGTGATAATTTGTCACATTTTATAAGGGAAAAATGTTCATAAACTTTAATTATATTCATTTTTTAAAGAATTCTACTTATAAATTCTTTCAAGAGCACATTTAAATGTGAAAAAAAAAAATTTCTCGAAGATTTTTATTACCTTCATCAGCCATTTCAACATAATTTAGTATTAAATACTGGTCATTCATATGAATGCATCAAATTTCATACATTGAAATACTAGAATAAAAAAATATTATTTCTTCGTATTGAATTTAAAAAATTTCAAAACAAATTCATAGCTTATCAAAAATAGCTAACCAAATCGCCAACTTTTTTATAAGTCGCCATGTCGCTAAATCGAAAATTAGGTCGCCAAACAAGTTTGAAAATCGCCGTGTTTGGCGAGAAATCGCCACATCTGACAGCCCTGGTTCCAATGAGGATGTTGACTTCCGAATACAAGAGGTAAGGGCACGTAGAGAAAACACAATTTTTTCCAACTAGACTATTTTTAAGGGATATGTTTTCACATCTTACTTTACTTAAACATAAATTCCAACATATTTCGTTATTACTGTTAAATAAGTCCTTTACCAAGAAGCCACGACCATGTTAAAGTTACCTTCAAACATGTTAAATAAGAACAATAATTTGTTTACTACTTATAACACTCTGGAAGTCGAAATTTCGAAAAAAGTTTCTGATAGTTAATCTTAAATAATTTTTGGCCAACAAATCGAATGGCGTTCAATGTTTTGTCAGATTGACTCGAGTTTTCGAGATATTGGCGTGTTAATTTTTTTTACTTTTTTGTATACCCCACTATTCTTTAAGCGTCCATCTAACAGAAAGCGGTTTTATTTTTATGTTTGCAAAATATAAAATACAACATTTTTATTAATTGTTTTACCCATTTTCGTTGGGTTTTTTTAATGTTGAACATTTTCTTTATTTTCATATTACATTATTTATTACTTATTAAAAGATTTTGTTTATTGTGCTTAATTCCCTTTTTATAATTGATAAAAAATACTGAAATTTATTGTTGGAGGATTGCCTGTTTCTATGCGCATTTCACTGGTTGCTTAGGCCAGATCACCAGGAAACGTTCTCCTAAATAATTTTAGAAAAGCCAAAGCTTTTCTATGGCTTCTTGATGGAGGAATAATTTAACAATAATATGGTTGTCGGTGACAATAATATGGCTAAATTAAACATAGTATGTTTACAAATTTATTTAAAGATAGTTTTGTTGGAGGTGACCATATTGAAACAGGTTTTTCTTTGGGTGTAGTTGTCGTTGCAAAGTACAGTCGCAGTTTTGAAGATAGTTTGATGAATTTTGTTACACAGGTTTCAATTATCATAAAGACGAAGCATATTGAAAATGGTGAAAATTGGTCCATAAATTCACATGCCTCCCAAACAAACTTCTTCCCGAAATAGCATTTGTGCCCATAAACCATTCTTTTATGTTGTTTTTAAGATAAAATTTCGTCCAAACTTAGCTTATTGCAATCTTAATCATCTAACCATATTTGGTTTGAATTGGCCAAGTATGGGGCCATAGCTCGCATACAAATACTACTCCCGAAAATAGTTGTTGATGCCATAACTTCCTTATAAATGTTGGTATTGACAAAAATTTGGCACTGTAACTACAGTAATAGCTACTATGTCATGACAAAATGTTGAGCTGGTAGGTCCAAAATTAACCAGAGGTCCCATATAAATCCCCTTCCTAAGATCACTTAAAATATTAATTGAAACAAAGAATTTTTATGAGTGTTCTGTTATTTAAGATATTGAACTTAAAATTTTTTAAATTAATTCGACTGTGTATTCTAAGTCAAATTCCAATTTATAAAACTTTCGTACTTCAATAGTCTTATTCCTTCAATATTTCCCAGGAATATTTTCTATGCACTATCAGAATTTTTTTATTTTTTTTGTTTGTGTATGTCTGCTACGAGGCTTACTTTCGCTATTCTTCGGCTAGCGATGACGTTAATTGTACAGAAATATACAAACAAAAAAATTCTGATAATGCATAGAAAATATTCCTTGAAAAATATTGAAGGAATAAGACTATTGAAGTACGAAAGCTTTATAAACTGTAATTTGACTTAGAATACACATTCGAATTAATATAAAAAAAAATGTGTTATTAGTATTGTGGTTATTTTATTGAACTGTTAACGGTTTTTAATCCAAATTTCAATATTTTAATCAGGTTTAAGTTCATTGAATTTAATTTTCATTAAATTATTTTCATGAAGAAAGGAATTTTACAACATGAAATGAATTCAAATTAATTGATAATTTTTCATTCTTGACTCAGCTTGGAATTAAAATAGGTAATCATTCGTTCAAAGCAAATTTTGATTTACCAAGGTAAAATACCATTTGCTAAACGGCAAACCCCTCTAAAGAGATTGTGTGGTTACAATCGAAACTAGTCATGGCAACCTGTCCGTGACATACTGGGTTCCATAAATTTTATTTCATTTCATGCGGATATAAAGTTTACAATGGAAAAGGAGTTTGAATCAAGATTGTCTTATTTAGACACTTTAATAATAAAAAAATAAAAAAGTTTATTTATTGATTGGTATCGAAAACCAACAACGTCTGGTAGAATAATTAACTATTTTTAAAATCATCCAAAAACAAGTAATAATTAACACGGCTAAAAATTTTTATTGACATTAAGTGATACATGTTTCTATAGAAATAATAAAGAAACAAATTTTAGAGTATTAATGTAAAATAGTTTTTCAAAAGAAATTATATCTGATTTATTATTAAAATATAATAACCATAGAATAAACAATTCCAACAGTAACGCAGAACCGAAAAATAATAAATCGGTAACTTATGTACCAAGATTTTCGGAATGGTTGGAAAAATCAAATATTTATGATGCGAAAATATATAAAATTGCACATAAATCTTATAACAAAATAGGTAGATTATTCACTAATATGAAGGATAGAATAAATAAGTTGGAAATGTCAAATGTAGTTTATAAAATACCTTGTAAGGGAAATGTTAATGGACAATGCAGTAAAGTGTTTGTTGGTACAACGAAAAATAAACTTAAAACTAGGATAGCAGGACATAAGTCAGATCAAAAATATAGGAATATTTCATTACAAAAAACAGCTTTATCAACCCATTGTGCAAGTCTAAACCATTATCCTGATTTTGAAAATATATCAGTTTTAAACACGGAAAAGAATTATAAGCGTAGATTTATGTTAGAAATGTTGCAAATTATAAAGATACCAACAATATCAAGAATTAATTTTAAGTCATATACTGAAAATGTAGCCCAAAATTATAGACATTTAATTTATAAAAATAGAAACGGATATTAAAAATTTATTTAAACTGTAATAGATTAGGTTAAAATTGGAAAACCTTTTTGTATTTAATTGAAAATATGACATTTTGTTAAATATGTTTAATATGTTAAATTTGTTAAATTTATTGAAAATTGTTAATTTTTGTCATATATTCAAGAAAAAATCCCTGAAGAAGGCACACAACGGAGTGCCGAAGTATTGGATTCAATAAAGTTTAATATTTTTTATAAAAAAAAGAAAAAGACCTCAAGCTTAATAAACAGGATTAATTAAACAATTTATAATTAAAATGAAATTTATAATCATAAGAACTAAAAAATAAAAATTTTAAACTTTAATTTGAACGTATTCCTCAAGAAACCCTTAAATAGGCGCTAAATATTAAGTTCCAAAAACCAAAGATTTAATAATCAAATCAACTAAATTTAATAATTCCACAAATTTTTAAATACTGAAACCAAAAGGTAATAGCAGACAAATGGAAATGATAGAGATTTGATATCTCAGAACAAAAAATAAAGAAAAATTCAAACTTATTAAAAGGTGTGTGTAAGAAAAAGGAGAAAAATAATTCCAATACACTTGCATCCATAGTCACACACACGCACGTTCACAAATATTCTTTCTCTAGCATTTTTAAGCCAATTTGTTTGTCTGCAAATAAAATGATTACTTTCAACTCTTTGCCCTTTTTCACCTCCGCATCACATGACACTGAACATAAGCATCGTCTGAAATCTGGTTGAGCAAGGAGAGTAGATTCAAACCGATTTTTTTTCTCTTTGGCACAAAATAACTTGCATATGAATTCATTCCAATCGAAATGAAAATCTATGTTATAGAATTTTTTCTATTTTTTTTTTTTTTTTTTTTTTTTGGAAGTTATTGTATTTTTTTATTTTTTTTTTTGTTGTAGGGCAGAGATTATAACCAGAGTTAAAACGTGGTATTTTGTTGATTTTGTTCGACGTTGTAGTTGTTCCTGTTTTTCATTGTATCTGTGTCTAGAAAATTGCTTATTGTCATGTTAATTTTTTATGTCTCTAACAGATATTTAATTTTTTTGTGCTAAAACTTTTTTGGTTGTACTTATGTGCTTTACTCGGATGTTTTTACTTCTCTTTTTACTCATAACGAAAATAAATTCGATTAAAATGTTGTAGTTAAATATCAAATTTATTTTAAACCTTTAACTGAAAGGTAAATTTTAGATTAAAATGAGAAATTTAAATTTGTTTAAAATTGCGGGAATATTAAATAAATTTAAGGAAGTTGCCAAAAAAAATGTATATATTGCTATTAAACAAAGATTATTTCCCATCGGAGTAATTAGATAGAATTCATCTGCAATAGCAACCTTTAACAATTTCCCAAAATTATTTTCACACATGAAAAATTTGTATACGCTAAGAACTAGACCGAATATATAATCAAAAAAGTTTCTTAGTTTTATTTATTGTCACAATGAGGACATCCAAAGGAATTACAAATTTGAAAACAAATGATAATTTTTTTATTTAGGAATATATTATACAAAGGCATTACGAATTATCAGATATAAAGAAAGAACTCAATTTACTGAGCAATAATAACGTAACCGTTGCAGTGAAAAACGGGTGTATAACGAACCGGCAATCCTCGCGCTACTTTACTACTAACCCGCCTACTAGGGCACCTGATAAAGCAAATAAATTCTAAAAAGCTTTACGAATTTTTATTCACAATTTTCTAGTCATATTAATAAAATATAATTAATATTTTATTACAATTTTTTTGGAGTGAAGGCCAAATGCAGATTACAAGCCGATCATCACAGAAGTTGAAAGTCGGATTTCAAACCACATAAAACGTTAATGGATAAAATTTTATTACCATATCATAATTAAGAACTAGTGTCGGCATATTTAAGTGCATTTCGGGAGTGAGTGATATACAGGACCTATGGTAAATAATAAATCGATTATCACAAAACTTATGATCTATTGTTTACGACATAGAATTTTAAACGTATATAATTTAATTATTTATTGCGAAAAGGGCTCAGGTACAAATTTTTGGAAATTGTGTTTTTCGCAGCTTTTGGACGAACACATATAGACCGCTATACTGTGAGAATGTAAGGTTATATACCCCTTCCATAGCGGTGAAAAAAGGTGGTATTTTAAAATGAATTTCGACAAGGGATAATCTCCATATTTATTTAGAATATTTTATATGTGTGTTTTAGTTAGAAATTGAAAAAAATCATGTATTTAAAATTTTTAAAGTGAGATTTAGAAGATTGTGTTGTTATTTTAATTTTTCTCCCGAAACGGTGTTCACTAGTCAGATTATTTTAATAACGGCAAAATAAAAAAAAATATAACAAATTGACTACATAGAATTTGTTATAATATTTTTTTTTATTTTGCCGTTTTTAAAATAATCTGAATAGTTAACACCGTTTCAGGAGAAAAATTCAAATAACAACACAATCTTTGTTTATTCTCAATTTGAAAAAATGTGAATGCAGCTGCTCGGAAGATGATGATATCCAGATTGTCGATTTTCAAAATTTTTATGGAGTTTTTCTGCAATGGCTTACCGACATAATTTCAAAGGCACATATAGAAAGAAGAAGATTGATAATTCATACTTTTTCGTTTTTCCTCTATAAATGTATGTGTATTATAATATATAATATTAATAAACAGAAAAAAATGTACCGAAATGATCTTATTGTTCCTGTATAATAAAAAGCATTCGTTGAAAATGTTGCTTACTTTTATTAAAATTTTTGTGTTTATAATTAAATCTTCAAATGCGTTAATTTTATCTTAAAATGAAAAATATATACGAGTATTTAAACGTTAAAGATAATCTGAATAATTGTTTGTTTCAAAAAATTGCATACACCATAGATACCATTTTGCTGCTAAAACCACGAAACCTCAAAAATAATTTTCGCAGTGGGCTCATCTCTGGAAACTGTATTATCGCCTTCAAATATTTCTTAAAATATTTTTTGTTTTAACTATAATAATAAAAACAGAGGCTTTAAATTTAAGGAAAAACTCTGTTTCAAAAAGTCAAATGGTTTAAGAGCTATTCAGTTTTTTGTGTCTCCTGAACACTTTATATTTTTGTACCTGAGCCCTTTTCGAAATAAATGACTCAATTGTATTTTGTGGGTTTAAAAGTGATAGTGTCTTCAGTAGACGGATAGGAAGTCGATCATGCTAAGTTCGAATTATAATTACTGTAGAGCCAAAAATATGTACTTTATGGGGCTCTACAGAAAATAATCTTGGTGTTACATATGGAATTACAAACTTAATATACCCTTAATTACTAGTCGCAGTGCTGAATGAGGAAATAGCACATCATATCATATTGTTTAACAACATAACAACAATGTTCCTCCTTACTTTGCCTAGCAAGTGAAAAGCTATTTGAAAAACAGCAGATGGAAAGTTGTATATCATCCGCCTTGTAGAACAGACTTTTTGTTCTGTGTTGATCTGCAGAAAACAACCTGGCTGCCAAACGTGTCTCTTATATTATTTTTAGCTTTAACTAAATTAAAATTGATTAAATTTATTTCAGGTCTTTAATGATGAACGATTCTTTAGCCGTGGAATTTATACCCGGTCGATACAATCGCTTTTTCGTATTCTTTGATTAATAATGATTTGTTTTTACACAGGGATATAATGGGAAGATCGCACTGGTACTATGATGACTTTTATGAACATTTTATAAAAAGATATCACCCTACACAGAAAAAAGTGTTTTATCAATTAAAAAAATAGTTTAAAAAGTATTAAAATTTAATTAATGTGATAATTGAATCAATTATTTTTTTTGTTGAAAGAAAATTAAAAATTTAATTTTGATTTAATTAACATTTTAGTTGTTTTGAAATAAATTTTCAATTAAAATTTTAATTAAATAACAAAAAATCTTAATTGACTTTTTTCATTTAAAATAAAATAATATAAGCATGTAGAATTGTTGTTGGGAGTTATCAATATTTATTTAAATAAATTACCACATTGTTTGAAATGGCAAAGTTTTTTGATAATTTTTTTAATTAAAATTAAAAATATCATTTATGGAAAATATTTTTTCAAAATTTTAAAATTTTAAGTAATCAATATAATCATTTTGGTAATAGGTGCAAAATCAACAAATTGTTTGCTTGATATTATGAATTTAGAACAAATTTGGTAATTGGAGAAATTTAATAATTTTTTCTGTTACGAACCTTTAAAATCATAGACTTGTGTCGTACATAACTTTGACTAGAAAAATATAAACTATAAGCAGCGTGTAGTTTAATCACGATTTTGTGTTTATGGTTAAGACTTATTTCTGACTCAATAGGAATGTAAGTAGGTAAAGTTATCAAATTTTGAATAAAAAGATCTATGCCGGAACTTTTAGGCACCATTTTAAATTGGAATACAACTCTCAAGAGTGTGAGTTGCTTTAAAGTCTATTTTGAAGCGCGTGCAGGAGAGGACTAATGTTCGCAATGGTGATATGGGGTATTCAACTCTGTTGACACCCTTAAGCACCTTCACAATATGGGTATTACAACTTCCTACCGAAGTCTTCCCTTTCACTTACAACGTGAATAAGTTCAAGTCGAATGTCCACAAGCCCTACTTCCTCTATCTTTCTTCCCATAGCCTACTTTCTAGCTTCAACAGAATGAAATTCATTAGTAAGGGTCATCCCCTGAGTGCTGGTCCGAAAAAACAGTTGTAAACTTATTGGATTGATGCAATTAATGCAGGCGGCATAGTTATTACTAACAACTATTTTAGGCAATAATTTCATGGAAAACATTATTATTTGCAACTGTCAAATCAATTGGCCACCAATATGGCGCGACTTAATTTGTTTGACTTAATTTCTATGGGTTCAAATTCAATTAAATTTTCTACCACAACATTTCAAATAACTCACAAAAAATATAAATTACTAGCAAATAGATTAATGTTTTTCCCAGCTAAAAATTAATTTTAAAACATAATAAATTAACTATTTAAATAAAAAAAAGAAATATCTACCACATATTTCTTAAAACTCTTTATCACAAATTACAAATGGAATCATTCACACAGTAACCACAATGACAATGTAAATAACCAACTTTAACAAATATAACATAAACCCATTCACATAAGTATAAACATGTAAATAAAATTGTTTACACAAGCCACGTAAATATACACAATGTATACAATAAATTCATTAAATAATTTTCTATAAAATGTTATATTGTTTCAGCTTTTGTTTTAAACAAATTATTATACAAAAAAAGATTCAACTGTTAGCGAAAAAGGAAATATCACAAAAATACAATTACAAGACAATGTATCTGTATTGTAAATGAAAATACGTGTATATATTGTTTAAATATTTAGCAGAATTAAAGCCAACTTTGTGTAATGAAAACAGGTATAATCAGTATAAGAGTAATTTTATAAATATGTGTGTGTATATGTTTAAAATGTATGTATGGATGTGTATATTTATATTAAAATTAACATTAAAACATAAATCCCTATTTAACAACAAATGAAAGTGTAATACACTAATTAGCATCAACAATAATACAATATATGAATATAAATAAATTAACACACACATACAAATATACTTACACACGACGAAAATTTGCGGAAGAGAGAAAACAAAAATGAAAAAAAATAGCAACAACATTATTTTATAATGATAACAGTAATTAACTTGTTCTACATACAAAATATTTACTTTAATTCATACTTTCAAGGCTCTTAATACGATGTACGAAGAATCAACACAAACTCACTTATACGCTCTTGCTCACACTCTCCCTTGATATTAATTCACACCTTGGCTATAATTGTTGTTTTTTTTACTATTATTTTTTTTTTTTTTTTTTTGGTATTTATGTAATTTAATATGTATGTATTTGTTAAATTACCATTTTCATTTTGTCGTATTTTGATTGCTGTACTAAAGTTTGTAAAGGAATGGAATCAGTTAGATTTAAGCTATTGACCGATGTCAACAATATTGGAATTAATAGGCATTTCTGTATATAATTATTTTCCCGCAATTTTTCATTTTAAAAAATTTCCCGCTTTCCCGGGATCCCGCTCCATAGAAATAATAAAAATTAAATTCGCCAGGAATTAGCAAAAATTTTATTAGAAAGCTTAAAACACCTACTAAAACATACCTTATGTTTTAATAATACATAAATACGTTAATTTATATTTAATTAACTTTAAGTTTTTAAATTTTTTACAGCTTTTTTCCAACACGAAAAACGTATTCGTGAGATCAAAAAAGTAGACTTACAAATATAAAAACAAAAACAATAATTCAGTTAATTAAAACAAACATAAAATAATATAAAAAAAATAAAAATTTGAGATCCAAAACATAAAAAAGAAATTCTTAAAATAAGAAAATATTTGAATAATCTCAATTCATATTTTTTGGTTTAGGAAATAATTCTTTAAAACGCTTAAAGCGTTTATAGACCCGTCAGAAAGCCTATTTCTAATTTTGTTAGCAAATTGCCCTGCTACCGAAAACGCCCGCTCACTTTCTACCGAAGTAGGACGAATGGTTAGAAGTGCATTAAACAAAAATTCAACATTTTGGGTCTTTTGACCACTTCCTTCCAAAAATTTCAATTCTATCTTTAATAAACATTTTAAAGTACTTTTGGAGTAAGATGGAGCACAAACATTAGCATTATTAATAGCTGCATTTAAAACTTCTTCAAATGTTTTCTCTTTGACGGCACCACATTCTTCAACATCATCATTACTTTCTTCAATATTATTAGTTTTGGCAAAAAGACGATTAAAAAGATTTTCAGCATATTCAGTTACTGAGTACTTAGAAGCATAGGAAAACATACAGTTTTCGTGATTATGGTTGAAGAAATCAGGCTCTTTCAAATATTTTACCAAAGTGTACAATTTTTTGTCCCTCCTTTCATCAATACGTAGATGTAAAGCATTAAACATTTTTCGCCAAGAATAGTAGGAATCGATTGGATTTCTTGACATAAAGTGTTAACTATGGCGTCAGTAGTTAATATGTTTGTATCACGGCGGCTCAACCTTTCAACAGCCATCTGTATGGATTTCAAAACTTTAAGCATATTGTTTAATGTTACTATATTTTCCTCAATCCATAGATCACCCATTTCGAAATCAAAAAGGCTCTTTTTTATAGAATTTCTTAATAACAGAAACTTGTCTAGCATTGGCACTATCGAATTCCAACGAGTTACAATGTCGAATTCAAGAGCCAATTCTTTTTTATGCTCTTCAACTACGTATTTTTGAAGAATAGTGTTTTTTGTTGGACTTTTTTTAAATATTTTTATAATGCGGCGTGTCTGATTTAATACCTCTTTGTAGTTACTGTTTACAACTAAATTTATGGCAGAATCTTGAAAATCAGCTTCAAAGTCATCATTGTTTTCTGTCGATTCTGATTCACTGGCAGAACAAATTATTTCTTTTTTATAAAAAACGTCAACGACTGCCAAATGTATGGCATAATTGAGACAAAAGATCCCTTCAGCTTCGCTATTTTTAACAAATTTTTTCATCACATTAGGTCCATCTGTAATGGTGGAAACTATATGACTTTCAAATTCTATATTGTACTCTCTTAAACGAGTTTCCATTAAGGTTTTTATTTCGACCGCTCCACACCTACCGGGTATATAGACCATTCCTAAATTGAAAAATGTTTGTTTATTACCTAACAAACATATGTTAAGGTATCTCCTATTTTTCAGACTAGTCCATTCATCCATAGTCAACGAAAATCTACCACTCTCAGCTAATATTAAGTTTATATTATTTATGTATTCGTCCTTTACTTCCTGGAATTTTTTTATTATTAACTGTTGCACTCCCCATTATGCTTTTGGTAGATTAAACCCATCACGGTCCATGCATTTACGTATGTATTCACTTCTTGTTATTGATCTTATGGAAAATCCATCTACAGATGCTAATTTTGCAACAGTGGTACACAAATTATGTTTGTTTTAAAATGAATCTAATGTAGGCTGAGTTTTTCTTATATTAAGGGGAATTTGTTCCTGATGTTCGCGTTTACGTTCTTCTTTCTCCCAATCTATCTTGTGTAAAGATTTCAAATGACGCAATAATCCGCTGGTACTTCGTCCTTTACATGAGATTATTTTAGCACATAATAAGGAGCATATCGCAGTCTCAGTAGATTTTTTCTTAAAAAACGTCCACACAATTGAGTTTTCCATCTAAAACAATTTTATTTGTTTTTATTAAAAACAAAAAAGAGACTAATGATTTCAATATATTACTTTAAAACAGCAATATACTCGTATTTGACAAAATATCTTTAAATGTAACATTTTTTAGAAAAACCGCTGCTCACAATAAATTTCCACAAATGCCAAAGTAAAAGCAGGTGCTTTGTGAACGTAAAGTTGTCAATTTTTTTTTTTTATTATTTGGCACAAATACCAAAATAAAAGCAGCCGTTTTCTAAACGTTAAGTTCTCAATTTTTTTTTAATATTTCCCGGGATCCCGCATGAAAAATCCCGGGAAAGCGAAACATTTTTAAATTGGAATTCCCGGGAAAAACCCTAATAATTATATAATATAATGGTTATTAATATGTACTGATATTAATATGATAAAAAGTTTTAAACGGTTATAACTTTATAAATATAAAATAATAAAAAAATAAATATAAATATAATTTTCCTTTATGTTTCATATTGCTGGAAAGAAATGAAAACTATTGAACAGCAAACTAAAATAATTGAAATAAAGAAAATAATGATCTTGTTGAGTCTCCGCACGAGAGAAAATTTTTTATCAAATTAATATAAAGGGTGGTCAAACCAAAGCAATATTAATTGTAAATAAAACAAAAAGTTTTCAGAGAATTATGTTAACATTAATTATAGAAGGATCTATGACAATTATGAGTGAAATAAATTATCGAATATCAAATATGCTCGCCACGGCTTCGGTGGCATACATCTATCCAATGGTCCACGTTTTCAATGACTCTGAGACATAAATTAGGTTCAATGTCGTTAACAAGCCGAATTATCTCATCCTTTAGCACTTGAATTATTCTTGGCCTATTGACGTACAATATTTATTTTAAATATTCACGAAGAAAATAGTCCAACAGTGTCAAGTCACATGATCAATTATTATCGCCACGAAATAAGATAACAAGCCATTGAATTTCGTTGACTGTACAGAAAAAATTATCAGTAGTTTTTTTTATCAATTAAAAAAATTGTTTAAAAAGATTTCTTATTTAATTAATGTGATAAAAAAATCACTTATTTTTTAGATGAAAGAAAATTAAAAAATCTACGTTATAAATATTCAAGCAATTATATAAAAATTATTTATTTTTTATCCAATATTTCGCTATCTCAATGGCTTCAAGGTTCTTTAGGGAGACAGATATTTGGTTTTTTCCTTTTATACAATTTTAAACCAATTGTTTATGCACAATTTTAGTAAAACAACAAAATTGTCAATTATGAAAATTAAAAATATAATTTCAATTAAATTAACATTTTAGTTGTTTGAAATAATTTTTTTATTAAAATATTAATTAAATAACAAAAAATCTTAATAGATTTTTTTCGTTTAAAATAAAATAATTTTAACTTGTAAATTTTTGTTGGCAATTGTCAAAATCTGTGCTATATTTAATTAAATCAATTAATTTGGAACAGCAAATTTTTTGATGATTTTTTTAATTTAAATTAAAAATATCATTTATTAAAAAAAAAAATATTGAAAACTTGGTATGAATTTGGTGATTAGAGACTAGTTTTAATTTTTTCTGTGTGTATGACAAGTTTCACCATCCTGTTGGAACCACAAGAAGTCCGTTATCATCTCGCGATAGCGAACTCCATTCACGGCAACTGCTTCATTTTCGAAGATGACGCCGCCTGCCAATAACCGCTCCAAACGGTCACTCTTTGTTGATGGATCTGCCTTTCAACAATTCCTCGTGGATTCTCATTTGCCCAATTGCGGCAATTCTGCATTTTGATTTTAACGCCGGTTTTCGTAAAAGGATTCAATTACCTTAACGCGCTGCTCAATATTCTACCTCCATGGTCTCCATGGTCGAATTTGTCAAACACTGAAACAAAGAGAGTGAAATTTACGTTGAGGTGTGACTCACATTTATAAACGTGCGTTATGATTGGACCACCTTTTTTATGCTGACTTCCTAAGCACAATGCAGCAATGCAACACGGGAAGGAAAAGCTTTAAAAACTCCACTTATTTTCGGTCGACAATGCCTTGATATCACGAATTTTTCGTCGCGAATATTTGTCGCCAGAAATAAAACATATTTGTGTATATAAAAATATACTTAATCATGACGTCGGACGAATATTGTGATCAAATAAGAGAAATTCCCTTGAGAAAATCACTTTTTGCCAATTAGCATCATTCTGTAAAAGGTACATTTTGTGAGCAGTCTTCATCCTCCATGCTCTCGACTCTTCTTTACTCCGAAATTAAAGTCGCACCTACTATTCAGCCCACCTCGCATAACAACACCACCTTAACCCCACAAATGCAATTTTATTCGGTACCTTAACCTAAGCCTGCTTTAGAAATCTAGGGCTCAGCTAGTCTTACATAGCCGCTGCGACCGTTCAACTAACTAGCTAACTAAGATCTTCGTGGCTACCAGCATCATTATTTACTACCACACATCATGTATTTATCACAGAACTTATGTCAAAGCCAAAGACATCTTCATCCAAGAATAAAACTCACCCAGTTAAAGCAGTCTTCACGTGACTAAAGGCATTCCTTTTCAAAAAGAGTATTTCGCCGGAGGCCATAACCAATAGTCGGACAGGTACCGTGACTGACTGCCGTGGCATCTGGTGAGTCTTCGGTCTCCAGAAATTCAAGTGCTTTAGAAGTCCTGGCATATTGTATTTTTACCGAACCCATTTTTCTCCAGTAACATCAAGAAGTTTAAATCCTCAAGATGTTCTACTACACCCTTTGAGGGGTGAAGCATATCCCCTGGTAGGGCCAATAGCTCATACAGTAAGGCAAACAGTAAATCCTTAGAGGCAGCAATTATTTTCGATTTTTTCCTTTACGGTTATTTATAAAAAAATGTGTACGTCAACAAGCCGCACAGAAAAAGCCAACAAAAAAAATTTATTCAAAAGACTCTTAGGCTTTAAAAATTTTGAAAAAAAGCTTTAGAAATTTTGAAAAATTACAATACCTTGAAAAGGGTGTGATTTTACGAACATAAGGATAGTTTTACAGAATAATACCACAATTTCCAGAAAATTTACTTATAATCCAAAAATTCTGATTTCTCAGACCAAATTTCGTTCTCTGACCGCAGATTTCTTTTTAATATTAATTAGGATTAGTTCTAATTAGTTCGAAATTTTTGTCATGAATAGTTCACAAGGGCTTAAAGGCAGTATATTGTATAAAAATTTTTACCCCGAATTCTATACTCAGCCATATAAAGAAGTCATTTAGAAAAGTATAAAATAATTTGACGTCGTATCAATTTTATGTTGTATTAAAATATATAGTTCACAATTGTTTTTTGTACAACATACAATCGATACAACGATACAAGGGGTTTTGTGAATACGGCAATTATAAGTTCTTAGAGAATTGTTTTGTAACTTTTCATATATAAAAATCTTAAATTTTGGAGTTCAGAGGTAATAAGATTGAAATTATGTATTATTTCATTTTGAATGACGCACAAAAAAATTTCTCGCCAATTTTTTTTCTTTCTCCAATTAAACCATTAATTTAAAATTAAAACAATTTTTATTAAAAATTTTATGAAGTGAATTAAATGTTTACTTACATATATCGGGAAAATGTTGTAAATATCAAATAATACTTAATTTAAACTATTGATTTGTTTACTGGTGCAAATTTCATTAACTTTTTACACTGAAAAAAGTTTTTTACCAATTAAAAAATGGTTTAAAAAGTATTTAAATTTAGTTAATGTGATAATTGACTCAATTATTTTTTTAATTTTTTTTTTTTTTTTATTATTCCTACAATAAATCATACCAGAGTCTCTGGCGGGAATCGAACCCGCATCCCCGGTACTGACAGACTAGCTCACTACCAGCTAGCCTACCGGGGCACCCAAAATTGAGAGAAAATTAAAAATTTCAATTTGATTTAATTAACATTTAAGTTGTTTTCAAATAAATTTTAAACTCAAATATTAATTAAATAACATTATTAAATTAAAGGACGAAAAACTAATTTTAAAAACATTTAATAACTACCACAATAAAATAAAATTCACGATAGAAAAAGAAGAAGACAATTGTATCCCATATCTAGATATGAAAATATTTCGGGAAAACAAAATTATAATAACGGATTGGTATTCGAAAACTATTGCCTCAGGTCGTCTTATAAATTATCACTCTACACATCCAAAAAGTCAAAAAATAAATACTGCACTTAATTTAATAACAACGGCTTTAAAATTGAGCGATAACAAATTTAAATCCAAAAATATTGACAAATTAAGGGACATACTAATAAAAAACAGCTATCCGACATATTTAATAAATAATTTAATAAAAAAGGCACAAACAGAAAAGGAATTGGGGGAAAACATAAACAACACATCTGGCAGCACTAAATATTACAGCCTCCCATACATACCAAAGCTCACAGAAAACCAACAAATTCAAGAAATAATAAACGACAACGAAGTAAAATTAGCGCACAGAGCGAGCAAAACAATCAATACTCTATTTACACAAACAAAAACAAAAATAGAAAAAAGTGAGCAAAGTAATCTTGTGTATGAAATCACATGTTTCGGTAATACAGATGAGGAGCGTGGTAAAGTTTACGTGGGTACTACAAAGAGAAACCTTGGTACAAGAATATCAGAACACGAAACAGACATAAGGAGAAATAAAATAACTACAGCTCTGGCTATACACTGTCTTGAAGAAAAACATTTACCCGATCTCACAAACGTTAAAATATTAGACAAAGAAAAGAGAACAAATAAACGATATACACTGGAAAGTTTGAGAATTCAGGAAAAAGCTACGAATGCCTTAAATACAAAAAACGACAAAAACAACACGAATGCAATTTATACAATCGCAATATTTTAGTTTAGTTCTGCTTCTGTGATACTTAGTTTAATACAATTTAATTATACTGTGATATTTTTATTTTTATTTATATTTTTGCATTTGTTTTGTTTAATTAAATTTATGTTTTATGTTGTGTTTATGTTAAACGAAATGTGTGTTAAATATTCAAAATGCAAAACTATTGACGAAAGATTATATGTGAGTAATATTATTCCTGTAGAACTAAGTTATCGTTGTTGCTATTAAACTATTATTTTTCAATTGTGTATTTATTTTGATGTTGCCAGATCTAATAAAATATCCCTGATGATGTTGGGAATCTCCAACGAAACGTCGGAAAAAATTATGAAATAATCTTTTATTTGCATAGAATACATGACCTTAATAAGCCCGATTTAGAATTTTCTAAACAAATCAATAATAAAATAAGGAAAAGGTCGATAAAAACTTAAATATAACAAAAAATCTTAATTGACTTTTTACGTTTAAAATAAAATAATTTAAACATGTAGAATTGCTGTTGGAAATTGTCGATATTTAATTAAATAAATGAACACATTGTTTGAAATGGCAAAGTTTTTTGATAATTTTTGTTAATTAAAATAAAAAATATCATTTATTGAAAAAAAAAATATTAAAAATTTTACAATTTTTAGTAATCAATATAATTATTTTGGTAATAGGTGCAAAATCAACAAATTGTTTGCTTGATATTACGAAATTAGTATAAATTTGGTGATTAGAGAAATTTTTTAATTTTTTCTGTGTAATGAATATCACAAATTTTTTAATTTAAATAAATTTTTTATTTATTTCTCTGTGATGAACTCAAAGGGTTTGTTTGACCCATCTTCAAAACATAAATACGTACACACTTTACCTATAATCGTGATTAATTTTATTTCAGTCAAATGAAACTTGTCTACCAGATCACTTATCTTAAAAAGTCAAAATAAAAAAAAGATTATTTTAGAACTCTGCCACTTCATATAAAGTAGTAATTATTACTGTTGTTTTGTTTTACATTTTAATCATAGATCGTGCCCGGTTTTTTTTTTTTTTTGTTTTTACACATGTAAATGTGTAATTTGTTTAATATTTTTTATATTCATATTGTGTACAATGCTTGTCCCGTAGGCATTGAATAATTTTACATGGAAAGTGGATGTTTGTAGGTGTCAGAATGTGTTACACCATTATTGTACACTTACATACATGTCACTTAAAAACACTTGTACTTTTACTGGCTAACACACACAAATAAACAATTTTCCACCAACACCTACACAGTCATGTAAACAGGCATTTAAGCTTACAGACAGATAGGAAAACCTTTGCTAGACACTTTAACAATGTTGGTTTTGTCTTCACGCTTTTGGGCGTTATTTAGTGGTATCTACTCGTAGAGGTAGAGAGTAGAGGGAAGTTCAGTTGTTCACCACTACACTTGAACACTCTCATTAAATAACTAACACACGGTTGAGTATGAGTTCAGAGATGCAACGCACAGCATTAATTTGTTTAACAATGTTGTCAGTATCTTTGTTTATGTTGGCATACTTAAATTTAACTTTATTCAATTCAGCACACATAAGAACACATATATACATATACACGCATAAGTAAGTGTATTTTACATACTTTCATACTTTGATCCTCTAAGGGTGTTATGCCATTTAATGTTCATATTATGTTTATATGTCTAAACAATTATCATTAAGGTATATATAATTATCAACGCCGACTTACGGTACACTGTGTGTATTGACTCAAATTTGTGTCGGTGTCTGATGTATTTTCATGTTATTTAGACTAATACTTGCTTACAACCACATTCGGCTGTATGCCTCAAATGCGTGTATATTTAATTGACTTTGACATTTTTGCCATTTAAAACATACGTGTTTTATTAATGTGCTTATAAGAAGTGTAAGCTCTATTGGAATTATGTTTTTAACGAAAATACAATTTTTAAAGGAGAGAAAATACTTTTACTTTTATAATGCTTTAACCCAGACCTGCCTTATGGGTATTTAAATACCCAAAAAAAAAAAATAAGACAGCAAAAATTCTAGCAAATGACAGGTAATTTTTATTAATTAATTCTTTTTTTAATGACGTGCCAAACTCCCAATTTTTATTTATGACAAAAAAAACTGAAATTTATTATTGTGGGAAAGCTAGTTTCTATGCGCATTTTGCTGGTTGCTTAGGCCAGCTCGTTAGGAAACTTTTTCCAAAGACTTTAGAAAAGCTCAGTGAATAACATTTTTAAACACTCAGATCTTACCTGTAACAATATCAAAGCTTCAACAAAGCGACAACAATTAGCATTGAATTTATCTGCGCATAGAATTTTCAGTATTTTTGTCATAAATAAAAATTGGGAGTTTAATAAATGAATTAATTAATAATAAATTTTGTATTCCCGAAAATAACTTTTGATAATTTTATTTAACAGTAGACATATTAGCCTGGAAAAATTTAAGACATAAAATTTTTTTGGGTTTTGCTATTACAAAGGCAAAATTAAGGTTTCTTAGTGTCAGAAAATGCTTGAAATGTTCCAAAATAAAGCACAATGCGAAAAACGAAAGATAACCACCCGTTTTAAATAGTTTTAGGCGTCAACTTCGCAATGTGAAAAATTATTAGCGATTGATTAACACCTGGCCAGTGCGGCCATTTTGGCATTTTTGCAGCTAAATTTAGCATTAAAAATTTTAATTTAGCTGCAAAATTTTCAATTAGTACTTGCCATTTTATTTAGAATTTTTGGAAAATATTTTTAGCATTATTTATTTTAAAAATTTGGACGAATAATTTTATTGATTTTACTAAATTTTTTTTATAAATTATAATAAATGTTGACTTAAAATAGTAGCCAAAATGAAATTTCGTATGAAAATGGATAATTTTTATATTAAGAAACATCTTACCCGTCTTGTTGAAAAATTAAAATATTCAGGGAATACATAATAGAAATGCCCTTATCATGTTGATTGTAAATATTATTTGATATTACCACATAAAAGTAAATTTCACTTTGAATTTAGATATAAATTCAATAGTGTAAATGTCTGAAAAAATTGTTTGCTCTAAACTGCTGAAAAAATAATTTTTGTAAAGGTTTAACTTTTCTTAAACTATAAAAAATTAAATGATCTAAAAAATGTTGTATACCAAAGAAATAAATCGTTTAAATTTTGTATATATCAGAGGCCCCCTAAATTTAACATTTAATCTTAACTACTTGTGCTACATATTTGCATGCATAAGATGCTTTAGCAAAATCTAACCAATTGCTTAAATATAACCACTTATTTTAATTTCTTTCAAAAATTGGTCACTAAAATGTATTTAGTTTCGAATAAAATTTCATATTGGTAATAAATTTTGCACAAAAACCTTTAAAAAATTTTAGCATTATTTTTAGCATTTTCAAAAATCATTTTTAGCATTTTGTAGGCATATCTAATGCCAAATTAAGCTGTAAACCTGGCCACACTTTACCTGGCCGACACACGTTGTATAATGAAAATAAGTAAATATCCAAAAGTCCAAAATGAGTTCCAAATATGACATTTTTTTCACATACCGCAATAAATTAATTTTGGCGTAAAATGAAAGCGAAAAACATTTATATCGGCGTAAATAAAAGCAAATTTATATTTTTAAAATTCATTTGTAGAAAATTAATGGATATTGCTATTTTAGAATCATGTGAGCCAACACCATTGTGGTAGTCGTGGATGTAAATTCGCCTGCCACATCCAACATTCGGATTAGTCATTGCCACTAGGGCATATAAAATTACCGAAATTTGCTTTTACCGGTAAACGGTAAATGTCATACTTAAAAACCGGTTTATCGGTAATTTACCGGTAATTATGCTTAATTTTAAGTTTATCAGTAACGAGTAAAATAAATGCTTAAAATTTTGTAAAGAGAAATATATATTGTTATATAGTAAAGTAATGAAACGTTTAATGCATTGTCTAACAAAGTAATTTAAAATAAAATGTAATTCATTAATAAAACAAAATAAGAATGTTAAAATATATTATATAAGTAAAAATTTAATTTTTGAATAGATCTGCCTGTGTGTTAAAATATGCTCGCAATAGGCAAATGGTGTCAATTGTATTGTCATTAAGGCTGGTTCTAATTTTTGTGCAAATTAACCCTGCTGCAGAAAAAGCTCTTTCAGATTCCACACTCGTCGGCTTTACTGTCAAGAGATGGTTGAACGCTATCGTCAGATACTTTCCACGCTTTTGTTCCTCTTCAAGGAGTGCGATTTCTTTTTTTATTACTTTTGTTAATATTGCGGTATTGGTTACAGATGCGTTGGAAATTTTATTCAATTTTATTTTATTTTGATTTTTAATGGCCAATTGTAACCTGTCTTTCATTGTTAACTGTGTTAATTCAGGAATTTCTTCTACCTCATCAGAAGACTCATTTGAATCATTTGTGCAGTAAAATTCATCTCTCATGTTCAATCGTTCTATAAGCGTCACAATAGTTTTTATCAATGAAGGTTTTTGTAGTTGAAATAAATTATAATTATCCTTTAGATGCATATTTTTAAATTCTAACGGATTATGTAAGAACTGCATAACGTAGAATAACTTGTGCGTCGCTCTTGGATGCGTGAAATTAATTGACATTTTAATTTCCGGCTAAGAGCATTATTTTGTGCAGATAATTCATCAAGCATGAACTTTAGAGTGACATCGCTTGTCAGCAATGTGCAGTCAGCTGCACCCAAAGCTTCTACAGCCAATTTTACAGGAAGCAGTGCATATATTATCATGCTAATTAAGTTAATTTCATCTTCTGAAAAAGAGATTTCAATATTTAAGTCAATCAGACTCTTTCTGGTACACGATTTTAATTGATGGAACCGTTCCACCATAGCCAGTAAGCTGTTCCATCTAGTTTTAGTATCCAAAATCAAAGGGATTTCTTTTCCAAACTCATTTTTGACGTGCCTTTGTAGAACTTCATTTTTTGTGGGTGAGCGTCGAAAGAGTTTTACTGTTCGCCGAATTTTAGTTAAAATTGGTACAATTGATTCGTATGAAACATCAGTTTCAACCTCCGAGTGAACTTCTAAGCTGAATCCGTCAGTCAGGTCATCTTCATCGGCATCCGTATCATCATCTGCATCCTCATACTCATTACTAGGCTGTAAATGCACTCTGTTAGTTTTATATAAAACTTCTATAACAGCTAGCTGTATTCCGTGTGCTAAACATAGCTGATGGTGTGCGTCTAAGGTTGAGCCCAACTTTTTCATCACAGCCGCACCGTCTGTGGTTATAGAAACTATATTCTTAAAATTTAGCCCGAATTCTTCCAATTTAGTTTGAACTAGCTGCATACATCTATCAGCATTCATGCACCCACGTGCCCTTGTAAGACCTAGGTTCCAAAAAATGTTTCCGGTCGTATGAACATTTATGTTCATATACCTTCGATTTTTAAGCGAAGTCCACTCATCAAACGTAAGGCTAAATTTGGCACCTTTCTTTATTTTATCTAAAATGTTTCCACGAATTTCATTCCGAATTTTAGATCCGTACTCCATGAACATCTTCTTTATAGACATTGCAGATTTCGGCACCACATAGCCTTTAGCGGTTAAAAGATTTCTTAAGTCGAAAGACGTGGTAAATTTTTGAAATGCCAAGCCGTCTCTTGCAACCATTCTGGAAATTACCGCAGAAAAGGAGTCATCAACAGTCCTTTTGAAGTAATGTTGTAGGGTAGTATTAGATGAACACACACTTGAAAAATTCTCTCTTTGATGAGATGATAAAACAGTTGTGGAAGAAGTGGAAGGATCTTGTTCCATCCGTTTTAAAACATTTATTTTATGCTGACTTTTAAGGTGGGCATGTAAACCACTAGTTGAACCTCCAGCTGTTTTTAATATCTTATTGCAGTTGTTGCATTTGGCCGTATCTTTTCCATTTCGTCTATAGTAGTCCCATACCGTCTTCTTTGTTTTTTCAGTATTCATAGCTTTAAATGGGTAAAATTTTTTCTAAATAAAATATAATAACTATTTAGTGCACTATACTTACTATGTAAATATTACTGCAACAATAACTGAAAAAATAATTGAATGTAGTTTAAACTCTAGTACGGCAAAGCAAAAACACAATTTAAAACAAACCTTTACTTTCAACTAAAATTACAATTTAAAAGTATCTATGTCATATAGCTGGTACCTGCAAACTACAATTACAACCTCTAGCTGAAGTGTGTATACTCGGCACTCGATAACTAGGGGAATACCCATATTTTATTTAAGACTTGTGTAATTTAGTAGCTTAAATCAGAATAGCCGTAGTACTTTAGAGCGACAACTGAGCAACAGAGCTGGACATTTATTATTATTTTATAACAAAAAATATCTAAGAAGATCTTAACATACTGCATTATTATATTAAATCTATATCTATATTATATAACGCTTAGTTCTTTGAACAAAAAAAAAAGTAATATATTATTAATGCTTAAAAATTTATAATTTAATGTGTTTAAATTTTAATCTAATAACAAAAAAAAAATTTTATTTGTTAAAATATGAAATTTTATATTTAAATTTAACTTCATTGGAATGAAATATTTATAAAAAATTACCGAAATTCCCGGTTTTTTCTTTTAAATTTACCGGTAAATTCGGTAATCAATATGACCGGTAAAACCGGAAAACCGGTTAACCGTTTACCGGTAATGTAACCCCTAATTGCCACTGCACTGTTTGTAATGATTCTGTGATTGTAGTTTGCCGATTAACACTAGGATTACGGTCTTGGTCTGGCCAAACAAAATTTGTGTTTTGCTTGGAATATTTTTTCAAACAGGAAAAAATATCAAAAAAACAACAACGTGAATTCTATAAATAATATGTTCTGAATCGAATAAATAAAGCTTGAATAAAATCAGAAAAGTACGGCCCATTATGCGCTTAGTTCAACTTAACTACAAAAACCAAATGTAAAACTCGTTTCAGCTGTGGTAGATACGAAAGAGCAATGTGCGAAATTAAAGCCTACGTTTTCGATGACTTGCATGTGGAGTAAAATAATGAAATAATAAAATAATATAATAAATTCATATAATCTAAAATAATAAGCATACGTTTAATAAAAAATATATTTAGTTACTTTTTATTTAATTGGGCTTTTTAGCTGTTCTAATTGTGGTCTGGCCACACCAAGAGGAGAACATAGTGGTAACAAGTTACCGAGAATCCTAAGGTCAAATGCGACCTTTCGTGCAGATACAATATTCACCTTACAGATGCCAATTATTCTGCTAGATGAGAGACCATAAACTTCGGTTGTATTTCGCAGAATCTGAATTTATGACAAATTAAAATAAACTGTTGATATCTGAGGCAACAGTGTCAAGTTTAGAGGCCAGCAAGTTCCCTTAGTTCAATTTCTTTTTTAGCAGAAGTACCTTATTAGATTGCCACGGAATAAAGTGGCATATCCTTTAGTTTGTCGTAATCCAGAAATATTCGTCTATAGCCAAGTTAATTCTCGTACGGACCATGATTTTAACGTCTGCCTAACCAAAAATTCTTCGTCCACTTTTTTAATAAAACCATTAAGCGGCTGAATTTTAGGCTGAATTTTTCACGACGTAATCCTCAGAATATAGCGCAGTTTGATACAAAATTTGGGTTGTGTTCAATGGCGCAATGCAAATCAAGGAAATTTGATGCATTCAATATACACACAAATTTATTTTAATGTCTCCAGAAATATATCACACCAAAGCGTGTTGGGTATCTAAATATCTATATCATATCCCAGGTGTGAGAACAGCTTATAATTGCTTATTTTACTCCAAGCAACTTCTACTGGCCTCTGGGTACATACTTAAAAATGTTATTAAACTTATACTAGTGGAATCTATGGTCAGGCATGAATGGGTTAAATTAAGAACAAAATCCGCTCTATAAGAATTTCTTTTAAATAAAACATTGACATAAATTTTAAAATACTAGCTGTTTTAAGCCTGTCCCTGCCAGGCAGGAAGAAAAGAAAAAACTGCTTGGCAGAAAATGAGACAAAAAAAATTATTTACAAAATCATGGCGTTCTTTTTTCAATTAGGCGAATTTTATAATCCAAAGAAAAGTACAATACAAATGAATTTCATAATTAAAAAACGATATAGTATAAAAATTTCTTAGTTGAAATTTTTTTTTATATTTTTTTTCTTTTAATGCAACACAAATGAATTAAGCGAACAACTAACGAAACAACAAATTTTAAAATATTTCTTTATACACAATAGTTTTTATTAATACATCTGAACTGTCCTTACGTATTCCCTGCCTTCCAATTTAATGAATATCTTTTATTTTGAAGTCATCTGCGGACTTAACTCTTGAAAATGCAACATACAATTGACCATGGCTGAAGACCGGCTTAGGTCTTCCAAATTAGTAAATATGTAAAAAAAACAACTTTTTGTCACGCCCTTTTATCCTCTTAATTCTCCATCCATAGTCCAAAAATTTAATTCTAACTAATTTAAGGTAAGCCCCAACGACAGTACCATATGCGTGGCAATTCTTAGCTTCAGTGATTTTTAGGGGACTTCAAAATTAACTTAAATGTAAGATAATACAATTATGCCAGGCCCCTTTTCAATTAAATTTTCCTCCCGTAGGCCAAAAATCATAGATCCGGTTACTTAAGGCTATTCTAGATTTTTAGGACCACCTGCCAGGCAATTCAGCTTCCTATGCTACGTTAGGATTTGACCTGGGTGTTTTACTATACGCAAGCCAATTTGCAGCTTTCTAAAACAAGAAACTTTGCCCGGGGAACCATACCTCTAAAATGAACTCTGATGTTAGTTATTTCGACCCAAAGGTCAAATTTTGAAAAATTCCACTTCGACCTATTTAAAGTGCTCCAATCGAGTCTATATGTATAACCGACCCCCACTAACTTTGGAGGGCTGACCCACCCTTGTCACTTGTGCGATTTTTAAATCGACCCGCCCTAGTGTACATATTTGTTCTCAATTTTTTTTTAAGAAAAATCTGCAAGGAAAACCTCTGTCAAGTTACTTGGTTACGTATGAGTATTATTTAATTCAAATTTTTTAACATGCATACGCCATGTGGTACAACTAATAAATCAAAGTTTTAAAAAAGCAACAATTGGAAAAATAAGACTTTTTGTAAAAGTAGGCCTTTTTCTGAAGAAAGTCATGCAAAATTAGGCTTTTTTCTAAAATTCTTCGCTTGTTGTAGAATAGAGTGACTTTTTGTAAAAAAAAAAAAAAATTGAATTTTACGCCTATGTGCTAGAAATCGCAAATCGCAAGAAAGTTGTGATTACGATTTGAAATCGCAAAGAAGGTGTGCTGGAGTTCGTAATCGCCTAAAATTTGGCGATTTTAAATCACAAGCCTACAGTAATGTGATCCACATGTGAACTTGTAAATTTCCTTTAAAATTTATTTTCAACATCAATAAAAAGCATATAAAAAGGAAATTTAATGTTTTTCTTTTCCATTTATTTTAAAAACTCATAATCTTTTGAGAAAATTTTCATAGAAAATATAAAATTAAAAAACAACATTGTTTTAACACTGATTGTTGTTTAACAATTTCTTTTAAATTTGCGTTTTGATTGTGAGCAGCTGTTTCTATTTAACTTCGAAAAAAATATGTAAGAAATTATAACCATTTATCAACAACATGTACTTATGGTACTTACCATTGTTCATGAATATCTCTTGGGTTGTAATAATCCCTTAAAAGACGTTTTCTGATACGTTCTTTTTTAAAATTCTGTTTTTTTTTAATGAAATAACACGTAATATAAAAGCTGCCAGCATTATTCATAATAATTATTTTTTTTGTTCAAATTTGACAGCTAAAACATATGTTTTATTTTTCGACCACTACTTCGAAAAAAAAACAAAACGCGTGAACTCTAGCACATGCTTAAATAAAATTGGCGATTTTCAGATCGCATGTGATTTTCAAATCATGCGATTTTCAGCACATGGCCGTTAAATTTACTCTAACTTTCTTGAAAAAATGTAGTGAAAGTTTACGTACTTCTGAAAAAAGTTACTTCTATTTTTAGGAAATAATCACTTTTAGTAAAATAAATTTCACTTTTTGTGAAACAGATACTTTTAGTGATAAGCACTAGGGCGGGTCGATTTAGTGGGGGTCGGTCATACATTTAGGCTCGATTGGGACACTTTAAATGGGTCAAAGAGGGATTTTTCAAAATTTGACTTTTGGGTCAAAATAAGGAACATCAGAGTTTATTTTAGGGGTATGGTTCCTTGGTCAAAGTTTCTTATTTTGATCCCTAGAATACGATTTTCCTTGTACCTTGGGCGATTTTTAAATCGACCCGCCCTAATATATATATATGTAGATATGTATATATATATAGATTCTTTATTTTTAACAATAAATATTAGTTGGGTTGACAATATTGCTCACAAATTCTGAGTGTTTTATTTAAGGCGAACTGTATTCAGAAGTTTCTTTAACTTATAACATTTCCTATCATCTATTTCTGCCTTAACCTTAACTTAAAAAAATTGTCCTGTTTAAAATAAAATATTGGTAAACATTTAGAATAAAGTGTCCTGAACACATTCCTGTCTTTCGTTTTCTTATATTAGGCATATATTTGTTTTAAGTATATTTTTTAAATAAAATAAGAGAGTCTCTACAAATATATTTCTTATTCGTGAACGAATTGCACGATTTGGTTAAAAAAAGCTAATGACTCATATTTATATAATAATGAATCTGTTTAAACAGCGTTTTTTTTATCTGTTAAATGGTTCTGGAGTTATAACGATTACGAAACTGGAAACTAAAATTTAACAAGAGGAGAAAAAATTCAAATGATTTTGCTTTTTTATACATATTAGTTATAAAAAATAATTTATTGAGAATAAAATACGTATTTGCAAGACATAAATAAATACATTTCTAAAAGAAGTACACTGAACGAAAAAGACAAACGAGGTATTAAAATTTGACCCAGGGAGACTTGTGGGGTTTTCTTAAGTATCAGATCTTTGTAAATAAGCCACACTGGCTTATTCTTATGGTTAGTTAATGCATCGGCCCTCAAACCCAATATTGCATCGGACAAATTAAGCTTGATTAATGCGCCCAAGTCATGAAACTTACGATATATCGGTTAAATTGCTATATTCAGCTTTGCCGAATCTAACACAGCTCATTTGCTGCAACATCGTCATAACTCAAAAATATTAGTTGTACAGAAAATTATTTATTTCTTAAATTTACACACAACATTTCTATTAAGTTGTGAGTTTAAAAGCAAAATTTTAGTTTTCTCTCAAGAGTTGATTTTACAATATCTTTAAATGAAATAATTACCACTCATAAAACACCTGATTAAGTGTTTGCTCAAAAAAAAAAAAAATATATACATATATATATATATAACGTTTCGCTAGTAAAGTCTCGTCGATACCGATATCTCGACAATTCTAAAATATCGCCGATATATCGCCCATATATCAGTATCGGTATTTGTTACATCCTTGGTTAATAATAACAATTATATGTTTAACACAATCATTATATGATTGACGTTGCGTACACTCTCAGCTACAGCTGCTATATTCACTTCACTACGTGCTCGATGTGGGATTTAAATTTTCGGATGGTGTTTGCAATAGTGGTTTCAGTAGGTAGATTAAGCGCGCCGTAAGTTTCTCGAATCGCAAGAAAAACATTTCTCATGGAACGCTGATTTACGTAATGCTGCTGAGCAATTTAGAGATGCTGCTGTGGTGTGAGTCTGTCCATGATGACTTGCCAAACAATACTGAGCAAAAATGGCAGATCAAACTGTACAAATTTTGACTCACTTTCATTCTTTACTAAATCAATATCGATGAAAGTCATTACCTTTCGATACATTTGCAAATTCAGTGGGTTTTTTTCTTTTCCATAAAAAAATTCTAGACTATAAAGATAATTAAAAGATAATTACAACTATTATTTGCATAAAAAAGTAAAGATATTTATCCCGCCCCCTCCCACAACCCACTCCCCACACCCACCAAAAAAAAAAAAAAGAATATAAATGAAAAGTTACTTTTACTTGAAATTTTCAATACAAGAAAATAAGGAGAAAGTTTTTTACCACAGAAAAATGAAGCGTTTTGTAGGAAATAAGAAGTAAATTATAAATGTCGTTTGTTGAATTTTAAATGAAAGGAAAATTAAGTTTTTTTATTTATTAGGAAATAATCAAGATAATTACTGTAATCAGTGTTTAAGCAATAGAAAAAATATAAGGAAATGGAAATGAAATAAATGTAATTGAGGTTTTCTTTGTTAATTGAAACAATTGATTAAGTAGCTTAGAAACTAACAGGGTAAGTTTTTATGTGGTACAGGGTGGCCCATAAATAACTTTGTGATTTGTTAATTGAATACATTTTATTTTATGGTTTTTTTCAGAATTATTGTAAAAAAAATTTGGCAAATTTATTATGGTAAGACTCAGCATAAAACAAAGAACCAAAGTTGTGCAATTTTATTTTGAATGTCAGCATTCGATTGTTCAGATACAAAGATCATTTCGGATAATGAGCGATGAGGCCCATTTCTCTTTATTCACGTGAACATTGAGCTCTTTCTTTACGTGAGTAAGCAAAATTGCAGGATATGGGGAATCCAAAATCCAAGATTAATTTTTGAACTTCAACTGTAACAATTTCTTAAATGTACTTATTTTTTTTTTTGGACCATATTTTTTTTAGAACACGACAATTGGGTTGTCCGCGAAATGCGGATTATCAGGTTATATGGTTATGTAGTTATATTACAAAATTGTTATTATTATTATTATTTAGTAATATTAAATATAACATACAAAATTAATTTAAAATAAAATAAGATACATGTAGTTTGTTGTTGTGAATATAACTAAATAACCATATAACCTGATAACCTGCCTTCCGTGAAAAGTTCTAATGTGAACGGCATTCAATACCAGGCAATGATTGAAAATTGTTTATGCCCCGATGTAGAGAACAATTCAGACTTGTAGTTCCAACAAGGTGAGACCACTGCTTTTTCAACTATGGCTTTCCTGTGCGAAATTTTTAAAGATCGAATAATATCGTGTATTTCTGATTAGAACTAACTTAAAATCATTAAAATGTAGACCAAAAACATATCAAAAATAATAGTTTAATTTTTTTTATTGTAAACTTCGCTAGAAGTATTTCAATTTTCTTATTTAAAAGGTATAAATCCATATATTTGTTAAAAAAAAAATTGCTTGTAAATTGTAAGACTAACGCTTGTTAGTATGATATACTTTATAGATAGATATTTTCTTTATTGAAATATATAATATTAAGTACAACAATATTTGTTTTAATATAAAACTTTGATATAAAAATTATAATTATATTTAAAATAAAGATATTTACGGCTTGGTTTTTAACCGTCAGCCGGAAGTTTGTCTTTAAAATATTTTTAACTAATAACATTTTTTTTTTTAAATTGTATTCATCGACTAAAAATTTTCTATAAGTTAATGCATTTTTTACAAAAAGATATAGTGAACTCCAGTTTTCTTCTCTTCCCCCATTTAGAAGATAATAAATTTCATAATCTGTAAGTCTTGAGTACACTAGGAATTTTCTTCGTATATTTGCAAGTATTGGGCACCTTCCTATAAAGTGCAAAATTGTTTCATCTTCATTCAGGTTACACAAAGAACAAAGAGTGGATTGATTGGTGGTATATTTATTTGAATTTAGCATTAAAAGATCTCCGCGAGTTTTCATTATTAAGGATATTTGGTGTTGGTTATATTTTTCGTTGCAATAGGTAAGGCCTTTTGAGTGGTCTAAAAACTTATATATTCGTTGTTGACTTTTTAGTGCAGTTTCGCGGTAGTTTTGACTAGATTTAGATTTCATAGTATCAATTAACGATTTGCACGAGTTATTCCATATGTTTTTAGATTGGTGTATATTATTTGAATTTAAATCAAAAGAGTTCAAACGATCAACGTAATTTTTGTACCAGTAAATGTTTTTTGATATTATTTTTGATGAAAGTCTGTGAGGTAACCTATGATTTTCATATTCGAAAAGCGTCTTAGAAATATATTGAAAGTGTAGACTGTAAGTATACAGGTGTGCATCTTCTTGACCGGTTTCTAGAGCAAGTACGTAGTTTGGGGTATTTTCTGGTAATTTTAACACGCGTTTAGTAAAAAACCTTTGCAATTTATCAACAATGTCAAACCAACCCAGACCCCAAACCTGAGCCCCATATGCTTGTATAGATCTGCAAACAGCTTGAAATAACTTCCACTTTGCCTTTAGCGACACATCCCTTTTTGCAATAACACTTTTCCACGTGATATTTACACAAACTTTTGCAGCATCATTTTTTGTAATTATATGTTTCGTGTAAGACATTGCCGGAGTTAGTATAATACCTAAATACATGTATTGAGACACAACTTTTACCTCATCTCCTTTAAACTTCCACTTTTCATTTAAGGCAACACGACCACCTTTCCTAAAAACCATTATCTCCGATTTTGTTAAGTTCACTTCCATTCCCCATGTTTCACAATATATTTCCAAATTATTTATCATTCTCTGTAGGACGCTTATATTTTCGGCAAGAATGACAATATCATCCGCATACATTAAAATTCTTATGTTCAGTTCATCTATGAACAGACCACCTTCCAGTTGCTCATGAAGGTCATTTAGATACAAGGAAAACAACAAAGGCGACAACAAACATCCTTGTTTTACGCCAGAGTTTGTACTAAAGTAATCCGAGATTTCATCTCCAGTCCATACTGCAGAAAATGTATGTTTATATATATATATATATACTTTATATGGTGAGAGAGAGTACTTTGTTATTGGACTATCTATCATACCAAGTGTATCATACATCCATACAATACAAACATTGGAAAGTGAAGGTTGTCTATATTATGACGCGTGAATAAGTTGCTGCTTTAGTAATAGATGCGTTATTGGCGGACGACAAAGAAATGTATTTCTTTTTTCTTTTCTTCAATTGTTGCTCAGTTGTTTTGAATTTTTCTAAAATTTTTTCATAAACTTTTTTCTTTGAATGTTTAATATGCTGGCAATCTGGCAAATTTCATTCATTCAGATTAATGAAAATGAACGAAATTTACTAGATTGTGTTTACCCAGCATTATGGTATGTATAAATTTTCATATTCATCAATAAAAGCTTTTAAAACTGCGTACTCTAACCAATTCATCGTTATCGTTTGCCCGCAAAAATTCAAATGAAATTTGTACTGAGGATGTCAGAATTGTTATTACACGAGTATGATGGCATACACAGAAATCATAAATTCCTAAATTTCAACGTACCAAACTGACATGCACAAAGTTTCCGCTTTTAGACGATGGTATGATGACATACCATTCTTACATACTAAGTATTATTGTTTAATAGGCGTTTTAGTGAATGCTGAATGACCTTTTTCGAATATCGAATAAGCCGGTTATTTTGATATAACAAGCCGGTGTTCAGTTAAAAAGGTAAAAAGTAGTTTGTGTAAGAGTATTCTAAGTATTAAATATTTTTTTAGACAGATGTACTCTCTGCAGATATTTCGAACGAAATTAAAGACACAAAGCTAAGTGCCTGAAGTACCCTTAAATGATAAATTGCAAACGATCTTCGAAGCCACGAATTATTAAACACCTTAAATTAGCCCACAAGCTTGTCATAAATGTGTGCCAAATAATTCTAAAGAGGAGGCATATTATACTTTACTAAGATACGCTGCCAAGAATAAATCATTGCGTGAAATATAAGTCCGTTGTGTTACCGAGGATGGAATGCCCCTTAAGGCACATTAAAAAATCGTATGTAGTTCTAGCGAATCTTCATGCTAAAAACATCAACATTCCGGCGGGATCAAAGATGTGGGAAAATAACTTAAAAACAAAATTAAAAAAGCCAAAAGAGTCAAGGAAGGTTTTCAATTGTGGTTGAGAAATGGACACATATTGTATAGAAAATAAGAACAAAACTATTTGAAATATACGATCTTAGCTAAGAAATTTTGTTTGAATTTTTCTAAAAATATGATTATGACTTCCTACTGGTGATGCGGTATTAGTTCCAATTAAGTGCAGGAATATACAGGGGTATTCTGGAAATCGAAAACGCAAAAGGCAAGAATTTTAAAGTTCTTTTTAATACACTCTTAACACTGATGTTTTACGTAGGAAAAAATCCCTATTCGTAGGGAATTTTAGATTTTTCAGAGCAATAAATTTATAACTTGTTTAAAATGGGCCTCAAAAACTTTTGAAGAAAAGTCACCAAAATGAAAACTTTTAATGAAAAATTTAATTTTCCCACTTTAGTCGAAAGTAGCTATCTTTGTATCATTTCTGCCACACTCCAATACAGATAGCGAAATAATTTTTGTATCAGTTTCTAAATTATATTACGCAATTATTTTCTTACAAATATATAGTGGAAAATAAAAAAGAAATTGTTAAAATTACACCCAGAGAAAAACTATGTTTAAATATGGTCAACTCCAACAAAACTATTTTTAAAGAAAATTTTAAACATATTATGTTTAAATTTAACCATATTATTATCACCGACAGCCATATTATGGTTAAATGTGTCCTCCATCAAGAAGGCACAACCATATTATTGTTATGGTTATTCGGGCTGCATAGGGACTTTCCAAAAAAGTTTATAACATCACTGACTCTTAATCAAATTTTTTATAATTTTCTTATAGAATTCTGTTTAATAGACAAATATTTGTATTGCATTACATTTATATTTCTTTTAAAAAATCTTATTAAAAAAACGACCCTGGGCCCTGTTTCTCAAAACTAAAAGTTACTGTTCTACAAAAAAAAAAACACGTTAAAAAAGCAACAGTTTTACAATTTTTGTTTTTGTTTCAAATGTATTTTACTTGTATATTTTTAATTTGGGGTTTTGAGAAACAGGGCCCAGAACAGCTCTGATAGACATGCTGAGCCACCAACAAGTTAAAACTTTTTATAAATTAAATTCGGCGAAAATAGGAAATAATATATTAAGAAAATTTTTAAAATACACATAACTGTGTATTTTGTTGGTTCCTTGCCATTTCGCATTTTGTTGTTTTTATTCAAATAAACTTTTTATCTCAATAAAAAATTTAGCCGTTTTAGGGTTAGCCGGTTATATTTTCAATTCATAACCGAAAACTGGTTTATTTAAATAGCAACTATCCGGAATAATTGAAAAAATACGATCCCCATAATACCAATTTAGCGACATGTCCAAAATATTTACCCTAAAACTTTTTTAACATTTAAGCTATAGAGATTTAGCTTTAGATAATAGAATTACAGAATAAGGCTACTGACAATGACAACAATTTATAAAATAATGTCAGTTGGTTTTTTGAAGGGCAGTTTACATAAAAATTAAAACTAATGATGCCTCTTTAAGTTAAAAAATACAATTTTGAAAACCAGAAGGTTTTCATGTTACATATGCATGTAATTAAATTGTGTTCGATTTCAAGTTTTTCGTAAATATAAACTAAGTAAAACAACAGGGGAAATAATTTAATAACAGTAGTCTCTAAAATGAATTGTACACAAAAAAAACTCGGAAAAGTTAAAGTGATTGAATAAAATGTAGAAGCAGTTAATTGAAGCAGTTCGTTTAAAATAAAGAAATGTACATACTTTTGAAAATTATAGTCTATTTCGGTTTTGTAAAAGCTGTTAAATAAAAGCTTTCGATGAATATTTGTTAAGGAATAACCTTTGATTAAATTAAACAACATTCAAAACATCCTTTATAGCAATTGTAAATAAAAATCCATTTCCTAAATAATATTCTTTAAAAAAATTTAGCAAAAAACCAGTTAGAGTGCTATCTTCGGCTATGCCGAATCTTTGATACCTTCCATCGATATTTCGAATATTTCAGGAGTGGACTCTATATCAAGTATATATATTATTAATTAGTCTTTATAAAAACGGACGTTTGCGGCTTAGACCTATTTTAATTGCTATGCTTTTCTTTTTAGAAATTTTAACTAGCTGGATTAAAATATAATGATTCGTAAAATTTTAGCCGAACTAAAATGATTTTCAGGAGGGGAATTTATATTGGACCCATGGTAAATTATGTATCAATCATCCGAAAATTCTGTAGAGTGATTTCTGGTATTAAAAATCATAAATTAGAATACATTTCAGCGACATTTTAAGCCAAGGTTTTTGCGCTTACAATGAATTTCAGAAGGTTGCCTAATATGGGATCTAAGGCAAATTATGGACCGTATAACACAAAATTGCATGACATTTTTTATGGCCTCATGAATCTAAAATTTTACCGCAATATCTCTATCAGCTACGGTTTAAGGCGTATTTAGTTATTCCCTAGAGTGGGCTTTATATGGGGCTATGGTAAATTATGGACCGATCATTACGAAATTTACCGGTGTGATTTCTAGTCTTATAAAACTGTTACATACCAAAAATTATTATAATGACATTATCTATTACTGTTTTAGGCATACTAGGCTGCAGGCATAGCAAAAATATGGTTATGGTTACGGCAACTACACTATGTTTATTGTAACAATATATTGTTGTCGTACACAAAATATTGTTATTTTTATTTAATATCAACAATATTATAGTTACTGTAACCATGTCAATGTTTATCGCAATTATAAATTTAATTATGGTTCACTGAAAAATAATCATTTTTTTAACAACTAAATAATGATAACTTTGAAAACATATCATAATCCTCACAACCATTTAATGATATTTAATAGCCATAACATGATAACTTTCCATACGTGTACTCATAATATGTTTAAGATGCAAACAAAATATCTTTACTCTAATAATATTTTGTTATCGCCATTTGTAAAATAATTTTGCATCAGTTGTGTCGTTTACTTTACATATACCTATCGAATTATTTGTTATTCAGTGGTTACACAATTAAAAAAAAATACCCTTTAAAAAACCAAGTTTAAAGAAATAAAAAAATAAGAAAATCGTAGGTACATTAAAAAAAAATTGTAAAGTGTAACAAAATAAAGTATCAATGCTGAAAATTTTAATATTGTTTGAAGATGGTGCAAACATATTGAACATTGTTTTGTGTTATTTTAGAGAAAAAGAATGAAAATTCTATAAAATAATTTATAAATTATTTGCGACCTACGACCAGTGTTGCCACTTTGTGGGTAATTACCCAAATTTGGTGTAATTTTTATTCTCGTGACAGAGCGTGGGTAATTTCTTTGAGGTGTAGATCAGTGTTTTATGTTAAAATGCAGTTTATTGAGTGATCTTAAAAGCTAACAATTACAATATATTTTATGTATGGATATCAATGTACTAAAAAGGATACAAATTTGTACAATATTGGTATTTGCTAAAAGGGTTGTATGTTTAGTACATAGTGCTTAAACATCTTAAATGTACTTAAAGTTCATAGTACTTTAACAACTAACAGAGTTAGAAATAAATGAATTCATATCATAACAATCAGGTTTCAGCTTAAAACAAATAATATACTGATTTAATTTGAGTGAAACAATTTATACCATTTAAGGTATTGTTCGTTTAAAAAATTTACCGTATATTCAACCAAAGTTACGGTTTATTTAAAAAAAGAAAAGATTTCCATAGTTTATAAAGTAAAAAATTGATAGCGTTATGGACAATTAGATATCGCTAAATATGAGCTTCATTGTTATTAAGAACCCGAAGTTGATTGGAAAAAGAAGGAATTTTTACTAAAAAAAACCCCTAGATAAAAATATGTTTAAAATATCACAAAAAGTGATAATCTTTGTGTTTGCTTTAATATTTAAAATACTTTAGTTAAGAAATATTTAGCGCCCTTAATATTTTTTAAACTGATTTGAGAAACAGACTATCAGATGACCATTACACGAATATTATTTACTATATAAAGTATAAAATCAAATGGCAATGAAAGTTTTGAAGAACTTATTATTTTAAGTTCTTATATAATTTTTTATTAATTATATAGGGTTTGATTGTTAAGGTTATTTTTGTTAAATTGTTTTGAATTACTATATCAATCTTAATAGTATGACTAGTATTAATCGTATTTAAGTGAAAAGGGTATTATGAGCTTGTGCTGGTGTGTGAAACACATAAAAATATTTATTGTAGTATATCGATTGACTAAGAATCAATATCTGAGTCAACCGTCCTGCTGGCTGGTTGTCTGTTAATGTAGCCAATCTGCGCAAAGTACAGGTCGCAATTTTTAAGATAATTTAATGAAATATGGTTCATATGTTTTTTTTTTGAGAATCGCACCGGTTCATAATTTCACATAACCCCCATACGAACTTTTTCATATTAGAGTGTTTGTGCCCATAAGCCATCTTAATATGTTGGCATTTGGACAAAATTGGCCCCAAATATATTTTATTTCAGCCTTAAATACATTGCGACCATACAAATACCACTCACGAAAATATCTTCTTGTTCCATAACTCCCTTTTAAATGTTGGTATGTATTGAAAAAAAATTATGCCACGGCAAAATTTTATGCTGCTAGGCAAATCATTAAGGTCGTACATAAGCCCCATTCCTTAAATTAATTTAAGACAAAAAATATGAAATATACGTAGTAACCTATTTAATATTCGTCGTTACGAATTCCTTTATTATTAGTCTAACCCTCCTAACATGATTTTATTTGAATAAATCCATAATTGCATATGGGACCTTACAATGGCATACACTTAAGAATTTGTCTGTAAATGTGTAGGGTATCAATTATTCAGAATTGACTGACTATGTAATTTCTAATTTATTCTTTTTTGTAAAAGTTTTTTTTTATAATTTAAAGTTGATTGGATATCAGGTGTAATTAAATTTTAAGTGGGCAATTTTGCGTGCTCTCAAGTGCAGTTTTGAATATTGCCGGTTGTAACACTGCCTACGACAAAAATAGGTTAAAAATATTTTGTTTTAAGTTGCATAATATTATGAAATGAAATATCTGTAACAGAAGGTTGCAATTTAGTAAATAAGCATTAATATATATTATAAATATTTTTAAGGCTTAAATTTAATTTACATATTATTTTGATTAACATGATAATAATATGATTACATTAAATTATAATATGATGTAATAAAAACAAATAAGGATTAAGGGAAAAATATTATGATATAATATTACGAATATATTTGTTCATAATATGATTCAATAATAATCGTAATATGTTGACGTCAATCATGAATCTTATAATAATATGTTGCTCTTAGAATATGTTTACCACAACCATGTTTTTTCTTTGCGTGTGTATTTTCCGGGAGCAAGGTTTTTATGGGGCCCAGAGTAAATTATAGACCGAAATTTGACACTATGATTTCTAGTCATATAAAACGTATTTGTGCAAAATATTATATCATTCCGTGCATTATTCCACCATCTTTGTTAGTTTTTTTAACAAAACTATCAATTTTTTAGGGTGGCGGTTCCACAGTTTGATCCTACTGAACCAATTTTGCTGGATTTCAATCCCAAACCAAAGTTTGTTCTTTTCTTTTGAGTCTTTCGTAAGTGAGCGTGTTTTCAACAGACGGATAGACGGACGGACAAGGCTAACTCGACTTAGAATTACTCAAGGTGCCAGATGTGGGGTCTTAGATGAAGAATACAAAAGTTTCACACAGAATGACAAACTTAGTATGCCCTCATTCACCACTAGCGGTGGTGTAGGGTATAACAACATTTGAAAAAATTCTCAAGTATACAGTTTTGCTATCTTTTTAAATGCATTTTATTAAATATATGTATTAATTTCTTGTTAAATTGCTACGTCAATAAGCAAAATTGACAACCCTCATGTCGTTCACGAATCACCAGTGCATACATTAAAATTGACTGTTTGGTGCAGTTTAAACGTTATTTCGAAATGAGAAAGGAGCAACCGATACTGAATGGAGACTGTTTGCGAGCCATTCTGACTGAATTTTTGTTTCCAAAAATTAGTCAGCTAAACATCCACGATATCTAGTTCCAACAAGACGGCGGGCGCAACTTGCCGTACTTAAGTTTGAACTTACTCCACATCTCAAAAACCCGGCCGTAGTGCAGATCTAGAGAAGGCAACAAGTTCTTCGCCACCTTGTTTGACTAAAATTGGTCAGAATAAAAATAAGAGATTAAAAACTTGTTTTTTTTTCTATATTTTTTCTATTTCATATACAACCTTATTTTATAGAGCCAGTCGGTGTTATGCAGCCAGTGGCGGCTTAAAATTTGTAATTCATATATTTGAAATAAAACTGTAACATTTTGCTTTTTTAGTCATGCTATAAGATCGCAGGCAACCATAATAGTGTTGTCGTGCGTATATACGACTTATTTTATCATAATAACAATAATATAGTTGCAGAAAATATAATATGTATATAGAAAACATTTCGTTTAGTTTTCTTTGCGTATTCATTCGCCTATTAATACATTTTTTTTCGGCATTCACTTCACATTCTGCTCCACTATGCTCTTTTTAATATGAAACCCTAATCCTATTATTTTCTAATAATATAATCCTTTTCCTTTCATTGACTAAATGTTAATTTGACAAAAAGCATAATTATAACAAAAAAAAAAAATATATATATATAAAAGCTTTTTGTTCTATAAAAATTCATTATGTTGTTGGTGTTGTTTACAAATTAATCCAGAAAAAATCTCAATGAAACAAAAAGAGAAAACAAAACTAAAATCAACAACCAAATCAGTTCATTCAGCCAGGAGCCAGTCAAAAGGCATATTCCCCTAAATAAAATATTTAAATACGTGTGTATGTTTGTGAATGTGTTTATGTATTTTTTAATTTATGAACTTTTCAAAGTCACGCAACAATTGCCGGTAAAACGTGCCATCTACTGGTTCAACAAACACACACACACAAACACTCATTTTCACTCCATAAAATAGCAGAAATATCTATATTCACCTTGGGCCAACGTTATGACATGCTGCTTCAAATTGTTGCTACAAAATGTAAATAAAAAACGTTGTAATAAATAAATGAATGAACGAGTTTCTTTTTTAATGAATATCAGAAAACAACACAGTTGTTAAATATATAAAAGGGGAAAAAAGGTTATAACACTGTGAACTGCCCATTCACGGCCTCTGCTCAACCAAGTGCTTGATAATTGAATAATTATGGGTCATTATATTAAATGACTACCATTTTGTATTTTCTTGATTATGGGCTGGTTGGTACGACATAATTTTAGAAATATTTTTTTTTTTTTATTGCTGTCGTCGGAAGACTTCAGGATATTTAATTTTCTTTTTTATGGCCATTAAAGAATTTTAAAGAGCAGTGAGTTTTTGATTTGGTTTTTGCATATTGGGGGAGCTTGATTTTAAGAAAAAAAATTTTTTTTAATTTTAATAGAAAGGTTTTTGCAAGAAAACGTTTTTAAGCTTTTAAAAAAAATTTTTAGGAAAAAACTTCAGTAAATACTCTTTTTTCAAAAGGCAGTTAAAAAATTTTTAAAAAAATCTTTTAGCGGTAAAGGTTTTTTGATAAAGCCAATTAAAACCTTAAAATATAAAAAAAAAACAGATGGAAAGTTTCTTGGAGAATAATTTTTCTTAAAGCTTTTGTGCAAAAAAGACTTTTTAAGAAAAGTTAAGCCATTTTATGTATTTAACACTTGGGAAAGTAGTCTGTTCAAGCTTTTGTATTTAGGAACTGTCTCAAGGAACCGTTCAAAAAAAAGATTTTTAATAAATATAATAATGAAAAATATTTTTTTTTTTATTATTTTAATCAAATTAAATTTTCATTAAATTATTTTTAATGAAGAGAGGAATTTAGAACATGAAATGAATTAAAATTTATTGATAATTTCTCATTCTTGACTGAAGCTGGGATTGAACCCACGAACAGGTTGATTTGACATGTTTCGATAGTAACCACACTATCTCTTCAGAAGTCTTTGCCGTTTAACACTCACTGCCATTGACGACGGCTGGCAGTCAATAGTTAAACACTAACCTTTGAACCAAATTGTATTTTACATGTTGGAAATTTGTTGTTGTGATTGATTATCTATTTAAAAAAAAAAGCTTTAAAAGAATAAAATACCTAAATGAATAAAAATTCGTATAAAATTTTGAAAGAAAAGAAAAACTTTTATTTGTTATGCTTTCATTAATAAAATTTTTTAATAATATACTTAACTAAAAAAAATTTTTTTTTGGTTTTTTACTTTCGGTAACATTAATCGGTAACATTAATGTACTAAAACGAAGAGTTACCTTTCAGGGTTTATAAAATCTATTAGGAAAATAATTAAGCTACACATTCATTTCCTTTACAATTATCTTCAATAAAAAAAATATTTTTTTTTTGGTATTTAGTTACAACAAGGTTTTTTTGCATATTCGCCAAAAATTTTAATAGAATATATATTACAAAATAGTGTTTAATACTAAATATTTTCCTGAAAAGCTTTTTTAAAAATAAATTTTTTTTAAATGTTACACATGGTTGACCAAGTTATATAAAAATTTGGAGAAGATTTTGTTTTTTATTAATACTTAGAAAATAAGGTTTTAAAAGAAAATTTTTATAAGGGTCTCCTTAAAAAAAATTGGATTATTTATGCTTCCAATTTATAAATTTTTCATCGTTAATAAACCGCACTTTTGAAATTCCCACACAAGAAAAAACGACGTCCACTTCGTTAATGAATCGAAAATGTTTAACAAATTGTATCCATAAGTCACGCAATTATTTTGTTCAACTTTTGCCGTACGTTTCCATAAAACAAGGGAAATTATAAATAAAGCAAGTTGACCATATTTTATGTTGGGGGAAAAAAGATTTGGTTGGTCCTTAGCTTCATAATTATTGTTTGGTGTGTGTTTTGGTAAATTAATTTGACAGAGTGGCGGTGGTAATTTTTACGCTTTAGGATTTAATGTGTTTAAAGTGTTTGTTATGACTTTGTAAATAGGTGTTGGACAGGAAATACTTAATGGCGCTTTTTGCTTTTCTGTTACGATTTGATTTTTTTTTTATAATTTATTAAAATAATTAAAAATCTGAAATAGATTAAAGCTTTCGTAATTATATTATTCGCTTAAAAAATAGAGTAAATACTTGATATAATAAGTTCCTCTATCATAATGCGTTGCGTATGTGTAGCAGTTATTTACAAATATTAATTATACGTAAGAGTGTCGCTAAACCCTTTTCATTTTTTGTTACCAAATTATGTCCCTTCAAAACATGTTTTAAACAGATAAGTAACTGCAATAGCAGCAATTTTGAAATAAACACAAACTTTATTTAACTAATAGACTTTTTTAGTCTCATGAATTCATTCACCAGTAAAAATCGATTAATCTTTTAAAATTGATTTTCATTCAATCAGATATAATTTGACTATTCAATTGAATAATAACAACGACGACAACAACAAACAAAAAACAGCAGCATAAACAGCATTTACCAGCACAACAACAACAGACGACACGATTCGGCATTAACAATTGATTATACTCATGCATATGTATACTCGTCGTGTTCGGATGTACAAACACACGCACTCAGTGACTCATATCGCAAGCAATCTATTAAATATGCAACTCACATACATGCAACAGACGATGAATAATAAAAAGCGAAAATGCTTTTATTCCTGTTTATTTCGGTTGTTGTTGCTGCTTATCGTTTTGCTTTTATAAAAATTGAGCAGATTCTTACCGTTAAATATTTTGTTTAGCAAAAAAAAAAAAAAAAAAAAAACAAATCAATACAAGAAAATAAAAGAAATTATATAGTAAGTATGTTTGTATATGTAAGTATGAAAATTGTTTAGGTAGATTAAGGATTTATTTAAGGATATGGATAAAATTAAGGACGATAATAAAATGTTTAAAGGCTTTTTCTAAATTTTTTTTCTGGAATATACCTAAACTTTAATAAACATAAATACACTTATAAAACTTTAATATCCGTTTATATACGATAATATAAACTTACACAGTACAACATTTTTCAGTTAATTGATTGCCAACTCAATTCTGTGAACTGTATGTGAAATAAGACCCAAAAAGAAGAATTTCTGCATCATTCGTTTTGTCTTCTTACCTGCGATTTGAAGTTAGTATCGATTTGAAGTTAGTACTATCGTATAGGGGAATTTATCACGTTTTAGGCCCTGTTGTTTGACATAGCTCGACAACCACTAGCCCAATTTAGTTAAAATAAATTTTAAAAAATTAAGAATTACAATTCCCTTAATCTGTTCATATATTGTTTTCCTATACAAGTAACACTTTCGAAGTTAAAAATGAATGTATGAAGGGAAAAAATTATTTTTTGCCTAAAAATTTAAATTTTTTTTTAAAAAATACATAAAAAATCCAAAATGGAAAAAAGTTTCAAGTCTAGTTATTTTTTCGCAAAGTCACATAACCTATGAGCAAAATGAGACAAAGATCATAAAAATCGATGCACGCGTTTCGCTTTTATTCGCAATTGAGTAAATGTATGAATTTCAAAAATTTGCTCGAGATATGCACAACATTATTTGGAGAAAACATTGACACCTTTTTCATGATTCTGAGAATTAAAAAAAAGGAATAAACAAAAGGTTATTTGATTTTTATGATTGCGGTAATAAATGTACGTGGACATTTAAACGGAAAGTGGACCTTTTTATTATTTGGGTTTTTCCGGTGGCTACCTATATGATTTTTTTACAGAAATTGCACCCACATTTAAGGGTGGTCATTATTTGGAAAGTTTTGCACAGTTTGAAACGTACAAGTGCTGAATCAGGTATATAGCCAGCCGCCCTTAAAATATGCGCCCATTTATAAGTACCTGGCAGTAAAATATTCAAAAATACGTAGTATTTATAGGTGTGCATTGATCGATTTTTGGCATTCAGCCAGTGCCGACGAACGCGAACAGTAAAAGTGATTTTTCTCCAGTTTTTTAAAAGTGAATAACAACAAAACATAAAATATATCAATATGGAAAACAACAAGTGCCCATATTTGGATGAATATTGTTACGTTTGTGGTCATATCGTCCGAAAAATACAGAAAAAAGATCGAAAAAATTTGTTTACTGAGCAATTCAAAACCGCGTATTGTAATTATTTCGATGAAGCAGATTTAAGTGGTGCAAATTTTACGCCGAACACAGTGTGCAACAGTTGTTATACTACCCTTCTAAAATGGATTCACGGAAAAAGTAGAAAGTTATCTTTTATGAAGCCAGTAATTTGGGTGGAAGACACAACTGGACATGATGAATCCAGGTGCTATGCATGCATAAATTTTCGTCCTGGATTAAACAGACAACAATTGAAAACAAAAGTATACACTGCTGCATTTACTGCCACACTTCCAGTGCAACGCCCTGCTGCTACCGATGCACCTAAACCTCCGAGTGCGGATACTGTGTCGCTGCTAGCCGAAACCGTTTTCACCAATCCGACCGATTTGGATGATGCTGATTGGATACCCGATATTGAAAATAGTGCACCACAACCGCTACCACAAATCGAAATGGATTACATTGTGGCCAAGCTGGGACTATCACAACACGACTCCGAATGGCTGACATCATTTTTGAAGAGAAGAAAACTCACACAGCAAAATGTCAGCGCAACATCATACCGACAACGCCAAGCTGACCCAGACCATGAATATGAACAACCTACGAAGAAAACAAGATCATCAAATCCACAAGCGTCAACTTCTACAAGGATGGATATTGCCAATAATTGAAAAAATGTTCTAAATTTTGTTTTTATGCATATTATAATTGCGTATTAATTGCATATTATTTTATTTTCATTAAGTTTTTATAAATAAAGTTTTTTTTGCATGATAATTTTTTAATTTATATTTTTATTTTAAGGGTGGTGGCTATAACTGATTTTTGAAATTCATACCTTTACTCAATTGCGAATAAAAGCGAAACGCGTGCATCGATTTTTATGATCTTCTTTGTCTCATTTTGCTCATAGGTTATGTGACTTTGCGAAAAAATAACTAGACTTGAAACTTTTTTCCATTTTGCATTTTTTATGTATTTTTAAAAAAAAAAATTTAAATTTTTAGGCAAAAAATAATTTTTTCCCTTCATACATTCATTTTTAACTTCGAAAGTGTTACTTGTATAGGAAAACAATATATGAACAGATTAAGGGAATTGTAATTCTTAATTTTTTAAAATTTATTTCAACTAAATTGGGCTAGGGGTTGTCGAGCTATGTCAAACAACAGGGCCTAAAACGTGATAAATTCCCCTATACGATAGTACTAACTTCAAATCGATACTAACTTCAAATCGCAGGTAAGAAGACAAAACGAATGATGCAGAAATTCTTCTTTTTGGGTCTAATTTCACATACAGTTCACAGAATTGAGTTGGCAAATCATGTGTTGTACTGTGTTATACCTTTTTTTTATCTAGTTATATATTATTTATCTTAAATTTCTAGAAAACAGGCTGACTGTTGGAAATCAAAATATCAAAATATTTATTTAAATCATCGTATGAATTTAACAAGTTTCTCATTAGGATGCCAAAACTGTACAGTAATGATGAATTGCAAGAGAAATACTATTTGTCTGTTTATAAGTGTTTTAGCATTTATATAACCCCCACTTCCAAGAATACTGTCACTTACAAAAAACCTTGAAAAAGTAAAAAAAAAACCATTAAAGCTTTTTTTAAAAACTCCTTGGCCTGTGGTACCTAAGAGGAACAGAGTGGAAGGGTGTCTTTCACAAAGGTGCACTTGTGCCGAAAACTATTGCTCTGCAGAGAACAAATTTTTGCAAAAATTGTTCAAGTAAATAATAATTGGTGTACATTCATTTTATCAGTTAATTTTTTGTTTGCTGCAATTAATTTATTTAATCAAAACTCATAAAAAATTTATGTTTTTGTATATGTTGTGTATTTTTTAGTTTATGCAATTAATTTTTATAGTTGCCTAAAGTTGTGTAGCATGCCTCGAAAATATAAATCCGTAAATTGAAATGATCAATTGCAGGGGCAAAATTATTTAAAAATTGAATTGAACGAATTGTTTAATAATTAATAAACAGAATTATGAAAAATATTTTTTTAGCTTAATCAGGCTTAAGTTCGTCAAATTTAACTTTCATTACATTATTTTTAATGAAGAAAGGAATTTGGAACATGAAATGAATTAAAATTTATTGATAATTTTTCATTATTGACTGAAACTGGGATTGAACCCCGAAAATACAAATCCGTTAATTGAAACGATCAATTGCAGGGGAAAAATTATTAAACAATAGAATTGAACGAACTGTTTAATTAGAGTTGATTTAAATTTTATCTGTGTAGATGTCTGCGCCGAATATCCAGCATTTTCTGGCTAGTTACCATAACCAATAGTGCACCATGGGGTATGTAAGTCCAACAGCCTCTGGAGGCAGATATCATGGAAAGAAAATTTAAATGACATTGTCGTATTATGAGAAAGACTAAGAACGACAAAACCAGGCAACTAGTCCAATATTTTCAGGTATAAAAGACCAGCATATTCGCTTTAAATTTTGGTTTTCAGGGTTTTCAGTTTTGTTTTACCTTCGACGTCAAAATATTCACTTTATATCTGAAATTTTAAATGTTATTTTGTATATCCTTTAGCTTGTGTTGAAAATTTTTTGATATAAATTTTTTTTAATTTTTCAAAAATTTATAAAAAGAAATATTTTTCAAGGGAGCTGAAGTATTTTACAAATTGAACCCATTAGTGTTTTTAAGACTTTTAATAACGAAGAAAATGTCAAACAGATAAAACAAATCGCCACATTTAGCAACCTGGCTGGCAGTACTGCTTAGCCATGGGATTCAGGTACTTATAATTTTTTTTAACTTAAAATTATTAGCTGAATAATTAAGGTGACACTATTTGAATTAATTAAGTTTATATAAAGTAGTTAATATTGACATTATTTTAATATGTAAATCTTAAAGCTGATTTTTGAAAAGTAACTCATATTCGAATATAAAGTTTTTGTTCCTAAACATTCCGAATGTCACATATTGGAAGTAAACTAAAGTTTTTATTCCAAATATTATATATATAAACTCCTGAAAATCGTACATAATAACTGGTACTTTACCCATGTGCACTTTTGCCACAGAATAATAAAAGCTTATTCACTGCTAAAAACTTGCGTCGAATGAGTTGATAAAAATGTTTCGTTCAGTGCATCTCATCAACTTTGTAACTAATTTTGCGATAGTATCGATAGTGATAAAAAGATATCTATAGTCCGCAAAAAGTAAAACTTTCGATACTATCGAAAATACTAGAGTATGTTTTGCAGCTTTAATGGCTTGAGACGTACTGGAAGACCAACCAATACCTGCAGACGCCAACTAAAAACCGAACTAAGGGCCTTGCAACATATAGAGGAAGATGAAAAGTATTTGTTCCAGCAGGAGTGAATTATGTACTTATTTATTTATTTATCTATTTTCGATGTTCCATACACAAGACTTAAGCCTTATATTGCAGTATGGAACTGAGCATATGCAAATACAATCAATCAAAAATTAACTACAAAAAAAAAAAAAAATTGTGTTAAATTTAATTAATAGTAATCTAAACATATCCAATAAAATTTACAATTTAATAACATTTAATTATATGAAGCTAGCAAGATTTTAAAAAATAAGCTAGAAAAAAGGCGAAAAAAGAAAAGAAAAATGGAAAATATGAAACCAGAATATATCTGTATTCATAGCGAAAAATGACAAATATACGTTTCCTGAATTTACGTGCGCTACTAATGGTTTGGGATGTATAGGGGATTCCGTTCCATTGATTGCATGAATAAAGAAATGGTATTTAGAAATCAGTGTTCGATGACCAAATGCTAAAAGTCTTTTACCTCTATTAAGTGTTGGCAAATTTAAACGTGTATAGAGATATTCAGGCTGATGTGTGTATATAATTTTGTGCATAAACAGTAAAATACGCACTCTTAAGTTATCATCAAAAGTAACTCCGTAAAGCAATGTAACGTAGGGAGAAATATGGTTATATCTCCTTAAACCAAATACATACCGAACAATGTTATTAAACGACACATTTAGTTTTCTTTTGCTTCCACTATCGCAGCTGGCAAATAGTGCACAGCCATACAATAATATCGGTATTAAATATGATTCAGCAATGAGTTTTCTGATTTTATTATGAGTACAATACTGAGTTTGCCACAGATTCCTTAACATTGATAACGTTCGACCGCATGCAAAATTAACGTGGTTAGACGAAGTGAGGGTGTTATTAAAGAACATACCAAGATTTTTGGCAGAGTTTACTATTTCAATGGGCTGCTTGTTTAAAGTTAAAATATGATTGCTCCCAAGTTTTAAAAACCGCTTGTTTTGTCTTTAATTGATTTTTAAAAGTTTATTTCTATAACAACTGTTTTCGATTCAGGACCTACCAGCACAAAATGTTTGCAAGGAAATTTTTTTCGTATATCAATACCATAATGTATAACCAGCTTTCCTAACACAATACATTTCAGTGTTTTTATCAAAAATAAAAATTGGGAAATTAGCACGTCATTTATAAACGAATTAATTAATAATAAAGTTTGTATTCCCGAAAATAACTTTTGATAACAAATTTGCATGTGACCGGCAAATAAAAAACTGAATTGGCAAGTTGCTTTATTAAGCAATTTGTTTTTTTAATTTTGGTTTTTTCTTTTTACCCTCTTACAACTACAATTCGTGTTGGAAAAAACCCAGCCAATTGTTAGGGAATTTAAGAAAGATAAATGCACTATTTATTGTTGTGGCTTTGTTGAAGCTTTCATATTGCTACAAGTAAGACCTAAGTGTTTAAAATTCTTATTCGCTTTATGGTCTTATTTCAATAATATGTTAAGCTTTTGTAAAGTCTTTCGAAAAAGTTTCCTGACGAGCTGGCCTAAGCAACCAGCGAAATGCGCATAGAAACTAACTTTCCCACAACAATAAATTTCAGTGTTTTTGTCATAAATAAAAATTGGGAGTTTAGCACGTCATGAATAAATGAATTAATAAATTTATAATAAAGTTATAACGTAAACAGCTAGGAGTATTTTCAGGAGTGGTATATGTAGGGGAGCTATGGTCAAGTGCCGGCCGATTCCAATTAAATTTGGTTAAATGATTAAGGTTGTAACAAAATATATTTAGGCCTGCTTTAATCTAAAAACCATCATAGAAAGATTGTTTATGGACACAAGTGCTCTTTTGTGACGCTACCGATTCTTTAATATTTTAAATATGCTTCGTCCTTATGACAATTTCGACATAACCAATTTTATCAAATTATTTGTAAAATTGCGACCAGTTCTTTGCGCACACGGCCAGTCGGCTGATTTGGAGGCGATCGATACACCGAAACGGACAAATATTTTCATGTGCTACATTAGGGTGGCCATTAATTGTATGGAGCATTTTTTGTGCTCTCAACCCCAATTCGGTGGGTATTGATGAGAAACGACCCAAAAAAAATTGTAAGACAATCGGCGAAGGCTAGAAGTTATTATTAGTGAAGTTTCCTAAAACTTTGGTCATAACAAGTTTTCTCTTAATCTTATATTTAACAAAACCTAACTTAAATTAGAGGCAAACAGCAGCACTGATGCGAATTTTTTCAAAAGAATTATTTTGTATTAACACACGTCAATAGTCAGCTTTAAGATTTGTGTTTTTGTGCGTTTGTTACAAAAACAAAAAATAGTTCAATGCACACGTCGTGTGACTTTTTTTCGTAAACAAATGCACATAAAAAATTAATTTTTTAGCTAAATATTATCTTGGGTATTACCCACTTTGGATTTGAACTAACGGTTCATTTGATTTTTGCATTGTTTTATTTGTAATATATTTGGCTAATAATTTATTATAACGCTGCAATCAGATCAGTTGAAGTTTAAAATTCAAGGTGAATGTTTAAAAATGTGCTCAGGGATAATACGCGAAAAAACATATGAACGTTCATGTTCTAGCAATCTCAAATGGCTTAACATTTGCGATTCCGTCTTGAAATCGTATAAAAGGTGTTCTGCTTGAAGAGTTCGTAGTTTGGGGACTTAAAATTGCCAAAGAGGAAGAGAAATATTTTTAAAGAATTACGACATATCGCAAGCAAAACGCAAGACTTTCAGAACACCATAAAATAAACCTGGCCTTTTACGATTTCGAATCGTGTGGTGGTCAGAACATGGCTGTTAGTGGGCAATTTTTACACAAGCTTAGGTGGAAATAAATTGGCATCCGACAAAGAAGTGCTAAAAGTTTTATTATTTTTTTACGTGTGTTAAAACTAAATGTACGGGAAAGTGCGAACATTGTAAAGGAAGATGTTTCAATATTCTGGGAAAAAGCTAGAATCCCAACTAGAGCCAGATAACACTGCATAATTAAATAAGAGAAACTAAGCTTTGCTTTTCGTTTATAGTTACTACCGTTTATATTCACATTAGCAATATACTCAATTTTTTCTATATTTTCTGCCGCTATAAATAAATTTATTAGAAAGTACTTTATAGTCCAATTAGCAATATTAGCTTATTTGTCATATACTCCATTTATCAGCGGCTAGCAAATGCAAAAGTAGAGCAAATTAGTAGCTTCATAGGAGGGATGTAGCCAATACCGATATATCGGCAATACTTCAGATTATCCGATATATCGGTATCGCCAATGTTTTGCTGTTGCTACGACGATACCTTTTAACTTTTTTTTGGAGTATTTTAAATAATAAAATAAATTGTTTTATTTTCTATGCCTATTTTTTGAATAGTTACTAACAGAAATAACACATTAAAAAGGCAGAGCATAAAATCAACACAGAATAATGAAATTTTAATATTATCTCCGCGAAAGTTGGGAATACTTTGTTTTTTTTTAACAAATCTTATTAATTTTGAATATTAATAATTAATTTCTTACGCTATTATTTATGTAAAAGTTTTTGGAATTCAAATTTAATTCTTTGTTTTTTTAATCTTATTAAATTTTAAGTAATAATAATCTCAAAAAAAGTTTCCCCGTACTTCTCGAGAAGACCAATGTTGTGCCCTCAAGTATCTCTTTCTAGTATTTATCCACCAGGTCTCTGTTTTTACCACCCTAATGTACCAGCCTAATGTCAGAAAATTAAAGCTCGCAAGAAACTGATAAACTTTTGCTAAGGAAGTAATTCGATAAACATTTTTAAATTTAATTTGAAAATTAAAGCTTGCTAAAAATCATAACAGTTTTGCTAAGGACGAATTACTACAATTCCTGCAGGACAGTCAGCATTTACAGTCTTATCTTTAAATATTATGTAACGAAATCGTGTCTTTTTGTCTACCCCTCTTGCTTCTCCAACCCGTTCGCTACCAAACAAAAGCAAATGTTTTTTCCCTGTTTTTTCCAAGTAATATAAAAATTTCCGTTTGATAATTAACATTGAAACGACAATAAAAACTAAAATATGTTTTTGTTTTCAATATACTTAAGTTCTGAAACGAAAATTTTTATTTTAATTATCAAAAACAGGCAGTTAAATTATTGTGCATCGGACTTTTGAGCATTTTTTTGAGCAAGGTTTTTCCTAGATTTTATGGCCTTTAACTGTCTAATAAGCGTATGTGGTGCTTAAAAGTAACAAAACGCGGAAGAACCCATCATAACAATTAAACAATTGTCCATGAGAATTTATTTTTTAAATAATTTTTATAGACATTGATATATTTTTATGCAGTTTTTTTAATGAGTTATAGAAAAACCCATTTTTCTGTATCTCATTGCTACAACTATAAAAAAATAACTGTTGGAAATTCATCTATATTTTGTTTTTGTATTAACACAATTAATTATTGTAATAATAAGACTTATGTTCTACTTATGTTATAAGAATTATGTTCATGTAGTACATGAATCTTCCAAGGCGGTGACCGATGACCAACGCATGGGTCTTATTTTTAAATGCATACATGTCAATAAGGCTTATAATCACATTAGCGATTAAGTTAACAATTTGTCCGCAACTAAAAGTTGAGACTATAAGCGAAAAGTACTCTATTCGATATTTTTTAGTTTATTTTGTTTAATAATAGATTAAGGAAAAACTTGTTAACTTGTTGTATACAATTATAATTTTCTAAGTTTTAAAACATAAAAGTCAGATTTAATGTAAAAATATAATTTATCTCAAACTTTAGTGGGCGTGAGGGACGGCTTAGCCCTCACGATTGTCCTAAATGTCTTTTTGCGTCGTTTTTTATCAATACCCACCAATTTGGGGGGTGATACCTAAATAAATCCAACTTCTGATTTTAACGCTCACCCTAGTGCTACATACATCAGCCCAAACGAATAATAACCCTTCACCTATAGTGGTGTTGGTATAAAATTAATAATTGAAATTATGTTAGTTTTTCTTAGTAAAATAATTTTTTAATATTAAATTTGCCTTCGATGAATGAATGCATTTATGCATTAAGTAAAATATTTACTGCTGCTTGTTTGTATTGTCAATATTTTAAAACATTAACTATTGTACAATCTTCATCATCATGTTAATGATAAACACACAAAATGTATTCAAGCTGCGTGTGTACTCATAATGTTTGTAGCGTCAAAGTATGAGTAAACACATGTAATAAAAATTATTTTTTATTTTCAATAAAAACAATTAAGACTGATATATTTGGCTGGACCGAATAATTAATACCAATCACCATATAACTGAAAGTCAAAAATGCCACTGGGCGCTGAGGCCACCTATTGTAATGAATTAAATTGAAAATAAACTTAATAAATAAATAAAAAAAAAAAAAAAATTAATATTAAAAAATAATAATAAAAAGCAACAACAACATGGCATTAGAGGCAATCTTAGTATTCTGCTTACATAAATACAACCAAGTCCTCATAATTTCTGAAGTCTTCGGAAAACTCATTTCAACAGACACACGGACGGACTTCGTTAAATCAAATTCGCTACTCATATATATAAATATACTCTATATGGTCTGAGCTCAATATTGTAGAATAAGCAAACGGAATGACAAGCCTATATTTACTCTTTCCACCTGTAGTGAAGGGAATAAAAACACAAGTGCAATAAAACAATTGTATCGTATCGGTGGTCATTGTAGACAACTTTTGCATTTTATGAGCAAATATGAGAAAGTATTGTGGTAAAATCAGTGTTGCCACAAGTAAACCAAGTAACGATATGGCTGTTGGTGCATAATAATTCAAAACCATATGAACTTACACAATAAATATTAAAGAAATTTGTTGCAAATGATCAGTGTATCAGTTGCCGCAGAAAGTTCTTGAGTTACGAAAAAAAATCGGCTGATACAGCTGTCAACAATCTTTCTCAAGTTTCTCAGAGAAGCCTGTATTACACTTAAAAATATCAATCGATCAATAAATATATTTTTAATGCTATTATAAAAGAATAGTTTTAAGCCCGATTGAACTTAAAATTTGTGAAAAATAACACCAAAAATTAAATTTCAATCCGAAAAATATTTTGTTCGAAATATCAATACATGGCGCAACTGCTGTTCATGAAGAAGCGTATTCTAGACGTCCAATGTTGGGCCACTGGCCGTATGTCAAGAATAATAAGAACAACGTCTGCCTTCTGGACGTACATTTTTTATCAGCATATATCAGGTTATCAGCATAAACATGAGACCTCACGTAACCTTAAAGGAAATTGCCGAGAGGTGTCAAATCACAGGATCCTGGAGGCCAATTGAAAGGTCCATTTCTCTTATTGCTTAATTTTGATTTCAATAAATTGATGGTTGCGATCTAAGTATAACACGTATAACGCCGTCCTGTTGAAATCACATCTTGCCCGGATCAACGTCATTCATATTGTCAAACAAAATATCATTGATAATTGTGGAGTAACGATCTCTATTGACCGTAACGCAAGCTCCACCTTCATTTGTAAGGATTTAAGTTCCGAGGATGCTGGTGGGGGTAAAACGCACTTAACGTTGTATTTTGTAAATGTAATGGATTCTGTAGGGTCTTTTGTGGATTGGTCTTACTCCCTTAGCATTACTGAAAACAGTTATGGTGCTATACGTTACGCGATTCGACGACTGATTTGCAAAGATAATCTGGATAATATAATATTAAAGTGTATTATTAATGTCAAAAAGTGAGAGTAGTATGAAACTTCGTATGACAGCTAACACTTTTGTTAGTTCTGTCCGGCTGAAAAAAACATGCTTTACATAAAAAGTGAACAACACAAAATCGCCAAGATATGGGTTTTCTATGGGACCTCTGGTAAATAGTCGACAAGTCCCTTAAAATTTTTAACACACCCGTTTTCTGGAGTCACATAACTTTTGCTAAATTTGGCAGGAAATTTGTTGCAGGTTATCCCAAAGACGTACAAGGATTTTTTCGGAAAAAAATTATTTTTGTCCGAGTTCTTTGGCAATACCGATATTCGCTACGAATTTTAAAAATTTTTGGTATCTTATACCAAAGTACATTAAATTAGAAATTGTTGCGATGCACAGAGAAATACTTGATCCAAAATGGTGGTCAAAATTATTAAACGTGCACCTATCGATATAAGATTTTGCAGGAATTATTTTATAAAACTATAATTTCGTGAAGATCAGTCCATTATTAAACATCGGGAAGCCTTAAACCATAACGAATAATACTATTTGCCTAGTAGAGGACTGCTTTGCTTAACTCACTTGTTTGCCTTTGCATATAATCAAATATTAAACACTCAGAAAGATAAGAATAGAGCAAACCATATATAAAAATAACAGTGAATGAATTGAATAAAAAACTTGTTTACTGTAAATGAATTTGCAATGCATTCGTAAATAACAAAACATTGCAATGACCCGTTATAGAGAAGAAGTTTACAGAAAATAGAAAAAATTTTTTGAATTATTGAATGTTTTTATATTCAATTGAGAACGTTGACTTAATATGTTGGAATATACACGTTTCATCTTTTGATGCTCAACTTCTCTTCAATTCCCTTTTGAAGATGCCAATACGATCACACGCAGGAACCGGTGAAAACTTTTTTTGCTTCAAAATAACAACAATTTTATTCAAAGGGAACCAAAGAGAAAAAGAAAAAAAATTACATGCATCCGTTGTTGTGTATATGCCTACGAATGAAAACACAAAGCGTACTGACCGAGTACAGGCATCTCCGAAACAACTTCTTTTCTTCTTTTTTCCCTGTCCTAAAAAAACAAGAGGTGATCATGAAAAGATGTAACGTGTGAATGCAGATGATAAGGGTAAGCTTTTCTAAAAGAAGACTACCGGCTATTTTACCAGTTACATGACCAGTAGTTCTAACCGACATATTGTTTATAGTTTATATTTAATTATTAAGAGCAAAATGAAAAAAGTGACCGAAACCTTGTGTACGTGTGATTTTGCCTCTCTCTCTCTCTAACTCATTAATTCAATGTCAAATTGTAGCAAGTGTATTAGTAAAAAAATGTTTTTTTTAAGTTTCGGTAATTCATTGATTGCAAGGTTCTTTTATTTATAAGAGTTTAGCTTACACATACATACATAATATGTATGTACAGACAAAACTAAAAAGAGAAGTATAAATTCAAATAAAGAGAAGTATGAAGACTTTAGTTGACTGAATTGAACGCGTGTTTGTTGGTTTTGTCTTTGGTTATTGTTTTATTTGTTTCGTTATTTTTAGATGCTGTAGTTAAAAAAAGTATTGAGATGGATGTTTCTCCATTCTTGCAGACTTATATTGCCTACAGAAGTTTTTTTTTTTTTTATATTATTATTCCTACACTAAATCCCGCGAAGCTTTTTGCTTGTCTGCAGGAGACAGAGTCTCTGGCGGGAATCGAACCCGCAACCCCGGTACTGATAGACTAGCTCACTACCAGCTAGCCTACCGGGGGCCTTCAATTCGTCTATATTTCACCAATATTATTTGTCAGAATGTTGAACTTTGTCTTCTATATAATCACGAATAACTAAACTCTTTTGAATTAAATTTATCAAACACATTATCGCAACTATATAATAATAAAACCAGTCCCCTATATATCCACTTCGAACAGTTTTAAGCAAGAGTCTATCCAGAAAGTAAGTAAACGTCATAGAGGCCATGACCTCCCTTTGCTTGTATTTTTATTTTCTTTATTCAATAAATAAATTGATTAAGTGTAAACAGTAAAGGCTTTTGATATGAACGTCTTTAACTTTTACAAACACAAAGCTATGGTCAGACTTAACGAATATTTGACGCGACACGCGTTATCACTTTTTCTAAGCATTTGTTTGATTTAGATCAAACAGAGTTTAACAATTTTTTCAGAAATAAAATTTAGTAATTCAGCAAAAAAATTTCAAAAAAAAAAACGATAAAGGCAGGGTTGTGGAGTCAGAATGGTAGTCGGAGTTGAGGTTTTTGTACCGGAGTCGGAGTCGAAGAGCCCACAAAAACTCGCAACTCCGACTCCAAAAATTTTCGGCACAACAAATTTAAAATTTTTTTTTAAATTTTCCACAATAAAACTTCTTTGAAATTGGCGATGCAATATTTAAAATGTTGATTCGAAATTTTTCTACAATAATTTTCGTGCTATATTTAACCATTTAAAATTTACTGCATTAAAATAAAGAGTTTAAAGTAAAATAAGGACCAGTCTTATCTTATATACGTTTAGCATCAAAGTTAGAGTAGGATTCAGAGTTTGAGTCGGTAACGTACTTAAAAAATTTCAGCGGTTAGAGTCGGAGTTAGAACTATCTTTTGAGAGACTCCACAGGTTGTTTTCAAGTGGTCACGAATTGGGGGGGTTAAGTCACAATTTTGTTAATATTCCTACATATTCTTATACTTATAAAGACATTGAACAACTTGGAAATAACATTAAACTTTCAATTGGCAACACTAAATTTTCAGTTATAACTAACGAATATCGGCTGTGGAGCATTTAATGGCAACACAAACAAGATATTGGCATTTACACAGAAAAGTCTACTTTTTGTCACATTACTCCACCAACCATTTTAAATTGTTTCTTTCTAGCCTCACATTTAATGAAAGAGAGGAAAGGCTAAACAAGATGGGTCTAAAATTCAAGCTTAATTACTTGGACGCCCCCGCTCCTGAACTGAGAGCATCCGTCCTTGTTTATGATTACTCAACACGTTAATGCATTTGTTTGAAGTGTTATTGTCGTTCGGTATTTTATTAACAATTTAACATATTATTAACATTGTAAACATTTTATAATTTTTATTTGTTGTACGCGTATTCATTCATGTACAAGTTAAAGTACTTCCTTTTTTTATTATACAGTGGCTTATTAAATAATTTGCTATGCAGGCTTGTTTACAATTGATGCGATTCAACTCGAATGAATTCGTTTTAAATATTTTAATAGGGGTTATTATGTTTTTAAATTGTACATTGTGTTTTGTTTATTTAAAAAAAAATTGGGAATTGTTGCTTATAATAAAATGTGAAAATAATTTTATTTTATTTTCCTAAAAATAAGTTCATATACCATGTCCCAGAGCACAATTCCGTTCGGAATGATTCCGTTCGGAATTGAAAAAAACATATTTGTGTATTGATGAAAAGTATATTTTAATAATTTTTTTGCGTTTAAGATACAGAAAACTTCCATTCCGTTCACGAAAACAAAAATGGTTTCATTCATATAGAAAGCCAAAATTTTAAAATTGAATACACAACATCCGTCAAATTCTGAGCATGATTGAAGAAGTAGGCGTGGCACAAAATAGATTTATTTTAATCTAAAGAACGTTATTTACATAACTCTCTGATCTTATTGCACCATGGAGAAGGGTATGTAAGATTCGGATAGCCCAATATAGCACTCTTACATGTTTTGTTACTAAGATTAAATAATATTTTAAAATATTCAGGTGTATTCTAGAATCCGAATCCACTCGAAAATGGATTACTTCAGCATTTTTGGTGTTCTGCATTTCACATCCGCATGTTTTTATTCATTTTAATTAGAGCAGTTAGGGGTTGGTGAAAGTAAAACGAATCGACTTTTATTCCTTTATGTGATACAATTTTTATAAAAATAAAATTTAGGTTTTTAGTTTGAAATGTTTTTTATTCAATTTAATAAAAAAAAATATATATTCCTTTACACAAATATTAATAAAAAAAAAAATTTTAACATATCCAAAAATTTAAGTTGTTTTTATTAAACTCACTTGTGTAAAAAAAACCAACATGGAGTCAAGCATTATTTTTTTTTAACAATTTTGTTTATGTCTAAGCGTTGCGGCTAATTGAAGGATTTTTGGAACAGAACTTCTACCCAAAGATGGTGTAATCACCTCTAGAATCATTGAAAAAGCGTCTTTGTTTAAGCGAAAAAGGCCTATAAATCTAAAATAAAAAATTTTTGAATTGTTAAAAATTAGAATAAGAATACTACTTACGCTTCATCCGGAATGGTCATAGGGTTGACGCATCTCAAGCGCTTTCTTTGCACTTTTTGAACATTATTTTCTTGTCTCCGCAATTGTATATAAGATAAAACAAAAGCTCCAGGCATTTTTATGACAAAATTTTATTTTTTAGGAATACTTTTTTATACAATAAAAAAAAACAGCTGATAAAAAGCTGTTTTTTTTTTTGTTTTTGACATTTAGATTTTTTTTTTCGAACACAAACTTCGAATACATAAAAACATGCGGATTTGAGAACACCAATTTATGAATTAGGGGATTCAAAAAAATTTGCGTTTTCAAAACGAGTCGAAACCTAGAACCGACCCGATTATGTTATTGCTATATTTATATAAGGGATTTATCGAATACCGATACCGATTCCGATATATTGGCAATACTTCTCGTTTGCCGATATAACGGTTTCGACCATACTTTACTGTCGATACGCCGATACTCTTTTTTATAGTTTTTTGAACAATTTTAATTTCAATGCTTATTTTTTGCATAGCAACTAAGAGCAAAAAATAAAACAGAAGAATAAATTGTTTCCTTTAAATCTTAAGCTGGAGCTCGGTTCACACCACGCGTTTTATGCGTGTGTTTTTTTTTTGACCTTTTTTCGAGGCGCATGCTAAAGTAGAAAGTAATCCTATATTCATGCTTTCAATAAGTATGTATATGAGTTTTAAGCGTTTGCTTGTCAATACAGTTTTACACTACGAGTTTTTGGACTGATTCATGAACGCTTGGTTTGGACCTGCAGTAGAATTTCCTGCTAACTTTTAATGATTTCTGTGAAAATAAAAATCACTTCCTTAACAATAAGCTACCTCACTGCTTGTTAATAGCCTACGCACATTATTAGAAAATTCAATAAATGAATAAACTGAGATGCAGAATAATTTAGAGAACCAAAATTGGCTTTTTACGTAGCATTATCTCTTAAATCAAATCTATTGTTTGTCTTCAATTCTCTACCTTCGATACAAAGCTAGAAAATTGCGAAGACAATAGATCGAAAAACCGTCTTTTTGAACTTCTCAACATGACTCTACATTCCGAAAGTGTTGAAGACACGGTCACCCCTACACCTAGCTAAATTTCTAATAAGTCTAAAAGAACTAACCTTTGAAGCGTTTCTGCAAATCTTAAAAGAAAAGTTGGAGAAAAATGTAGATCCTACGCTGTGACTTAGCTAAAGATGAAGTCCAGATATACCTTAGATTACCACGGCGCAGAAATACTTAAGTTGTTAAATGAGTTCAGTCACATCTGAGAGACGATTTTTTACTGCAGGTCTGCTTCAAACGGAGTTGCGAAATTATCTCCGCAAAAATTAAGAATACATACTTTGTTTTTTAAACGAAAATCTTAAATACTTATAACCTTTTAAACTTTTTCTTTTTTGTTTAAAAAATAATTCATTTTACCATGAATTTAAATTAATTTCGTTGGTTTTAAATTCTTAAATATTAATTATCTCTTATACTCTAATTTTGTATAATAAAGAAATTACTCTACTTGAGTTTTGTTAATTGTAAAAATATAAAATTAAATTTTATATTCGTATCGGTATCGGCGATATTTCTTCTTGAGTATCGGTATCGTATCGGCAAAAAGGCGTTACATCCCTGGTTTATATAAAAAAAGTGTTCCATTATTACAACTTGACTGTAGCCTACCAGGAAGGATAAATCTTCCTTTAACTTATCGCTCCATTAAGGTTAAAGAAAAGTTGTAATAATGGACCATAGAAAAACTTTTTATTTACAAATTATGAAAATTATTCTTGTTTTGTAAACAAAAACATGAAACAGGTATTTGAATAGTTCTTGCCAGGGATGTTAAATGGGGTTTTAAATTTTGTACCAACTTCCAAAAAAAATGTACTTTTTGGACCTTCACTTTACCATTTTTTTTTTTAACTTTATAAAAACAACAAAAAAAAAGTACATAAAAATACAATTGTACACAAAAAACAAAACTTAACATTAACATATATTATATGTATTAATAAATAAGGAGCATAAAAGTCTTATAAATATATGAGATCAAGATCAGGGACTTATTTGTTTAGTTAATAAACTATTTAGAACATCAAAGCAGCGTGAATTTGTCGATCTTAACCAATCCTTCTTTTGTATGAGACTTGACAATGTAGTCTGTTTCTTTCTTTATTTTAGTTTTTATTATTAGAACAAACAACTCTTTCCACATTTGCAGACGAATGTGGAATGGATAAAATTCCTGCAACAACTCTAGAAATGTCAGGAAACATATGGACATTCAGGACATTTTGTAAATTAGCTACTACCGACCAAAAACGACAAACGTTTTCAGTTTTTAACGACTGCAGTTGCTCGAGATCAGCTAAAGCTGTAAATGGATTATTGTTTGAATCAAAATTTGCAATTCCATTCGGGAACATTTTTAGGAAACTTTTTCCAAATACTTTAGAAAAGCTAATAATACTAAATTTTCTTTATCTTATTTGTGCTATGTCTGTATTTCTATAAAAAAGAAACAAAGTTAAATAGTGTGACAATTTATATAATGCCAATCTTATTAGCAATATCCAACGCATCATAATCACGAGCTAAACGAACATAGGCTTTCTTTTGACCATCGGGTCTGATCAAAATATTAACCTTGGCCACCTTAATATCGTAGAGTTTGCGGACAGCAGCACGTACGTGGTTCTTGTTGGCGCGCAAGTGAGTCAAGAATACCAAAGTGTTGTTATCTTCAATCTTCTTCATGGCCGCTTCAGTGGTCAATGGGTATTTGATGATATTGTAAGCATCCATGCGGTTTCTCGTTGGTACAGACTTCCTGGGGTTCTTAGGGTTGCGGGGCAACTTTAAGGTTTTAGGTCTGCGAAAGTGTACATTAGTGCGTATTTTACGAACTCGAGTTCCAAAAGCACCCTTGATAATCTTGGTTTGAGCCTTCTTGGCCTTGGCTTTAGATGTACCCTTTTGTACCTTGGAGCTAGGTTTGGTGGCGACCTTTTTTCCTTTAGCAGCAGCACGTGCCTTGGCCGACAACTTAGCCAAGATTGATTGAGGCTTCTTACCGGCAGCAACCTTCTTTTTGGCATCCTTTGCTTTTGGCTTAGCTTTGGAGACAGCTTTTTTGGCTGGAGCGACCTTCTTAGCTACAGGTTTTTTAGTAGCGGCTGCAGCAGGTTTCTTTGCTGCAGCTGGCTTCTATGCGGCAGCACCAGGTGGTTTAGCAGCAGTGTCCTTTTTGCCACCAGCAGAAGAGGCAGTAGCTGAAGCCTTTTTCTCTGGTTTCTTATCACCAGGCTTAGCAGCGGATTTTTCGGTTGGCCTTTTAGGTGGCATTTCTACGAAAAAAAAAAAAAAAAAAAAAATTATACAAGTAAGACCATAAAGTGAATAAGAATTTTAAAACACTCAGGTCTTGCATGTAACAATATCAAAGCTTCAACAAAGACACAACAATAAACCGTCCATTTTTCTTTCTTACATTCCCCTACAATTGGCTGGGTTTTTTCCAACACGAATTTTTGTTTTTATTAAACTCACTTGTGTAAAAAAACCAACATGGAGTCAAGCATTATTTTTTTTTAACAATTTTGTTTATGTCTAAGCGTTGCGGCTAATTGACGGATTTCTGGAACAGAACTTCTACCCAAAGATGGTGTAATCACCTCTAGAATCATTGAAAAAGCGTCTTTGTTTAAGCGAAAAAGGCCTATAAATCTAAAATAAAAAATTTTTGAATTGTTAAAAAAGAAGAGGTACAATACTACTTATTTTAGCTGAACTAATATTTTTAGGAGTAAATTTATGGAACCACATGAAAACTGCGATATTAAAGTTGACTTTGGTTCTCAAAACTTTGCAAAATTTTATATAAAATTATTTTGCATTTTATTAAATTTCTTTAACAATATCAATATTGATATTATTTGTAGAGATAGAGATACTTCTGTTCCGCAAGAAATATGATTTTTGTAAAGGTATACGATATAGATATCACATTTATCAAAAACAGTTTCATTCACGAAATTACGTGATATTTATATTCATAAACAAAAAAGTTAGCCTTTGTAAAAATACATGCCTTCGAGCATCTTCAGATGGAATTTTTAAATTAAACATGTTAATAATTTTAAGTTCATATAACATAAATAAAAATTGCAATTTAAAAGAACACTCACAATATTCTGTACGTAAAATTAACTGAAATTGTAATATAAAATAAGTGAATATTCAGTCTACTTATTATATCCGGTCTACTTATTTTTCATTTATTTTTAATGAAAAGTTCATTTAATTTTTACTGTCAAAAATTCAACGACGAATTCCGTAAAAACAAATGAATTTTCGGTTATTTAATATAATTTAACTAACAAAAAAAAAACCGACAAAATCCGTAAAAACAAGTGAATTTTCAGTTATTTTATAAAAATTAACTATCAAAAAATAACTGACAAATTCCGTAAAAACAAATGAATTTTCAGTTATTTTATGTAATTCAGTAATTTTATATAATACAGGTTTTACTCGAATTTCTAAAAAATACCAGATACATGTCCGCTTGTTTTTCTAATAAGAGAGAGAATATTTATTTTTATTTACTTACCCCGTTATACATGTTTGTTTTACTTTTGTTGTAGTGACCACTCTGTTTCCAGAAGAACTTTCAATTATAAGACGCCATCAGCATGCCCGATATGGTATTCGCAATTATTTTACTTTAAAAATTTGATGTATTTAACTAAATAATTTTAACAAATAGAATATGGGAATTTTCTACACAAAACAAGCAAACTTTTTATGGTATTCGCGGTTGAATTTTTGACAGTAAAAATTAAACTAACTATTCGTTAAAATTAAATGCAGAATAAGTAGATCGGTTTTGAAAATTTCCAGTTATTTTAAACTTCATTTTCATTTAATTTTACATGCAGAAAACTTTTACTTAATCAACAGACAATATTAAATGCAATCGTATTAATGCGCACTTACTTTTTTGAATAAATGTTAGAATCAGTTAAAAATAAATTTTCTTGGAATTTTAAATGTTTATTAATTTAAAAATAACTGAACGGAATACTTCTTGAATAACCTACAGTCCGTTACTGTAATAATATTATGAGTGGAGGATTTTCAAATCCAGATGAAAGAAATAATTATTAAAAAAATAAATGCAACGAAAAGGATTCAATAATTTGTTTGCTATACTAAACACTCAAAAATGGAGAACTATGACAAATTTTTAAATTGTACCAAATGAGTCACGGTAGTACCACGGTACTTTGGAAAGCCAAAATGTACCAAAAAAAGTACAATTGTACCAACTTAAACATCTCTGGTTGTTGCTAGTTAAAATTTTACTATCAGAAATTATCAACAAATTGTTTGTCTCTCAAATTTTTATGAATTTTTTACTCTTTCGTTGCAAGTTTTTGAAAATAAGCCATAACTTTTATTAAATGACCACAACTATTTTATTGTTAAATTGAATAATATTTGAAGTTTCAACAGAAACCAAATAATCGTCACATAGAAATGTTGAAAACAACAATAGTTTTCTTGTGTCCATCGCGGGAACCATAATATGGTATATTTAACCACACTTCAAACATGTTTTTTCTGCGTTGTAGACAGTCAACCGCCAAAGTTGAAAATTCTTTTAACTTCCCTTGTTTTTGCAATACTTTAAAAGTTACTTAAAAATTGCACAAAGAGTGCACCACTCCATTTATCAGTCTGTTTCCGAAAAACTCATATACATTTTAAAATCTATAAGCACACACACACATACATGCATTTGATATCAGTTTAAAAGCACGTAATATGCTCGTATTACATGGAAATGTGTGGCGAAACCTATAAATCTGAAAATGTTTTTTCTATAAATGTTGTTAAACTACCACTCGTTACTACAAACTACCGTTATGTAGTTCTATGAACTTTGGACTTAATACTAATACAAACAAATATTTGAGTAAGTATAGACACACACACTCTTTAAAAAAAAGAACAAAAATTATGTATTTTTCGCTTTAACTAAAAAAGAAATAATAAAATAAACCAACAGTCGAAGAGATGTCTTAAAGAAACTAAAACAAATGAAAAATGTGAAAAAACAACTTATGAGAATTTAAGGAGGCGTTTTTTCGATACAATAAGAACAACAACGAAAAATCAAAAAAAAAAAAAACGAAATTCCAGCAAAAATGAAGAATATTTGAGACAACAAGGAAAACCCAGCAACAACTTTAAAACGAATGTTCGCTTTACAGCTTAAAACCTTTCAAAACTGAAGAGCAAAAAAAAAAAACGAAAGCAAAGTAAATGAATGCATGCTTGAGCATTTTAAGTACTTCCGACTTTAAAAGCATGTCACATCCGCTTTTTTCGGTTGCTCATTTTTTATTTTTCCTAATGCTCTTCTTCTTTTACTTATTTATTTTCAACCCACCATCACAGTTTTTTTTGTCGATTCTAATGTTTCTTATTCTTGTTGTTTTATTGAAGACGTGAGGCATGTAATTTAATGTGAAATATGTTACAGATAGAGTTGAGTTCAGAAGAAATAAAAAAATTAAAAAGCAAATTTTTATGAAAGTAATAGAAAATTTTTACAAATTAAAAGGATTTAGCATGAACATCTTCTTAAAATAAAACTCATATATGTTCAACTTTAATATCATTTGGTAAATGAAAGTCTTCACTATAGGTGAATATGTGTATGTGCAGCTATTACCTTTAGATTAACAGAGATATCAAAGATTTTGTAGTTTTGTAAAATTGCGGAAAGTTAGATTTAAAGGAGGTTGAGTCAAGCACTAACTTTCGACATAGACTTAGTTGCGCGCGCTAGGGGCTGGCGACGGGATTCCCTCCATGACACTACTTCTCATTAGATCTGTATCTGCAACGGGACTATTTTTTTCAGTTAATAAGAAATATTTAAATGGGATTCGGAATTAAAAAAAGGAAACTTTATTAATTATACCCACCACCACCACTAGTGGTGGATGAGGGTATAGTAAGTTTACCATTCCTTGTGTAATTCTAAGAAGATTTTCCCATGTCCGCCTGTCTGTTGAAAATACGCTCACATGCAAAAAACTCAAAAGAAAAGAACAAAATTTGTGTCAAATTGCTAATAGTGATCCTAAGCAGTTGCGGATTAAAATTCAGCAAAATCGGTTCAGTTGGCTCAGAGCTATGAATCAAAATATGGAATCAACACCCTAACAAATTGATAATTTTGTTAAAAAAACTAATATTAATGGTGTTAAAATGCATGGATTGAAATACGATTTTGCACGAATTCCTTCTTCATGACTAGAAATCTTTTCGTGAAGGTCGGTCCATAATTTACCAAGGGCTTTCTTTCGGAAAACAGTTTAGTAGGCCTAGAGTCGTAACAAATGATTATATTGCAATACAATTTGATATGTCTCGGATTCATAGGACTAGAAACACACTGCCAAATTTCGTGAATATCGGTCCATAATTTACTATAGACCCCATATAAACCCTACTCTAGGAAAACATCTTATTACCGTAATCAATAATGCTATCATAATAAAATTTAATACATCCCAGTTTTATAGGACTAGAATCACACTAATAAATTTTGTGATGATCGGTTCATAATTTACCATAGGCCCCATATAATGCCCACTCGGGGAAATTAAACAAATACGCGTAAAACCGTAACAGATATATTTATTGCGGTAAAATTGGTTTTAACTTTGCTTCATATAGCCAGAAAAAATGTCATGCAATTTTGTGATATACGATCCATAATTTACCTTGGATCCCATATTAGCAAGCCTTCTAAAATTCGATGTACTAATTTCTAATTTCACTGCTGTATTGAAATTTTTTATTATCCCTGTTTATTATTAAAGAAGGGGCTTTTTAAATTCTCCTCAGCCAATTGACGCTGGAGTCCCTCGGAAAAGCACTGAAAAAGTGGTTAAAACAATGGAGGATAAAGGTCAATGAGCAAAAATGCGTACATATAACATTCAACTGGCGTCGGGAGTCATGTCCCCCTATTAAAACCAATAATCAATTAGTGCCCCAACAATCGAATGTAAAATATCTCGGTATTCATCTAGATCGGTGTTTAACATGGAAATGCCATACGGAATCAAAACTAACACAAATGAAACTAAAAGCAATCCAAAATTATTGACTTATAGGAAGAAATTCTGTTCTTAGCCTCGATTGCAATCTTCTACTTTACAACTTCATATTAAAGCAAATCTGGTGCTACGGTATTCAGCTATGGGGCACTGCCTCGGCCTCAAATATCGAAAAAATTCCGAGGTGCCAAAATAAACTTCTTCGAATAATCACAGTCGCTCCCTGGTATGTTAAAAACTCAAATATTCACAAGGATCTCAATGTGCCATTAGTAAGAACTATTATTACGAAGTTTGCAGTAAAATATTTAAAAAGGCTTGAGTCGCACCCAAATCCTCTAGCTTGAAGTATTTTAAATGACAGCGGCCACTCTGGATTAAGCAGAAGATATACTACAGGACTCATCCGACGAGAAGAGCGCTAAACATCTACATATGTGAACAGAAACCGTGAGGAGAAAATTTTCGTCTGGCATTGGCAGCACGTATAAGATTTGATTAATTATTGTTAATTCATATTTAATATATGAAGATTCAATAAATAAATAATAATAAAAAAAAGATGTGTTTAAATATCAGAAATCACTCTACACAATTTTAGGATGATTGGTCCTTCATCTACCTTGGGTCCAATATAAATCCCCTTCCTTAAATGCATTTTATTTCGGCTCCAACTGTAACGAATATAGTTTTAAACCGTAACCAATTTTAATGCTGATGTCCGTTTTTATAAATATTAATTAATAATATATATATATGTCGTAAAGAGCACACTCCTGAAATATTCAAACTGTCGGTGGAGTGTATCAAACATTTGGCACTGACGAATATAGTACTCTTAATTGTTTCAATATCATTTTATTGACCATAATTTTAGTGCCCATAATTTTAGTGCTGGTGTCATCGTAAAACTCATTTCAACATACAGACTGACATCGTTAAATAAACTTTATAAGGGCGCAGAATAAATATATGTATATACCGTTTAGGGTCTAAGATCAATGTTGTAAAATAACAAACGGAATGACAAACTTATGTACAAATACCCTTTCCACCTGTGGTGATGGGTAGAAAAAAAGAAAGTAAAATGCTTTGTGAAAAAGTGGCTTAGTAATACGGCAATACTGAAGAAGATATTTATAATGTCGGACTCTTAGGCCGCTCTTACAGCCCTATCTTCTTTAGAGGTGAACGATCTGAGGAATCACAATGAATTGAATTTGTGTTAAGTACTAGGCCATGAGGGCCACGTGGGCAACGAAAGGGCTGACTGCTTGGCAAACAGGGGCCCTGAGCCTTTTGTCGGCGTCCCTGCGTGAATTCCTTCATACGTGGACTTCCATTTCTGGAATAAGACAGTCCAAGAGATTTGTGACTCTACCCCTTAGCAGGGCAAGTAGGCTACTTATTTTTGAGAAGGGGGAACTTAGGCTACTCGTGCCCCTATTTACGGGACATTGCGATCACAGATACCATACTTATATAATGGGTAATGTTGGTACCAAGATATGCTGATTTTGTGAGGTCATCTCCTCTGCTGCTGTCCCGCTTTGGGGACGTCCAGGCCGAAATTGTTCCGGCGGCAAATGATGGGCCCAAATGACATCTACGATCTTTCACGGGCAGGGTGATAGGCTTTATACGCAGCCTGAACCTACATGGTGATATGGACAGGCTGCGCAAAAGATCCTCTGGATTGCGGTGCGTATGACCTTCTTCATATCTATCAAACACGGAAACACAAAAGTAAAGAAAGAAATATGCTGGGCTTCTTAAAGAAGCAATTTTGCATTGTTGGGCTTAGTACCCAGCAAAAACGTAATTTACATTTAAATTTGGGGTACCCCGGTAGGCTAGCTGGTAGTGAGCTAGTCTATCAGTGTCGGGGTTGCGGGTTCGATTCCCGCCAACGACTCTGGTCTCCTAGAGGCAAGCGTAGAGCTTCGCGGGATTAGCATAGGGAAAAAAGTAGAAGCTTAAATTTAATAAAAAAAAAAACATTATAAATAAAAGAACTACCAATGCAACAACCTCCGAAACGCATTATCTTTCTTCCTTTTCCGCTACTCGCAGCATTACATTATAACAATTTATTAAGAAGTTTCTTGTAATTCACACATTAATTTGCATTGAAATTTTATCTGCACTACTAAATACAAAAAAAACTTTTAAGAAAGTATATTTATTTACAAGATGGTGTCAAAAAACCGCTGAGTGTTATGGCTTTTCAGCCGTTGTTGCATTGTTTTGATATTGAGACCACCTTGCCAAGTAATACTTTTAAGAATTTACCTTCATTAAATCTAAATGTTCCAGAGTTTGTAGTTCAAAACATAAATTTGTATTTAAAATGATTTTAAGTGTAAATGTGACTTAATATCAAACCTAAAAATTGGCTGTAATACAATTTTTATTAAATTTCATTAAAATACGGGGGTATGTAATACTTTTCAAAACCAGCGTTACAGCTGTAATCTGACAGTAGTGCTGGACAAGTATTGAGTACTGGGTACAAAGTATTTGCACTTTTTTGGAGTACCCAATGCTCAATGGCAGTTTCTCAATACTTTTAGAGTTTTATTTTTTTAATAAAGTTCAATGGAAAGTTTAACGACTGTCTTTTAAAATACAATACTACCGAACAATAAATCTGCAAAATTTAACCAATAGTCAAAAACAAGATAATAATTTAAAGAAACGAGGTTTTAATAAAAATTTAGAAGTATTTTACTGCTTGTAAAAAAAATAACACAAAAGAAATTAAAATGTATAAAAAAGCAGGTTTTGGATTTGAAACGTGGCTTAAAAGTTAAAAAAAGAATACTTAAAAGTCATAATTAGTTTTGGGTACCCAAGCAAAGTTTATTAAGAATTATTAAGTAATATCAAAAGCACTAGAATTTGCAGAACTTTTTGTTTCTCTTTTCGTAAAGTTCCCTTTTTGTACGGCTTAAGATCACTTCATGCTACTTTTGGACCACTTTTAAACATTTCTAGTATGTAAAGAAATTTTACCAAGATCAAATAGATCAAAAAATACTCTTTTTGGGACGATTTTTTTGAAAATTACCATTTGTCTGGCCCTTTTTGAAAATGTTCAATGCAATGCTGTTCAGAACAATAGTTTTATGCCCGATGGTATTTTGTGATTTCAGTGGGTGTTGTGCCCAATTTTCAGAAAGTATTTAAATATATATTATGTTAATTTTCATATAAACTTAAATCGTATTTACATACAGATTTATTTTTTGAGTTTTATTTAAAAAGTATTATTTAATTAAGTTAAAAGTATAGTAGCTCTACTGAATACAAAAAAAAATATCACAAAAAAGTGTAACTATTTACAAGGTTGTCTCAAAAAACGGCTGGTTGTTATTGCTTTGCCTGTTGTTGTTGTATTGTTGTGATATGGAGGTCACCTTGCTAAGATAATCCAATAGAAACTTAAGTTGAATTTAAATGTACCACATCGGTGAATTAAGTTTCAATTAAGTGTTTAGTGAAAAAGAGAATTATGTATTTAAAACGATTTTAAGCATAAATCGGTTTTAATGTCAATCCTGAAAATTGGCCATTAAAATGACAAACTGTTGCTCGAAACGTCAACAAGTTTATACATATTAATAACACTATTTTCTCCATACTAAAATTTTTTCTTTCAAATAGCAGATTTAATTAAAATTAACGAGTTGTTGTAAATTTTCGAAAGGTCTACCGGTCTAACTCTGTGCTTCTGTATGGCAACCGCTTAAAATTACTTTTTTCAGGAGACACAAAAAACCATTATAGATCGAACTATGGGCTAGGTACTGAGCATATTGAACTTGGTTAGTACGTTAAAAAATCAAATTGTTCCATCTTTTTTCAGAAATGTTTAGAACCATGTAAAAAACGTTTAAAATTAAGCAATATGGTATCAACTTCTCAAAATTGACAAAAATTGGCAAACGCTGTTGTACATGAAAATCACAGAACTTTCATGATCATTTTCATTTTTTAACGAATTAAATTATTTGACTAAAATTTCATTAATTGCACATCAAAAATTTTTGAAAATTGCAGCCTGGCCCCCGATGTCGACCGCTTTCGTTTGCATGCATTTTCAACGACAAACTGCCGATTTGCTGCCCCGTAGCAATTTTCAATACGACAAGTCGATCGATAATACAAGCGACCGATAACCTAACAGTTTTCATACAAATTTGCGGCCCACTAAAAAGTTTTATGCGACCAAAAATGTCATAATCAGTCACTTGTGTTGTAATTGTCGACATAGGCATTTTGTTAAAATATTTAACACCATTTTCTTTACAGACAAACACCAAATATTTTTTTTGTTATTTAATTTTTTTAAAACACCACCAAAGGCGATTTTACTTTAGGTGGCGGCGAAGAGCCAGCCGGTTTTTTTTTAGTCAGGCCAGAATTCTTAAATGTTTTGTTTACATGCGCTTTTTAAAATTGTGTTTTTAAATAAAATTTTAGTTTGCAACTTATTAAGCAAAAAGTTAAAAAATAAAGAGATTATTAATTAAACTATGTGTAAAAAATAAGTACAAATCGTTTTTAGGTCACAAAACTAATTTTTACCATTGGGTACGTTCATAAGACGTAGCTGTTGAGCTCAACTGCTAGAAAACTGTTGACAACTGTTGAGCCAAACATTTTCGTCTTAGAAACGGCATTATGACTATAATGCAAAATTAACAGCTGATAAACATAAACAATTGAAAAAAATAAAGGTTGAGGTTGAGCACAACATGTTAACTTTAGGTAGCTAAAAAATTTTATGATGGAATAAATGGCCTCAAATACCCAACTGTTGTGTTGAGCGTAAGTGCTCAACTATGCGTTTCTAAGACAAACACTAAACGGTTACACAACAGTTACGCCTTATGAACGTGCCCATTATCACTATATCTTTAAGGTATTTTGATGTTTATGTACGGGTTTAAACTTCAACTGCATAAACTGAACACAAAAAAGAAACGGTTTAAATTATTTTCAATACAATGATCATTTAAACCGAATTTGGAATTAAGTGCTCACAAAAATTGCACAAGTTTATGTATGTTTAACCATTTTATATAATTTATGAACTTCTGAAGTTGTGAACATTTAAAATGTAGAGAATTAGGGTTATAATAAGGATCCCATAAGCACATTCATTTTAGGCGTGATATATCAATTGGCTTAGCCATTATATTTGTGGACATACGGTTAAAAGTAATTTTACCTCTTAAAATGTTAACAGGTCGACCTAAACAAAAGATGTAAACTTTTTTACATGGTCCAATTGGTAGGGCTGCGCGAAACGACTGCTGATTTTTTGCATAGCTGGATTTTTTCGTGCAATAGTTTTTGTATCAATTGTTTTGGACATCCTTATCATGTTTTACACAAACGAAATGAGTGTTGTTTTCCCTATCGGTGCATTGTTGTAGATTTTCGCAGTCCCACTCATTGGACCATGGTTTTTCAGATACATAAAATTCTGCTGCCGATACATATTGAATAAGAAACTGATATAGCGATCAGTAAAATCAGATTTTTTCACTCGTGTACGGACGTAATATTCGCCGTCATATCTACATTTTTTTATTTTCCATCCAGCATCGTCGGTGTCACACATACAAACAAATATTCACTAAAACAACCAAATCGCTTGATGAGAACTACCCCTGCAAACAATTTCGATCGAAAAATAATCTAAATAGTTTCCCCATTTAGCAAAAATCTATCGCTTTTGCTATTCAATTCTTATTGATGTAGTTACATCGTTCGGGAAGAAGTGTCCCACTATGGTAATATTTACTTTAAGAATCCACTTAGTGACTATATTTTATGACGAATTAGAGTGCTTTGGAAGTTTAATATCAATTAAATTTAGTAGTATCGCTTTTGGCTCCAAAAAGCACTCTTTTGAAGTTACATTTTTACTTATTGTTCTTGATAATAAAAAATAGACCATTTTACTGTTTATCTTTGTTTGATTTTGTAAGGGAAATCTAAGTAAAATATAAAATAAATGAGCTTAAAGTTAAACAAATATTAAAAACTCTACAGTACATTTAATCAAAGTAGCTGGTAATGTTTTAAAATTAAAACCCTAATGTGGACAAATTTTGTTCAAGGAAATTACACAAAATCACAAATTTGTTGAAACACTAACTTTGTAAACTTTCATCATATTATAATTAGCATTTCTTTTTATTGCTTTACAAAACTTATTTAACAAATTTTCTTCACTAATAACGTTGATCTTCACTAGAAAAATTTAACAAACACACAAAATTTTACACAAAAATTTTTAAAGTCATTAAATAAACAAACAGTTAAAACAAATCACTAATATCCTTTAAAAAAGATTATTATCAAATTATTATTTTTAATTTAATTTTCATTTGCTCTAAAAAATTATGCATGAGAAATTATTAAACATTTAACCAATCTAACCGAAGATTAAGTTTGGGCTGTTTTGCGTACTCATTTATACAACTTTCGTAAACTAGAACACTTTTCGGTAATATTTTGATTCCGCGGAGTCCTAATTTTAAGTACAATACTATAACTATTTCATTTTTCAAATATTAAAAATTTCACTTTATTTTACATAATTTTATAAATTTATACTATTTTACACGCACGTAGCACCGATCACATGGCAACTTATATACAAACTGTGCTCTTTTACGCATTTTGCTTTTGTAATATTCACTATTAAACAGCAAATCGTTGCGAAGAAGTCAATATAATATGTGAAATGTTCAATTGTGTCATTGTTGCAGTTGTGTAACTGTTAAATTTATCTGAACAACTCATTAAAGTGACGAAAAAGTATAATTTAAGAACTCATAATTTGATTCTAACGTATTTTGTTGTTGCTAAATTCCGAAAAATCTACTGTTTAACTACCAAATGTGACGATGTAGTTAAAATTCGTAGATAGTCGAAAAACACTCTACCAATTGCTTGGAGGGACTTGACCGTGTACAGACCCCTTTAACCAACTGTTTTATGCGAAGCGAATTCATTTATATATTAATTCGCCTTGTTATTGACATTACATGATCGAAAAAAAATACCACATTGTTTTTTGTGTTGTTGACTAGTTGTAGTCTCGCCGCCACCTGAAGTAAATTCGCCTTGACACCACCACTTATAAAATTATATAGCTTTTAAAAATATTTATATAAAAATTTTAAGTATTCTTAACACAAGTAGATATTTTGTTGCTATCCAATACCCCCTCTCAACATAATATCCTGATAATAAAGTTGTTGAATGTAGGAAATGATAAAGGCTTGGTAAGAAAATCCGGAAACTGTATATTTGGGTTTATTAACGTTAGTATTCTTTAACTGAAATACCCATTTGCACCCAATGACTGTCTTTCCTTTTGGTAACTGTGTTAACACCCACGTTTTGTTCTTTACAAGAGATTCATATGCATCGTAAGCGGATTGCAACCATAATTCACGATCAGGGTTTTTCATTTATTTCATTTAATTTTAAGATAAAGGCTCAATATCACTAAAATCAGTTTCCAAAACTTTTGCAATAGACAATTCATTTATTTGTTCAGACCAATTTCTAGATGCTTTATCCTTTAGCCTATCAGATCGACGTAATTGAACTTGTTTAGAACTCTCATCATCTTGTAACTGTTCTAAAATGCCTTCCTGATTCCTCTGTTGAATTTCTCCTTGAATTTGTTTAGCAGTAGATGAAACCTCATTATTACAAATCTCATTACCTTTATCTTTATATACGTCAATTTGAATACTCCTGTCATCAAGGCCACATTTAATTTCCCGAGTAAACGAAAATCGTTCTTCGAATTTTACATCCTTACTAACTATAAACTTGTTAGTTACATTTATCAATATTCTATAACCCCGCATATTTTCTCCATATCCAACTAAAATAAACTCTATAGATTTGCTAGGTAAACGGTTCTGAATATAATTGGCTGCCATAACACACTCGGCCCATAAATTCTTTGAAACATTTTCCCCTCTTAGCATTGCACGTACCATCTCAACTAAAGTTCGATTCTTGCGTTCAGCAACGCCATTCTGTTCTGGACAATGAAATCATCTATAAATGAGAGAAAATATCTCTTACCGCCTCTTGATTTAGCTTGAAAAGGTCCACAGACGTCGGAATGAATTATATTCAATCAGGTATGTGATAGAAATCGATATGCAAAACGAAACGATTTGAAAACGATAATATCGTTTTTAGAATCTTTTAAAATTGATTTCTTATACATATTCCTCTTATTTCCAGTCGATATTCTTTTAAATTGTGTATTACATGAGTTTATTGTACTGTATTTTGAACAAAAACTTAAGATTATAATTCAAAAATTGATTTTTAAATCGCTCGAAATTCATCACACCTTTTAAAAACGTTCGTTTTTATATCGATCGATTTTCATCACATACCCGAATATCTCTTTCGATCGGCTTAAACTTGCTTTTGGAAAAGGAGTTTTGGTTAATTTTGACTTTGCACAAGTATCGAAAAAATAATCATCATTGCATTTTTCTATACAGATTCCAGTACCAAGCTGTTCTAATTTCTTTATATCAGAAATGTTACGGTGACCTAAACGACGATGCCAAAGATGAACATATCCAAAACAAGATTGTGATTTCATTATTTATTGCTTCACATAAGATATATAAATTTTCCTTTAAAATTCCTTCGGCTACAACTTTGCTTTTGTTTAATATAAAACATCTTGATTCTCTAAACTCAATTAACAAACCCTTCTTAACTATTTCCTTCACAGATAAAAGGCTTCCATTAAGATCAGGAACATAAAGAACATTTTGAAGATGTATTTTGTTATATTTACCATTAATATACCCATTATCAACGCCAACAATACCATCAGCAACTTGCAAACAAATTTCACCATCAACACGACCTTATTCAGATACTGCAGCATTTTGTTTCTTCCATTTAAAACAATCTTTCTTCACATGACCCAATTTATGGCAGTGAAAACACTTTAGCGGTATTTTCTTTCTATATTGTTGACCTTTCAAAGCACTATTCTTCTCACCTTCTTCGTCGGTACCATCAATACGCCTTTCAGATTCATCCAATAGTTTTTCCATTACGTATTCTAAAGAAATTGTTTCCTCTGGTTTACCTTCAATTGACGTCACTAAGGAGGAATACGTTTTAGGCAAACTGTGAGTACTATAGCCACCATATAACTATCCTTATGCCCAATTTATAGGATATTTAAATCTTTATTATGTTAATTTTCATAAAAACTTAAATCGTATTTAATTACAGATTGATTTTTTGAGTTTTATATGAAAAGTCTTATTTAATTAATATAAAAGTATGGTAGCACTACTAAATACCAAAAAATCAAAAAACAGCTGGTTGTTATTACTTCGTCTGTTGTTTTTGTATTGTTGTGATATTGAGGCCACCTTGCTAAGTTAATCCAATAAAAACTTAAGTTAAATTTAAATGTACCACATCGGTGACTTAAGTTTCATTTAAGTGTTTAGTGAAGAAGAGAATTTTGTATTTAAAACGATTTTATATATAAATGTGTTTTAATGTTAATCTTGAAAATTGGCCATTAATGTCTTCACCACGATCTAATAACTGAGCACGCATAACGTTTAAACAATCCAAATGCGTTTGCATATTTTCTCCATCGGTCATATGTTTGTCATACAATTTACGAAGTAAATGTAATTTCGATGTCATTGTCTTACGTTCATGCACTTTCTGCAATTTAATCCACATTTGCTTAGCTGATTTGATCCCTCTAATAAAATGAATTTGCAAATTCTAAACACACATAGCAATTGTGGCATAAGCTTTTTGATTCTTTCTTCGGGACACCTCAGTTTCTGCTTGTTAAATTGGCTCTTCAATAACGTCCCACATCTCTAATTGTACCAGGTGCATTTCCATCTTGAACTTCCATGTAAAATAATTTGAATTTTTTAGCAGTTGAAACACAGCTTTAGTCTCCATCCTTCAAATGGTTAATATAATTACACCGTATACGAAACAGGGCTCATAACCTATTGGAACAATATCCAATTTAAGAATTAAAACACAAAATTTCTGTTTTGTATAAAAGTCAAGAAAATAATAATATTTTAATTGAAAAAAAATTTCCCAATAAATTATACAAAAATCATAGATATATTGATATAAAACTTTAAAGTATTCTAAACACAAGTAGATATTTTTTTGGTATCCAATAGTTTTCTATTCTGATTTGGTTGTAGCCAGAGTTCTATTTTTTGGCATAATTTATATATTTTCGTTGTATTTATGGAATTGGTGATGTGGCACTACAGTCATTGGACATAAATAAATGACTTACGCGAGAAACGTAAAACCAGCGACCGACAAGTTAATGGGCCGCATAAGAGAACGATGGTATGTAACTTATTGTGGCTCGCCTAATTTGTCGATCGACATCGGGGGCCTAGCCGTAAAGTAAAGCCGTAGAAAGCAGCTTTACTTTTCGTCATATTTGTTGACTAAATTAATCAAATTAACATGAACTATTGAAATGCAATTTTCCTTAATTTCGGCCACGTATTTCTTGAAATTAAATTAAATTTTGCTGATAGAATTATATGTGTAATTCGTTTAACATAACTTAAAATTGTTTTTTTAAGCAAATTTTTAACGAAAATTTCTTCAATTTTACATCTTTCAATTAATGAAACTTAATCCTTTTAACAATGTGGTTTTTGTTTTGGTTTTAATCATCAAAAAATATTTCTGGTACTAAAATTCTTTTTCTATGTAAATGAGTGATTGTTTTCCTGTAAATTGAAAATTTGTTCTAAATCCGTATGTCATCTATCGTATGACATAATCACACATGCATAAGTATGATGGGATATTTTTTCCAAACAAATAACAACTTTCACTTGAACAATAGAAATCTCAAACTAAAAACACAAACGAATAGAAAAAATGTCGCAAATATAAACAGAAGTCAACTCATTCAGTTGGCTTAGTATTTCCATGGAAGTAGAAGTTTAAAAAATTATAAACAAATGAAACCAGTTTTTTCTAATATTTCTGTTACAAACAGTTTTCAACAAATACTGATATAAAAAATGAAATGTGACATATATACACACACACACACACACATCCATACATGGATTTATATAAGAGCGGAAATGATTAAAATTTAAAAAAAAAATGTATATATAAAACAATGTATAAAATAATTGTTAGTGTAGAAGTTTTTAAGGACAGTAGTAGGCAAATTTTCAGTTTCTTATCACACCTACTCACTCAAGAAAATTCAGCTTCGGGACGTTGAATTTTCTCTTGATGTCTTTGTTTCTTACTAAAATTAAAAAAAGCTAAACTAGTTTTAGTTCTGCTGTTGCGTTGTTGTTATTTTGACAGAGCAAATCAACTCAATTAGATGCTGCTTTACACACAAAAGCGTAAATGTCATAGTGTGTTGCGTAGCACTGCTTTAGAATAAAACTAAAAACTCAGAAATATAGATATATAAAGACTAGGTCGAAAATCGGAATAGAACTTTTCTTGGGATCAGGAAAGCACAATTTATTTGGAAATGTATTCGCTTGTATGTGGTAAAAGAAAACGATACTATGGAATTATAATCTGTGCTCAATTATAATCTGTGACCAAAAAACATGCTATCCCAACAAATACGAAGTCAAACCTTTGAATGAAATGACTTTGTCAGTTGACATCAAACGCAATTTTCAAACCCTTTTCAATTGTTTGATTTTAACATTTGAATTCAAATTGATAATAATTTGAATGCAAACATTTGACATACAATGTTTTATCAATTTGATATCAAGTAGTTGTCAAATGTTATTCTCAAACCAAAAAAAAAACTTGACAGCACTGAAGCGAAAAAATAAATGTAAACTTTAAAAAATGGCGATTAAATGTGTTAAACAATTAAAGAATAGTTATATATTACGTATAGTCAATTCGCCTTTAATATACCTTAATTTGTTGCTAAAAAAAATATAAAATAGAAAAAAATTAATTACAAAGTGTAAAAAATGTAAATAAAAATAAAACGGGAGAGTGAATAAATTTTATGTACGCTCGCGGTTCTACGCCATGACAATTCTTAAAACAAACAGGAGCCAAGTATTTTATCTTTCCAAGATTTAGAGGAAGAAAATAACACTATTTCATCTTTAACTTTGGTGCCGAATGTAAAGCTCACAATTTCATTAAATAAATAATGAATTGAAATAAAGAAAAAAAATTATTTTTCATTTATGTTCCACATTGTATTAAAATCCACATTTGAAAAACATTTGAGAATAAAAAATAATTTCCCCTTTGTGTTGAGAATGCTATGATTTTCAAATGATTATCAAACGTTTGTCATTTGAAAAAAGGTTTGATTTCAAATTATTTTCAATTTGATACCAAACCTCCCTGTTTGTTGGGATGCGGTCTACCTTCATTAAAAGCTCACAAAACCGCCCTTTTACATTTTTTTTTTGGAGATTTTCTTGTTCACAACATTCGTGATGTAACTACCCGATTATTATCGTGAGTCGAGTAATGCGATTGTAGAAAACTGCTTAAGATCTTTTTAATTTTTTTATTTAGATTTTTCTGTTTTTACAAACTACCGGATCAACTAAAAATATCTCTATTTTAAAAGAAAACCCAAACGATTATAAAAATTCTATTCTCTTTGTATGAATATGAATGAATGACAAAAGAAACACTGGTTTTACAAAATGATTCTTAGAATTTGATGATGATGAATTGTAATAATAATAAAAACGAACTGTCATGGTTTGTTGAAATGACAGGAAAACCGCAAATATTTTTTTCTTCTTTTTCATTAAATCCAAACAACTGAAAACAATAGAACAACAATAGAAAAAAAGCAGATGAATAAAAAAAATCACAATAAAAGTATGTTAAAGAGAGGGAGAGAACAAAAGACAATTAATGCAAAATAATGACAGTATGCAGTTAGTGGATTTTGTTTTTGTTATACAGATTCTTATGTGATATAAAAAATTTTCCGATGATAAAGGAAGAATTCCAGTCTAGCAATTTAATGTAAAAAGGAATTATTAAAAAAAAAAAAGAATTTGAATAATTGTAGTTTGCAACAAGGCTATTCATACAGGTGACCGCATCAGAGAGAGTTATGCTGGGTGTAAATTTTCTTTGTATAGAGTTTGATATTTAGAATACGTATAACTACATACAAAATAGGGACATCTAGAATAAGTCTCTCTCTCTCTCTCTGTATCTGATGTGGTTACCTGCAAGAATTCGCCTTGGTTTGTATTTAAGGAACAATTTCTAATGGAAATAAAATTTTGACCTATTTAATATGCTAAATCAAAAGAAAAGTTTAAATCTCAGTTTAAAGTGTTTTTCTTTTCTCAGGACACAATGTTTCCAGTCAAAACAAATTCCGTATCTTTTCTGTTTTTATATAATAAAAATTCAAAGATTTAAGGTGTATATTTTATTATATGTTTTTAATGCCTTCATACATAAAAATATTGTAATTTTAAAAAAGGTTTGTTAAATTTAATAATCGTTTTTGAATACGGGGGGTAAATGTTTGACTTTTTATTAAATATTATACAAGTAGGAAAACTACACTGTTTTACAATAACAACTTTTTTTTTTCACATGCAGATGCTGTGGGAATTCAAAACACAACAACAACAAATTTTAGACAGAAAATCTTTAATTAACTTTCGCCGAAACACAAAATTGTTTATTAACTTTTAAAGACTTCAGTTGTAATTTAATTTCTCAAACTTATTAATTTTTATTAAACAATAAAACATGTTTTTTTTTTAATATTTTACATTCTTCGTTTTTACAATTTTTATATTCAATTTTTAGTATGAGAACAAAAATTTAGCAAATAAAGTTCTTATTTTTGTTATTTTAAATGATTATTAATATATTTTTTAAAGTTTTGATATTAAAAAAAAAATTTTGGCATGTTATTTTATTGACTCTTTCTTCATAAATTGAAATGTGAATAAACAATAACTAATTAAATCTTATTAAAATTCTTAAGTTTACGCCCCCAGTGGCTGAAAATCGTATATTGTAATTTTTCTTTTGCTAGAGAGAAGACTTCTTGAAATTTCCTACAATTTTAATTCTATTAAAATCGGTTTCGCAGTTGTTGAGAAATTTAATGTCAAAATTTAACTTTTCATGTTTTTTTTTAGTATTTAGAATGAAATTGCTCTTGATTGAGATTGATAATTGTGAAATTTTTTATTCAAAAATCATTATGATATCTTTATTCTTGTCAGATTCATAGAACGTCAAACCTTAACATTTTAATTTTTTACTCATATTGAAAGCCCCTTCTTTCATTTAAACTATATACATAATAATTGTAATGTTTGACATTCGATGAATCTTACATGGATAGAGATATCACAATGCAATTTTGAGGATATGTAGACCGAATTTTGATAAAGAAATACCCCAAATTCCCAATCCCAGAAAAAATGATAGTTTTACAAAAATGGCAGTACTGAGACTATTTACCACTCGATATTGTTCAGAATTTTTCAGAAAATTATGGACATATTACAAATAATAACTGTTCAAATTTTATAAAAATCGTTGTGTTGAATTATTAGAATTTTTTACTTAAATTGTTTTTTTTTGTTTGAAAAATTTGATTCTTTTTTTTGGATAGGGTATGTGGGAGAAACGAATGGTTAATTGACTAAAATTTGCTTTTTACTCATAACGTTTTCCTTCCAAAAATATAAACATTTTTATATATTTTCCTAAAAAATATTATTTATCAGCGAAAGAACAAAGCCATATTTTGGTGAAATAGTAAAAATAAGTATTACCTTTATACGCATACTCATTCGCCTCGAATACACCACTATAATTATGGAAAAATGAATTAGCATTTAATAATACAACATGCCATCGCTTAAAATGGTAACAGTTTGAAATAATAAACATATGCCACTCAATCGAAACACTCGAAAAATCGTAAAAAAAATCCACCCAAAAAACCGTTTTATCTGAATATCTTTTGAGGCGAACGAGATAACCTAAGCAGATAAGTTTATTTTGTGTAGGTCAGCTTAAGTCAAATTTTTTTGCAATCCTTACATACACATATTTTCATATTTATGGCGAATTTTTAAAAGTTCGAATATCCGAGGTTATCAATTTTCGAGGTCCCTCTATGGACCCGTTTTCTTTCAAGTCAACTCAAAAGCTGCACTGCTATTACAGTTTCTAGAGTTACATCAGTTGCAGAGTTATTTCTCAAAACAAAACGTTCGTAAGCCATTGTGACATGTTTCAGTAAAATAAAAAGACAAAAAAAAAACCATTTTGTGAATTTCATTAAAATGGAAAAAATTGTTCAACAGTTCCAAACAGTTGCCTAAGTACACTCGTATATTGGTTTAAAGAGGACATTTTCGGCTTTCTGATGGTACTAAAATCCCTTTTGACACTAACAAGCTCTACTCCTCTAAAATTTAGATTTAACTAAAATATGGAGCCTGGGAAAAATAACACATCAGGCATAAATAGAACAGTGATACAACGAACAATTTCTTATTCTACTAATATACCATTATTGATAAGAGTTTGCGAGAAATCAAAAATTAAATGTTTTCTATAATAACATAAAATATATGTTTTAAGCAGCATGCCACACCCACAATTACCAACATTTTCATCCATTTTTTTTTGGATATCTTAGTTCAAATATGTTTGCTATCGAATGGCATTACAATTTTTGAAATCGGCGATGACAAAAAAATTGGACTTTTGGGCGATGAAATTTAATTTTCCGCCACTGTGCGTCCTGCCAATGCCAGACGAAAATTCTTCTTATCGTGGTTCGCGTCAACAATAGGTGTTTGGGGCTCTTCTTATCGGATAAGTCCTGCCGTATCTGCTCTCTTAGCGTTTGTGGCCGCCATCATTTTAAATCTTTCGAGATACTGGATTTGGGTTCAATTGCAATTGACTTCTTTAATATTTTACTGAATACTTTGTGAAAGTGTTTCATGTACTCTGCAATTCTGTTTTGTTTTCCAATTCCACACTTTTCAATTTGAAACGGTAGGTGTATTGGTACTTAAACATAAAATGTCAAAAGGAGAAGAGGAAAGACAAGATAAAAATACGAAAATTGCAAGAATATAATTTCATAATCTGGACACTAATGCAATTTCAAAGCCGAATTTTTAAAAATTTTGAGCAACAAAAATTTAAAGTCTGGACGATGACTTGCTGATAGTTCATTGTGATCATTGTGAATATTGGAGTCGATTCAAAGAATTTTAATTTTACGCCGTTGGATTTTCTCTATATTGGAATCCGATGCAGTGCCCTATAACTTAATAGCATAGCACCTGATTGGCTTTAGGATGAAGTTGCAAAGTAATAGTTCACAAAATAGGCTAAGGGCATTGTATCTTTCAATGAGCTAATTTATTGATTTGAATTTCATTAGAGTAAATTTTGAGTCTATATAGCATAACCATGTAAAACGTCGATCAAGATGTATACCGAGATATTTTACTACCTCTGTCCTAAAATGTTGTTTATTGAACATGCCATATACATACATATTTATCAACTCAAAAACCCCGATTTTTCTCTTTGACTGATATGACATGACAATAGAATTGAAATAAATTAGAAAAATAAATGTAAAATTACAATTCCAAAAAAAAAAACACAAAATATGCATATGTCCCACTGTCTAAATCAAATATTTATCTCTTTTTTTTAAATCTAAATTCCTATTTTAGGAATAAATTCCCTGATTACACTGTGTGTTTTTCAGGTAAGTCAGGCAATAGTTTTATTTTATTATTACAATTGTTACAACTTCTGCAATTTTCTCTACTCAACTCACAGCCAATGGAAAGTTGAGAACAATAAAATAAAGACAGTACAACAAACAAGGAAAAAGCAATTATACAACTTTTATATTTTTAATTCCGAAATGAAAATTAATAAGATAGAAAAATATATCTTTATAATAATAAACGTGTGTGTTATTTTCTCAATTACCCCCTTGGGTGCATATTGTTTCCACAAAGTATCTACATCGTACACGAATTATTGCAGTTGTTTTCGAAAAGTTCCATGTACGATTGCACTATCTTTTGTTTTTTTTTTTTTCTTATATCAGTTTCGTTAAGTGGCTGGTGTTGCAATTTAACAGACGATTGGTCTGCTTTTGCAGGTCCAAGGCTAATGGGGCTGCCATCCGTTGCCTAGAAACTGTATACTTACGATTAATATTCAAGAGGAAAACTTGAAAACCATTGTCATTCGACAAAGAATTTAAAAATTTCATTAATGTTAGTATAAAAAAAAAGTAAAAAAAAAGAAAATAAAATCGCCAAAATCCCCAATGGAGATTGCTAACTTTGTTTCAGTCAGTACTTTTTGGCTATAGACTAAAACTCGATTAATGCTTTTTTCATCTTGGGAAACTCACACATCATAAAAATTCACAAAATACAAATTTATGACAGTTTAAGATAAGTTTATGAAAAAAATAGAGTTTCTATATCCCTCATATGCGCCAACTGTAGAGGTATACGCCTTCTGTCTATTCCATATAAAGTTATATCTAGCGTTCTTTGTGACCGACTAAAAACTAACATCAGTGAAATAATTGGCCAATACTAAAGCGAAAAATCGATCAGCAATAAATTTTTACTTTGCGCCTAATCTTGGAGAAAACACACATTTAACATCTTCGTCGGTTACAAAGCCGCTTTCGTCAGCCCGATAAGAAGAAAGGGGTATGAAGCTATGCCTGCTTTTAGTATGAATGCAAATTTAATACGACTTTGCAAGAAAATCCTGACTGTAACTCCCCGAATCCATCAATTCCAAAAACAGGCTACAGAAAAGGTGACAGCTTTTCTTGTGATATTCTCAACATTCTTCGTAAGAAGAACTTAATCAAAAGAAAGCCAAGTTGATGGTGTTAACAAACAGAATCCACAAGACTGGGACAAAATTAATAAGATACCTCTATGGGTTTTTTCAAGAAGGAGGTCGTATTATTTTAATAAGGAAAGCCTTTTTGATAAAATTAATAAGGAAACTTAGGGTTTTTATTAGGTATTCTTTTGGATTTTTTCGAAAAGTTTTTTTCTTGATTTCATTACGCTATCTGATTTATTTTTTCAAAAAGTGGTTCTTCTTGATTTGATCTTATTGATTTTTTAAAAAAATTATAATTCTTCATTTTATTTGATAATTTTATTGATTTTTTTATTTATATATTTACTTAAGGCACTATCACATAAGTTTTTTTATTTTTAATTTTTATTTTTTATCTATTTTCGATGTTCAATACACAAGACTTAAGTCTTATATTGCAGTATGGAACTGAGCATATGCAAATACAATCAATCAAAACATTAATTAAAAATAATAAAATTGCATTTAATATAATTAATTGTAGTTTTAAAGTTTCCAATAAAATTTAAAATTTAATAACATTTAATTATATGAAGCTAGCAAGATTTTAAAAAATAACACAGTACAACACATGATTTGCCAACTCAATTCTGTGAACTTTATGTGAAATTAGACCCAAAAAGAAGAATTTCTGCATCATTCGTTTTGTCTTCTTACCTGCGATTTGAAGTTAGTATCGATTTGAAGTTAGTACTATCGTATAGGGGAATTTATCACGTTTTAGGCCCTGTTGTTTGACATAGCTCGACAACCACTAGCCCAATTTAGTTGAAATAAATTTTAAAAAATTAAGAATTACAATTCCCTTAATCTGTTCATATATTGTTTTCCTATACAAGTAACACTTTCGAAGTTAAAAATGAATGTATGAAGGAAAAAAATTATTTTTTGCCTAAAAATTTAAATTTTTTTTTTTAAAAATACATAAAAAATCCAAAATGGAAAAAAGTTTCAAGTCTAGTTATTTTTTCGCAAAGTCACATAACCTATGAGCAAAATGAGACAAAGATCATAAAAATCGATGCACGCGTTTCGCTTTTATTCGCAATTGAGTAAAGGTATGAATTTCAAAAATCAGTTATAGCCACCACCCTTAAAATAAAAATAAAAATATAAATTAAAAAATTATCATGCAAAAAACAACTTTATTTATAAAAACTTAATGAAAATAAAATAATATGCAATTAATACGCAATTATAATATGCATAAAAACAAAATTTAGAACATTTTTTCAATTATTGGCAATATCCATCCTTGTAGAAGTTGACGCTTGTGGTTCTGATGATCTTGTTTTCTTCGTAGGTTGTTCATATTCATGGTCTGAGTCTGTATCGTCATCCGAGATACACATGCTATTCAAGGGCGTGTTTCTTTCACTGTGTCCACCAATTTCAATGTCTTCATCTTCGGTGCTTTCTTCAAACTGCATAATTGTGGAACTCCACCAAAAAACCTCCGCAAGCAATGCATCCAATTTTTTGCTTTTGAACCGCTTTTCAAATGGCATGGTCACCTGGTGGAACCTGGTGATTGTGCCAAAAAAGTATCGAGGTGGTGGGGCAAGAAATGCAATTTCAGCGTCATGGATGCACCGATTTTTTCGAAATAAAACAGCAACCTGTCCACTCGTTGCTGTATCTCTTCTCGACACGGTTCTTTCCTAGAACGCCTTCTATTACTTCTTTCAATGCGTTCCATGCATGTTGGTGGTCGTGATGCTCTGAAAGCAAATGTGTGAAAGAATCACTTTTGATCAATTTCCGAATATCAGGTCCATTGAGAATACCTGTTTTAAATACATAAGAAAAACGAAAAAATTATTGGTAATGCGAATGTATAGAAATTAACAAATTTAGATATGACAATATTGAAATACAGAGTACGATACGTACCGTTTTTAATTTTCTCATCACTGAGTTTCGGAAAGATGGATTTCAAACAGTCAAAGGCGCCGTTAACTTTTTTGACCACCACTTCAACGAATTTCCCAGCTATTCCCAGTTTCATGTGGAGCGGTGGCAACAAAATATCATCCAGGTCCTTTATCATAGGTTCATTGCGTAATTTTAATTGTTTGTTGAGCTCGGGAGTTCTTCCTTTCCAATCTTTACATTGATATTGATTTCCTTTGTATCGTGAATCCCAATTACAAAGAAAGCAGAAGTATTTTGGATATCCGCCCTTTTCTATAATCCCTTGTAGTATGTTGACCACCTTCAGATCGCAACAAATGTTCCATTTGTGTTCATCGTATTTGATTTTCTTCAAAATTTCGCCCAATGCTTCATACGTTTCCTTCATAGTTGTGCTGAATCCCAATGGAATGCATGGTTTTTTATTTTTTTTGTGCAGCAGCACAGCCTTCAAACTAGTAACTGAACCATCGATGAATAAACGCCAGTCGCCAGCGATATAATCCATTCCCAATTTTTTCACTAAACCTGGGATATCATGGCAGTACGTGAACGTATTTGCTTCGTCAACGGAATAAAATTTCTGAAAATCAGCTTGGCGTTGTCGGTATGATGTTGCGCTGACATTTTGCTGTGTGAGTTTTCTTCTCTTCAAAAATGATGTCAGCCATTCGGAGTCGTGTTGTGATAGTCCCAGCTTGGCCACAATGTAATCCATTTCGATTTGTGGTAGCGGTTGTGGTGCACTATTTTCAATATCGGGTATCCAATCAGCATCATCCAAATCGGTCGGATTGGTGAAAACGGTTTCGGCTAGCAGGGACACAGTATCCGCACTCGGAGGTTTAGGTGCATCGGTATCAGCAGGGCGTTGCACTGGAAGTGTGGCAGTAAATGCAGCAGTGTATACTTTTGTTTTCAATTGTTGTCTGTTTAATCCAGGACGAAAATTTATGCATGCATAGCACCTGGATTCATCATGTCCAGTTGTGTCTTCCACCCAAATTACTGGCTTCATAAAAGATAACTTTCTACTTTTTCCGTGAATCCATTTTAGAAGGGTAGTATAACAACTGTTGCACACTGTGTTCGGCGTAAAATTTGCACCACTTAAATCTGCTTCATCGAAATAATTACAATACGCGGTTTTGAATTGCTCAGTAAACAAATTTTTTCGATCTTTTTTCTGTATTTTTCGGACGATATGACCACAAACGTAACAATATTCATCCAAATATGGGCACTTGTTGTTTTCCATATTGATATATTTTATGTTTTGTTGTTATTCACTTTTAAAAAACTGGAGAAAAATCACTTTTACTGTTCGCGTTCGTCGGCACTGGCTGAATGCCAAAAATCGATCAATGCACACCTATAAATACTACGTATTTTTGAATATTTTACTGCCAGGTACTTATAAATGGGCGCATATTTTAAGGGCGGCTGGCTATATACCTGATTCAGCACTTGTACGTTTCAAACTGTGCAAAACTTTCCAAATAATGACCACCCTTAAATGTGGGTGCAATTTCTGTAAAAAAATCATATAGGTAGCCACCGGAAAAACCCAAATAATAAAAAGGTCCACTTTCCGTTTAATTGTCCACGTACATTTATTACCGCAATCATAAAAATCAAATAACCTTTTGTTTATTCCTTTTTTTTAATTCTCAGAATCATGAAAAAGGTGTCAATGTTTTCTCCAAATAATGTTGTGCATATCTCGAGCAAATTTTTGAAATTCATACATTTACTCAATTGCGAATAAAAGCGAAACGCGTGCATCGATTTTTATGATCTTTGTCTCATTTTGCTCATAGGTTATGTCGCTCATTTCGTGCAAGACCGTCACAACTCAAAATTTGAAACTTTACAGGAGAGCCTTTTTAAGATTCCAACCTATTATTATTTATTTTATTATTTATTTTATATACAGTTATAAAATCAAATGTTTCTTTTTTGCTACAAAGAAAACCACATGTACAAGAGGAATGCCAACAAAAAAACTGAAATGTGACCTTGTTGATGTTAATTGCTCAAGTTTGTTACAAGAGGTCATAGCGTCAAAAGCATCTGTATTACCGTTATTTTTTCGATAATTCTCTCCGTTCTTAGATCAATTTGTAGAGATTTAAGAGGAGAACATTTCTGCATTACTAACTCGAAAATGCCAAATTTTGAGTTGTGACGGTCTTGCACGAAATGAGCGATGTGACTTTGCGAAAAAATAACTAGACTTGAAACTTTTTTCCATTTTGGATTTTTTATGTATTTTTAAAAAAAAAATTTAAATTTTTAGGCAAAAAATAATTTTTTCCCTTCATACATTCATTTTTAACTTCGAAAGTGTTACTTGTATAGGAAAACAATATATGAACAGATTAAGGGAATTGTAATTCTTTAAAATTTATTTCAACTAAATTGGGCTAGTGGTTGTCGAGCTATGTCAAACAACAGGGCCTAAAACGTGATAAATTCCCCTATACGATAGTACTAACTTCAAATCGATACTAACTTCAAATCGCAGGTAAGAAGACAAAACGAATGATGCAGAAATTCTTCTTTTTGGGTCTAATTTCACATACAGTTCACAGAATTGAGTTGGCAATCAATTAACTGAAAAATGTTGTACTGTGTAAGCTAGAAAAAAGCCGAAAAAAGAAAAGAAAAATGGAAAATATGAAACAAGAATAGTTTAAAACATAAATTTGTATACTTTTATATAATCAAAAATTATTAAAACGAATATATCTGTATTCAGAGTGAAAAATGATAAAAAAATACTTTTCCTGAATTTACGTGCGTTACTAGTGGCTTGTGATGTATAAGGATTCCGTTCCATAGACTGATTGAATAAAGAAATGGTATTTAGAAATCAGTGTTCGATGACCAAATGCTAGAAGTCTTTTACCTCTATTAAGTGTTGAAAAATTTAAACGTGTATAGAGATCTTCAGGTTAATGTGTGTATATAATTTTGTGCATAAACAGTTAAATACGCACTCTTAAGTAATCATCAAAAGTAACTCCGTAAAGCAATGTAACGTAGGGAGAAATATGGTTATATCTCCTTAAACCAAATACATACCGAACAATGTTATTAAACACCACATTTCGTTTTCTTTTGCTTCCACTATCGCAGCTGGCAAATAGTTCACAGCCATACAATAATATCGGTATTAAATAAGATTTAGCAATGAGTTTTCTGATTTTGATAGGAGTACAATACTGAGTTTAAGTATTTTTCGAAAATGCTTCGCTGATCTAATAATTGTTTGAAAATTTCCAAAAACAACAACAACTTATCATGACAGGGTTGTATTTTCCTCAAAATACGTTTAGACTTGTGTGAAAGTGTAAAGTACCCATTAGGAATACATTTAATATAATAATAAAAAGTAAGTATTATTACCGATATTTTTCTGTTTTTTTTTTAATTATATATTTGCTTCGGAATATTTATATGTACTTAGGGCCATTATTACAACTTGCCGTTAATTAAAAGCAGGATTTGGTCGGACCGATTAATAGCTTTGTATTATAAAACTTTAACCCGAATTGCAGCAGAACTTTTTTTGTAAGAAATTTTGTAAAAAAAATTTTTCACAACAGTCTGACATGCAAGGTGGAAGAAACTGGTGCGTCCATACGGCTACACGGTTACAAATAGATGGTTTTGTTATAAAAAATTTGTATTAAACTAATTATTTATTCTTATATTTTATTTTAAGATTTTTGTTGAACAAATCGTATTTTGTAGGTTATGTACGGTATAATATAAAACATTTAACGTATTTGGTAGATTATTTGCAGAATTCCCAAACACTTTTATTTTTATTTTTAATAAGTGCAACATCGTGACCACAAACACCAAAACATAATATCTCTTGTACTGCGATAGGTTGTTCCTTCATATTTATGTTCACTGATAACGTGGACGTGAATTTGGCAAATCATAGATTTGTTTGACTTTTTAACCCAATTGGTGACATATTTGGGTGTTCTTTTCGGGACATCTGCCAACCGTTTTGAACGGTATTATTTATCAGCCACCATTTTATTGCTGTTTATGATGTTCTATTAACGGACACATTTTGAACCATTAGATTTACATCGAGCACAAATTTGTTAACTCACGACTCCGACTTCTACTCCAACCGTGATGCGAAATTAATGAGACGTAAAATTATTTCTCTTTTGTGTAGAAACATCTTTATTAAACGAATTATGGGAATCCCCGCGTAATGTGCATAAGAAAAACATGAGTGTTATGGTAGGAATTAAAGGCAGGCCGATAAAGATGTTTCTACACAAAAGAGAAATAATTTTACGTCACAATTTTTCTAATACATACTAGTATTTATGCGCTATAGCAACACTTATTCTGTACAATGTTGAAAATATTTCAGCGTTAATGGTTAAAAAATTCTGATATTAAAATTATTGGCAATTCCTGTCATTAACATTTTGTAGCATGAGTAAATTATTTAAAAAATCACACATCTTTTTTCAACTAGATCAATAATTGAGTACATATAAGTTTTGCTAATGTAATTTAGACTTTTCCCGCACGTATAAAAAATATACATAAATATACTTAAATAGTAAAGTACTTGAATCAACTACTTCTCATAAAATAAATCAAAATCTACTTATTCATATTGATCTGCAAAATATTGCATCGCCAATTTCGAAGAATTTTTATATTGGAAAATATTAGAAATTTTTTATGCCGAAAAATTGTGGAATCGGATTCGCGCGTTTTTTTGGATACTGCGACTCCGACTCCGGTACAAAAACCTCAACTCCGACTCTTCAACTCCGACTCCGACTCCACAGCCCTGCTTGACACTATTGTAAATGGCCTACGACTACTTCTTAGTAGGATTTCACAATTAGCTTTTAGTTGTTTTGGGCAATCATCATCTGGAATACCTAGTAGTTCGATTGTAGCTTCATCTTCTCCACAAAAAATAACGATTATTTTCTGGAGAAACAAAAAATGGTATGCGCATTGTTTTCGCTACCTTCATTATCACCACCATACTTTTCTAGCGTCAATTTGCTTTAAAATCATTAAAAAACAAGTAAACTAAAGCAAAAATTTTAATTGACTATGACCCGTGTGTACATATGGACACACCTATAAAATTCTTTAAAAATATACGTCAAAACAACAAAATGTTAAAGAGTCACAACTTTGTTTTATTTGGCTATCCTCTTACTGTTTTATTCATCAAAATTTTCGTAATTATAAATAATGTATAACCAAATATCAAGCAATACTTATTTCTTCATCTCAAAATATCCAAATTTTTGTTGATTTTTTAATTTACACACTTTTGTTGCCGCGCTGCTATTCGCGAACATTCACCAACTGAACTGAATCTTCGCCATAATAAACTTTGATGCTTAACAACTCAACAGAAGGTGGTACTAATATTCTAAACAATATTTTTTGCATTTTCTGACTGTTTTGGCAACAGCTTACTTTTGTGTCCATAAGAACACACGGGGTCAATTCGGGCTAATTAATTATTTTTTATCCATTAGGTATTATTTTTAATAATAACAATACCAATAAAAACTGGAAGTTTTAATAATGCAAAGCTATTTATCGTGCAGACAAAATCCTTCGTTTAACTAACGGCAAGTTGTAATTAATAATGGCCCTTACTATATTATAATTTTCATATTTGTGCAATACATTTCATATAATAATAAAAAGTTAGAACTATTTCCAATGGACTTTAAGTCCATAGTTCAGTAAGTAAATATAGAAAGACGATCCGTCTAAATTGATCAAATTGATCACGGCATATGTTTTGGTTTCATTGCCGATCAAAAAAGATTGAAACCTTTGCGAAAAGTTCAGGTTTATATTTTCTTACAAATACAATTCCTGCAATACAATTTGTTACAATAAACAAATTAGTAAATGTTAAATATTATCGGACAAATTCATAAAAGTTCTTATTTTAAGATTAATTATTTTTTATTATTATTTTATTATTATTATTTATTTATTAGTATTTTCAATACTTTACAATTTCACACGGTTTACATAAAATTTTACAAATTTTCTTATATTAAAGTGTGTAATAATTACACTATGCTAGTTGAAAAAACAGACAAACCGGGCACATAGCGTTTTAACATAATTCGGGTACGCTGAATCCAGTGGTGCCCGCAGTTTTTTAAGATTGGCTATGGTTTTCGAGATATACCGTTATTTCGAAAATGGAGGAGGTTGCACAACATATGTTCGCGTAACTCAAAAACGGATATTAGAAAGTGGTTTTACTTTTCTTAAAGAAAATTTTATTTTGGAATTTCGGTTTTTTAAGTTTTATGTTGTGCAACCTCCTTCATTTTCGAAATAATTGTATATCTCGAAAACCAGAGCCAATCTTAAAAAATCGCGGGCACCACTGTATTCAGCGTACCCGAATTATGTTAAAACGCCAGGTGCCCAGCTTGTCACGAAAAAAAAGTGTCAATTTCTTGCACAGTGTTATTAAACGATTTTTGTCTTTTAAGCCTTTTATAAAAATTGGTATTCATAAACGTACATTAACAGCTTCTTAACTATTATCTGTTTTTAGCGATTATGTGTTTAAGTATGGCAACTTTATCTACGGTTTGTTGGCTTTTTATCGTGATGCATTAAACTTCTATTCGGTTCACATGATATTCTATAATTAATATATTTTTTTTATAATTAAAGACCTTAAAAATTACTCTTATAAAATAAAAATATATATTATTTTATTTTCTGAACAAGATTTTGCCGAAAGGTATTAAAAAATGTTTATTTGAAACTTTTTTATATATACGATAAGAAAGAATTCGAATAAAAGGATTGTTTACTTTTTATTAACATCACTTTTATTATGATTTGTTAATTTTATTTTTTCTTATTTTTTTTTGAACAACAATTCGTTGTTTAAAACCTTAAAAAAAAACTTATTGCAATAATTTAATAAATAATAAAAAAGAAATTTTGTATTTGCCCCTGAACATACTAATTTAAATCACATAAAATTTTTTTTTTAATATTTAACATTATAACTTTAAATTGGTTGTCTAAAATTTATTTACGATTAATAAAAATAAAATAAAAATATTTTAAAATCTTATTTTCTTTTCGTTTTAACGCTGAGCGCCTCCAATTAAAATAAATTTAGTAAAATGTGTTTTGGCCATATTAATAAATAAGACATTTTTCCATTATTTTAAAACATATTGCCCAAAAATAATATCATTAAATGCAACATTTATCAAAATGTCATTTTATTTTTGGTTTAAAGAAGCGGAAATCCAACAATAAATTTTCATACTTTATGAACAGTTTATTAAATAGACTATTTTTCGTTTGTGACTACAACTTTAGCACATTTTGCTTATAAACGGTTATTTAATCATAAATAAATTTTTATGAATACGGCTGTATATGTATGTCAATATTTTAAAGAACATTGTACCTTTTGTAATATTTTTATTAAATAAATATTGCATGTAATATTCTCTTGATGAACGGTCTTCGATATCGTGGTCAAAAATGTTAAAGAGTTTTTATAAAAAGTCTTATAAGACATTTTCACAAAAAAAAAAGATATTAAAATTAAAAAGAAAAAGAAAATACGAACACGTACAAGTTCGTAACCTAAAAAATCATTCTACCATGCCCATTCTTGTAAGATATAGTTCAAAGTCCTGGAATTGTGTATTTCTTCAGTTATAGTTTTCCTTGTTTCCCTCCAGAAAGAAAGTACCTGAACCCATGGACTGCAATTGTGCTGCAACCAGAGCTTCGAAATATTTATCTTTAAGAGAGACAGATAATTGTATAAATATGTTACTTTAAATATTTCGAAATATTCATACCCCAATACATATTTTTCAGAGATTCGGAAAAATCTTCTTTTCCCTTAGCCTAAAAACATTTCATTGAGAAAATCTTCTTGATTCTATTATACAGTTTTGGCTCTGTGAAACTTCGAGGTAGTGACTGAATTCAGATAACTCGGTACCGCCATAAAAAAAAACTAGCAACACCAGTTTGGAAATAAAATGAAGAACCATTCTTGCTAACAGGTTCTACTTTGGGCTAAGCAAGTCGTTTAGAAATTAAGCCCGCCGTCGGCAAACAAAAATTACTCTCTATAAAACACTTATACGGCCCGTCCTATTTCGTTTATAGCTTAGAAGCAGGACTACTTTCCAAACAGACGAAGCTGTCTGCAAGGTAATCGATGGAAAAATAGTTCGTAAGATACATATATGACTCTTTCTGCGATGACGGGCAGTTTTGGCATCAATTGAATCATGAATGAACAATGCGAGCTGTACGGAATATTTGATATAATTTAACCGTTCAAATTACAACGATTGCGCTGGCTTGGCCATGTTGCTCGCATGTAACAAATCGTTTCAGTACTAAAAATAAGTCGAGCATAATCGCTAGAGACTATATAGAAGAGGACGGCTGAAGGTCCGGTGGAAACACCAACCCCTGACAAAACTTGGTGTAAGAAGCTGGCGAACCAACGTATTAGACTGGAAAGTGTGGAAAGCTTTTCTATGTCAGGCCTATCCATATGACTTTATTGCAAAAACATAAAATATACTTTGATATAAATATCATCATAAGAATATTTCTTCCACAAAAAAATCAGACAAAAAATAACCAAACCAAATTGGAGTAACACCATAATCGTTTAGCAACCAAAGCAAAATAACGCAAGAACAGTATAAATATTATAGTAACATATTGACAATAGAATGAGTTTTTTTTTTAAAGGGGTGGAAGGGGGAGGAGGGCATGAAGACTGGTTTTGCGGAGAAGCTTTAGTTAGCAAAACCTTGCACCCGGAAGAAGCCCTGAACATTTTATCTATCGCGCGGTTTTAAAAACTTAAACTACCATCTTTCGGAACATTAAAATTCATGTAACTTAAATACGGGAATTCCTCCGCTTACTAATGCTTCTATGCAAAGCGCAACGTTTTTCTCCTCCATGGTACAACAAGCACTGGCTTGGCTAACTAAAGCTTCTTAATTCGGGATTTGATATCGGGATTTTAAAACTTAGGATTTAAAAGTTCGGGATTATAAAGTTTGGGATTTTGAGATTCAGAATTCTGAAATTTTTGATTCTTTTTTCTATTTTTTTTTTTCTCTTAAATTTAAACATTTTTGGATAAATATTCACAAAAAATTTAAGGTGATATTTCATAAAGAAGAATTACCCCAAATTTAGGGTCTAATTTTCATTACTTTGGAGTAACATATCATAAAAAAATATGGTTACATTGTCCTAAATTTGAGTTCAATTTTAATTTACTTTTTGGGGCTAAACTTCAAAGCGGCAAGAATTATCTTAAACGAAAAATTATTATATGAGCAATAACACCATAAGACGAGTTTTAAATGGAAATAAAGCCTTATGACCTTATTTCTCAATGTGATGTGAAATAATAGGCTTTATTGCCTATGGCCTTATAACACTGCACCTAACCAAAATGGTTGTTTATAGGCCTGGTAAGTAAGTAAGGAAATAAATCATAAGTCACCATTTACTATCGTGAAAAATTCTAATATGGCCTTAAGATTGATATTTTTATCATTCGTCGCGACTTTTGAATGAAGTGGATCCATTTTTTTTAAAGATTCTTTTAAACTTTTATATAAAAACGTATAGCCAATATTTGTTAAAATTTTTTTATGCGTTAAACCACTTCATTTGATAGACTTCGACTCGACTTCCAGGATACATATTCGACAAATATTTTAGGGTGTTGTACGTTAATACTATCTTTCATTCTTATTTTTAACACTTTCCAGATTTGCTTGGTTTTTTTTAAGTATTTCTAAATAAAAATTACACATCTACTTTTTTAATCTAACATTTTATTTTATAGGTAAATAAAATTTATAGTTAATAAAATGTTATGGTATAAAAACAAAACTAAACCCTTTTTTAGATAAGCTGTGTGTCTGTCTGTCTTTATTGACACCTTATCAGACTATCATTTACCAAACTAACAAAATTTATTTTATTATTTGAAAACACAAAAACCAACAACGAAAATTAATGAGTCATTTAGTAAGAAAAACCAAAAAGTTTTAAATAAATTACTGAACAAATTGTTGAAAATTTACCTTTTTTTTTAGCACCTTTTTTAAGTGAGACACATAAATATTTACTACACAAAATTTATTATGAAAAACTACATAAGAGTGTATATCGTTACCTTAATATAAAAAGGCCCCAACTCATTATTTTTGGAAATCCGTTTTTTTATTGATTATTGTAGAATGGTTGCTAATACACATTCTATTAAAATTTCAAGCAAATTAGATTAAAAATAAAGAAGTTATAAGCAGAATACAAAAAGCCCTAACTCATACACACAATTTTTCTAAAGAAAAAAAGGCCTAACTCATACACACAATTTTTCGAAAGAAATACATATTATGTATTTCAATCTGAATTCCTCGTTTAATTTTAATAAAGATGTTTTTTGACAATGGTTGTGTAGCTATATTATTTCAGCTTTTATTAAGTTTTTTCCTTCTCCTGTAAAAAGTGTTTTTGATGAGTTGGGGCCTTTTTATATTAAGGTAACGATATGTATATTGTTGTGTGCTGGTTTTAGAAATATCCAGCGGGAAAAGAAGGATTGGATGCCTTCTTGAAGGCCTCTGTACTCCTTCTTTTGGATGTACAAGACTTGCTCGCTCCATTCCATACTCATACCTTTTTTTTACACTCGCAGTCATTACGGGGTGCGCCTTCCGGTCTCGCTTCTTTCGCAGTTACATAAGAATGGTAACTGGATAAATGTAATGGCTTTTGCTTATTATATTACACCTTCCCTTCTCTCTTTTTATAGAAGGAAATGTGGTATGTGTATATTTTCGTGTATACGAAGGAGCCGAGGCCTTCTATGAGGAATTATTTAGCAGTTAGATAAGAATATGGTAAATGAATAAAAAAAAATCAAGTGGGCTTTCAATAAGGCCTGATGTAAGAAGGTCTTCTGAGTTTTCCCGCTGGGTGCAAGTAATGAATTTGTGTGTGTGTGTGTCTGAAAGAGCTTTTTGCTACAAGGAATGAATTCTTTTCGGAAACCTGTTATAATTATGTTGAAAGCAAGACATTAACTTTACATTTCTCTTAGTAACATCTGTAACGAGTGATTCGTAGTGAGGTGGCTTTAGATATATATATATATATATATATATATGTTTCTAAAATTTGATAAGTTACTGAACTCCAAAAAAAAAAAAAAACCGCCTGTGTTATAACAACAGACTTTTTACCATAATTTGGAATACAAGTTCTAAATGACATCTGGATCAAACAAGAAAGAGTACCTTAATGTGCTGACCATTAGATTAAAATTAGATAACCATTAAGCCATTAATTAACATTTCCTTTGATCTATATGAAATGTCCTTTTGGTTTTATTCGATCTAGTGACCAAGCTGATTTTCCGTCCACGTAAGCCTTGTTTATAAGTAGAGGTCGACCTGTTTCAGATAAGCAAATGGAATGACAACTAGTCTTTCTTTCTTCGAGTAAAAATGGTTACGTAGTTGGAGTATAGTTAAAATAAACGCAGTAAAAAATTGTTTGCTTTTTTAAAATGAACAGCTTCTTTCACTCATTATTTAGTAGCTTTCTTTGCTACTACTTGCAGTACATAAATAAATCATTATCGTAATAAATAAAATAATCACTTACAACCTAATAATTTACAAAAGTGATTAAAAATATTTATTTTCTTAATTCATTTTTCCTTTTATGTGAATGTATATTCATTCGGCTTTTTAGCAAGCATTTGGCTTTTTATAAGTTGTTTGGTAACAAATTAACCTTTAAATGCTTTAAAAAAAACTGTGCCTAGTGACGTTTTAACTTTTTCGAGGGGTAATGTGTAACCAATAATTTTTTTGTAGTCTTTATAGCTTTTCACTAATCGGATAAGTATATGTAGGTATTAAAAAATTTACTTACTTTTCAAGTACCATTTAGTTTATTGTGAATGCGTTCTTTTTGGGGCATTCCAGCACTGCAGCACTCAAGGGATGACCCCTTCTAATGCACTTCATTGTGTTGCCACAAGGAAAATAGGTTATGGGAAGGATGATAGAGGGAGTAGTGCTTGTGGACATTCGACTTGAAATTATTAATGTTGAAAGTGAGAGGGAAGACTTCAGCAGGAAGGTTAGTCCAAATGCGAACTGTCATCCAAAAACAACTAATTTTCCCTGTTATTGTACGATAAAAGCGGCTAATCGGCCACAAAAGGGTGGACTCACGGGAAATACGAATAAAAGTTCAAGTTTTGGAAGCCAGTTCCCTAATTATATAAGAACACATCCCATTGTATTAACGATAAAACAGGTAAATACAATCCAGGTTGCGACGGTGCTCAAGAAACTCAATAGAATTGCATATGCTACTGTCTCCAATGATTGCCTTCGCCCTCTTCTGCACGCGGTCGAGTAGCTCCAAAAAAGAAATTCAAGCGCCGGCCCACACATGAGGATTGTAATCCATTCTCGGCCGGATATAAGTTTTATAAATAGTAAGGAGATCAGAGGCACTTGAATGATTCTTTCGCCACCTTGAATATATGTTTTGTCCATCGGACATGGTAATATATATCTATAACATCTAGAGATTCTGATTCCTCAATAATTATACCACCCATACATACAGATAAGGTACTTTGATTCGTCGCGCTTTCATGCGCTTTTACACAACATTGCATCAATATCGGCTCTGTTCGCACGACCTCATTCCAATATGATATCAAGGTCTTGACCAAGCGTATCATTCATGTTTTGCCTCATAGCACCAACATCCGACATGCTTGGTCTAAAACCGAATGAATGCGAATGGTAAAGGTTTCTGGCATCTGCAAAAGAGTAAATAGTATTGGAAGTTTGACAGAGGAGGTCATTTAGAAAAATATGAAATAGAGTACTTTCATTGAAACTTCAAGTCTGTGGCTTAGACAACATTATGTTAACATAAACGTTGGTTGCATCCATAATATTGTCAAATACAAGCACAGCATTATTATAATTTAGCAATTAGCAATAGCATGATGGTCTTAGATTATGGTTACTTGCAACCATAATGTTTCTGCGTTTTGATTTTTTTTTTTTTTTTAGCCCGAATTGACCGCGTGTGCCCATATTGATAAAAGGCTCAAAAAAGGCAAACAAATTAGCTTAGAATATCGGTTCCACCTATTTAAGAGTTGTTAAGCATCAACGTTCATTGTTGCAAAGATTCAGTTCAGTTGGTGAATGTTTCAGAAGAGTAGCGCGGCAACAAAAGTGTGTTAATTAAAAGACAAAAGTAATTGGGATTTTGGGATCTAGAAATAAGTCTATCTTAATATTTGTTTATACATTATTTTTAATTCTGAAAGTTTTGATGAATAATAACTTTGTTATTAGGGCTACTAAATAAAACAAGGTTGCTACCTTTTTTTTAAATTTTGTTGTATGACGTATATTTTTAAAGAATTTTATAGATGTTTCTATATGGACAATAAAAATAAATATTCAGCAAAAACATATTTTTTTGCTTTATTTAACTTATTTTTAAACGATTTAAAAGCAAACTTACGCTAGAAAAAGTGGGCTTGCACTATATCGAAAAGTTTGGTAGTGAAGATGAGAGTGGTGAAAACAATGCGCATACCATTTTTTGTTCCTCCAGAAAAAAAGGTAATTTTAGTGGATAAGATGACGCTGAAATCGAATTACAAGTTATTGCAGATGATGTATGCCTAAAACAACTAAAAGTTAATTGTTAAATCATACTAAGAAGTAGACGTCGGCCATCCACAATAGTTGAGCTGCATAACTGTCAAGCTTCGTCTATAATTCTTCTTCGATTACCAACTATAACAAATTTATGCGCGTTGTAAATTGAATAGATCAAAATGTTTCCGTTTATAGAACATCATATAGAGAAATGAATTGGCAGATATCCCGAACAGAACACCTAAAAAATGTCACAAATTGGGTTGAAAAGTCAAACATTTAGAGAGAAGGCACAATGTCCAGGTTATCAGTGAACATAAATACGAAGGAACATCCTATTACAGTACAAAAGACATTATGTTTTGATGGTTGTGGTTACATAGTGACCATTTGAAAATAAAAGACGTTGTGCTTCCGAATTCTGCAATTCAAACGGTCGAACAGCATCTATCAAATGCGTTAAATGTTTTATACGAAACCGTACATAACCTACAAAATAAGATTAATTTTTAAAAAATCTCAAATATACCTTACAATATATCCAAATGCAAAATAAATAATTATTTTAATAAAAATTTTTTATAAATAAAACAATCCATGTTTGTTCCCATGTAGCCGTATGGACACACCGGTTTTCTCCACTTTGTTTTTTTTTACAACAACCTAAACCTAATTTCAAATTTTATGTCAATCAAAACAAAATTCTTTACAAAAAAAAAACTGTACAATTCGGGTTAATTCCTACAAATGAAAATCTCTTTAACCACAAAGATACTATGGGAAATTAGAGTGAAATCGAAAAGTTTTTCAACAATTTCAGTAATTGGTTATCAATATTAACGGAGAAATATTTTTAAAACATAATTTTTAGGTTTCCAATTCTACCAGCATTAGTTATAAACAAGTCAGAAGGGTATATTCGGCTATAACTTTTTCTGTTACTGATCTATTTTTTACTTGTACCTATGGGACGTACCATACCTAACCACTTCTCTAATAACACCCACTAATTGAGGGATTTTGTGTATTGACAACCCAGCTGTGTGCCAAATAGCTCTTCACCGTTCTCCAAATATAAAAAAGTAATTTGTGCTAAGCCCACTTCCCCTACACCGTCCACTTTTTGCTAGATGTCATGCATTTATGCAGAAGCTATTTGTACCAAATTTGGAAATCTTTTTTGTTTAGATTCTTAAAATATAAAAAAAAAACTTATTTTTTATTGTATGGGAACAGCCACTCCCACCTCAACAATCCCGCATATTTTCCGATAGATTGTATATTGATAGCACAGCTATGTGAATCCAATTTGGACTGTTTTTCTCTTACCGGCCTTTAGATATAAGTAAATCTATTTAGTCCCCCGCCCACTTCTCGAAAGCCACCAACATTTTGTCGGATGTTGTGTATTGATAACCAATATACTTATAAATAATTTGGAAGCTTTGGCTCTTGCCAATCTCTAGATATAATGTCTTCGTATGGGATGTGCCACGCCCACTTTCGCAATTCCACCCATTCTATTTAGACAGGTTGTGTATAAATAACGAAGATACTTGTACCTAATTTGCTCTTTATTTGACTTCTGCTCTTGCTGTTCTCCAGTTATACAGAAAAAACAGCAAGTGATTTGTGGGTAAAACTATAGGCAATATTGATTTTTGCTCATATCTCAGCCATTTGTGGAGCGACCTGGCTGAATTTCAATAGCAAACAAGACCGCGGTATGTGTGCCATAAATATATAACAACACAGATGGACAGGCGGACAGCGTTTATTTACTTCGCTCTTACTAAGCACTTTATAGGGTCTATCATCAATATAGAAATTGAAATCGGAATCACAAACTTCTACATATATACCTTTTCAACCCGTTGTGAAGAGTATAAAAACACAGGGTGACGCAGAATAAGCTTCATGGTTTGAAATCTTTATAACTTTTTTTATTATAATTTTTTCTTGGTTTTTTTTTTAGCATTTTGTGATTAATACTTGGGGAAGTTGTCAAAAATAACTATACAATTGAACAATAATACTTACACCCGAACTTTTGCGAAAAGTTATGGAAAATATGATAACAAGAGCACGAATGTTAGAAGCAGAAAATGGACAAAAAAAATTCCCCAATAATATACTGTATTTAAAAAAAAGTAATAATACAAAAAATAAAACAAAAAAGTTGTCAAAATTTATTTTCGGGAATGAAATATTTATTATTAATTAATTCACCTTTTAATGATGTGCTAATAATCCCAATTTTTGAATGAAAACACTGAAATTTATTGTTGTGGGAAAGCTAGTTTCTATGCGCATTTCGCTGGTTGCTTAGGCCAGAAAAGCTAAAAATATTATACAAGTAAGACCATAAAGGGAATAAGAATTTTAAACATTCAGGTCTTCCTTGAAACAATATCAAAGCTTCAACAAAGTCACAACAATAAACAGTGAATTTTTCTTTCTGCAATTGGCTGGTTTTTTTCCAACACGAATTGTAGTTGTAAGAGAAGAGAAAGAAAAAAACCAAATTAAAAAAAAAAAACAAGTTGTTTAAGTAAAGCAGCTTGCCATTTCAGTTTTTTATTTGCCGGGCACATGCAAATTTATTATCAAAATTTATTTTCGGGAATGAAATATTTATTATTTATTAATTCATTTTTTAATGATGTGCTAATAATCCCAATTTTTGAATGAAAACACTGAAATTTATTGTTGTGGGAAAGCTAGTTTCTAGTAAACCTTTAAAAAATTTGTTTTTTAATACTTTAATACTTTGGAAAACTTTAATCTCATAAAAAAAAAACAAATCGTCAGAATGTACTACTTTGCTATATAAAATTATCCACGGCAAATATCTGCAATAGAATTGACTTTTCATCCCATTGTGCACCTTTTCATCTTCGCACCGACAAATATTTGTGTATTTAAATTAAAAGGAAATCTTTATAGAAAGTAATATAAATTTTCTGACAACACTTACAACATACGAGTGAGTATTTTAAGCCATCTCATTTTCAAAAAATCGTTTCAATTTCTATTCATTTAGTTTAAAAGGTTTCAGACGAGCGCTGATGCTAAAACATCATATAAAATTATCAAAAAAGGATTTCTATTGTTTCAAATCTCGCACTCTCAAGCGCACACACTCATACTACTATTGCTACTATTTACAAACAGGAGCAAATGTTTTACTCACATATGACAGTAATAAACATTTGAAAGTTATTGTTATTGGTGGATGTTGTCGATGTGTCGTGTGGATGTAAAATTTGTTGTTGTTTGTTATTCATGTGATGTTGATATCATTACTGTCATTTCATTAAAAATGTCGAAAATACTGTACATGTAGTAAAACATTTATAAGTGTGTTAGATGAGTGTTTGATGTCTGTATGTCTGTCGGCCTGTATATCTGTCAGTTAGTCCGTCCGTTCTTCATGTGTTTGGCTTTAATATCATTTTGTCACCTTATTGTCACCTTTTACTTTTTATTATCACCATCTTACAACTCTTAAACAAATTGTTTCTTTTTCTCTTGTTTGCTTGCCACTGATTATAATGCCGATTGTTGTTGCTGTTCTGGTTTTTTTTTTATTTTTTTTTTTTTTTTGTTAAAATGATGTCACATTTGCTAAAAACAAATAGAACGCAAACAAATCTAAAAAAGCAGGAAAATAATTTTGAAAAAGTATGTTAGTTGTGGGAGAGGGACATAATGGATATGTTAAGTGGAACATACGTATATTTTTTTCTTTGTTTTGTTCTTTAATTTATTTTTTTTTCGTTTTTGCTTATCTTCTAAAAAATCAGTTTAAAACTCATTACTTTTCGCTTAAGAGTCGGTTGATGTTTCAATTGTTAAAGGAATCGATTAAAAGGTTTTTTTTATACAATAACTTTTCTATTCAATATCAAGATTAAAAGTAACTTGCAAGTATCTAAGATGTATGTTATTATCAATATTAGAAAATATATCGTCACCTTAAATGCAAACGGACGTAACTACACAAAAACTCGAAATAGAGTTTTTGATTGATTTTTGTTCGTTTTATTTTAGATCCCTGTGATCAAAAAAGGCGAGTTTATTAAAGAATTTCAAACGTCAAGAACACCTTGTTGTTCTTGATTTTGTAAACTTTTTTTCTTTTTCTGTAAAAAAATACAAATGTCGTTAAGTCCGTGTGCATTTAAGGTGACGATATGTAGTTTTTTGTAAAAAGTAAAGTTTATTGCTTAAGTTTAATACCAGTGATTGGTTCCTTTACTCAATCATAAAGAATTTAATTTCGTAAATGTGGCACAAATATTATTTTCAAGAGATTACAAATTTACAAATATAAAACTTGCTTAGTTAGAATCGACCTTGTGAAAACTGTAAAATGTTTGGAAGGTGTAATTAATTTTATCGCTATTTTAGCATTAATAACATACGAGTAGAGTGATTTTTGAAAACAACGAAAAATATTTAAATGAGGCTCAAACGAGGTATTCCATAGCAAAGTGCAAAACTTAAACAAAACGGGAGCCCCTGTTGGTTAGTTAGTAGTCCGCTAGTCAATAACTGCAAAAGTTGCAGGCTTGGTTTCCACCGGAACGGGCGGAAGGTCTGCGTTTATGTTGATCGGTTAATTAAGTTAAAAACAAAAAAATATCTATACATTTGTTGTAGGAAAATAGAAAATAGTTCTGAAATATGTTTTTAAGTTATTAATAAAAAGATTTGGAGATGTTGCGTTTGGTTTGCAAGATTGTATTTTTCTTTTTGTTATTTAAAATTTGAGCTCCTTTTATGCCCAGGAAAAACTTTTTGAATTTTGGTAATAGGTCGTAGTTATTTCATACGTTACCTGGTAAGTAGTTATCATTACAATTGTCATTATTCTGAAAACCTCAATTAGTACTTGCTAGTAATGACCCCAGTAAGTACTTTTCACTACTATTATTTTCAGTTATGAATATTTGCTTACTAATAATCAGCTAAATAACTACTTATTAGTTGTCTTGTTTTCAATACTGAATATTTACTTACTGGTAACTAGCTCCACAACTACTATTAGGTCTGTTAACTAGCGCCAATTAAATAAAAACTAGTTATTTTTTGGCTTCTAGTAAGTACTTACAATTCAACTTACTGGTAGTTGAATAATAACTAGATATTTTGTGACTTCTAGTAAGTGTATTGTAACTACTGAATTCTGTGGACAACTCGAACAAAAATAAGTAGTTATTCAGCCGAAAAATAAGTAGTGTTCATATGTCTCCAATGTTACTTGCTAACTTACCAGGTAAGTAAAGTTTTTGCTGGGTGAGTTGCGTTCGACAAACGATTTTCGCTGGCTCCCATCGACTATCGAATGTTAAATATGTATCATGAGTTCACAGTACTCTGAAAAATTTTGTTATGCATACAATTTCTTAACGAAACCCATTTTACTTTTAACGTTGTATATTTTTTGTTTTGCTCGTTTTACTAAATTCTTTTATTGGCAATAGAAATTTGCATTAAAGTACAGGCTTCTTCGAACCAGCCGTTACAATTCTTCTTATTGCCGCTTAATAATTGCATTTGTTTCATCTTTGGCAATTACTATTTTTAAAAAAACTTTCAGTACGTCTGACAAGAATATTTTCATTTCCAAAACTAAGTTAGTACTATCCAGGGGGATCGAACGGCTGTTACTCGACCGGTTTAAACCGGCTTATTTGAGTTTTGCTCAAATCGGTTGTTTTTAAATGTCCATTTCTTTGAATATCGTAAACCGGTTAGTTTAGTTTAATAAACCGTTTATTTTAATAATGTGTAATGTGCGGCCTTAAACTTTTTATGAAGAATGTCAAAACAAAATGTAACAAAAACTAATAAAAATAATGAGCAATTTAAATCAATGTTCGAAAATAAACATTAAATATCGCTCCTTAGTGTTCGGTTCGGTAGATTTGTGGAAAAACACAAACGCTTATAGTGTTTGTGTAGTAAATCAATAAAAAAAATAACGTTTCCCTAATTGTGATCTTCGAAGATAAAAATAATACTGTACTTATCCAACTGAACAAAAAGATGAGAACATTAAATTCCGTTCTGCTATTTTTTTTTATATTTTTAAACTTCAAACGTTGTTGTGCTCGGTTCAGCTCATTAATGTTCGTTCATTTCGGTTGTGCTTAGCGGCATTTTGGCTGGAAAAAAACCGAAAATTGTTTACAAAAACCAAATACACATACGAAAAAAAAACAAAACATATACACAATAGACACACAAGCAATTCGTTCTGTGGTCGTTGCTAACATTTTTTGTTTGTTAATTTCTTTTATCAATGTAAACACTATAGAACATTAAAATATAATGTTTGTGTACAAAACCACTACAACTGTTTTGTTTTATAACGAAGAAGAGAACACTATATACTGTCCGGCTCTTTCTTGAATATAGATACGAACGGTACTAAGGGTTCGTCTACACAAACACTAAAAAAAATAGATATCGTTGGATGTATGAGCCGAACGCTAAATAATGTTTGGTTTATTTTCGAACACTGATTTAAATACAAATCGCCCATAAAAGCGTGTGTTCTTGTAAAAAAGTAAATAAAAAAAATTCAAGAAAATGCAGTCATTTATGTGAGTGTATTCTAAATATTCTGGAGATATTTCGAACATGACTACAAAGACAAGGTAAGGCAATTGAAGTGCCCTAAGATCATAAGTGGCAAAGGTTCTTCAACTTCACGAATCACCTTTAATTAGTACACAAGCTTGACATAAATGTGCGCCAAACAAAACTCGACTCCGTTCCAAGTAGTTCTAAAGAGACGCAAATAATACTACGCTGCCAAAAGTTTATCATTGGGTAAAATATTAGCCCGTTGTGTTGCCGAGTACGACATGCTCAAAACTACAATATTCCGGCGGAATCGTCAATATGGGATTTATTTAAACAACAAGAAGTAAAAAGCAAATCTGAAGTAATCGAACAATGTCATGGAAGGTTTTTAATTGTGTATGCTGATATTGTATACAAAAAATGTGTTGTTATTATTTTTCGTTTTTATAATGCTAAAACAATATTATTTGAAATACATAATCTTGGCTTAGAGGTTTTGTTTGAAACTTTTCAATAATATGGTTGAAGTCTTCCAACAAGTCCAAACTTATTTAAAATATAATTGGGAGAATATCTCATATAATAACTTTATTAAACTCCCACAATATTTTAAGGCCAAGGTCTTTAAAAATTCCAAGTCCAATTCCAAGGTGAACTCCTTACAGGTGGTCTCAAAAGCCCTGCTGATAACTTTTTTTTTTATTTTATAATTGTTGGATGTCAAAGTTTTGGTTATTATCTTTATTTCTGTTTTGTTTTTGACATAGTACAATGATTTTATATAAACAAATTGCTTGTGGTTTTTGTACGAGTTGTGGAGTAACGTAGTTCCGAGATTACCTTTAATGAATTCGCTTTGGTCATAACTATGTATTTTGTTTGTTTCTTACCTTTGTCATTTATTTTGTTCTTATTCAAATTAGCTTTTTTCCAAAAACTTATTTAGTTTTTGTGTTTTTATTTAATCGAATAAGACCGGTTAAGCGGTAATTTTTCAAATGCTTAACCAAAAACCTGTTTCTTCAATATAGCAAGTATTCAAAATGTTCGATAACCGGTTTATGAAAAAAGTCGAATTAACGATCTCCCTAGAACGATCTCTTCCCTGAGCACAAAACTATTGCCAATTTTAATAAACTGGGGATTAACAAACATACTTAGTAATGTCCTCTTATATTATATTAGAAACATCCCTCAATATTTTTCAGCTCCTGGCCAGTTCTAGTAAGCGTACAAATTCATCAGACGAGCCATAGAACAATAATTCTGTCGTGGTCATGCTGAACTTTAATTAAGTTTTTTAAATTTGTAAACAAAAATTTTTTATTTGAAGTGCCAGCTGAAAGATACATATTTGTACATTTCAGTGCTTTTTGTATTGAATTTGCCCCATAATACCAAGTGAAAATTCGTTTAATCAGATTATTCGACTGCAGTCGAAAATAGAAATTAGTTTATAAGAAGTACCATAGTTTCATTATAAAGTTGGACAAAGAGACATTAGGCAGACTATTTTTAACTGGTTTGAGAGATTAAAGAGTATTTAAAAAAAAGTTTTTTGTACAAAAAGACAAAATTAATTGTAAAATAATTTTCCAACCGTTAATATACATAATTACTTACATGTTTGATTTTTAACATTTTTATTTTTCAAAAAAACTTATTATATGTTAATAAATTGTTTTTCTAATCAAAACACTTGCTAGTAAACTGCTAGCATTCCTTTAGCAGCATGTTGCTAACATTGCAACATTGTTGCCTCAACATTTACAAACATAAACATCGACCAGAGTTTATAGCTTTGTTTGTATGTAAATATTTAAACGAAGATGGTTAGAAATCATTCGTTTTTCGACGAAATGTTATGATTTGTCCCGAGGATTTTCAGGACCATAGAGTTGCTGTTAATAAACGAAACAATTTAGTTGTCGTGCAACCACTTAACGTTACGTTAATGTTTTTGAACTCGTGCTCGTTTTAAGAAATAATAAAATAAAAAAAGAAGATTTAAAGTGTAAATAAAAAAGGAATAATTTACAAATCATAATTAAAAATAATTTGTCAAAAATATTAAATATAATTAAAAAAAAAAGAATTTTAAATAATCAAATTTAAAATCATTTATTGAAGTGCAAAAAATTAAACAAGTGATAATAATTGTTTTGTTGGAAAGAAAAATAAAATAAAATTCAAATGTTAAGTTACAAAAAACAAAACAAGTGCAGTAAAACAAGTGAATTTTAACACAATATCCGCTTCCGTTTAAGTCAACTTCCGTATGTCAATTCTGGTTTGTTAACATTTTCTGTTTGATTTGCATTTACTATTAAGAACACTACAAATACAATTCCTATTTACAACGCACACGAATACAACAGACGTTACAAAGTTTGTTAAAATTTATTATAGTCGTCGTTGGTTTTACTTTAATGTTACAATATTTTGTTTTTTGTATTGTTGCATACATTTTTGATACAGTATAATGTACAATTTAAACACACAATATGTGTTTATGTGCGTGTGTAATTTCATTATTTATATTTGCAACTTGTATTACTGCAACCACAGTTGACTCTCGATAATTAGAAACTTCTTTATTTGAATCTCTCGATTATTTGAACAATTTCCCAGGACCCTTGAATAATTCTATAAACTAAAAACAATCTTTGGTAAGTTGGTCCTATCTACACCCAGAGGAAAAAACATTTTTCCATTTGGTCAGCTCCAATAAAACATTTTTAACAAAAAATGTTAAACATATTATGGTAGATTGAACCATATTATTGTCACAAGCAACCATATTATGGTTAAATTAGTCCTCCATCAAGAAACCACAACCATATTTTGGTTGCCTTCGAACATATTATGGTTAATAACAACATACATATGTTTAACACTTATAATAGCATGGTTGTTTTTCTACCATAGCATGTTGCCCTTAGAAAAGAGGAAGATACTATTGTAAATTTAAATTAAACGATTAATTTAAATTTAACAAATTAATGTCATATTAACCCATAACATGCTTAGAGGCAATCAAAATATGGTTGTGGCTTCGTGATGGAGGACTAATTTAAGCATAATATGATTGCCAATGACAACAGTATGGTAAAATAAACCATAATATGTTTCTAAATGTTTGTTAAAAATTGTTTTTTTTTTTAAGTTAACCATATTCAAAATTTTATTTTCTCTGCGTGTATAATTTATAATTTTACGAGTGGCATCTTCCTCTGCCACAGGCTTAAAATCGCCAAGGTGCAGAATTGGTTTTGCTAGCAATTTAATGTATTAAATCTTGACTTTATTGAAAAAAGAAAAGATATAAACCATAACAACTAGCCATTTCGGAAACGCGTCAGTTTTGCCATTCCGAGAACGATTGATCATTTTCGGGAACATTAATATTTTTCAATTAAATACGCATTAATTGAGTTTTTTTTAGAAAAGACAAAGTTTGTTATATTACAGAACTTTCATTCTGTTCATGACCCGTTAATTCCATTATAAGAGTTTCGAATATTTTGAAATTTCTTAAATCTTATTTACGATAATAGCAACTTTTTTAATTTTTTGGCGTATTTTGGTTGTAGAAGATTTTGTTTGTATTGTTTTTCTTATGTTTAAAATAGATTCATAATAAGCCCATTGTTTTTTTTTTTTTTTGCTTTGTTTTTGTTAATTTTATCAAACTTAGAAAAACGTTCCCGAATTGATGGTTTTCTGAAAGATATTCAATAAAAAGCAATATTATGAAAAAAAGTGTAGAATTGTGTGCGCTGCCCTGTCAAAGTTATTAATATACACATTTTGCAATATTATAAATTTAAAGCTATCATTATAGCTTAATAATTTTGCTGGCATAAAATCAATCTTGAAATTTACAACATTAGTGATTATGAGCCTATAGCTTTAAATCATGTTATTGTACTGTATTTTATAAAAGAAATTAAATAAAAAACAATATATTTTATTTAAGTTAACATACGTTTTTTAACATGATGTTTGGTTTTCTACACTCTGGAGTGGTTATGGGATGAAGGTTTTGAATAAAATATGTAACTGCAGTAAGATTCCAAATCTAAAGTTTTAATAAAAATCTTGTTAATTTGAATTTTTTTCTATCACCCTTTTGATAATTTGAACCCTTGTTAACCCTTCCGCATTCCTCCCAAACTTTCCCCAGGTATGATCTTTGTGGGTCAATTAGCCCTAAACTTTTCTAAGAATCTACCACTTAAATCAATGAATATATGAGATTATGTAGATATGTATGAAATTGTACATTATTAGGTTAACTTCTCTTCTTCAGACCATTTAAAAAAAACACAAACAAACAAATTTGCAAGAAGCTTCCAAAACTACTACTCTCAACTTGACAGAAAAAATTATTTTTTTTGGAAATTAAAAACAATGTACCTGTAAGTTCTAATATAATTGATATTGCACGTGTTTGTAAGAGTTAGGGATGGGCAATAAATATCGATATATCAAAATATCGATATTTAAAAAAATCATAATCGATATATATATATCGCCGATATTAAAAATACCGATATATCGATACATCGATATTTATCTACGACTATCGAATTCGATATTTTTAAGACCTCTTTATAATAAAACTCAACATTTTAACCGTTGCTCAACTGCTTACAATACAGTTGTTTTTAGGAACTGCATTATATGTTTTTTAACTAATATTAAGCAAATAACGGCTGTTTTCCATTGTACTTTTTCAAAGATTGCACAGTTTAGTTTTTTAAGAGATGACAACAAAAAAATAAGCGCAGAAAATATGTTCTGGAAAGGGTTCTTAGAATTATGCAAAGAATCGCCTTAATGATGGCGTATTAGCAGCAACAGACTCATGAAAGTTGGAGTGTTAATAATAAAAAAAAGATACGTATTTTGTTTTTTTTTTTTTTTATTTTAGCATGTTCTTATATATTAAAAATAAAATATTGCACAGTTTACTTGCATAGTATGTGTCACAAGTTTCGTTTGCCGGCAGTATATAATCCGGCATTATATAATCCCAATTAATTTTTTTTTTTTAGATTTCATATGGCGAATAAATAAAAAGTTTTTTGTATTCTTTACTTTTTTTTAAATTTTTTTTTATTGTAGAATTAACTGCCGGTCACTCGATTTCAAACGAAAACTTCGTTCGCATTATTTACCTTAAAAACTACATTTTAAAATTGGTTATTGTTTTAAATAAAAGTTAAGCGAATGAAAGTTTCGTACGAAATCGACATACATACATAGGTATATTAAGTTTTTAAATTGGTAATAATTTCTCCTTAATACGTTCGATACATCGATATTTTTCATTAATAAATATCGATAATCTTAAAAAATATCGATACGATATATATCGATATATTTTTTCAATTTGCCCATCCCTAGTAAGAGTTATGCGTACAAATTAAAATTTCTTTAAATATTGAACAAACCCCGCAAAATGCACACACTCATATACATATTTAGTTAATTTCGAGTAGCTATCGGTAAAAACCAGTTTTGAGTCAAAATATATAATTTCATATTAACATACATATTTCACAAATAACGAAACAAACGTGAATGCAAAATAACCAACTATAGTGTATACCCGGCAAGAAAATTAACTTATTAAGCCCACAATTAGATCACAAAGTACCAAATTAGGAAAGAAATGCAAATAAATATTTAAGTAACAAAGATTATGAATGCACGATTGAACGCCAACAGCACATCAATATCTTGGGTTACCATATGAAACAAAATAACAATTAAACGACAAACTTTTTAGTGTAAGCAAAAAAAATCAGCGAAAAACAACCAATCGGTTTTACTTTATTTTGCTATTCAATAGTTATTTACATTCCTGTTTAGACTAAAATAAAATTTTATGTTGAAACTGAATCGTTAATATGAAAAAATTGAGTGGAAAAGTAAAATTGGGCAATATTAACCCAAGAAAAAGAAAAGGGTTAATATAAACTCTCGATTATTTTAACTTTTTCTCGGGTGTCTTGAATTTTGAGTTATCATGAGCCCACTGTACTGCAAAACACATACACGTAGACAACATTCAACGGAACCATTAAAAAATATCTGCATTGTTGTCATCGTTAAAATGTTGTGTTACTTTTATGACTTAAATATTTGAATGGAGGGTAAAAAAAGTCTTTTCATTTCATTTATAATTTACTTATTCATATAAGAAACTACTGAACTTATATGATGCTTCCCTTATGACTCTATTATTTACACAATTTTATAACGAATATTTTGTAAACTTTTTTACTGACATATTAAGTACATGCAACATCTTAATAATTTTATTTTTTTTTTGTGTCATCAGTGTGATACACATAAAATGTGGCATGTCATAATGTTGAAGAAAGGAATGCATTAAAACTTTGCAAGAAAAAAAAATGCATTTATTGAAGAGTGAAACGAATGTTAAGAATGCTACTAGCTTAAGTTATAAATAGTTATCAAGGAAGATTTATTAGAAAATTATTCCGATCGGAATGGCTTTTAATTTGTAGTACTAATCTCAATTGAACTTGTTTTAGATTTTCTAAGGCCTGTATATCTATGTATATATGAATGTTTGGTTTTTAAACTTTTCGACCATAATTTTACGTTTATGGCATTTAAACTAGCCGGTTATCTACGTCGAAATAATTATAGAAGAATATTTTGAGTCCAGAAAAAATTATAACGAAATTGGCAGTAATATAAATATAGAAAACATATAAATACAATTGCAAATTATATTGCAACTTAGTTTACCGAGAAATTCTAATGTTGACCTCCAGCTCGCTGTAGTGAAACAGACAAGAGTTTCTGGCCGGAATTGAAAACGCAAACATCGAGGTAGTCAGGAGCGTCTGAAACTTTGGTTCCAGCCTGACTATTGTTCAGGACCCTATTGGGGATCAGGTGACAGTTAAACCCATGTAAAGAGGAAAGTTTAAAGGTCAGATTTAAAGGCTGATTTTCCACTTTGAGGGAAAATTTGGCTGCTGATGGATCTTCCTACATGCAGTACCTATACAATAGATGCTGGCAGCTTCAAACTCGCAACTGAGCTTAGATAGCTCCAATACAATGTCGAGTATATAGTTCAACAAATTAAACACTGAAATTACTATCTGCGTATGTTGGTAGCACTTACACTTTGGGGGGCGGTTGGCAAACGGTACTTTGTTTGTCATCCGGTAATGAAATTATCATGACGTTAGGCCAACATGGCAGGTACTTAAAGTCTACGCAATTTATCGTCATTATAAGGGTTTAAAGACAAGAAAACCTTTAATTTTGGGTAAAACGTAAAATTATATCATAAATCATATGTATGTATATTAGGGTAAAGACATGCTCGTTATATTTTCTCACAGAGTCTATGAAATTTTTTATATAATAAAACGAAAATGTGCGTATGAATTTTGCACATGTCTTTCTGAATTTCGTTGATACAATGTTAACTTTCCTTCAGGAGGAAAAAGCCAAGCCTCCTAGTTTGGACTGGTGATTGTGGGATTAATGACATAGGCCTTAATCCTTAAATGAATCCTTCACCGAAATGAGAGAGTACACGACCTACGGATGTGCATTATGCCTCCGAATGTGCATATTTACTTCATCAATAGATTGGCTATTGGTAGAAAGATTTGTTTTATAATGACACGATACAACAAACAACAGATATTGCTTGATTCGCCTCATTTTCAAAGAAGGGCACCTCTAGCTCAAAAGAAGTGAGAGCCAAGCAGGATGCACTTGTTTTCCAACAATCTTGTGTGGAGTTTCTTAAGTTCGAATGCGTTATTTAAGCGGTTATCGAAGCTATTAAGGTCAAAATGTGTTGGTTTTAATTGCGTACACTTAACTGCTCAAATGGAAGCAAATTTTGGGACTACTATATTTTTAATGGATTTTAATAGCCTTCCCCACGGGTGGAAAGGTACATATAAGTTTGTCATTCCGTTTGTAATTTCTACAATATTGATGTTAGACCATATAAAGTATATATATTTTCTGGGTCCTTATGAGAAGCGAACGGCGCCCGTCTGTCCGTTGAAATGGGATATGACGGGTCCTAGGTTTTTAGATATTTATACCACATATAGTCCCGAAAAGTCTGCTGTTGTAATTCAACCAGATCGGTCCTTAAATGAATAAAACATGAAAAACAAACAAGACTGACTCTTATTTTAATCACAAATCCCGTTTTCTTGTACTTTTTCTGTATGTCTGGAGAACGGTAAGAGCCAAAGTCTCCAAATTAGGTGCAGCCATCTTGGTAAGCAATGCACAACATCAGACAAAATGTAGGTGGATTGGTGAAGCAGGCGTGGCACTTCCCATACAACGACATTACTGTATATCTCGAGAACGGCAAAGGCCAAAGTTTCCAAAGGTTCAAGGTTCTTAGTTATCAATATGCAACATCCGGCAAAAAGTGGGCGGGAGTGGAGAAGTAGGCGTTGCGCAAAACAGATTTATTTATATCTGAGGGACGGTAAGAGTGTTATCAATATACAACCTTTCTTTAAAAAAATGGGCGGTGTTTGAGAGGTGGGCGTGGCAAATCATTATTGAGCAAAAGTCTCCCAATTAGGTACAAGCATGTTGCCGGGATTAAAGAAGATTTATTTATATCTAAAGAACGGTATTTATATAAACTTTAATTCTTATCGAGAAAATTTTTGGGCAAGTTTTTAGTGTTGATTGTTTTTCTATCGACGAGACTTTTTTTATAATAAAAAAATTCGATACTTCGGATGTGATTTTACATAAAAAAAAATAATTTATAAAATTGTCTTGTTAAAAAATTTTTCCCTAAGAACTTTTAAAAAACTCATGAAACCATAGCTTGTAAATCGATTTATTTTCAAATCAGAAAGCGATAGTTATCTAACTAATACTTTAATATTATAAAAAATTTATTAAAAATTAAACATTTATGAAGAAAAAAAGCTTGTAGTCGGTTTTACGAAATTTCTTTTTAACTTAAGAATTTTTAATGGCTTTTCATTTTAATTGTCAAAATTTATAAAATAGTTTTCCTACCGCTCATTTACTGATGCACCTACTTAAACAGACAGGCCATGGAAGACGTTCACGATGACAAACTTTACAACTTGAGTGAGAATTTAACTTTGTTTAGTGATGAGGATGAAACACAGAGGGTTGAAATTGACTAAAAGTGCGGATTACTTCAAAAGCTAAGTTTTATTCTTCATAGTCATGTTTGGTATTGAGTAGGGTGAACAGTCGATTAATTCTTGTTCGATTAATTGAACAATTTTAGACGATTAATTTTTTGATTAATTTAAAATGGCTGATTTTGATTAAATGATTAATCGAAGTATTTATGCCGTTTAATCGAATAACAATACATATATGGTTTTTTTGTCAAATGTATAATTTTTTAAAGTTTAAAGTCAAATAAACAAACCAAATGTATGATGCGTTGGAATTGAAAAAAAATACAGTCATGTATAGTGAGTAATTCACATACATGGGCGTACTGCTAACTGAAAAAATGTTCAGTAACCAGTAAATTTTTACTGATGATTGAAATAATGCAGTAATCCGTAAATGTTTTGCTTATTATTGAAAAAAGTGCAAAAAAATATTTTTAACCCTTAAATATATTGAGTGCGTTAGTAATAAAAGTGAGACGGTACAAAAAAATGGTACAGTTCTAGAAACTTTATTGACATACTATTTGACATACATTTAGGGCGAGATTCGTGAATTTTTTTTTTTTATTGTATTGGAATCGACCTGGGATAATGTAACATGTATGTAGCAAAAAAAGCGGCCGAACTTGAGGCATGAGCATTTCTAACGGAATATATACAAAGTTTAGGAAAGGATTTCTTGCCACGTGCAAAAAATTGGAGTGCCGCCCAGAATTAGATATCGGATTAAAAGGTCACTAAAGGCAAAAATTAAGCCATTCAAAAACTATGCATAACGATATATCATATTTTATGATCGCGCTACAAATGGCGTTGCAGTGTACAAAAAACTAAAAGAGCGGTATCCAGAGACGTGGCAAACAATTAAATACATAAATATTTCTAAAATTGTTTTTAACAAATCTTTTATCCTAAGGTGTGACTGGTTTAAATTGGTTTTTGAGAACCACCAAAAGGCATATATATATATATATATATATATATATATATATATATATTTTTTTTTATATAGATGTAACTTTTCTCTTCTTTTTTAAATAAAAAAATATTTTTCATAAATTTTTTCTAAACCCATTTTTTGGACAAAATAATTTATAGTTATTCAAAAATAAAACTAAATATATATTTATAAAATGTAGATGATAATAGGCTTCCCTAAATTAGTCCTTAGTTTGTTTTAACCCACTGTGTGACGTTTGTTTCAACGACATTTAATCGGTTTTATTTCATAACTACTTTGGTGGAAAACACTGCCAGTCAATTGGAATAGTTTTTGATTGTTGATGCATTCACAGAAAAAATTATCAGTAGTTTTGTATGAATTAAAAAAATTGTTTAAACAGCATTTCAATTTAATTAATGGGATATTTGAATCAATTATTTTTTTAGTTGAAAGAAAATCAAAAATTTAATTTTGATGCAATTAACCTATTAGTTATTTTGAAATAAATTTTTAATTCAAATATTAATTAAATAACAAAAAATCTTAATTGACTTTTTTCGCTTAAAATAAAATAATTTTAACTTGTAAAATTGTTATTCGGAATTGTCAAAACCTGAGCTTTATTTAATGAAATGAATTAGCACATTGCCTGAAACGGCAAAGTTTTTTGATCATTTTTTTTAATTAAAATTAAAAATATTATTTATTGAAAAAAAAAAATATTTAAAATTTTTAAATGTTTACAATTTTTATTTATGAATATAATCATTTTTTTTAAAAGGTTTAAAATCAAAAAATTGTTTGCTTGATTCTATGAATTTACTATTGGTGGTTAGTAGGGATGGGCAAATTGAAAAAATATATCGATATATATCGTATCGATATTTTTTAAGATTATCGATATTTATTAATGAAAAATATCGATATTTATTAATGAAAAATATCGATATATCGATATATCGATGTATCGAACGTATTAAGGTGAAATTATTACCCATTTAAAAACTTAATATACCTATGTATTACATGTAATTCCATTTAAACTTTTTATTGTTTCTTTTAATTTCAAATTTACTGACTGTCCCTCGATTTCGAACGAAACTTTCATTCGCTTAACTTTTATTTAAAACAATAACAAATTTTAAAATGTAGTTTTTAAGGTTAATAATGCGAACGAAGTTTTCGTTTGAAATCGAGTGACCGGCAGTTAATTCTACAATAAAAAAAAAATTAAAAAAAAGTAAAGAATACAAAAAAATTTTTATTTATTCGCCATATGAAATCTAAAAAAAAAACAAATTAATTGGGATTATATACTGCCGGCAAACGAAACTTGTGACACATACTATGCAAGTAAACTGTGCAATATTTTATTTTTAATATATAAGAACATGCTAAAATAAAAAAAAAAAAAAACAAAATACGTATCTTTTTTTTATTATTAACACTCCAACTTTCATGAGTCTGTTGCTGCTAATACGCCATCATTAAGGCGATTCTTTGCATAATTCTAAGAACCCTTTCCAGAACATTTTTTCTGCGCTTATTTTTTTGTTGTCATCTCTTAAAAAACTAAACTGTGCAATCTTTGAAAAAGTACAATGGAAAACAGCCGTTATTTGCTTAATATTAGTTAAAAAACTTATAATGCAGTTCCTAAAAACAACAATATTGTAAGCAGTTGAGCAACGGTTAAAATGTTGAGTTTTATTATAAAGAGGTCTTAAAAATATCGAATTCGATAGTCGTAGATAAATATCGATGTATCGATATATCGGTATTTTTAATATCGGCGATATATATCGATTATGATTTTTTTAAATATCGATATTTTGATATATCGATATTTATTGCCCATCCCTAGTGGTTAGAAAAAATTTTAAATTTTTTCTGTGTTTACTTAACCCTTGAACATACAGTGTTACAGTAAAGGCTGATTGTTTTTAGTCTGTCGCCATATCTTGTTCTAACATAGCCAATGTAGTTATGGAGCTACATCCTTCGCAGCCTTAATTTTGTGCTAAGGGCTCCGTTGACATATATAGTATAGAATGAGCCCCCCCCTTCGTACTTTATAACAGGCTATTACGCCCATTAAATATAGATTTTTGTTTTTCAGCCTATACAACAAATCCCTTAAAATTTTCTTCATATCGCTCATTTTCTGCAACGTCGTCATAACTTAATAAATGAAGTTTTGGAGTTAGTCATGCAGAATTGTTTGCTATGTTTTCCTTTATATTGTCTATAAAAGTCATCTTAATGTCTTTTATTATTTCCCTGTTTAAAGTGAATGTGACGGTATTTTTCCTAAATGGTGCAAGCAAGTCAAAAACATTAAATAAGTTTATAACGAAATGATTTTTTTTTTTTGAGTTAAGAAGTCGTTGCAGCATTTACATTATTGTATTATTGTTTTGAAAAATATTATCAAAGAGCACAGCTGTGCTAAGTTTGTGACATTAGTCTATACAATTGAACTTTCTTACGATTTTATTTCAACACCTATGCAGCGAAATGTTCTTAAAGCTTTTGACTTTTGTTGACCCTGTTAAGGTTCAATACGTCGTATCAGAAGAATATTTGATATCTAAGTGCAAAACTTCAATAATTGTGTAATAAAAAATCATCGACCGACACTATAAATTTTAGACTTTATATCCGCTATTCACCAACTTGAAAGCAAACGGCCTCAGATAATTTTCTCCAACGTATTCGGATCGGTGCGGGTCTTAAGTATTTTCTTTTCTACTAACGGGCTTACTGCAATGCGGTTTTGATTTTTTTTATCAGATCTTATTTTGTGACCGATCCACCCATATTTTTTCACTCTTATATCGTAAGCAATTGAGTTCTTCTTTGTCTCCTTCAGTAATTCCATTTGCAGATGGTGTTTGGCCAGTTGCACCAGATGATTCTCCGAATACATAAATTTTCAAATGATTGAATTATTCTTATCATTAAGAGAGTTCTTATACAGCAGTAAATGATAACGAATAAAATATACAAAAAATCTGCTATTTTAGTGCTGACGACGCAGAAGGTTTAAAGGAATAAAAATATATTATGGTTTACGAAAATGCTTGAAAAAAGGTATTTAAACTAGTAGAATCATAACATTAATGAATATGTTAATATAGTAAGCCCTTAAAAAGCAATTTAGGAGTGCTTTATTTGCATGTTTTTTTATACTAAAAGAAGTGCTTAGTGTCAGCAGAAAATAGTCCTCCGGGAACACCTCATACAAAAATCAGGCATCCCATCAGTAGGTTTGAAGCGATTTGAGGTATGGTGCTCCTTTTGGAGCACATTTTTACTGGGTATATGATAACCTTCTAGCGAGTATTGAATAAGAAATTTATCACATAATAATTTTAGAGAATGGTCGGTGGGTTAACTTCGGGCCTACCGTAGCAAGGTTTTCAGGTGAAAGTTCAAATGAGAGTTGCTTATAAGAATTAATTGCTGATACCAACATTCAGCAAATGTTTATGAAGAGTTAAAGTAATTTTTGGTAGGAGGGTCTTATGTTGTGACTGCTAAATAAGTTGTATTTTGAGCAAAGAATTGTATTAATATCAGTGTTGTGAGAACTGAGAAAATAGGGTTTCCTATGCATTAATTAGTAGTGTAGGGAAACTCACAATGTTATCCTAAATTTTGAAAATTGTAGGTAATTTTCTGAAATATCTTATTTTATACCAGATAGAGAAAAGAAGAATGAACACCAAATTTTTGCAACTTTGATAATAAATATTTAAAATTTTTAATAAATGTTGGCAACGTGATCAAATAAAAAAAAAATTGTATAATATTCGTAGGCATCAACGAAGGAAAAACTTTATTGGTGTGTAGAAAAAACCCAAATTTTTTTATAGACCGCGTAGAGTTTATTAACTGAAAATATTCTGGCAACATTGCTCGATAACGACATTTGCAAGAGACTAATATACAACATTTTTTAATCTAATTCAGACTAAATTTTTGTTTTTGCCCGATTTGATACGAAATATGTTACTTTAAGATTGCCATGTGGACTTGACAAAATAACCATAATTTTCAATAGGGGCTATACTTTGAAAAGCTTTAATAATTTTAAACTTAAAAACTTAAAGAATGTCTGATGCAACCCATTTTAAATATGCGTGAAACAAATATCAACTAACAATTAATTGAGTAAATTTTAGTTTTTCGAAAGTATCTAGGATATAAATTATTTTTAAGTTTAAAGTATTTATATTATAAGTAAATATTATGTTGCTCATCTGTTGCCCACATGCGCAAACAAAAGTTCAGAATTCAGTTAATAGAACTGTACAACTTATAGTAATATAAACAGACTACGTATTCACAAAACCTTGTATCGTTGTACCGATTTTTTTTGTATTAAATACGTAGTTTACTATTATTTTTTATACAACATTCCATCGATATACAACAATACAAGGGGTTTATGAATACGTCTATGTTTTATTTAAACCATTGGAAGCTTTTAAGCTTAACAACAAATATAAGAAAGTTGAATAGTAGAATTTATATTTTTCTTCTGAATTTTTGAAAATGTTAGCTGCTTTTCAGAGATAATGTACCAGAAAAGAAAAAAAGGAGTAAATAAATCCAAAAAAAAAATGTAATAAAAAGTAACTTGTATTCCTTTTAACCTGAGACTATGTAAGTAAAATTTTATTTTAATGTAAAGAAAGTACGCAATCTAGAGTAAAGTGTAAAGAAATAAACACAAAGGTTGTATTTAGTTTTATCTCATCATCTTTTGCATGTTTATGTTCATGTTACTGCTGTTGCTTGTTTTGAATATCAAAAAAAAAAAAAAAAAAAAAAAAATCTGACAGACATCCTTTGTATAAATATTTTAGTTCTGTTGGAAAAAATAACAAAAAAAAAAAAGACTTTTTACTTGCAAAATTCTTAAAAGTTTTTTTTTTTGCTTTTGAACTAGTTGCAAAATTTTAAAAGTTTTAAAAATTAAAAAGAAATGCCTAAACTAAATTTCTTAAATAAAGCGTTTCTCCATTTTTTTTTTATTTTAAACAAATTAAAGCTTAAATAACTAGGAGATACAAAAGAATAAAATAAAAAAGGAAAACGTATTTACACGTTAAAATAAATTAAATTTGTTATCTAAAGATAAGACAGTATTTTAATTGGAAAGAGATGGCGCGCCGGCTAAAAATACTGCAGAGAAAACAAACACAGTTTTATATAAAGTTTTTCTCTTTTAGTTCATTTCTTAATTTAAAATAGTTAACATTAAATGCTTTCAAATTTAGTCTAAATATTAAAAAAAAATTATGTACTCATATCGCACTTAATCAACAACAGGATATTAACGCAAAATTTTAAAATTTTTAGTAGAAGCAAAACAATTTTGAATTTAACATTAAAGGCATATGGAAAAGAATTTTTAAACCAACCGTTTCAATACTAAAAAGTAGACAAAATATCACGATATTTTTAGAATGGGTAGATATGAATTTACGTGTCTAGTTCTTTCAAAAAGTGCATAAATTAAAGTTTGGAGTTATTACCGTCTTGTTAATCAAGTGCGATATGTTCTCTAAAAAAAGTGCTTAATGCGCAAGAAATATTCTATATAAACTTCAAAATATGCCCTAAGAATTGATAAAAATATGCCATAAAAAAATGGCTTAATAAAAATGTTAGCATACAGTAAACAAGTAGAAAGGTATATCCGACCAAGCCTGACCTAAATAATACATGATACCCTACACCACAGTATTTACAAACGAATTTTAGAATTTATTGTATAAACGAACAGAATTATATGGTTTATGGGCAAAAAGTCTCTCTTTCGGAAAGATGTTCGTATAGGGGCTACATGAAATTATAGACCGACTCATACTATTATGAGTCAAATAAAACGTATGTTCCTAGTTTTATCGAATTATTTCTAGAATTTCGAAGTGTACATTGCGCGAAATGTTAAAATGGACAACCAGCCGGATGAACGGACATCTTTATATACCAACAGCCTAGCACACGATATCGACCGCTGTCATTTGCTTAAATTTTTAATGACAAACAGCTGATTTGCGCCCAACTCACAATCTTGAGCACGACAAGTCGAATGATAATGCAAGCGAATGATAACGTAACAGTTTTTATAAAAATTTGCGGACCACTAACAGCCGTACATAAACAAGAGCGGAAGGCGGTGCGTTTTCTTCCGTTGTTTTACGAACAGTAATGTTAGCTTTATTTAATAAAACCCACATAGTAGAAATAAAAAATGGAGCTAAAACCGATGGATTGACCAAGAAATAGCTACATTTTAACAATAGCGGCCTGCTAACTTTACTATTAAGCGCTTTTTCAGAACCGAATTTTCCAATTGCAAAGCGTTGAGGCCGCCGGAATGAAAATGTTTGACAACTAAACAACTTACGCGTGCAGCCTTAAGGTACGGCTGTTAGAAATATTATGCGACAAAAAACGAACAAATCACTCACTTGTATTGTGGTTGTCGACATTTGGTTAAAATATTAAACGAAATTGTTCTTTAAATTTTTATACCCTCAACACCACTAGTGGTGAATGAGGGTATACTAAGTTTGTCATTCCGTGTGAAACTTTTTTATTATACATCTAAGACCCCATAATATATATTCTGGCTCCTTGAGTAATACCAAGTCGATTTAGCCATGTCCGTCTGTCTCTCCGTCTGTCCGTCTATTGAAAACACGTTCACTTTTGAAAAAAACGCAAAAGAGAATAACAAACTTGGTCTCAAATTTCTTGTAGTTATCCTAAGCACGTTGGGGTGGAAATCCAGAAACATCGGTTCAGTAGGATCAGAACTTTGAATCACAATGTGGAACCACTACCCTAAAAAAATTGATAATTTTGATACAAAAACTAACATAAATGGTGGAATAATGTACGGAATGATATAAAATTTTGCACGAATTCGCTTTATACAACTGCAAATCATACTGTTAACTTTCGTCGGTATATAATTGACCATAGGCCCCAAGACAAGAAAACGTTTTATGATAACATGGGTACTGAAGCTCAGACAGCGGCAGAAAAAGGTGATATGAAGGAGCTATTTAAAATAACAAGAAAACTTGCTGGAAGCAACTTCAGTGGGTGCTCTCTTACTTTTAGATGATGTAAACGGCGTTTTAGTGACAGCTAAACAAGAACAACTACAAGTTTGGAAAAAGCACTTCGAAAAGACCCTTAACATTGTACATAGTGAAGAAGATAGATTTCAAATAAGAAGGCGACTAAGTCAAGATATTCGAATTAACGTTAATTCTCCCGATGTAAATGAGATATGTGCGGCAATTAAGAGCATGAAATGTGGGAAGGCTGCAGGTAATGACGGTCTGCCAATAGAGTGTTTCAAAGCTGAACCATACGTGATGGCAGAAATTTTGTACCCCCTCTTCAGTCGAATTTGGAGTACTGAAAGTTTTCCAATAGCATGGAAAGAATCAATAATCGTCAAGCTTCCCAAAAAGGGTGATAAGAAAAAATGCAATAACTGGAGGGGAATTTCCTTACTCCCTGTGGTTTTTAAAATATTTAATAAAGTCGTCCTTGAAAGAATTGCAGAAACACTTAATGATAGTATACGTAACACACAGGCAGGTTTCCGCCCTGAAAGATCGTGCACAGACCAAATCAGTACTGTGCGTATCTTGATTGAGCAAGCAGCAGAATTTAATTCGACAATGTACCTTGTTTTTATAGACTACGAGAAAGCCTTTGATGCCCTAAAAAGAGAGTACATATGGATGGCATTGGACGCAAGGGGAATCCCCCAAAAAATAATAAACATCTTAAAAAGCAGTTACGAAAATTCAACATGTAGGGTGTTACATGATGGTGCTCTTAGTGATACTTTTACAACAATCAGCGGCGTAAGACAAGGATGTGCGTTATCACCACTACTATTTATCACAGTAATGGATATCGTATTTGATGCTATAGACGAATTGCCTGTGGGTTTAAATTGGAGAATGTACCAAAGATTAGGTCGTCTTGAATACGCAGATGATGGGGTTCTGTTAAGCAACAAACAGACCGATATGCCAACCCTTATAACATCTCTTACAACTGAATCAATGAAAGTAGGTCTGAAGGCAAACATATCAAAGACGAAGGCAATGAGAGTTAACACAACAAATTCCGACAAATTCGCAGTTAACACTCAAGAAATCGATGATGTTACCAGTTTTGAATATCTTGGCAGCATAATTAGCACAGATGGCGGGACGTTGCTAGATGTACAAAACAGATTAAAAAAATCCAAGGGCAGTTTTGCAATGTTAAGCAAGGTATGGAGATCCAACACAATCACCAATTCAACGAAAATTCGTATATTTGACTCATGTGTTAAATCTACACTGTTGTTCGGTTGCGAAACCTGGTTCCTAACCGAAGCACTCAGCAGGAAGTTGCAAACGTTCATCAATAGATGTTTACGCAATATCCGAAGAATTTGGTGGCCGCAAACTGTGTCAAACAAGGATTTACTTAATAGAACCAGACAGCTACCAATTAAAAACGAAATACAGAAACGTAAATATGGTTGGCTGGGGCACACTCTCAGAAAAGGAATTGATGAAATAACACATTCTGCCTTGGAATGGAACCCACAAGGACGGCGCGATGTTGGTAGACCTAAAACGACCTGGAGGAGAACAGTTGCAGCTGAAACTAGAAAATCATTTAACCAGTTGCGGTACATAGCTAGGAATAGAACGGAATAGAGAAGTTTTGTAAAAAATATTTATTTGTGATTAGACTAAGTTCGAATTTCATGAATTGTAAATAAGAACATGTCATAATAATAATAATAGGCCCCATATAAACTGCCGAAAAACAATTTAGTACGCCTAAAACCGTAATAAATAACGCTATCATACTAAACTTTTGTACGTCACAGTTTTATAAGACCAGAAATCACACTGTAAAATTTTTGGAAGAACTGCCAAATTTCGTGAAGATCGGTTCATAATTCACCCTTGGCCCCATATAAACTCTACTCTCGGAAAACAGTTTATTGCGCCTAAAACCAAATAAAGCCCATTTTGGGAAAATAATTAAATTCGCCAAAGACGATAACAGATATAGATATTGCGGTAAAATTTCTTCCAACTTAGATTCATATGGCCAGAAAAAATATCCTTCAATTTTGTCAAATTTACTGTTAACGCTAAAATTAATTACACTGCTTTATTGAAATTTATTCTAATTTATTTTTTTGTACTACCAGAAATCAGTCTTCAGAATTTTGGGAATTATTGTCGGTCAATAATTTGATAAAGGTCTAAACCGCTACCAATTTAAATGCTGACGTTCGTTTTTGAAAAAAATGTCTAAAGCAGGAGTATTTTTATAAATAAAAATAAATTGCTTTAGAAAAAGTGGGAAACTTTAAATCCTCCACTAAGAACTAGAATTATATTTATATCTAACTAGCTTAACCCGGTGCGCTTCGCTACACTGGCATCCTATGGGAGGTATTTCCCCCCCTGCGCCTACCCGCTTTATTTTTATTTTCAAAAGTGTAGTATACCATAAGAGTGACTTTTAGAAAGTTTGAACATTCTCACTATTACAGTTCTTAAGATATGCGATGTTAAACATTGGCGTCCTATGGGGTATTCCTATACCCCCGCTGCTATTTTATTTCAATTCCGGGGCTCAGAAGATTCTACTACAAAAAGTTCAGCAAAATACGTGCAGCGGCTCTTAAGATATGCGATAATTAATATTGGCATCCTATGGGGGGTACCAATTCCCCTGCCCCTATCGAAAAAATAAGTAGCCTATTTTATTTTTATCATGTGAGCTGTAAAAATTTCAGGAAAATCGGTTCAGTATAATATTGGCATCCTATGGGGGGTACCAATTCCCCTGCCCCTATCGAAAAAATAAGTAGCCTATTTTATTTTTAGGGCTCACGTAATGTAACTGTAAAAATTTCAGGAAAATCGGTTCAGTATAATATTGGCATCCTATGGGGGGTACCAATTCCCCTGCCCCTATCGAAAAAATAAGTAGCCTATTTTATTTTTAGGGCTCACGTGATGTTACTGTAAAAATTTCAGGAAAATCGGTTCAGTAGTTTCGGAGTCTATAAAGCGACAAACATACAAACATACAAACATACAAACACACACACATAATTTCATTTTTATATATATAGAAGATAGATACAGAACAAATTCACTGCAACAAAGTAAAAAAAAATTATTTGGATAAAATGTTATTGTTTTAAAATTCATGTATTTTATGTTATACGTACATTTAAAAGTCATATTCTAAATTATTTTATCGATCAATAGTAACTTTCACGATGTTTACGAATTTATTCGTTTTTATTTTATAAAATACTAGCTTAACCCGGTGCGCTTCGCTACACTGGCATCCTATGGGAGGTATTTCCCCCCCTGCGCCTACCCGCTTTATTTTTATTTTCAAAAGTGTAGTATACCATAAGAGTGACTTTTAGAAAGTTTGAACATTCTCACTATTACAGTTCTTAAGATATGCGATGTTAAACATTGGCGTCCTATGGGGTATTCCTATACCCCCGCTGCTATTTTATTTCAATTCCGGGGCTCAGAAGATTCTACTACAAAAAGTTCAGCAAAATGCGTGCAGCGGCTCTTAAGATATGCGATAATTAATATTGGCATCCTATGGGGGGTACCAATTCCCCTGCCCCTATCGAAAAAATAAGTAGCCTATTTTATTTTCAGGGCTCACGTGATGTTACTGTAAAAATTTCAGGAAAATCGGTTCAGTATAATATTGGCATCCTATGGGGGGTACCAATTCCCCTGCCCTATCGGAAAAATAAGTAGCCTATTTTATGTTTAGGGCTCACGTGATGTAACTGTAAAAATTTCAGGAAAATCGGTTCAGTATAATATTGGCATCCTATGGGGGGTACCAATTCCCCTGCCCCTATCGAAAAAATAAGTAGCCTATTTTATTTTTAGCGCTCACGTGATGTTACTGTAAAAATTTCAGGAAAATCGGTTCAGTAGTTTCGGAGTCTATAACGCGACAAACATACAAACATACAAACATACAAACATACAAACATACAAACATACAAACACACATAATTTCATTTTTATATATATAGAAGATAATAAACTTTGAAGCTTCAAAGTATATTTCGGATTTTGATATTTGTTACCAATTTTTCCTAGGAGATATTGTTGTTCGTTACTATTTAATATGTGCTAAAGTATTAAGAGGACTTAGAACTGGGCGATTTGCACTGCTTTTGTATTACCATTAAATTGATAAAAAAATATCTAAATGCAATATGATTGCAGGACCATTAACTTTAACGATTTTAACCCTAACCTTACTGACAATATTTCCACATGTTGACTAAATATATAAATTATTATTACAATTAAACAGTGGACGGGGTAGATGTTATGGACCGAATTTTATTGAAATATTGCACTAAGCGTAAAGCAAAAAGCTGGACCTTGGTTCTTTTTTTTAACATGTTTCGCGTGGCTGGTTTGGGTGCATTTTGTATATTCTCAAGCCTCAATCAAAGTTCCAATAAATCTCGAAGCTCTCGTCCTTGTTTTTTGACATCACTTGGCGTAGAATTGGCGACTGAAAACATGAAAAAGATCCAATGATAGCAGTAATATGATACGATAACGTCCGTGCACCTCTTTAAATACTGACAAAAAAGACTATCGCTAAGGAAGTCTCTAAGGGAGCTGCGGGCCTATCGGAAACATTAAAGCGCGATAAGACTGGCCGGCCACCATTAAAATGTCATTGCTACCTTTGCGATACTATTGATTCGAAAACGGATCGCAAAACACACAATATTCGTAATGGCTTTCAACGGCCAATGCGCAACACGCATAGCAAAATAATTGCTCCACGTTGCACAAAATGTTAATATCCTAAGGTTTAGTTTGATAGCAGTACAAAGTTAGATATATATATATAGATATATATTTATTCTAAAAAAAATAAAAAACAAAAACTAGTCTTACCTTTTTTCTCTATACAGAATAGTTAAACTTACAGGGGTGTTCTGTAAATCGCACAACGCAAGAACTTTGAAGTTATTTTAATACACTATTAATTTAATTTTTAAAACTTTTTTAAAGAATTCTGTTTAATAGAGAAATATTTGTATATACTACAAAAATCTTTTATAAAAGCGTCTTCTAACTTCTTGCGTTTTCAACTTCCAGAACACCCCTGTTATATACGGGTACCCAGGTACCCTTATCAGGAGGGACAGAACTATTTGACTTTCGGTGGCTCCACAGCCAATTCAAGCAAATCAGGAAAACTAAACTATAAAAATCTTTAGAAAATGATTATCTGAAGGAACCTGCGGAATCTCAACTTTGTATATTTTATTATTTAAGAGATATTTCACTTTTAATTTCGGTCCGGTAACGGAGTTCCCGTGTCAGGAGGGTTAGAGTTAATGCAATATTTTTGCACTTCATTATTTTCTTATCAAAGTGGTTCATAAATTTGTAAATACTTTTAAATTTAAATTTAAATGCCATTATAATTTAAATGCCAATGTAAAGGCATTTTTATATTATTATTAAAACACATCATAAATAGTGCAATTTTATTTCATTATTACTAATAATAAAATGGTATATGGACAAAATGACTTGATTGCAGAAAAAAGTTTGTATGCACAGAAAAAAGTGTTTTATCAATTAAAAAAAATGGCTTTAAAAGTATTTAAATTTAATTAATGTTATAATTGAATCAATAATTTTTTTTGTTGAAAGAAAATTATAAATTTAATTTTGATTTAATTAACATTTTAGTTGTTTTGAAATAAATTTTCAATAAAAATTTTAATTTAATAACAAAAAATCTTAATTGACTTTTTTCGTTTAAAATAAAATTATTTAAATATGTAGAATTGTTGTTGGGAATTGTCAATATTTATTTAAATAAATTAACACTTTGATTGAAATGGCAAAGTTTTTTGATCACTTTTTTAATTAAAATTAAAAATATCATTTATTGAAAATATTTTTTCAAAATTTTAAAATTTTTAGTAATCAATATAATCATTTTGGTTTAGGTGCAAAGTCAAACACTTGTTTGCTTGATATTATGATTTTGGAATAAATTTGGTGATTGGAGAAATTTAATAATTTTTTCTGTGTGGCGCCTAAGTGAAATTCGGCTTTGACCTTTTGACAATTAACCCGTATTTACCAAATGTATGTCAAGTCGCGGTGGTAGTAGACGAGATTATCCTGAAACTATGTGTAAAAAATTGTGTGGGGTCTTAGCAAGAACAATTTTAACGACATGCAGGGCAAAGTGGATGACTTGGTAAAACTGGCAAAGATAGTCGGTTAAGAAATAAATATAGAAAAACACATGCAATGCGCATTTACAACGTCGTTGAAAATGACTTTATTATACAAAATCAGACGATAAATTATGAAACTCACTTTTGTTACCTGGGATGTATGATGACATCTGATGGTGGTGTGGTGAAAGATATTTCTAATAGACTCATAAAAGCTAGGTCTGCATAAGGCGGTCATCAAAAATATCCCAAAAGAAAAAGAAACGCATACATATTTAATGCTTTTAAAGCGAAACATGACTTTTGACAGGTATATAGCCCAAAGACTGCAAGTCTTTATTAAGAAATTCATGCGTATTATTCATATGTAGAATATTCTGGCCAAACACGATCACAAACACAGATCTCTTGAGGCTATCAAATGAAGAATCTTTAATTCACCAAATAACACAACGTAAATAGAAATGGATTGGACACATCCGTCGCAAAAAACGGGGAGGAGAGTATTACAAAGACAGCCATAAAATGGAATCCTAAAGGTAGTAGACGCACAGGTCGACCGAAAAACACATGGCGCAGAACAGTTCTAAATGAAATTGGAAAATTTAACAAATCTTTTGACGAAATAAAGTTGTTATGTAAAATAGCATAAACTGGAATTGTTTTGTAGAAGCCGTATGTTCCCAAGTGGAATAATTGAAGGAAAAATGTAATAATATAGAATAAGCACACTTTTCTAATAACAGAAAAAATTAAAAATTAATTTTTGTAACCAAATTTATAAAAAAGTTAAACACACTTTTCTAATAACAGAAAAAATTTAAAATTAATTTTTATAACCAAACTAGCGGGCCCGTTGCCTGCTTCGCACGGCAAAACAAAATAAGAAAAGAAACAATTTGTTAAATTTGGACATATAAACCACATGATTATATTGGCTGTGTTCGTTAACCTCAAAATTTGCAAGCATTTGTACAAATTTGTACTGGATTTTACTGAACTGCATTCGTTTACACATAAATTTGCAAAAGAGAGCATCTGCTGAGCGAGAAAAGTGACAGTTTTCAGACTGAGAGCCTGCAAATTTTTACTAAACAAATTTTTGCCAGAAAAATCAAGTAGAAAACTAACACGTATGATTTAATCAGGGATGCAAAATGAGAATTTTAAATTTGTTCCAACATGTTAATAAAATTGTACTTTTTGGACCCCAGTTGTACCAAAAATATTCTTGTGAAAATTTTTTTTTACATTTTTATGTAAACAACAAAAACTTAGTGCTTAACAATTTACTAACACATTTATTTATATTTTTAATAAAAGCTAATAGTTTTTACATATTAAAAAAAATTTACAAAACATCGTACAAAAAAAAATTCACTTGTAGGTTAAAAGAACTTAAAAAACTAAAAATAAATGATTATTTTTATGTTAAGTCAACATTTTTTATTTTTCGAATTTATTCTATAAGCTAAATTTCAATTATGTATTTTATAAACCTTTTTGTAATAGTTATATTCCTTAAACTTTTAGCTTTATAAGGTACATAACTGAAATTTTGCCCATAGAATAAATTCGAAAAATAAAAAAATGTTGAATATAATAAAGTTACTTATGAAAAAGAAATAATTCCCAGAATCAATTTGTTAGGCCTCGAACAGAAAAAGTAGTAGTAGTAGTAGCTGAAAAGTGATAAGCTGGAAATTTTATAAATTGCACCATTGTTCTTTTTAAAACTCGGTTGTACCAAAAATGGTACTATAGTAGCAGCTTTTGCATCCCAGGATTCAATTCAGTTTACTCACCTACTGGATTTTACTGGAAAAGTAAACAAACGGACCTATTGATTACTAAAAACAATTGAAAATGCTTTTTTTTCTTTTTTAATAAATTATAATACTGATTAAAACTGTTTTAATGATAGTGGAAAAATCATAATCTCTGCATAAAAAATGTCCGTATAATGAAGTGATTTTATGCTCCCATGAAGTTTTACTGCGACTGTATTATCTATTAGAATTTTGGAGCCAAAAAAATCTATTGACGGTTTCACATTTTTCCCTCAATTTTATGATCTTAACAGTTTTAAAATTAACAATTTATTAAGAATAAAAATCTATTTACTTTAAACGCTACTTTGATGGTTTTCTCATTTTAAGACTTAAACCAAAATTTGTACGTCACCTTTCATAAATCGTCTATAAATAATAATGCAGCTGCAAACAGTGATTAATTTATTATCATTAGCAATTGAAGATTCATGTTTTTTTCAAGCATTTAAAGGTGTTTTAAATACGACTTATATTAGACACTTTATTAAAGTCCTTTAACAAAAAGGATTATAAACTTTGCCAGGAAATGATGTAAAATATACAAAATAACAGTATTGTTTTATTAATTTTCCTTGTAAAGGATTTAATTTCTTTTTTGAAGTAATTAGTGCTTTTTCTTTATAAAATTTATTTAACCCACCATTTTTTTTTTACTTTTCCATTTTCCTTACAGAATTTATAATTTTAACTCGTTAAAAACAAAATAGTACAAAAGCAAAAGAAACACCTTTTTTATAAGGAAAAAAAAGGAAACAAACTCCAGCAAATTAATAAATCATATTTATCTGGACATCGTTTTATATATACACAACTTTAGAGAAAGGAAAAAAGCGAAAGAAGAAGGAAAATAAGGATTTTAATATTAAAAGTTGCTTGTTGCAAATTAAAAGCAGGTAATTAAATGTTCATTTTGTTGCAATATTAAATATTTAAATCTTTCACACACAAACACACACAGACCAAGAATGGTTGTCTGTAAAAAAGTCAGAAATTTAAATTAAACTTCATGTCCACGTTTTAACTTAATTGGGGTTGTTAAAAATAATCAATAATTATCCCTTTTTTCCCACTTAAACGAGTAGCTGGAGATATAAGTACGTATTTATGGTTAAAGACATTAATTAATCTTTAAAATTGTACCAACAATCAGTCAGTCAGTGAGCCAGAGATTACTTCAACTGTTTATTTAATTATTTATAGTTGTGTTTTTTTATTAATGTTGCTGCTTCTGCTGAATTTAAATAATGACCAAAAATCCCGTCACGTTGCATTCACACAATCAGAAGAGCACAAGCAGGGGTGGAAATATTTTGCCATTTTTCTATTTATTTTTTAAACTTGCGCTTAAAATTATTAAATATTTGCAATAAAATTCGGATTTTCATATTGAATTATTGCTCATCAGTATTCGGCTCAAGTGTATTTGACAAAGTATTTGTATGGCTTCATTGATTTGCCAGTTTTCATTTGTATATATATTGTGTTTTTGATATAGCTTCTTTCTTAAATTGTCATCGGGCTTAAATATTTTCTTTGTTAGCTCAACTTATTTTTCGAATTATGGCAAAACTGTGGGAAAAATACAAACAAATAATATCATTCATACATACTGTTGTTTTACAGAGCTTTAGTTATTGCATCACATTGAATTCCATAATAATCATACGTTCAGTGGGCTTTGCCAGTGCAAAAATATAATTTTATTCACTTACTTGAAATAAAATATAATAATTAATTAGTTTAGATTTAAGTCGGGTATATAAAATTAATATATTCGACATATAAAACGAAAAAATATTATCGCTAAACATTGTAAAAAAATTGTATTATTTATTAAATTTTTTTTAGCTTTTTTAAATTCATAAAAGTAAATGAAAAAAAAATGTTCTCTCTTTCTAAGAAAATTACCGAATTATTCGAATACGAGTATACACGCAGATAAAACATATGGTTGGGCAAGGTTACGGCAACGACACTATGTTTATTGTAACAATATATTGTTGTCGTACACAAAATATTGTTGTTTTTATTTAATATCAGCAATATTATAGTTGCTGTAAACATGTCAATGTTTATCGCATTTATAAATTTAAGTATGGTTCACTGACAAATAATCATTTTTATAACAACTAAATAATGATAACTTTGAAAACATATTATATTCCTCACAACCATTTAATGATATTTAATAGCCATAACATGATAACTTTCTATATATTAAAAATATTTTTCGGTTTTAGATTTAATCTACATATTATTATGATTAAGATTACTTCTTAACTTATTATTATTGACATGATAATAATATGATTACATTTATTTATAATATGATGTAATAACAACAAGTTAGGATTAAAGGAAAAATATTATGATGTAATATTACGAATATATTTGGTCATAATATGATTCAATAATAATCGTAATATGTTGACTACAATCATAAATCTTATCATAATATGTTGCTCTTAGAATATGTTTACTACAACCATGTTATTTCGTGTATATAAAAATTAACCAATTAATTTTCTATGACACATAAGAATTACGCTAAAAAATTAAGTAAACTTTCTATTAAAATATATCAAAAATGTTTCTCGATCAACCTTCTAAAAAAATCACAAGTAAGAAAGTAAAGTCGTTTAGGAGTTCAAGATTCACAAAAAAGTTATTTGTGACAAATATTATCTAGAGATATTCATCTTTATGTGATTTTTTTGTTTTAAAATGGTTTCGAGGTAGAGGTTTTTAATGGGAGCTTTGGTCAATTCTAGTCTTACCACCACAAAATGACATTGCAGCTATAATTAGAGTTATCGTTTAAATCAATATTAAAGGTTTGTGCAGACCTAACAAATATTTGACGGAAAACCCTAAAAAAAGCATGACTAGTAAATTGATCGAACTTTAGCTTTATTTTAAACAATTTCTGTTGATTTCATAAACTAAATTTTTAAAAAGAAAGTTGTATAATGTAATTTAGAAACTCTTAATTGATATTTGATCTACAATCACAATATTCTGTAAGTAAAATAAACTGAAATTATTTTTAATTTATTCTTAACGAAAAGTTCTTTACTGTCAAAAATTCAACCCACGACCTGTCCGTGAACGTGGGTTCATCTCCTCGGTCAGTCAAGCATGAAAAAATATTAACAAATTTTAATTATTTTCATGTTATAAAATTCCTTTCTTCAAAATAATTTACTGAAAATTAAGTTTAATGAATTTTAGATGAAATTTTTAATGAAAAAATGCTGCTAAAATTTCACGGCAAATTTATTGACAACTTATTGTACACTTTTATGTGCAAATAAATTTACAAAAATTTTTTTAATAAAATAGCTTCTGATAGTCAAAGTGTAAAGACGTGTAATATGGATGATCCGCCTAAAACATTGTGCGCTAAATATTTCAATGCTCTTACAACGGGCTACATTGCATGTCATATATGTAAAGCAAAATTCCATTTATTATGGTCAAGAGTGGATGATAAATTGGTTAATATTTTTAAAGAAAATAAAAACGTTGTTTTCAATTGTAATGATTGTCTTAATGTATAATAAATGAATAAGATAAATGAATTAAAGAGTCCAATAATTTCAAAAATCAGCGATGAAATCGAAGTATTAAAAACGGGGTTGAATGAACTTTCAAAAAACCTTGAAAAATCAAAAAACAAACAAAATATTAATTTTGCAAATCGTCCAATTGCTTATGATAATAATACACACAACAAAACTAATAGGCAACGATCATTTGCTGATGTTGTTGGTGCATCGAACATGGCAAATAGTCATGGTAATGATGATGCTTCTTCGTCAATTACTTCTTATCCTACTGCATATTCTGAAGCTGGATCGAACATGTATGATGCTGTTAATCAACCGAATGTGTGGACAAGAGTTCGCAGACGTAAACAGAGAAATCGTATTCTTGCTGTAGGTGAAAATGATAGAAAGGCTTTTTAGATGTTGTTGCTCATAAAAAGTATTTGCACATTTCGTCGTTCAAACTGATAATATTATTGATTATATTGGAAAAAATACTGAGATTGGCAAACATCATCTTGAGTGTACGAGGTTAGTTAAACAAGACACCGATGAAAAAACTTTACGCATGTAAACTTCAAAATTGGTGTATCACCTTGTTTTTATGAAGAAATAATAAAATCTTCACTGTGGCCTGTGGATGTAAAAATTAGGCCTTTTATTTTTTTTCCAAGAAAAAAACCTGTAGAATTAACAACTGTACCGTAAAGAATGGATTGAAATCTATTATCAAAATGTTTCTCGCATGCGTACCAAAAGTAAAAGTTTGTATAATTTTTCATCGCATTGTCATTATGATGTGTTTGTTATTGTTGAAACTTGGTTAAATAAGGAATTTTATGATGCTGAGTTCTTTGACTTAAAACTCTACAAAGTGTATTGTAAAGATAGAAGCTATGAGAAGACGGGTCTTTCCAAAGGTGGTGGTGTATTAATAGCTGTCAAAAGTGAGATTAAATCTTATATTTGCCCAAATATTGTTGTTGATGAGCTGATTGACCAGATGTTTGTAATGATTCCTACTGCTGATGGTATGCTCTGTATTTGTGCTTCTTATATTCCTCCTAAAAGTTTGTTTGAGTTATATTCAGCACATGTAAATAATATTATGTATTTGTATGAGAATTTAGTCTTAAATTCTAATTATGTAGTTCTCGGTGATTTTAATTTGAGTGATATGATTTGGTGCAAAGTTAATGATACATTGATGCCGTCTAATGTGAATAGGGATGTTGAGATTTATCTTATAGATTCATTTTGTGATATGGATCTCAGCCAGATAAATAGCATATATAATCAATAAGGGAAAATTTAAGATCTCTTTTTTGTAAAATAGGACATACAATTTTTCGTTTCTGAGTGTTTTCAACCATTTTCTCCTATAAATGCTCATCATACAGCTTTAGTTTTAGAATTGGAATTTTATAATTATCTAAAGTAGTCAAATAATTTGTCCATTAATTTCAAATATTGTGATTTTGATGCATTAAACTTAATATTGCTTAGTGTAAATTGGCAATCTATTATAATTGATAAAAAAAATTAATGAATCCTATGAAATATTCTTCGATACGTTTTTAAACATTTGTAAACAGTATATTCCTGTAAACAGAAAAAATTGGGAAAGTCATCATTGGTACACTAAAGGGCTGAGGCAGTTAAAGAATCAAAGAAATAAACTTCATAAAAGGTTTGTTAGATCAGGTAGAGATGAAACTAAAAATCAGTTGAACCTTCGTCAAAAAGAGTTCAATTTTCCTAATAAATTTTTGTACAAACAATACATGCTTAGAATTGAAACAGATATTAAATCTAATCCGAAGTCGTTTATTAGGTCGAAAAAACAAAATTGTGACATTCCTTCTTCTATGTCTTACGGGGATACCTCATCTGACAAATCTGAGGATATTGTTAACTTATTCGCAAATTATTTTCAGTCAAATTTTGAAAATACAAATCAAAATGTTGTTTCTAATATTTCTGAAGGAATATATGATTGCGCAGATATAAATATGGGAAAGGTTGATTTATTTGAAGGGGATATTTTGCAATGTATTCATAATATCAAGAATTCTTTTTTGGCTGATGCTGATGGCCTGTGTGCATTTTTGTTAAAAAAATGTTCCCAGTCAATTATTTACCCATTATTGTTAGTTTTTAATAAATCTTTAATGGAAGGTGTTTTTGCTAACCGTTGGAAGTTAACATTTATAACTCCAATTTTCAAGTCTGGAAAGAGACATGAAGTAATGAGTTACAGATCAATCTCAAAATTGACAACTGTATCTAAGATTTTCGAACATGCTATATATAATAAATTATACTTTGCAACAAAATCTGTTATAATATCACAACAACATGGTTTTCGCAGTGGTAGATCCACAATTTCGAATCTAGCTGTTTTTACAGATTATTGCTTTTCGAAATTTGAATCTGGTTAACAGGTAGACGTTATTTATACGGATATATCAAAGGCTTTTGATAAATTATCGCATAGTGTTCTTTTAAGGAAAATGTCGAGATATGGAATTCATTCAAGTTTTAATCGTTGGTTGTCATCATATTTGCACAACAGGATTTGCATAGCAAAAATTGAGGATTATAAATCCTCACCTTATGTTCAATCTTCAGGAGTTCCTCAGGCCAGCATATTCGGACCTTTATTGTTCAATATTTTTATAAATGATATTTCTCATTGTTTCGAATTTTCAAACTTTCTGTTTTATGCTGATGACTTGAAAATATTTTCAAAAATTAGTTGTTTAAATGACTCCATAAAATTACAGCGGGATATTGATAAATTGAATATATGGTGTGTAAAAAATAATTTAAAAATTAATATAAATAAGTGTTATCATGTTTCATACGCAAGGGTTCGTAATCCCCTCCTGACTGTTTATAGGCTTGGGAATGAAATTATAAGAATGGTAGATGAAGTTGATGATTCACTTTACTTTTATACCTCACTTGAAAAAATTAATACCAAGTGCATATGCTACTCTTGCTTTTATTAGGAGAAATACTAAGGATTTTTCTGATCCATATACACTGAAAATATTATATACATCATTTGTCAGATCGAAGTTGGAGTATAGCTCCATAATTTGGAGACCTCACTGTAACGTTCATATTAGTCGAGTTGAGAGAATACAGAGCCGGTTTATCAAATATGCTTTACCACATATAAATTTAATTTCTCCCCAAGTGTCATATGGGGTACGCTGTATGCATTTGGGGTTGGAAACGTTAGAATTATGTCGTAAAGTTCATTCAATGCTATTTATTTATGACTTGATCAATAATAATATTGATTGTTCTATTCTTTTGGAAAAAATACCTTTTCATGTACCAAGTAGAATGCTTCGTCACAATAATTTGTTCAGTGTTGGATGCCATCGTCATAATTACATTTTAAATAGTTCTCTTATTAAATCATTTAATGATTTTAATTTATTAAATAACACTGCGGAACAGCCATTTTGCGGCCGGGAACTTTGTGTAATTTTTTTTACTAATTTGAGGTCGCTGATTCCAAATCTAACCTTCATTTTTCTCTATCAGCTCCAGTTTCAGAGATATACCGTTATGTCCAAAATTAAGGCACTTTCAGCACATATATTGAAATAACATTAAAATGGTGCATCATATTCCCTTAAGAAAAAAAAAACCAAAATTCGCTAACAATATTATCTTTAAGACGTACTAACATTGTTTTAAATTTGGCCAGTAATTTCAGAGATATCGTTGAAGTTTTTAAAAAAACAAATAAAAATTTAAGAAAAAAAAATTTTTTTTGTTCTTTAAAAATTCATAAAAAAATAAATGTGCAACAAAAGTCACAGTTTGGGTCTAAAAGCATTTAGTTCAACATATTTCGAATGAAATGAGCTTTATTTCATTGAAATCGGTGCACATTTATTTTTTTATGAAATTTTAAAGAACAAAAAAATTTTTTTTTCTTAAATTTTTATTTGTTTTTTTAAAAAGTTCAACGATATCTCTGAAATTACTGGCTAAATTTAAAACAATGTTAGTACGTCTTAAAGATAATATTGTTAGCGAATTTCGGTTTTATTTCTTAAGGGAATATGATGCACCATTTTCATGTTATTTCAATATATGTGCTGAAAGTGCCTTAATTTTGGACATAACGGTATATCTCTAAAACTGGAGCTGATAGAGAAAAATTAAGGTTAGATTTGGAATCAGCGACCTCAAATTAGTAAAAAAATTACACAAAGTTCCCGGCCGCACAAAAAAAGTTCAATTTTGTTCCGCAGTGTAATAAATACAATGTGGAGTTTGATGCATCAAAATCAAATTTTAAAGAACTTTTATTTTATAATATTAAAAATATGTAAATATTTAAAGAATATTAAATCCATAGTCTGTAAGGATTTTTGTTCCATAGACTTAAGAAATAAAGAAATAAATAAAGAAATAAATATATGTTGAAAAAATTATTGATTGATTCCTTAAGAACTTTTTTATGAAAACAAACCTCTTGCAAGTTTCTCCAGAAGTTTTCTTTTAAATCCTTAAATAATTTCTTCATAAATTTTCTAATACAAATTTCGATTAGAGTTTTTTCACGTTTTTCTAAATAATCGTTTCATAAAATTTAAATAAAATCTCAAAGATAAATTCTTTGATGAATTTTTTCCTAAAAACGAAATAAAATTTGATTTTTCCGACTAAAAAACTCATGGAAAAATTAAAATTTTAAAATTAAATTCTTCGAAAACAAATATAAATAATAAAATTTAATGCTATACAGAATCAACTGTTATTTATCAGAAATAAAACTGTTATAAGAAATATATAAAATATTTGAGCCATAATTCTTTTTTGTACACTCATAATGCTCTGTAAAAAAATAATATTCTGTTGTAAAATTAACTGAAATTGTAATATAAAATAAATTAATATTCAGTCAAAAACCTGTCTACTTATTTTTCATTTATGTTTAACGAAAAGTTCATTTAATTTTTACTATCAAAAATTCAACTGCAAATTTCGTAAAAAAATGAATTTAAAGTTGTTTTATTAAAATTAACTATCAAAAAATAACTGACAAATTCCGTAAAAACAAATGAATTTTCAGTTATTTTATGTAATTCAGTAATTTTACATAATACAGGTTTTGCTCGAATATCTAAAAAATACCAGACAAATGTCCGCTTGTTTTTCTAATGAAAGAAAGAGAGAATATTATTATTTACTTACCCCGTTATAGATGTTTGTTTTACTTTTGTTGTACTGACCACTCTGTTTACAGTAGAACTTTCAATTATAAGACACCAGCAGCATTTTACGCAATAATTTTACGCTTTATGTATTTAACTAAATATTTTAACAAAAAGAATATGGAAATTTTCTGCACAAAACAAGCAGATCGTTTTGTACTTTTACTTTTTGCCACAAATATATAAATAGTTAACTGAAAATAACTGAAAATTCATTTGTTTTTACGGAATTTGTGGTTAACTTTTTATGGAATTCGCGGTTGAATTTTTGACAGTAAAAATTAAATTAACTTTTCGTTAAAATAAAATGCAAACTAAGTGGATCGGTTGTTAAGTAAATTTGCAGTTGTTTTAAATTTCATTTTCAATTAATTTTACATACAGAATACTTTTACTTAATCAACTGACAATATTAAATGCAACCGAAAATCCGTATTAATGCATTTATGTTAAAAATAAATTTGCTTGGAATTTTAAATGTTTATTTATTTAAAAATTACAGAACGGAATACTTCTTGAATAACCTACAGTCCGTACTGTAATAATATTGTGAGTGTAGAAGCAAAATTTTGTTCTTTTAGCTATTATTTCTTTTCTATGAAAATAAGATTTGCTATTCTTTTGGAAAAAAAGACTTTTAGTCTTAGTCACAATATATATTATTTTTTCGTTGGTCATAACTTTTATTTTCGATTTTTTTTTTTTTTTTGTTATTACAATGCCTGCCTATAAATAAATTCCTTTAAGTGGTCAAATCGACACACTGTTTGTTCTATTACTTTTTTGTAGTTTACTATTTCGTTTAGAGGCAGTTTCTAACACAGCAATACAATGATTCTGACACTTAAAAAACCGAAGCAGCAAAGTGCATGAAGTTTTTGTTCATAATTTGTTAATACTTAAATATTGCACTATGCTTTCTCTAGCGACCTTTACTAGCAAGGCACAGTGTCGTCATTTCATATATCTAGTGGCCATAAATAGAAGGAGTTATTGAACAACGTCAAAATTTTCTACACTTTTTATATTCATAAAAGATAAGAACACTATAAATGTTCAGCATATAAGAGGTAGGATTCGAGACCTTCCCAATGTATCTTGAAACTAAAATATTGTATGAAGGATAGAAAAATTGCACCAACTCTCTAAAATTTTTCGCATATATTAAATAAAATAAACATTAAAGCCCAACAAACATTTTCTCAATTTGATTGAGATACACTTAGCTCGAATATGTCCTTTTGCAAAAACTTGAAAAATTGAAACTGTTATTGCTTCTATCTTTAATATTTTCAATCCGCTATGTAACTGGTTTATTTGGCATATTGCGAAGTCAAGAATCAAGGTAATTTAAAGCGACCAAATATACGTTTTTTAAAAACTAAAAATATTTACTAATTTTTTTGTTGAAGTATTTTAAATAGATACAAACATTTATTTACCATTACGTCTCATTCAATGAAATGGCAAGTATAAATAGAGGAATGCATGTCCATGAAAATCATTCATGGGCATACTGCATTATGTATACCAGTCAACAGTAAAGCTTTACTGGTTATTTGCAGTAACGAAATTAAGTCAGGCATATTTTGATACATGTCAAATTTTTTTAATGCTTTCAAGAGCTTTCGCAGCAAATAAACAAAAAATTTTTTTCAAAATTCTGGTTTTTCTATTTTAAATATCCACCTGTATACAAATCCAACGTGTTGCTTCAAATTCGTGATCTACATTTAATTTTTACTCTAAATTTGTAAGCCAAAGCAGGTTGGCATTAAAGATAAATGTTAATTTAAACTTTCAAATTGTACTCGTATATTTATATAAGCAAAAATTAAGGACAAATCAATTATATATGTTTTTTGCGATGTAAAACATAGAAACCTGGACCAATCCTTTAGTAAACTGACTGACTCAGAATCTCGTTTTAAAGTGATCTAACGATGTCCTACCGTACGTCTGTCCATGTTAGCTTTGCGCGCAAAGTACAAGTTACAATTTTGTAGATAATTGTATCAAATTTGGTAAATACATTTTACTTGTACCAAGGACGAAGTCTATGTAAGTGGTGAGAATCGTTCTATAATTTCACATATTAACGATAAAAACTTCTTTCCAAGTTAGACTTTTGTGTCCGTTAACCTTCTAATTATGTTGGTATTTAGATTTAATTCGCCGCAAAAATCCATTTCAGATAAAAAATCTCATACGGATGTTAATATCTATATTATATTCATCACAAATAACTCTATATTAAGGCTAAATCATTTTCCATCACAATGGAAATATGCCAAAATTGTTATGATTCTAAAACTCAACAAACCTGAAAATGCAGTTACTTCATATATACCAATTAGCTTATTATCCAGCTTTTCAAAGATTTTTGAAAGATTCTTTATTAAAAGATTACTGCCAATCTTAGAGCAGTAAAATATTATTCCAGATTACCAGTTTGGGTTAAGACATAAACATGGTACACCAGAACAACGCCATAGGATTGTCAGTGATATTTCTGATGCGCTTGAAAGAAAACTGTATTGTTCTGCAGTATTTTTAGATGTTGAACAAGCCTTTGATAGGTTATGGCACATTGGTCTCTTATATAAATTAAAATACCTTTGTAAGTGTTAACGAAACACATTCAGATTTTGATAACATTAACGCGGGTATTCCCCAAGGCAGCGTATTAGGGGCAGTACTGTACACCATTTACACATCTGATATGCCAATAACGGATAATGTTACTACAGCTTCCTATGCAGATGATACTGCTGTACTGGCTTCTAATGTGTCACCAATCTTGTCTTCTGAATTAATACAAAACCAATTAAATCTGATTCAAGATTGGCTACAAAAATGGAATATCAAAGTAAATACTGGAAAATCCGTTTATATACCTTTACATTAAGAAAAACTGAATGCTCCCCAGTGTATTTAAATGGAACTATTATACCAAAAAATATTTCGGTGAAATATTTAGGCCTCTCTCTTGATCTTGATAATTATGAAACGTGAACACTTAAATATTAAAATAAGAAAAACGTATTGGCTGTTAGGTATAAGATCTGGCTTAAGCTTGGAAAACAAAGTTATGCTATATAGAGCAATTCTCAAGCCGGTATGGACATATGGTATTCAGCTTTGGGGCACAACCAGCAATTCGAATATTGAAATTCTACAAAGATTTCAATCTAGAACCTTAAGACTATTAACAAATGCACCTTGGTTTGTCAGCAATAACAACATCCACAAAGATCTTAAAATTAAAGACGTCTGGTAAGGTACCTTTAGTGAAAGGTACCTTACCAGACTAAGCAATCACTCTAATGTATTAGCTATCAACTTGTTAGATGACAGTAACGAAATTCAAGGATTAAAAAGGTATCATTTACCTATCCTTTAGAAAATAGGAATAAATTATTATTAGTAATGCTTTTTGTATATTCTTTTTTTGGGTTCATTGGAACTCAATAAATGTTATTTTTTTTAATTATGTATTTTGCTTATTATTTTATTCTCTATAAAATAGATTGCAAATAAAGATGAATTAAAAAAAAAAACAAACATGACTGTCCATCGTTTTCAAATAGGGCTTAATCTCGAAAATTCGTATGGTGTTTCGGCTTTCCCAATTATAATTTTAGGATTGTTATTTTTTAAATGCAAATGTTTTTAAATTGTTGAATATTTTGTTTTCAAATAAGAAATTTTTGAGTTTTTTTGGGGCATTTGTTTAACAATTTTTAGGGCATATTTTCGATTTTTTACTGCATATTTAATGAGCATAAAACGCATTTTTTAGAGCATATTTCTGATTTCTCTGGTTATGAGCAACGAAAAGAACATTCTTTGGTATAACTCGTTTTGGGCAACGTTAAAACAAATAAATCGAAAATAAAAGTTTTGAGCAACGAAAAAATAATATTCTTGAAAATAACTGTTAGTTAAAAACGTTAAAATTATTTATTGATCTATGGACAACTTTTCCAATCTCAAAAAATTTAATAAAAGCTATTACTGGTCTCCGTAATTTATATATACAAAAATTTTAAACAAATTACTGTTAAGGCTTTTTTATTATAAATATAAAACAAAAATAATAAACGTTTTAAATGTTTTATACATATTTTTATCTTTAAATACGATATTGCAAATAATCAACAGCAAAAAAAAAAATATTTAAATGATAATGAAAGAACTCTTTGAACAGACCAGAAACAAACAACTGTCTATAAAGGCTGCCAAGCCGCCTAAAAATAGTAAAAATTATTGCGTTGTATTTAAATTAAATAAAAAATTTGCTTCTGAATACCACTTACGCGCAGTGTAGTTTTTAAAGGAAAACCAGAAAGTTAAGCTAGAAAATAAATTAAAACTTTTTCTTCCTGCAGAAAAGCCAGCTACAAAGTATTTAATTTAATTTAATTTAACTTTTACGGAACTAATTTTATAGCAAAGTTAAAATAAGAAAAATATTTACAAAAATAAAGGGGAAATAATTTAAAATAAGCAGGCACTTTCCTACCCTTTAACTACAATTTGCTTAGTCGCACAAATTATTGTGACCACAAATTTTGTTAAAACACTTTTAAGCAAATAAATTGTTTTTTTTTTCACTTGTTTATTGCGACAAATTTTTGTTCATTTTATTTCTAGACATACACCTTCAAAAACAAGAAAGAACAAATATTTAATGCCTCAAGAGAATGTAATTTTTAACACATTTCGTCTATCTCCTTTAGGGAGACTCTGTTGTGGACCATAAAATATTTAAATAAGTTGCAATGACTTTAAGGTATCGTTGAGTTTTATTTTTTTACAGTCTTTATCATCTGGAAAACAGGTGGGCAATAATGATGACAATAATGATGTTTGTTTTTTGTTTAGAACTTTACATTGTTGTCTTTTATGATTTTTTTTTAGTTACGAGTTCTTAAAAAACAAAGAAATTACTAGTTACAATGCTAAAGTCGGCTACGAATTTTTGATACGTTTCACTATAAATTGAGATAATATTTATTTAGAAGAAAGATATCGCTGTAGTCAAGTATGAATTCTAAATTTCCGTATAATGTAATCATTCGTAATTATTTTTATGAAACTTAATATAACTTAGGAGCGGGTAGGCCCTTACGGGTTATTAGGCCCTGCCTTCGCGCGCTTAAAATTTCGTCCGCATTGCTTAACGAATTGCAGTCGTATAAGTGCACCACGTTAAAGGGCTCGTGAAAACAATTTTAAATATTATAAAGAGCTAACTTTTTAATAGTTTTAAATGCCTGCTGAACCCCACAATTAATGCGAAATTCCCGTGAAAAAAAAAATTAGGAAAAAAAAACCTCACCTTTATATTTAATTTGAGCTGTGGATTAGGTTTAAACTTAGTTTAACCTTCGCTTTACCAAAAGTTTTTATGTACATGGTTGACCAATACCCACCCGGGTGGTACTGTACTTCTGTACGTATGTTTTTGTGCGACGAACAAGGGTTTGTCATTCAAATTTAAACTTTTTGTTTAAGAGCTTAATATCGACCATACGAGTATATAACCTAGACGAGCAACTCCTGGATTTTCCGGGCCGAACACGTTTTACGCAATAAATGCCTTCCAAGCCAGAAGAAGAGATAATATGTTAAAAATATACATACTTTTCAGGAGAACCACTTTCTGCTAAGGACATTTGAATTTGCAACAAAATTGTGCCAATTACAAATAGTTTGTAAAAATATAGGCTTATTTTTGGGGACGATTAGTTAGAAGTAAATATTTTTCAATTGCCCAGAAGACAGTTCAAAAATTTTACACTAATTTAGATTTTAAAAAACTTTCGTAATTTAAAATAAAAATTTACTTGCAACAGGTAAAAGTATGCGAAAAGGAATAATGTGAAAATAATATTAAAGTAATTTTCCCTGTCCGTTTTATGATCAGGCATTTTGTAGACCAAAATTGCTACATTAGGATATTGAATCTGAGGAAAAACTAAGGTAAGCAAGGTACCGCTGTAGTTGAAGGCTTAAGTGCTGCCTACGGAGTTAGTAAGTGAGCCGTCCTCATTTCTACTGCCCACTGAATCTGACCTAGCCTACCGTATATGCTTCAAGTAACAATATCCCCACTTGTTTTGTAAACCCACCAAAAGAAATGGTGATTTTGTCATTTCGTTTGTAATATAAGAGGATTTATGCAAAATAAAAATGAAAAAAAAACTGGCAGTATTAAATATTATTTAACAGAGTTTAACAATTTTTTTTAATAAATTTAAAAATATATAACATATGTATATCAAAATGTCAAATTAAAATTTGATCAAGATGGAATTGGAAAACATTTTATATGCAATTAAAATTTTTTTATTTTGATATACATACATACATATATGTATCTATTGTTAAATTTGTTAAATAATAAAGAAAAAATAAAACCCTGAATAAGGAACACAAAGCAGTGCCGAAATTTTGGATAAAAAAAAAATGGAAAATTTTTATATAAAAAATAATAAAAAATTAATTCGGTCTCTATAATTTATTCTTATAACTGCGGCTTCGCTATCGTCGAACAAAAACACATATTGAAAGCTTCACTAGTTATAACAATATGAATTTGCAAAGCAATCCTTTACCTTGCAAATTTTTGTCAAACTTATCCAAATTTGATTTGCAAAAACAGAATTTAAATTTTTGTGGAACGAAACAGCATAATTATTTGCAAAGTTTTTGCAAATTACACTTTTCAATTTCAACTTAACACTTATCAAATTGTATAGTTCTGAGGAACAGAAAGTTTTACAAATAGACGAAAAATTTGATAAGTGCAAAGTGAAGAGTTGATAAGTTGTTTTGTGGAATAGGGCCCAGCTTACAAAAGTGAAACATTAGATGTAACAGTAATTAAAAAAAGGAAATAATATTACAACTTTAAATCAAAAAGCACATTGAAAAAATATTTAATACAGATAGCCATAAAATGGTTAATTGCTGAACAAGTTATGGTAATATTTAAAATAAAAACATGAGCATTCTTAAGACCCAGCCATAGTATTTGCTACTAGAATATTGTTACCTCTATTCATATTTTTTTTCAGCGTGCACATTTAATGAAACTGAACTTTTAATCGGTTTAAAAAACAAATTTTGTAAAAGCTTAAGAAATTTTGGTAAAATTTTTAATATTTTCGAATGAATTATAACATTTTCCTTAAAAAGAAAAAAAAATAGAAAATGTCATGGTTATATTAAAATTTCAACATAATTAAAAATGCACCAGACCATGCAGATATTGCAACAATACAAATTATGAAACAATTCAAGTTATTAAAAAAATGTATGACTTTAACTAGAGATGTGCATGTGCTGGAAAATTAACAAGAAAAAAAACAATACAAATTATTCATTGTAAAAAATTTTATAATAAAAATAAAGAAAAATATATTTTGGCAAGGGTAGCAATTAATTAAATTCACCTGTCTGTGTTAAAAAATAAAATTGTTGAAGAAAAATTTAAAATTTTTAAATAATTTTTATCACCTCTAGTAAAAAATTTGTTGAAAATAGTAAGTCCTTGTTACATCAACTCGACGTCTACATCACTTCGAGGTTGATTTGGAACTTTGTAAGAATTTTATGTCAATTTCGACTAAACAAACAAAAATATTCCACTTCTTTTTATTTTTTTTTCTGAAGTTAGTGGCCAATTTCACCAATTCCATGGGGGCATTTACACCATGTCTTTTTAGACTTGTCTGTTTTCTTTATTCTCTTTTAAACAGCTACCAAAAACCTCTCGTCTTTTCAAGACGTTTTCCAAACACGTCTGTTTTCGTGTATAATTGTTTAATACATACATATTAAAAACATGAAAAATCATATTCACAAACATGAAAACTCATTTCGTGTCTGTTTGGCAACTCCTCTTTCTTCTCTAATTTGATCGACTACAAACAAAACAAACTTGTTTGTTAAACATGTTGGAAAAAACATCGTGTAAATGCCCCCTAATTTAACATCAACTTATGTTTAAAATTCGTTTTTCATGCCAACTATAAATAGAATTCTATGAAAAACTATACTTAAATATGAATTGATATTTAAAAAGGATTGGTAAAATTGGTCATAAGCCTTTGTTTTTATATAATAAAATATATTAAATTAAAAATTTTTTTTTGGAAAACTTAAAGTAAAATAAAAATTAAAAAAAAAATTTTGTCATCCTAGTGGCTTTAGTTATTGAATTGTTACTCTACAGTTTTATGCTTTAAACTAATATTTTTTTCGAAAACAAATTATGGATAAATTTTTTATAATTTTAAATACAATGAAAATATTCATAATACTTTTTACAAAAGAAATTTTCGTAGCGACTGTTTGTTTTTCAAAAATTTGTGCGATGATGTTTTTTATAGAAAATTTCTCGGTTTTTTTGATTTTTCTTAAAAATTTTTTTGAAGAAATGTTTAAAAAGAGGATTTGTTTTAAGAAATGATTCCAGTTTTTATGCAGAGACAATTATTTGGGTCTTTTTCAATAAAGTTTCGTTCAGACTAATGAAATATTTTATGAAAATATTTGCTTCAAATTGTGTGAAACAAAAAAATATTGTGTTTAATGTTCAAACTAAGCTCAAATATTTGACAATTTATGTTTCCTAAAACAGTTGGCAAATAGTTTCAAATAAAATAAATTAAATCATGTTTGCCATGCGTTCAGACTAACATAAATATTTGCATCAAATAATTATTTAATGAAAGTGTTCAAAAATAGTAATATATTTCATAAATAATAAAAATGAGCGCAAAAGCTAATTTATTTGTTTTATTCTGTGGAGCAGCATCTCTTATAGTGTTAGAACCGGAGAATGTAAAAGAAAAGAAAAATGGAAGCCACTGGGTAACGGGAACATGGCTAAAATTTGCGAAAAATTGCAAACTTGGAAACAAACCCTAAAATATATTTAAAATTGCTAAATCGGTTAAAAAAACAAAATGTAGGGAAAAAACAAAAAAAAAATGTTGCAAAAATAGCAAAAATTCGCGAACCATTTGAATATTTCAAACAAGCCATAAAATTAAGTAAAAGTGCCTAAAACTATAAGTAATGGCAAAAATTCTATAAAAATTGCTAATTTAGCGGTAATTCGCAAAAATTTGCTAATAGCGTCACGATAGCAAAGTCTAATAATTATAAAAAATCTTTAAAATTGTAAAGAATCCGACAACTTACAGGAAAAATTACTTCTATCCGGAACATGGCTAAAATTATTTGTCGTTGTTTGCTCTTACAATTTTTTTGTAATATCAAATAAATGTTTTCTCAAAAATTACTAAAATATTTGATTTTTTTGTTCACACTATGTTCACATATTTGTTTGCCGGCAAATACTTTTATTTGCTCAAAATCAGCTGTTATTTTATTTGATACTCAAAAATATTTTGTGTTCAGACTACGTTAATGAAATATTTGATGTTTGCTTTCAAATATTTTATCAGTATGAACGTACCTTAAGAAATTTTTGGAAAAAATTTTCTATTTTTATAAAAAATATTTTAGGTTTATATCAGTTTTATGAAACGAACTTTCTATGAAAATCTGTTTAATAAACCTTTTATTAATCAATAATATGTTTCATGAATATGCACGCAAAGAAAAAACATGGTTGTTGTAAACATATTCTAAGAGCGAAATATTATGATAAGATTCATGATTGTCGTCAACATATTACGATTGTAATTGGATCATATTATGAACAAACATATTACATCATAATATTTTTCCCTTATTCCTAATTTGTTTTTATTACATCATATTATAATTTAACGTTATCATATTATTATCATGTTAATCATAATAAGTTAAGAAGTAATCATATTATTATCATGTTTATTATAATAATATGTAGATTACATATAAAACCAAAAAATATTTTTAATATATATTTATGCTTTTTTACTTACTGGCATTCTTAACGTAAAACTGTTACAGATATTTCACATCATAATATGATGCAACTTTAAACATAATATTTTTAACTTTTTTTGCCTTAGGTCGCAATTATTTATAAATTATTTTAAAGAATTTTCATTCTTTTTCTCTTAAATAACACAACCCAGTGGTCAATATTTGTGAACCATTTTCAAACAATATTAAAATTTTTTCAGCATTGATATTTTATTTTGTGATACTTTACAATTTTTTTAATATACCTACAATTTCTTTAAATTTGGTTTTTTAATGGGAATTTTTTTAAATTGTTTAACCACTGAATAACAAATAATTCGATAGGCATATGTAAAACAAGCGAAACAAATGATGCAAAATTATTTTGCAAATGGCTATAACAAAATATTATTAGAGTAAAGACTTTTTATTTGCATCTTAAACATATTATGAGTACACGTATGGAAAGTTACCATGTTATGGTTATTAAATATCATTAAATGGTTGTGAGGAATATAATATATTTTCATAGTTATCATTATTAAGCTGTTATAAAAATGATTATTTTTCAGTGAGCCATCCTTAAATTTATAATTGCGATCAACATTGACATGTTAACAGTAACTATAATATTGTTGATATTAAATAAAAGTAACAATATTTTGTGTACGACAACAATATATTGTTACAATAAGCATAGTGTAGTTGCCGTAACCATGCCCAACCATATTTTTTCTCTGCGTGTGAGGGTTATTATTTTGCTAAACTTCTTAATCAGAAAAAATTTCAAATTTTCTCTAATCACCAAATTTATACCAAATTCATAATATCAAGCAAACACGTTGTTGATTTTGCACCTATTATCAACATGATTATATTGATTACAAAAAATTGTAAAATTGTTAATATTTTTTTTCAGTAAATGATATTTTTAATTTTAATTAAGAGAAATTATCAAAAAACTTTGCCATTTCAAACAATGTGTTATTTTATTTAATTAAATATTGACAATTCCCCACAACAATTCTACAAGTTTAAATTATTTTATTTTCTTATTCTAAAAAAATGGCCGATATTAATTTTCATTTGTTTTTCTAAGAAATGTTTTGAAAAATTTGTTCGATGTTTTTCCAGAAATAAATTTTTTCCGCTTTGAAGGATATTTTTGCAATTTTTCGATGTTTTCAATATGGAAACAATTTGTCGAAAAGTTATATTTTCAATGATACATTTGTTAATTAGTTATTGACCCATTATTTAGGAGAAAAAAAAAATGTAAAAAATGTTGATATTTTTTTATTAAAAAAACTTTTACGGCTTTGTAAGAAAATCGCAGCAAACGGGCGAAGAAGCTCGGTATACAAGGATTATTTTAAAATGAATTTTTATTGATGTTGATTTTGCTTAATGGTTTTAGTTTTCTAATAACTTTCTTAAATTTGATTAAGTTAACAGAAAATTTTTACTCACTGAACAAATTGTTTTCTTCAAAAAAAAAAAACTAAAAATATTTGAATGACGAAAACTTCTTCTTCTTCTTCTTCTTCAAAAATATAAAAAAATAAATGAACTTTGGATTTCAAGAAGAATTCTTGACAAAAGGTACGAAAAAACAAAAGTTAGGAAGAACATGTAAATAAATTAAAAAAGATAATCATTCATTCAAAAGCATATTTCGATCTACCAAGGTGAAATACCATTTGGTTTAAAGATTGATGTTTGACTATTGACGTCATCCGGCTTCAATAGCCGAGTAAGTAAAGACGGCAAACCCCACTGAAAAGATTGTGTGGTTACAATCGAAACTAGTCTGGGCAACCTGTCCGTGAAAGCCTGGGTTCAAATATTAATTTTTCATGTTGTAAAAATAATTTAATGAAAATTAAATTCAATGAACTTAAGCCTACTTAAAAATATCTAAATTTGGTTTAAGAAAAAAAAAAAAATTTAAAAAAAAATTGCCGATAACTTGTTCTCATCGCTTATAAAGATGCAGTAACAAACGCGTAGGGATTGGTAATGGATGTACATAAAAATCTTTGAAAAGGCGAAGGTTAAGGGAAACAAGCATGACTTATATTAGCAAAGAAACAGGATATTTGACAGTAGAAACATAAAGGAAGGCGTATGCGGGGTAGATAATATCCTCTTAAAAATACTAAATGAAAATGCAATGTGAATTGGGCTAATATGTATTTTCTTTAAGCAGATTTTGTTTTTATACCCACACCCCAATAGTGGAGAGGGTATTTTGCCTTTGTGCGGATGTTTAAAACACCTTTAAATATTGGTTATATACCCACCTTTTAGTATAACGATCGGCTTATAATCATTTTTTGAATCGATCTAACGACGTCCGTCCGTCTGGCTGTTCATATACACCTTGTGCGTAAAGTAATGCGCAATTTAGTATTAAGGGTAAATTTGATCCCAACTAATGTTATTGCACCTTAAATTATTCTAAAAATTTTTTGGAATCGGCCATAGCTCTCATACAAATGCTACTTCTGGAAATAGCTTTAGGTGCCATAATTTCTTATAAATGCGACAATAACTTTTACGATGGCACCTATGTCATGACAACATTATGTGCTGGTGGGTCCAAAATTAGCCATATGTCTCACATAAACTTTCTTCATAAAATCACTAAGTGGAAAATAAATCTCATATATATGAAGATATCTGAATAAAATTCAGCGCAAAAAAAATTTAAATAAATCTTAACCTGATAGAATAAAATTGTTCTGGCAGGTCTGTGATTGCCTATGGGTCCCAAAAAGGGTGCTCTCTCGAACATGTATTTTTAAGCACTATGGTGTTGGGCTATATTCTTGTGAAGGTAATTTCTATTGCTTGTGGTGGTGGCTATCAAGGATCATTTGAGGTCATAAATAAGAGATAGTCTTGCTTTTATTTTATATTTTTTTATTCTTTAATCGTTTATATATGATATTATTTCGGTAATCAATTTAGATTTAGGGTGCGCCGATTATTGATCTGCTGAACCAGATCTTATTGCTTACACTTTAAGCTGAGCATGCAAACTAACTATTATTTTCCAAAGCCACCTCCATTTGAGAAATAAATGCCTACCAGAAACCATTTTTGTTGAATCAGACATCACATGATTTTAAGTTTTTATATTTTCCTTCGCGGGTGGTATTTTATTTCTCATTTACCCTGTATGTCTACTGGAAATTCACACCTAAATCGTTGTACCAAAAATCCGATTATTGTTAATGACTTTTTTTATAAGCCGTAAGGAAAAGGTGCAATGGGCAACGAGGACGGCTCACTTAAGTCGCTTTAATAGTCATTTTATTATAAGGAAGGAATACGTTTTAAAGAAAATAAAACAAAGTGTATTTAGAATTGAAAGCCTTTAACAATTTTTGAAGATCAGAATGCAATGTTTTAGACTTTAGTTTCAACACACAATAAAATGATAATGGCAAATGATTTTTCCCAAATAGAATTTACTTTCGAATCGTTTACCAAATGAGAACAGTTAATGCTTTAGAATAACCTTAACTGACAAATAAATGTCACACAGGAGTGCTGACGAGTGCCAAGGTGGTCATTCATTTGGAAATCGCCAAAGTAGAGCAATATTGGAAAAACGATCTTTTAACCAAAATTCTGAACCTTGAACTACCACAATTCTCCTTTTCTGAAGTGGTTTAATGTACTGGATGAAGTTATTGAATTTATATAAGTTCAAGGGTGAGCTGCAAAATATTTGGTAATTTAAAATATTTTGGAGTGGATATTTTTTAAATTGGGCGCCCACATACATATCGAGCCATTACTGCAAAAAAGCTTAACCGACATCATTTTCAATTTTCATTTTTTTTAATAAATAATAATAAATTATTGGCAATCATCTACGTTACGATTTTAAAGCAAAAACAATTTTAGTTTAAGTGCTAAATTTTTATGAAATATAATAAAAAAAAAACCTTCTCCTGTAAAATTTTGTTTTTGTCGCTTGAGCTTTTTTTACGGTAATGGCTCGATATACCAACTTCGTCTACTTAATTCCTTGGAAATTAATAATAATTTTCATAGGTCAAAAAAGTCTAACTCCTTTATTTATATTTCTTATTTTCTGTTAAATCCTTAAATAAATTTTAAATTTCAAGCTCAATAAAATGTAAAAATTGTTTAATCAATAAAACCAAATGTCCGACTTTTTGGCTGGCAACATCATTTAGGGTAGGAGATATATTATTGCGAGCAATGTGAAGTTTTGCATAAAGTTTTCGGGCAAGTTGTATTAAATTGGAAAATCTTCCCTCTCTTATTTTTGTGACTTCAAAGGCACAAAAAAAACTTAACTGCGGATTGAAGTAGTAAGGGCAAACCTCCTATTAAAACAACAGCGTGCCGCTTTTGATTTAAATAATTTTTGTCATGTTGTCTCAAATAAAAAACCATTCGATTTTACTAAATTGCTGTTGACAGGCATTTTTGAATGCAATCGGATTTAATTTTACTCTCAATTTTTGTTAACTGCAAGTCTGCTGTTGCGAAAAATGCAGCGCATGCGCCGCAGTTTTTTGTGGTAAATAAGATATCATTTGAATCAACTAATTTTAATTTGCACCAAATTAAAAAAAAAGTATTTGTCATAACATTTGTAATTTAATCTTGTTCATGAATTTGGCATTTTTAATTTAGGGAACAGTTTAACATTGAACTCGTGAAGGCAAAGATTGTAGAAATCAATGAATAAAAATCTTTAGCAGACGAATCGTATAAAAATTATATTGTTTTTTTTTTTGTTTTGTTAAAAATTTTAAACTATATAAGGTGTGCTCATTTACAGAATATTATTACTTATTTTCAATAATTTTTACTAGTAAGTGTTAACGTACTCGAAAAACTTGCAACGAGAAGTGAAAAAGAGCATACAAATTTAAGAGACAAAACATTTGTTGAAAATTTCTGATAGTAAAATTTTTACTAGCACGTATTATTCAATGGCTAGTGAAGCTGAAAATGCTGCCCAGGTAGGGGACACCCGTACTGTCTATAAGATCACCAAACAACTAGTCGACAGAAACATGACTATACAACATCCTATCAAAGACAAAAATGGAAATCTTCTTAACACCGATGAAGAACAGTTGGCCCGATGGAGGCAACACTTCTCTGATCTGCTTAATACCGTGATTGATCCCACACATCATCAACAACATCAAGATCATCTACAAAATCACCAGTCAAATGCTAGAATCCGAACATCAACACCAAGCATCTCAGAAATAAGCGCTGCTATCAAACAGTTACCCAATGGGAAAGCTGCCGGAATCGATGGTATTCCTTCCGAAATATATAAGGCCGATTCTACTCTTAGTGCTGAAATTCTTTTTCCATTGATCGCCCAGGTGTGGAAGCAGGAGTCTTTTCCGAGCGAATGGAAGGACGGCATAATGGTGAAGATTGCGAAAAAAGGAAATTTGAAAGACTGCAACAATTGGCGGGGCATATGTGTTTTACCAGCAATTTCAAAGATTATAGCAAAAATAATATTAAATCGAATAAAGGAACACCTTGAAAACACAATAACCTCGGCCCAAGCCGGCTTCCGTAGTGGTTTCTCGTGAGCAGATCACATAAACACCATTCGAATTATTATTGAACAGTGTGTCGAACATAATTCAACCCTTAATCTACTTTTTATTGATTTTGAAAAAGCGTTCGACAGCATCAATCGTAATTGCATTTGGAACGCTCTTCGTAAGAGAGGTATCCCGTCAAAACTAATATCATTAATAAAGGAGAGCTATAATGATGCTAACTGCTATGTGTTACATAAGGGGAAGTTGTCTGAACCTTTCCAGTTACTAAGTGGAGTGCGGCAAGGATGCATACTATCGCCACTTCTGTTCTTGCTAGTCATTGAGGACGTACTGACATCAACCTCATTTCAGCGTAGGGGTGTTCAATGGCGTATAGATAGCTCCTTTTTAAACTACCTTGCATATGCAGATGACATATGCCTTCTTTCGCATAGAGTTCGTGACCTGGAGATGTCGATGGCTGATCTCCAGTCAAAGTTGGATGGTACAGGTCTAAAAATAAACATAACAAAAACAAAAGGTCTCTCTATACAAGATAACTCTCCGGCATCTATTAAAGTAGGTGATAACAACTATGCCATTGTCAACGAATTTTGTTATTTTGGTAGCTTGATTACCGCTGATGGAGGTACTGAGATTGACGTGGAGGCAAAAATCAGTAGAGCTAGAGCAGCATTTGGAATTCTAGCACCAATATGGCAAAACAACAACATTAGTCTTCGAACAAAACTGCGAATTTTTGAATCCAATGTAAAATCAGTTCTTTTGTACGGATGCACAACATGGAAAGTGACCAGTATAATTACAAGCCGTTTGCAAACATTCGTCAATCGCTGCCTCAGACGAATACTTCGAATCTTTTGGCCAAATGTTATATCAAATATTGAGCTACTTCGTAAATCAAATCAGATAGATGTGGCAACTGAGATTCGAAAACGAAAATGGCAATGGATTGGTCACACACTTCGACGTCCAGATGAAAATATCGCCAAGCATGCGTTACGTTGGAACCCGTTTCATCAAGTAGGACGAAGAGTTGGAAGGCCTAGAATAACTTGGAGACGTTCCACCGAAGCCGAAATGAGATCTGTGGGTTTAACATGGAACGAAGCTAGAAATGTAGCCCAAAACCGAGTACGGTGGAGAACGTTTATTGTTGGCGCCCTATGCTCCAGTGGGAGTTAAAGGAACATATATATATATATTATTCAAACACGTGTTTCATGTTCTTGTTTACAAAACCAAAATTATTTTCGTAATTCTTATATTAAATTTTTTCAATAATATAAAATATTTTTGTTTTTAAATATAAGAACAAATAGTCTTGTTCCAGGTGAATAGTGAAAATAATTCTAACTTGCTAGTATTTGCTGGTGAAGCGTTCATTTACTTTTTTTTATTTAATTTTTTTTTTTTTTCTTTTGATTAATTTTGAGAAAATATTTGAAAATCTTAAATTCACACTCTCGTTGCAAGTTTCTGCAAAGTAGTAAAGTTAATGAACACACCTATTATTTTTCCATAAAAAATATAAAGCAAAAATCTACACACTTTAAATTCATTTAATTAAAAGAAGAAAAAAACTTGTTGGTACTCATACATTTTCATAATTGTTAATCCTTTTTCATATTTTTTCCTTCTGAAACATAAAGAGAGAAATGCTGAATAACAAAAAGAGAAAAAAAATACAATATACATATTTACATAAAAAAAAAAAATATAAACTCACATGTTCAAATAGAAGTACAGGAATACAAACATGAAAATAAGAATAAAAAAGGAACGTACATATGAATAACAATTTTATTTAACCAAAATATTACTGCAGATCCTGAGGTCAGCAGTTGTGTTCCTAAAGCAAAACGGAAAAGTACAACAGGATTCTCATATAAACAACCGAAATACAAATTTATATGCCAACATTTATTCAGCTTTTCGGCTTCCAAACGAAATAGAAATATGAATAAATTTCAGCAGAAAAAAAGGAATCTGGACAAAAATTCTACTTTTGCAATATAAAAACATTCAAGTCCATAAATATTTAAAAAAATTTAACAGATACATGATCTTTTATTTAATTTAATTATTTTTAAAACAAATTTCTGGATGAAGAACAGAGATTTAATTTAAAATTAAATACACAAATTTATATTTGTATTAAAATACAGAAAAATGTATTTCATTGTCACAAAATTTGTCACTTCCGCTTTTAGAGTATTTTGCTTTGTCGGCCTTGACGAATGTCTGTCCATGCTAATTTTGTGCTCAAAACACAGGTCGCACTTTTGAAGACCATTTGATGAAATCTAGTTCATACGTTAATACAATACAAATAATTACTTGGTTCAGTAAATAACTTAAATAATTTTAAGTCCTTAGAGAGAAATTCCCGACAATTCCGTCACAACATTTCCTAATAAGCCTAATTAAAATTTCAAAAACTTCAATTAAAAAAACCAAGAGTTGAATAAAAATTCACAATTGTTAATTTCCAGAAATTTTAAAAACAATTTCACCAGAAAAATTCTAAACTTCTTTTTACTTTGGTGTTATATTTTTCGAGAAAATAAGAAAAAAAAATTTCTCACGTAGAAATCGTGGTACTGAGACAATTTGTTCGAAATGTTGCGAACAGTATAATAAACCAAACATGCTTTGAGTTTTAGCTGTTTATTATAAGAAATTTATAAAATTTCTTTAAACTTACACTTTTTCGTTCTCAGCTGAAATATAAATTTCTAAATGTATCCATGTGTGCGTCTGTATGAATTTAGTTTTGTTGTATCATTTTGTTCATGATGTGATACATGAAAAAGGATGTACTCTTTTGATGCTACCACCACATATCAACACTTTTTCTACAGAATGTAACCAACGATAAATATTTCTAAAATGGGAATTGTATTTTAAAAATCGGATTTTTAAAATTCTTCCCACTTCTTTTATCTTAAATCTATTGCTACTAAAACAGAGAAAAACAATAGGGCAAACCAGTCAGGAGAAAGAGCAATAGGGCAAGTTTAACACACAACACGAATATCAACAACAATAAGGTTTTTTTTTAAGTGCAAACTTTTCATTCAGAGAACGACTAGAATAAATCAAAAGTAGGAGCATCCTTCACCTCAAATAAAATATGTTGGGTATAAACTATTGGTATTCATTTAATCGGACTTTTGCTTTGAACGGTTAATCGCTCGATTAATTAACCGAGGTTTTGGTTTAATCGGTTAATTTTGTTACTGATCGGGTAACCGAATAATACATTTTTTTATAAATTAAGTAATTTCAATATAAAAAAATGCATTAATTATATGTTATTTGTAGTTTTTAATTAAAAAAAACCAAAAACATAACAATTCTTTAACTAAAACGAGCTATTTTTTAATTAATATATATTATGAATTAATTAATCAATAAACTGTTAGATCATTTAATTAGTTATTTGAATAGTTTAAGAAAATTCAACATTTTTATTTTTCGAATTTATTCTATGATCTAAATTTCAGTTATGTATTTTCTAAAGCTTTTTGTAATAGTTCTATTCCTTAAATTTTTAGGAATAACTTTAAATACTTATATTCTATTTTTTTAAGAAAATATTATAAAATAATCTTTTATGTAAATAATTTGGCTTAAATGTTTAGGACTTAAGCGTTTATTTTCTTTAGTTTTGATAAAACTTGACTTTTAAAAAGTTCTTTCATTTATCGTAGATATAGGTATATACGTAGATATAGGTATAACCCAAAAGCAACCTATAATACAGAATATCTAATTTCTCCGTACTCTTCCTAGATTTTCCTATTTTAATTTTTTTAAATTGTTCACACTTCACATTATTTCGGTTAATTCTGTTAAAAGAAGGATATGAGAAGATACGAAAAGAAACAAATAGCAAAACGCATAAAAAGTACGTGAAACAAAAAGCTAATGACTGCAAACTCTAATTTAAAATAAAGTTCACTGAACACCTTTGTTTGTATGAAAAAACAAATAACTTTTAATAAAAGATTTTGTTTGTTGTGCTTAATTCCCTTTTTAAATAATTGATAAAAAATACTGAAATTTATTGTTGAAGGATAAGCTGTTCCTCTGCGCATTTCACTGGTTGCTTAGGCCAGATCATCAGGAAACGTTCTCCTCAATAATTTTAGAAAAGCCAAAGCTATCAGCAAACAAAACTACAGAGGGAATGAGAATTACCTACAAACACTCAGAAAGTCTTGTTTGCAACGATATCAAAGCTTAAACAAAATACCAAACAATAAATCAGTGATGAGTTTTTATCTTTTCTTACATTTCCCGCTACAATTAGTTGGAATTCTCCCAACATTAATTGTAGTTGTAAGTGGGTAAAGAAAAAACATATTAAAAACAAAAACAAAGTTAAAAACAATTTACCAGTTCAGTTTTCTGTAGTTTTGTTTGCTGATAGCTTTGGCTTTTCTAAAATTATTGAGGAGAACGTTTCCTGATGATCTGGCCTAAGCTACCAGTGAAATGCGCATAGGAACAGCTTATCCTCCAACAATAAATTTCAGTATTTTTTATCAATTATTTAAAAAGGGAATTAAGCACAACAAACAAAATCTGTTAATAAATAATAGTATTCCCAAAAATAACTTTGATAATAAATTTTAGCAAGTGCACGTGCATAAAAAACTGAACTAGCAAATTGTTTTTATTTTTCGTTAATCGAAAATATGCAATTTTATATTAACCGATCAGTTAGTCGGGTAGTAAATAATCGGTTAACCGTTAATCGGTTAACCGATTAATTAATAATAATGAATACCCTAGTATAAACCTTATGAAGGACCTGACATCTCAACTTTAGAATATATAAAACTAATGCAAGCCAACTTGTATGGATAATTTTTAAAGACGTTTTAAAATTATTCCTAGAATAAGCTTTGCAAGGGCCGATCATTAAAAACTATAAAATTGTAATTTCTTGTCATATACATAAATCTAAATTTAGGTAACCATAAAGTTCTGGTAGGATTTTTTTTTTTTTTTAGTAAAAAGCGCCAAAAGCCATTAGTCTTTTTTTTTTTTTTTTTTTTTTGTTAATTTTTGAACATTTCATTTCATATTTCTTAATTTCGTTGAAAAAACAGATCAAATAACTCCGGGCAGCAATTTGACTTAGAAGGGCACCAAATGGAATTGAGTCTACTTTAAGCAGCTTTTTTTATATTGCGGTTGACCAATGAATTTATGTTTAGTCTTTATAGAATCTTATACATAATTCTTAAAGCCATTGCGAAGAGGAACAAATTAACACAAAAGCGTTAATTTAAAATATTAAAATGAAAGTTAAAATGTCAACTGACGAAAGTTACCTTACCTGATATAGTAAATATAAGTTCGGTTGCTATACATTATCGACACATAGTTCACAGTTTTGGTACATTGTCCGTTAATTGCATAAAATAAAGGTTATAGATACCGTGTCCACCTAAGAAGACAGAATGAATTTAAAAGGTTATTAATTTTGGTTTTGATTCGTAAACGGACATGACTTAATCTATCAAGAATAAGGCAAGGGCCCAGAATGTATACATACATATAAGTAATGTTTCGATTAACAATTTTTAGTATTCGCGAATACGAATATCTATGCCAATATTAGCGAATACGAACACGAATATACTATTTGAAAATAAGCGCCAAACGATATTTCAAATTTGTTTGATAAAATCTCCCATTCTGGTCCATAACAATAAATTAAAAAAAAGACTGGAACACTACTAAATGAATTTAACATTATATGAAATTCCGAACGCACCTCCACTACAAAGCCTGCCAGATTTGACTATTTATCGTCATTTTTACCATGTTTTGGGTACAAAAATGGGCTATTGACGATTGGACGATGTATATCCTAAATTTGACGATGTTTCAAACGACCAATTTTGATGTTTCAAACGACATTTTACTTTCGCTTCTTAGATAACACTGATCAACACGCCAAATGTGTTCTGTTTTATGTCTATTGTTTTTAGTTAAATTGGGAGTGCTGATTACGATGGCATCACTAGTTTTTTTCTAACAGCTTTAGTTTTAAGGATATCGTGACATTTAATGTTGACATAATTAACACCATTTTTCGTATAATTTGTTTAATATTTCACGAAGACCCAACAAACTTTCAAATATTTTCTGGATAATTAATCAATACAAAAATCTCTTTAATTTGAATAGAATCACATTGGTGAGTATACCAGGATATCTAATTTGTATTGCAAGAACGTTCAAAATTATGCATTTTTAGATAAGTCCTTAAAACTTAGAAAAATCCAATTGTTTCCCCCCATTTTTCAATGTATGCACAAACTAGACATTCCAATGAACTTATTTTAGTAAAAAAAATTTAACCCATTAAAAGGGTCCTGGTATATTAAGAAAACCTGTTCATATTTTATCTAATTTTCTACGTGTTCTAAATAGTACCCAAAATAAAATATTACGGGGCTCCCGTCCCAAATTTAATAGTGGGTCATTTCCCAATCTACCTTCGCCGTAAAGACACTGCGCAGTAGAGTATGTAGCACCTATTGTTTATCTTGATTGGAAATATTAATTTAACCCTCTGCAACTGACATGGTTGTCTAACAGGCACCAATGAAAGAAAAAAGAGATTGTCTCCGTTCTTTTTCAAACAGCGGCTCTCACTCATTCAGTAGCTTCTTACAGCCGTACCTAAACAAGAGCGGAAGGCGGAACGTTTTCTTACGCGTAGCTTTTACGCTGAATGCCATACCTAAACAAGACAGTAGTGTGTCACAAACAGTAGTGCTAACTTTCGTGCTTAATAAACCCCTCACAAAAGAACCAGGAAATGGAATTAAAACCGTTAGTTTGGCCGAAATATAGCCATTATTTATTATCAAACGATAAAAATAGGGTCGTCAAAACCACAAATATAGCAATCCTGCTTATTTTAACGCGCTGTCAAAATCGGATTTTCCAATTGCAAAGCGTTGACGCCGCGCTATTTAGAAATGCTTCATACAAATTGTATGGGCATGAGGATTTTTGACAGCTAGAAAACGCGTGCCGCTCTTATATTGGTATGGCTGTTATTAAGTTTTCATGTGTAGGTTGTCATGACGAACCCGATCGAATAGAGCGTACACTTCGCGCTGAGCAGAAAAGTATCTTCCAGACAACGGCGTCAATATTATGGTAAGTGTCTGAGAAACAACCACATCAATATTTTTGTCGTGTCTCCTAAGCAACACGTCAATAAAAATGTTTCAATATTTTATATCTCTTATTATTTTTAATTTGATGGTTCGCTTTAGCACAAATCAAATTCTTCATTGTTCTAAAAGAACATCACCTGGAACTTTTAAAAGCCGTAAAGAGCTTTGGATCAAATAGTTTGACATGTCCATGTTAAAATGTCCGGTTCAATGCACTAGATAAAATCAGTTGTATCTTTTTATTTAACCTTTTATTAACTTGTTAGCTCAGATGTGAACTCAAACGAGTGTAAAACTTGTACAAAACAAATAGGAAATTTATAATATTTTTTGGTTTTTGTATAGATATCAGTTCTTTAGGGCCATTTTGTGCCATGCCATTAAATAATGTTTAAAATTAATTATCGTTTCGTTCTCAAAAATAAATTACAGCAAATAACAAACTATAACATTAATCTTAAATAAAAAATAATTTCAGAAAGTTTGCAAAACAGAAGTTGGAAAATATAAGCTATTAACATGGTGTCAAGCGTACTACCCCGTCATAGAAATTGTCATTACAAAGTCAAGTCAGTCGCAGAGGGTTAAAAGTATTTCAAATAAGCAGCTTTCCTGAAGTCTAAAGGTTCACGATACTGTGCAAGAATAAATTGACACAAAACAGTCTTGATTGCTTCTACAAAGTCTTTTCTTCGTATCCATTTAGTTATTGATGATCAATTTGACATAATAACCAAATAATTTTGAATGGGGCTAAACAGCACAATATCTATAAAACAATAGGTGGTAGACAAAAACTAATGCTATATTCGTAATGAACAGGCAAAAATAAATAAGAATCTGCTATTTTTATTTCAGAAAATTTATATAAAAAAAAGTTTTAAGGACTAAGCAATAAACACAAAAATTTTAATATCCTTGCAATAACAGTAAGATATCCTCATATATTCAATAATGTAGCCCTACTCAATTAAAAGAGATTTTTGTGAAGAATATTAATCCAGAAAGTATTTAAATGTTTGAAACCCGTTCGCGAAAAACTCGCAGAATACAGAAGAAAAGGACGTTAACTGATTAAATAATATATGTCCCTATATAAAACTAGAGTTGTTATGGAAAAACTAATGATACCATCGTCATCAGCAGATGAAAATACATTAGGGTCAGCAATCATATATATTATTTCTAAAGCACTTTTTTTTGTCGGTTGCAAATATCTCCCATACCACCGCATCAAATTTAATGAATGATATCTCATTTTAAAGCTAATGACGAAAAATAATTAGAAATTGAAAAATTAATATTTCCATTGATAAAAATTATATTTTATATAGAACTGCATGATATTACTGTTGTCATTATGATTATATGTTTTTGTTCAAGTGTGGTAATACAGGGTCGCTTAATAGTAATGCAGTTCTGCATAATATAGTATGTATTAAAATCCATTCTGGCAATACCGCTATTTACTATAATGCCGTTTATTACTAAGTCAGTTATATATAATTGCGTACGTTTAAAGATATTTTTGTTTGTATTAAGGATTCGTACGGGCAAAAAGTTAACGATGATCATGTCATTACCTCTAACATTGTATTCAAAGAAGTATTATAAAAACATTTAAACATATGTATGTAAATATGTATGATATATATTATGATTTCTAATATTTTTATACTTTTAACAAAATGTATTGAAGTTACTAAAATTTCTATTAATTATTTTAATTTTATGTTACAAAAATGACAACTAACGGTGCGAAATATTCGCACGAGTCATCTAGTTCTTATTTAAAAAACTTTTGAAAAGCTCCATTTTGTTTTGCAGTGTAATATGATTTATTTAATTGGCAGTAATTTTCATGTCTTAGCTCTTCATCGTATAAAATAGGAATTTTTTTACGCACGATGCATAGTTTTAAGTGTTCTGTTTGATCAGTAAGTTCTGTTTTATTACAACCATTTAACAACCACGCTCTTCAGTCTGGGTTCACGCTATGAAACTTTTTTTCAGAAAGTCTGAGTTTATTGGCGTTTACCAGTTGTTAAACGCCAGTTTATTGGCGCTTAATATTTCTTGGTCTTAGTTTATTTTCCTACATTTCTTATGAATGCCAATACTTTTAAGAAATTTATGGTTCTGTTACTTCAATAATAAGTTTCGAAACGAACATTTTTATATCCATTTCAAAACCAGGTAGAATATATTAAAATAGTATTAGCAATTAGAACTACAAAAAACAATTAATTTTCAAAACTTATTAAAAGTTAGTGGTTTTTGCAATGACGATTTTTGTGATGATAAAACTTAGTTAATTTGACGATTTTGACAATTTTTACCTCCAAATTTGACGATTGTCGACCAATTTTATCTGGCAGCTTTGTCCACTACTACACATATTACTTTCTTAAGTAAATGCCATACGCACCGCACCAGAATTTATATTTTGTGCAACCCAAGTGTTCACTAAATCTTAATCTACAGGCTACAAATAAAGCCAACTATTCTACAGGGTAAGAGATTGTGTACGTCACCTGAAGTCATAAAAATAACTACAAGGAACTTCATTATTTTTGCAAACTTATCATATACATGGGTCTATTTCCGTAATTGCCATCGGTCCATTAGGTTCATCAATTTACTAAGGCTGGAAACCAATGTCCTGCGAAATACTGTTTTTTTCTATTAAATCAACTCTTAGGAATTTACATATAATTTACAGAAATTTTTTTTAAAAATTATATGAACAAGTGCTTTTTTAAATAAAACAAATTAATGCCAAATATTATTGAGTTATTTAATAATACTTTCCAAAAGTTTTTCTAAATTTGACAAAAAAAAAAAAAAAACTGAAAAAGGCTCAAATATGAATTACAGAACGTTTTTGCCTTAAAATTTAAGATCGGTTGAAAGGAGCTTTAAGACAAAAACTTAAAATATTTTGAAAAATACCTTAGTGTTAAAACTACATGCCATTTAGAATATTTTACAATAGTCCTATTGCCTCCATATATTACATTCTTTCGCAAAAATTAAAGGTAAAAAGGTTTATAAATTGAAATTTGACTCATGGAAGTACATTCGAAAAAATGTTTCATGTAATAAAAATAATTTATGAAAAAGAAATATTCCCCACATTTTATTTTATAAAAAAAAAACTTTACAACTCTTAAAAATGCTTTTATTTTACTAAGTCGTGAAGGGTAATTTTGTGAAATACTTTTTTAAATTACTGTCAAATTGTCTATAATTTTCAATATTTCTCATCTCCTTTGATAACTCTTTTTGGTATTACATATTTATATTCTTTTTAGCCAGTTGGTTCCATATATCGAATTCATTTCAATATTTATTCCATTAAGATAAAAAAAATTTGTGATGTTGGTTTAAATTTGGTTTACTTCAAACTGAACTTTATATATGTATGTACAATTGTTTAAACAGGAATACAATGCTTAAACAATTGTACATACATAAAGTACATTTGTACGTCTGACATTTGATTCTTTTTTATGCATTTATATACAAACGTACGTACGATTCATCTCTTAAAGTACTTAGGTTTTGCAAAATGTCCATATTAAACTTGTATACAAATTTGTTAAGAAAATTTTTACCACATTAGAACATGACATGGTTAAGAGCACAATAGTTTGTACAATGTAACCCAGCATATTGTTAAAACTATAATTGGTTATAAAAAAAATTAATCTATATAATATAAAAACGTTTGTTTCGGTGTACGTGTTACTAAGACTCAAGAACCGTTGAACCAATTCACACCAAACTTGTACAATAAATAAGTTTATTCTGAAACCAGGTTTCTCTTAAGCTTATTCCCGAATGGTGGGGCTGTTGTCGTGATTTCGCCAAAATTCAGATAATATAAAAAATTTCTACTTTATCAAGCTTTGTAAAAAAATTAATATTTATTTTTATTTCAAAAAACTCCCTTGTTACGTAACTCCCTTGTGTTACGTCTTCAGGAAGTAACCAATACATAGACAAATTATCAACATTTTTTTTTTTTGTTAAAAGTGTCTATAAGCTTGATCAAATAGAAATTTTAATTTATGGATGGTCGAAAAATTTATCTATTTACATACAACTGACTGACTGACTGATTCATCATCGCACAGCCTAAACGCCTGAAGCTAAAAACTTGAAATTCGGACCAGGGGTTGGTCTCTCCCCAAATCGATCCACTAAGACGGGATTTTTCGAAATTCGAATGTTTAGGGGGTTAAAAAGGGCAAAAACGGGTAAATTCGGTTACCTTATTTCTCTAAAACTAAAAGAGATACAAAAAAAAATGTAATGATTTTCGCTGTTCTTTAGAAAAATAAGCGGACAGGTGTCTGGTACTTTTTGGAAATTCAGCCCTTTAACGGAGAAAACGGGTAAACGGGGTTATATCACATTTGAAACTTATCTAAAAAATCCAAATACGAATTTGGTACTTTTTCGAAATTCGGACGTTTAAGGGGTAAAAAACGTAACTATTTTTGGTACTTTTTTATAAAACATTTTTTTTTATTTATTGACATAAACGTATTAAATTATGGGCTCCCACTACAATATTGAAATTTTTCATGCTTCAATGGGGAGAAAAAAAGTACAAATAAGGGGAAATACGGAGTAAACGGGTAAAATTTGTATTTTGCTCCTTTTTTGTCACCCCATCTATATTTTAAACTAATAAACATAGAAATAAGGGTTATATCACATTTGAAACTTATCCAAAAAATCCAAATTTGGAACTTTTTCGAAATTCGGACGTTTAGGGGGTAAAGACCGTTACTATTTTTGGTACTTTTATACAAAACATTTTTTTTTATTCATTGACATATACGTATTAAATTATGGGCTCCTACTACAAAATTGAAATTTTTTAGGCTTCAATGGGGAGAAAAAAGTACCAGAAAGGGGAAATACGGGAAATTTTATTTCTTACTTTATGTTTTTGGTTCCACAACTGACAATTTTTTTAATTATCGTTAATATTGGACCTAGAAACATAAACTTTAACATGCAATGTCCTGAGTGGATAAGAACCTCTGAGGGTACTTTTTGTATTTTTTGATCTTCAACTGGTACTTTTTAATTTCCGTTAAAATTGGACCTATAAACATAAAATTAAACATGCAAGTTCCCAAGTGAATGAGAATCTGTAAGAGTGGTTTTTTGGTACTTTTTCGTACTGTACTGTTTCCCAACAGGTACTTATTGAATTTTTGTTGGTATTGCAGCTACAAACATAAAATTAAACAAGCAACGCATTGAATGAGAATCTGTAAGATGCAATTTTTGGTACTTTTTTTTACTTTATTTTGTGCTTTTATTGTTGCTCATTAAATAAAAAAGAAACCAGGTGTCTGGTACTATTTCGAAATTCGGTTCTTTTAGGGAGTAAAAGTGTAAAACCTGAATTTTGGTTCTTTTTTGTCCCACATCTACCGTTTAAATCAATGCACATACAAATAAAAATTATATAAAATTCGTAACTTAGCTAAAAAATGCCAAGTGAAAATTTTGTACTTTTTCTGAATTCGAACGTTTAAGGGGTAAACATCGTACGTAATTTTGTTACTTTTTCCAAGATATTTTTTCTTCATCTATTTATTTTCATCGCACAGCCTAAACACCTCAAGCTAAAAAGTTGACATTTAGACCTGAGACAGACCTCTCGCCAAATAAATCACGCTGACCTCATATCTGCTAAGCTAAAGGAGATACAAAAAAATTTAATACTTATTGTTTTTCAATAGAAAAAAAGGCGGTAAAAACGGAAATTCGCTAACCTCATATCTGCTAAACTAAAAGGGATACAAAAAAATTTAATACCTATTATTGTTCATTAAAAATAAGCGGACAGGTGTCTAGCACTTTTTTGAAATAAGGAGTAAACGGGTAAAACCTGTATTTTAAAACTTTTTTGCTATGCCATCTATCTTTTAAACCAATAAACATTAAAATAAACAATATATCACATTCGTAACTTATCTAAAAAATACAAATACAAATTTGATGCGTTTCGAAATTCGAACGTTTAAGGGGTGAAAATCGTACCTAATTCTATTATTTTTTCAAAAAATTTTTCTTCATCTACCTATATAATATAAAATTGTAAAGTTACTGCCTGATTCATCATCGCACGACCTAAACGCCTGAACTAAAATGCTGAAATTTGCCCGGGAGGTTGGCCTCTCGCGAAATCGATTACCTATTATGGGAGTTTTGGAAATTTTTATTGTTAGAGGATAAAAAAGGTTAAAACGGGAAATGCCCTAACCTGATGTTCATTAAAAATAGCGGTTAGGTGTCTGGTACTTTTTTGAAATTAGACCCTTTTGGGTGTATTTTAAAACTTTTTTGCCACGCCATCTATCTATTAACCCAATATTCATTGAAATAAAAAAATATCACATTCGTAACGTATCTAAAAAATACAAATAAAAATTTTCGAAATACAAACGTTTAGAGGTACAAATCGTCCCTTTACAAAGTAGCGGGTTTAAACCTAGAAACATAAACTTTGGCGTAAAAATATGTCCACATAAGAAAAAGGGGCACTAACGAAGTAGCGGGTTAAATGCTAGTAATTATATATTTACAAAATATATTTGTTAAACAAAAATAAATTTTCTGATAAAAATAAAAACCAATAATAACATTATATTTTAAAAACCGCGGGCAGGGCCAGAGCCAGACAGCTAGTATTATATATCAATTAAGTCCTCAAGAGTTAGGGATCATTTTGATTTCCATTTGTTGTGGTTTCTCTAAATGGTAAAATTTAAGATGGATTGAGTATTTGCCATTCGCATCCGATTATAACACCGGAGCTACCGTTTAAGCATACAGACATGCATTATTTTGTGATTGCTTATTTAGAGGCGCCACTAATCGCCAGGTCATTCTAAGGATCATTGGGAGCTGGGAAACTTGGTGGGATCATCGAACAGTTCTTTTGTTTCACCTTGGAACCATAGGAATCAATATATGTGTGTATCTATGAATGAAGAATTAAGGAATATTCTGGAGATTTTACTATGAATCCTCTGGTAAAAGGGTTCTCCACAAGGGATCCCCACATTTTAAAAATTAATGCATTAAACACATTCACCAAAGTAGGATACATGAACACATAACTACAAATGCTGCAGGTTGCAATTGTAGTTGTGCTGTCTGCTACTGAATTATTTTGAAGACGACAGCTACAATTGAAAAAATATAAACAGCTGTTTTTTTATTATGTATTTATATTTCAGTGATTCCACTATACTTTTTTCTAATTATCAATACTTTTAAGATTTTGTTTTTACCTAAGAGATATTGATAAAGTGCTCTCCTAAACCACGCGCATTGCCTTAAAAAAATTATGTATACGAGTATTATCATTCTTGACGTTAAAGCCTTTTTTATTTAAACTTTCGTTAAGATGAACAAAATTCAAATATTTTAAATGGTTTTAATAAATTCATTTGTTTTTATGCTGGTGGTTTACTTTTAAGAGCCGATGTTTGTTGATTTTGAATAAAACACAAATTATTTAGGAAATAATTGTCATTTCTTTTTATTATGATAATATTTGTACGGTTCAATTATGTATGGAACAAAATAACGGCCAAATGGCCACCGCGACCTCGGCGGCACACCTCCATCAGATGGTCCAAATTTTCGATGACGCTGAGGCATAATTGAAGTTCTATGCCGTTAATGTGCCGAATTATCTCATCCTTTAGCTCTTGAATTGTTGCTGGCTTATCGACGTACACCTTTTCCTTCAAATAACCACTAAGAAAGAAGTCCAACGGTGTCAAATCACATGATCTTGGCGGCTAATTGACATCGCCACGACGTGAGACAACACGGCCATTGAATTTGTCGCGCAAATGAGCCATTATTTCGTTAGCTGTGTGGCAAGTGGCACCGTCCTGTTGAAACCACATATCGTCTATATCCATATCTCCCAATTCGGGTCATAAAAAGTTCATTATCATCTCACGATAGCGATCACCATTCACAGTAGCTGCCTGACCGGCCCATAATCCGCACCAAACAGTCACTCTCTTTGGGTGCATTGGTTTTGCGACAATCACTCGTGGAGAATCATTCGCCAATCATTCGCTTATTGACGAATCCACTGAGCTGAAAATGTGCCTCATCACTAATGATGATTTTCTTCGAAAATTTATCGTCCACTGGTGCCATTTCTTGCCACCTTTCTGACCATTGACGACGTTTGGAATGGTCAAGAGGCTTTAGTTCTTGGGTCAATTGCACCTTGTAAGCGTGTAAATGCAAGTCTTTATGCATAATATTCATCAACGACGAGCATGAGAGGTGCAATTCTTGGGCACGACGACGAGTGGAGGTGGCGTTTTCACATCTCCTACAGACCAGGTTTGCTCAAATTTTTGCACGATTTTTCCAATTGTACGCGCATTTGGACGATAAAATTGACCGAGAAAATCACGATATGCATTTTGATTTTAACGCCCATTTTCATAATAAGCCTGAATAACTTTAACGCGTTGACCGATTGTGTATCTTTCCATGGTTCAAATTGAGTTAGTCTGAAATTGAGAAATGTCAAATGAAATGCAGAAAAAAACTTGACGCTTAGGTGTGGTTCACATTCAACATCGGCCCTTAAAATTTAGCCAACCTTTATAATTAAAAATTATTCTATACACTTCAAGAATATCTTGTAAATTCATGTTCCATGTTTTACTTTAGCTATCCCTTAGTTAGCAATGAAGTGAGTTTTGTATGTACAGAAAATTTTACAATTATAAGACACCAGCACAATATAATGCATTTTCTGGGACGTTACGGCCTTCGCCAAGACTATTGCAGGAAAGCTTTATAAATTGAAATTTGATTCATTCATCACATTCGAAAAATAAAAATGGTAAACAAAAAATTTAATTTTAATAAATAAAATTCTTTTGTTCGAAAGATCAATACATTAACCTTTGAAAATGATTTCGGGCCCCCAAGGCATTCAAGCATAAACTAGTGACTTCACGTATCTCCACAAAATATAATCGTGAATAATCGCACGACTTTGGATGCACATTTCTCGAAATCAACTTATCGCCAAATATCTATTTAAATATCTTTCCAGGATCAATGTCATCCATATTTTCTATCATTATCATTACTGATCATTATTGACCGCATCGCGAGTTTCGGCTTAATTTATCAAGAATTAAGGTCAGATGATGCCACCTGCCTGTAAACTGCAGCAAATGGTGCATTTTTCTGGACATAATTCAGTCTGTAGGGTCTGTTTTGGATTGGTCTCACTTGAAATGTGGTAATTTTGCTTATAATTAAACTCGCAAATCCAAAAATGAATCTCTTCTCTGAACACACTTTTGCGGTAAAACAGCATCTTTAAGTGCCGCGAATCGATGATTGATTTCCAAAGTAAACTTAGATTTAATGATAATTTTCCGATCATAAATGTCAAAAATGTTGAGTTTATTATGTAAAAGTTTATTAAAGCTTGATTTGGAATTGAGTAGTCCACTTGTAAACACCGCTTAGTTGAAAAAACAAAATTCTGAGAAAATCGATTAAAACAGTTTGTTAAATTGAAATAGCAAGCCATATAGAGAGTTTTGCAGGACTATTAAATATTTAACCAGAAATTGCGCGTAACTTACCGAGTTTTGAACGAGACTCATAATGGCTAAGGAAGGCATTTAAAAAACAACTAAAATGGCGGCTTTTACAGAATTTTTATTTTTTTAAATTAGCGGTGTTTGGAAGTGGGCTACTCAATAGATCATCGATATAATACAGCTTAATTCCAAAACATGCTAAGTCGAAAAAGTGAGTTTTGCAGAAAAAGTTCGTAAAGTTTACGGGCAACACAACATTTAGTTGTATGCTAAGTACTTTTTGTGCATAACTTTGTTTTGGAGATGAATTTAAAATTTGAGATTTTGAAATTCGTGATATTCGAATTCGGGATTTTTAGTTTTGTGAATATGACCCCAACCCAAAAAAGTATGTATGTATTTTTAAAACTACTTTATAAAATTTATTTAATAACGATTTGAAAAATTGTTTTTTTTATTAGTTTTGGACGTTTTTTCAAAATTTTTGGATGTAATATCTATTTGTTCTGTGAGTTCTTTCGAGTTTTGGGCCTTATTTCATTCTTTTTTGATAGCATGTTTTTGGGAGTTATTTTTGGAAGTAATTTTCTTATGAATAACGTCCAAAAGATGGGATTTGTTTTTTATTTGGGAATTATTTCATTATTTAGGGACTTTTTCCTTTTTTCCAGCTGGGAACTTATTTCATTTATTTTATGTTTATTGCACTGGGAACTTAAGCACCTGGGACTTATTTCACGGAGCCATATTTTTTGGAATGCAATAACTCCCAGGTGTAATAAGGGAAATATGAAATTAGTCCCAAAAAATGTTCATACAAGTGTGGAAGTAATTTAATCATGGAACTGCTCCCAGTCCTCTCGGTTTTTTTTTAATTTTTTTATGTTATTTAATTTTTTTGCCTGGGAGTTATTTCATAATGAAAAAATACCCAAATGACAAAATGATTTTGTTTATTTTCGGTGTTATTTCATTTGCAGTGAGAGTAATTTCATTTTTTGTTGGATTTACTTCATTTTCAATTATTTGCAATTTCATAAAAATGTTCAACATTTTAAACGAAATTTCCCAAGGATTTTCTCCTCCATGGTATAACAAGCAACAGCTTTGCTAACTTAACCTTTTCTGAATGCTAAGTCGACTTATCATGTTTTAGAATTGTCCCGTCAACATGGGGCCTATCCTAAAAATAATAACGGTTTTCATGATATCGCTTAAAACTCTCGCAATCTGTGCAAACTGTTAATTTTTACGCCCTCAAAAATTGTATAAGAATTCATTTACACAAATTTCGTAAATTTGCACAAATATTTTGAGTCGTAATATTGTATTGTTCCATTGTGCATTTATTCAAACAGATTTTTTTAAGGCTTACCGTCGTTTTCAATTAAAGTTCAAGTGCTAATAGATCACAAACAAAAAATTCTTGCATAATTTGAGCAATTAGTTCTTTTTCATTCTTTGTGTATTTTTAAAAACAAATTTCAATTTTTAATCAGAAATTTCAACTTTTAATTGAACGATTTATATAAATATACATATCCATATATATATTTATTTTTGTAATGACATTTCTTACAAACTGATATTAATTGTTTAAAATTACATAAAACGAGTCTCGCAAGTTTGTGCAAATGGCCACTTTAAGCGAAATCATGAAAACGAATATTAAAACGAATAAATGTTTATGCTTACTATTTCGTTAAGTTTTTATAATTCTATTGGAAATATTTGAAAAACCAGGTGAAGTCTTTTAGAAAATAAAACGATCTGGGCCCTGTTTCTCAAAACTACAAGTCACAATTGTACAGGTAAAATACTTTAAAAAAAGCAGCAACTTAACATTTTTGTTTTTGTATTCAATATTTTTTATTTTTTCGTATTTATTCTATAAGCTAAATTTAAGTTATGTATTTTAAGAAGCTTTTTTGTAATAGTTCTATTCCTTATATTTTTAGGAATGACTTTATACACTCATAGAATAAATTCGAAAAAATAAAAAATTTTGAATATAATATAGTAGCTTGTGAAAAGAAATAATTCCCAGATTCAATTTTTGTTTCAAATGTATTTTACTTGTAGATTTGTAATTTGTAGTTTTGAGAAACAGGGCCCTGTTTTTAAATTTTAGTAATTTTAGAACCATCTTTTTTGTTTTTTTTTTTTTTTAATGAGAATATCTAAAAACATTTGTGACTAAAAATTTTTATTTATCCATCTGAATTTTTTTATTTGAAACAATTAACTTTTTCTTTTCTTTTCGAAACAAAATTAAATTAAAATTGTTTATGATATTTATCACAAAAGTTGAAAACTATTGTCAACTTTTTTCCACGGATGAAAAAAATTAAAAATTAAAAATCATAGAAGGAAAACTTTAAAATAAAGAATTTGTATATGCACATTTAACGCCGTTTTTACAACTAACCGATAGCCGTATAAAAAGTGATCCATTTTTAGAACTTTACTTTAACCACTACTACATAAAGTTAACGGAAGGTTCATCCTGCGTTTTGAATACAAAAAAATTTTAAGTAAAGCCACCTTTCAAACAAAAAAAAATTTAAATCGATATAGGCGTTAGAGAAGAACGGTGCCACAGATATACATATTCAAGAGTATACAGCTGGAAAAGAGAATATAACTAATAATCGGTTGTAACTTAAAATTTTTCAAAGCTAAGAACACTCTCGTTCTCCACCATTCAACAAACAAAATAAAATAAAAATCGGTCCATCCGTTTTGACTCTACGATGGAACGGACAGATACTCAAAAATGCACACAGATGAGCTCTACAAACTTGTCACATTCCACTTTTTTGGGCGGGGTTAATATAATTTATTTTTAGTTACTTTATATAAGAGTTTTTTATTTTGAAAAAATTTTAATGTAAAATTTAAAATATATATAAAAAAAAATTTATATTTTAATTAGGCTTAAGTTCATCAAATTTAATTTTTCATTAAATATTTTTTTTTATTGAAGGAAGAAAATTATAACATGAAATGTTTTTAAAATTTTTTGATAATTCTTGACAGAACACGGGATTGAACTCGGGTCGAATTTACATTTTTCGAGAATAACCACATTCTCAGCATCAGAATTCTTTGCCTACCGTTTCTACCGTTTTCTACCGTTTGCGCCACTACGGCGCCTGCCAGTCTATAGTCAAACATCAACCTTTAACCAATTGTATTCGAAAATCAAAATTTGCTGTAATTGCTTATTAATTTTTCAACTTTTATTTACATGTTTTTTCCTTTCTTTTTGTTTTTTCGTACTTTTTGTCAAGACTTTGTCTTGAGTACTTAAGTACATTTGTTTTTTATGTTTTTCTTTTTGACATTTCTTCGTACAACTTGAAGGACAAATGTAAACATACAGAGCTCGTGTCAGACCTATTTTATAACAATTGTGATATTTTTTTATTGAAGATTTGGTTTTTAATTAAAGTTTTCGATATTTTAATTAGGCTTAAGTTCATCAAATTTAATTTTTCGTTAAATTTAATATAATATAAAAAAACCACAATACTAATTATTATAAAAAAAATATATATAAAATATAAGTATTTGAAAACTTTAAAGAAAATCATTATATGAATTTTTTTTTTTTTGTTTCTTATTAAACATTTTTCGTATAAACATTTATATTTTTTCATCATGAAGGATTTTTATATTTGAAAATAAATATTCATGTTTTATTTTTTTTAGCAAATGAAAATAAACTTTAATCAACAAAGATATTAATATGATATGGAAATAAAAAATTAAAATTTTTCAGATCTCTGCTAAATATTCTTTGTTTTTAAACAAAATTTGTTGATATAAAGAAGCTAGTGAATTTTAGAAAAATATATGTATTTACCATTTGTTTATTTTGAATTTCGTAATAAAGAATAAAAGGGACCTTTTTATATATATTTAACTTAATTTTAATTAGTCTTATGTACACACTTAAAAGTTTTTGCTGGGTTACATTTTAAATATGAAAATGCTTTTAGTTTAGTTATTACATTTGTATTTACTGTTGCACATTCTACATATTTATGCATCATACACTTTCACATACTATACAAACACACTCACACACAAAATGCATGTTGTATCAGAAATTTTTGTAATTCATACGTTCTTCCTTCATTCATTCATTTTCCTAAAATCAACTAAAAATTGCTTTATATTCTTGTTTTGGTATGAAGATGAAAATCTAGAAAAACTACAACAATTTTGTGTACTCAGTGTCATAATGAATTCTATGGAATGTCTTTTAATTTTTCATGTTTTTCTTGTTGAACTTCCGTACAAGTTCCGGTTTATATTGCAGACATGGTCGGTCATCTGTAACATTTTGTTAAAACATTTATGCAACTTAATGAAAAAAAGAAAAATTTTTTTTAAGCCTCCCCCCACCACCCATGCCCCAGTCAACAACCACCATAATGTCATAGTTGAATTTGTGTTGCATTGCATTAAGTTTTTTTTTTCTAGTTGTCAACGTAAAGTGTTACTTTCATTTTGTTTGTCTTTCAATGAAAACTATTTCTTTCCTTTTGTTTCTCTATTTTTTTGTTTGTTTTTTTTTAGTTTTTCGACTTAATTTGACAAAGAGGGAAAAAAGTATTAAATGAGAACAAAAAAAAAAAAAAAGAATGAAATACAAACTTAAGTCAGTTAAAAACATTTCAAAATTTGTTAATGTGTTTTATGGTCTCCATAAATGAAAAACTAAAAATGAATTAAATCAACTCAAAGTTTAAGTTGACGTTTCGTATTCGTAGTACGTTGCTCCAAATAAAAAAAAAAAAGAAAAGAAGTGATAATTTTAATTTTAGTTTCGTTTACTTTTTTGAGTCAATATCCTGAATTGTATTGTGTAGTATTTAATTAAAGAAATGGGTTATTGCAATACATGAGAATCGACAACTTTATTTTGTTGTTTGAACATGAATTATGAACTTTTAAGAATTCTTATGATATAATAACTTTCTGATTTGATGTCCTTCCGTCCGGCTAGGTTTTTGTCGACCCATGTAAACCTAATGCGCAAAGTATATGTCGCAGTTTTAAAGAAAAAGGTGAAATTTGGTACTTATAGTTTGAATTGTCATAAGGGCGAAACCTGTTGAAAATGGTGGTGTTTGGTCCATAATTTCACATAGCCCACATACAAATTTCTTTCCAGTACAGAGTATTTGTGCATACAAGCCATCCTTTTATGTTAGTATTTAGAATATATGTGGTCCAAACATATTTGGTTGCAATATTTGTCATCATCTTAACAAATATTATTGGAGTCGATCCATTTTTGACCAAAAAGCCCGTATAAATACCTCTTCCGAAAATTACTTTTATTGACATAACTTCCTTATAAATATCGATATTGACATAAAGCTTGGGAACCCCCTCCCTAAAATCACTTAAAGATGGCAAACTCTCATACATATAGATATATTTATCTATGTTCATATATCAAATTCAATATAAAGAACTTAAACATAAACCTTATAAGGTCATAATATATGATTGCTCATATACGGTACACTCTTGCAAGTATTATCTGCCTATACTGTCATGTAGGGTATTCAACGGTTGGGCTTGATCGATTATACTATATTTCCTACTTGCTATTCATTTTTTGGAATATAAGAGTTTATTTTCCTTTAATATTATTGATTTTTTTTTGTTAATTTTTTCTTAGTTATAAGCGGATTTTTGCACTTATTTGATATTTAAGCATTTGGCAATATTTTGCGGTTGTAGGAAATTTAAGTATAGTAGATTATAAAACTTTTTGATTCTGCGTTTTTTGCAAATTTAGCAAATTTTATATTACTAGTACAATTATTTCCAATTTAGCGATTTTCTTTACATTTTGCAGTAAAATGATTTGTAGTTAACATTTTTTTTTTTTTGACGATGTCAAGTTTGGGCAATACATTTTTGGTGAATTCAAGTTGTTCAAGTTGTAAAGAAAAAACACAGAAAATACAAATTTAATGGGGCATGTTTATTATCATATGAAAGAACATTCTTTGGCATTTATTTTTTGAAGATTATGCCTATCAAATGTTGGCCGTTGCTACGTCGTAGATGGTCCATTTGTTGAGTCCAATTTTCGATGACTCGTTCGAGCATTTCGACTGATAACTGACACGCGTGATGTTTTCCTCTAAGGCCTGAATGGAAAATTATGTGCTCACCGAAGTGTTCTCTCAATAAATTCATTGATTCATGCGATGTGGGGGAAGTGGTTACGGTTACGTTCACATCGGCATTATTTTTAAAGAAATATGGACCAATGATTGCACCGGCCCACAAACCACACCAAACCGTTGTTTTTTCTGCATGAAGTGGCAGTTCTTGAATCTATTCAGGTTTGTTTGTTTACATACCCATTGAGCCAGAAATGGGCCTCATCGCTGAACAAAATTTGCCTCAAAAACGTCGGATCTTCTTGGAACTTTTCAAGAGCCCATAGAGCGAAGCGATGTCGCTTGGGAAGGCGTAAGTCTTTCCATTATGAAATGCCAAACAATACTAAACAAAAAATAGCATGACAGCATAACACGACTCACACGTGATCTGTCAAAAAAGGCTATTGAAAAAAGTATCTCTACTTGAATCACCCTATAGTTTTTATAAACTTCACCACACGTTGGCATTCCGTTTGTAAATTCTACAATGTTTATCTAAAGTGGGGAACAGAATAGTCGCTGTAGTACAGCGTTACAAATAGCACTGCAAGCTGTGAATAGTTAAAAACGGCAGTTTGAAAGTAGTGTCAACAGAATACGTAGTTGTAGTAGTCGCTGTAGTTGAAGTTGAAGCGCAAAGATCGAAATTTTACACTTTGTTGCGCTACAGAGCATTCGTCAGCTTCAGCTACTACTACAACTACTTTATTCTGTTCCAGGCCTAAGACCCTAAAAATTATATATGTGGCAACAAGTAATAATGGCTTAAGTTGACATAAGTGTTTTTTCATTTTATAACATATTCTTATTCTCTTCTTCAAGATCTATCACTCAGCTAAATTTCAAGTATAAAATGTGATTATTAATAAAACTATACACATTTATATTTTAACTTAAGTCTTTTTGGGAAAAAATACATAAGCAACTATCTTAACACAATTAAATTTATATAAGGAAGCTACATCAATACTAATAATATTTATAATCATTATTTTTTATTGCCACAGATATATGTATATAGTCTGGGTCCTTTATATGGCGAAGTTGATTTAACGATGTTCGTCTGTTTGTTAATGTTAAAATGGGGTTTCCGAAGACGCCAGAAATGATTGGGACTATTATGTTAACATAAACTCCGTTGAAGTCTGCCATTGGAGTTTGGCCAGATCCATCCACAAATGGCTGAGATATGAGCAAAAGCCCGTATTTTCTTATTTTCACCCACAAATCCCTTGTGGTTTTTTATTTTTTTATTTTAGTGTGTTCCTTTTGTACGCAGAACAATCAAATGCATAATTTGCCGCTTAAATAGAAAAATGTGCATTAACCGAGAAACCGAATTTAATATATTGAATCTTAGCAATGTGCGTTAGTGGCTGGGTGGTCTAAGGTGCTGAATTTGAAATTGTTACTACTAGATTTATGTTCAAAAATAGATAAGTTCATAGATATATAATATAGATATGTATATACTTTCAATTCCTATAGCCCCATGGTGAAGGGTATATAAGATTCGTCATAGCCGAATATAGCACTCTAACGTATTTATTTTTTTAAATTGATTTAAAACTTTCTATTCGCTTTTTTAGTTATTGATATTTTACACTATTAATTAGATTGGGTTTTCCATATGGCTTTTTTGTTTGACGGAACAGTCATACCTAGGGCGTGGAATTTCATGCTTTTTATTGGAAAACATGCACATAAAACATGCTTTAAAAAAACTTAAAATAAGCTTTAAAAATTTATAACATGTGCAATTATTATTTGGAGAAAAAACTGACGCTGTACTAACTTTATTTTTTTTTATTTAGGCATCCATTTTAATAGAATTAAAATTGTTTTTGTTTACAAACATAAAATTTTTGAATAGTAAACTTCGTTTTTATTAGCTAAAAACTGGAAACTGCTTTACAGCGAATTCAAATTTTTCAAACAAGATACTCTTAACAACAACAACCTTGAATCGAAAAAATTTTTCTGTTGAGAATTTTTCTCATTGAAAAAAATTGTACAGAAATTCAATCTTGTCTCGAGGTATTTCATGGCATGCATTCACTTTTTCAGGAATTATTTAATACTAAAATAACAATTTAAAGATTTTCGCTAAACACAAAAACATTTTGCAAAAATCAAATAGACATCGAACGGTGATATTACACATCGCAAAGTCATTTTTTAAAATAATTTATTAAATGTTTGTTTGCGTGCACAAAAAAGCATTTGGAAAAAACAATATATAAGATTTTTTCAGCAAAAACTGACATGATATGGGAATTTATATGCATTCTTAACATTACATTGACAAAAAATGCATTATCGATAAAATATGCAGAAACATGCACTAACAAATCGCAGTAATTCGAAAAAGTTGTAACTCGAATTATTAACTAAATATTAAAACATTCGAGGAAAAACATGCATTTGCATGAAAATCCACTCCCTTGTTATAACATTAATGTAGAAGTGGGCATGAGGCGAAGATAAGCATTTTTACCTTTCATTAGTAAAATCAAGTCTAATTCTCTGGTCTAATATATTTTTAAAATTTTTTAACTATTAATGAATGTGTTTAATTGTGTAAATTTTGCAATTTTTTAATTTAGATAAGACTTTCGTTTTAAATTATTAAAAACTTTTTTGGTTTAGCCAAAAATGGTACTTAATAAAAAACAAAGCTCAATTTGCTAATGCACATTATATACCGTGTAATAATGAAAACTTTTCTGTAGGTCAGATATTGCTTATAACGATATTATTAATATATAATTAATGTTATAAAGAATATTCCAATATTTTCATGTTTATAAAGGGAATCCCAATCTTATGAACCGTATCAGATTCTTTACTCTGCTGCAAAAATATTTATATAGAATTTTAAAAATTAATTATTTTAATGGCTTCAATATCTAACAAAGAGAAAAACTTTCTTTATGTTGCTGGTACATATTTAATCACTTAATAGTCGTTTAACAAACAAAAAACATATAATTTTTCAAACTTAAAACCAGCAAAAAATTTTATGTCACAAAAAAGAATAAATACAAGATAAAATAACAACGTGAAAAAAACTTGCGAAAATATCTCACTAAGCAATTAAATGTTGACATTTTGCGAACAAATCAAATGTAAATAAAGGTACATTAGCATTTAATTAGTGATAGATAACTTAATCTTAATACACCAAATGTATTTAAACCTTATTATAAGTTGGAATAAAAATAAACAGAAAATTTCCTATAAATATGATCCTAATCATTTTAATTGACCGTAAGCAATTCCCCCTTAAGACCTTAACTAATCATATCAAATCACCAAAAATAAACTTAAAGTCAAATAAAATAATAAATAGGAGTAACTGACAAAAAAAGGTGTTGAAATTTAACACTTTGTTGTAGTTGTTTGTGTAAAAATCCCTGAAGCTAATATTTATTTTATGGCAATAAGAAGGAACTGAAGAAAGTAAAGCAGAAGTGAACACAATAAAAAAAATCATAGCAATTGTCTATAAAAGCCAATGACACATTATTCTGCTGATACACTAGAAAAAAATGAACAACAACTTACAATACCCCAAGGAATGCGTAAAAAAGGACACACAAAAAAGCCATAAAATGGAAGAAAAAACAAGTCTGAATGCTAAATTCGACTGTGCCGAATTTTTGATACCCTCCGCTAAGAATTACAATTTTGGGAAGCGAACCTTCTATGTAAATCAATCTTTATCAAAGCTCTCATTAAGATATCTAGTCATTTATACGAGCCCTTACCGCAAAAATAGCTTAAGCGATATCATTTTAAATTTTTGTTTTTTTTTTAATAAATAAAATTATTGGCAACATCATCTCCTCAAATGTCATGGTCACATAAGGTTATGATTTACGATTTTATAGCAGACACAATTTGAGCCTAGGCGCCAACCTTCACACAACATTTTTGTGAAATACTAACATTTCGGTAAAAAAAAAAATTTTATACTGCAGAATTTTGTTAATAACTTGACTCCAGCGCTATCTCCCGGGTCAAAATTTCATATCACGACAACAGCGCCACCCATCGGGATTAAACTTAAGAGAAACCTAGCAGCAAGATAGTTTTTTGTCCAAGTTTGGTGTCAATCGGTCCAGCGGTTCTTGAGTTTTTGGAGCACATACACGGCGCAAACGTTTAGATAAAATGTGCCGAGTTAAATAACTAAATTGTTATTGGTTAAAGTCTCAGGCGCATTAAAGTTTGATCACCATATTATTATTTGTTAAGGCGCATCAAAGTGTGTTTCAGGATGTGGGCTTATATGTGACCTAGATATATATAAAAGAAAGCAATTTGTACCAAATTGAGATACTTTTAGTGTCGTCCTTCTTAAGATATGCAGAAATTAATATTACCCTTATCGACAAACGTGACGTAACCAAGATATTTGTGCAAAATTTAGATACTTAAAATGTATTCGTTCATAAGATATACAGAAACGAATATATTGGGAGATACCACTCCCACTTCCCCAGTTCAGCACACTCTGTTACAGATATTGTGTATTGATAACCAAACTATTTGTTTCAAATTTGGAAACTTTAACTGTTACCGTTATCTAGATACAAAGAAATTTGTATGTAAGGTACTACAACCACTTCACCGGACTGGCTCTCATTTGGACAGATGTCGTGTATTGATAACGAAACGATTTGTTCTAAATTTGGAAGCTTTTACTGTAACAGTTTTCCATATATACAGCAACTTATATATTATATATATAGCTGAACCTGGTTCGATTTTCTACCCCCACTGAAATAACATTGGTAAAGATAATTTAAAACTGATCTCGTTTATTGATAACGAAGCCATTTGTTCCATATTTAGATACGTCTCCAGATATTTAGACATTTATATTGTCGTAAAATTGGAGCTTCCACGCTTAGTTTTGCAGTTCAGGTCGCTTTTTTACCCGTTCTGGAAATAGCTAGTCGTAAAGTGTTTACCGGGCTGCCATATACATAGTGGTTATCGCATTGCTACACTGGCGTTTTGATTTCTGCAACCTGTTTTTGGTGCTTTTCTTCATACATTAAAATTAAGGCAAATTAAACCAAAATGTCTTTCCTTTTTTCAATCACTTTTGATACATACAAAGTATACTGAAATGTATACTTTATACCAAAATATGCATAGTACATAACGCATGGGACATTTTAACAACAAATTAGTTAAAACCCAATTCCATATAATAAATGGACTATCTTTTTAAATCCTTAATCCATTTTTTGATATCTTGAATATATTAAGAGATATGGAGCCCTAATATTGCCTCATATATAAAATTTTAGAGTTCTTTAACCCCATAACGTCATACTTCGTCGAATTGACGACGCATGTTTCTATTTCGTATTTCTTTTTTTGTACTTGTATACTTTTTAAGCTGATTTTTCGTATTGCAACATCCGTTGATATGCTCTTGATGTGAGCGTATTTATAGCTTTCTACGCATTGGATAAATAGGTTTTTCTTTGCATATGCGTAGTCGAAAGGACGAAGTATGACATTTATGTAACTTTTACTATAAATTTCCAGTGCTTAGTAGTTCACAGCCCTGCTTTTTTCTATTTATTTATTATATATTAAAATAATTTCAGTTTTTTACTTTAGCCTCTGCGCCTACACGTGTTTTAGAGGCGTGTATCTTACATACATATATGTATTTAAATAAAAATAGTTAACAAAAGAAAAAAAGTAATAAGAAGTTACAAAATATTGTTGGTGTGATTTATTTTGGTGTCCCTGTATGAGCGCCCTCTTGAAAATTTATAAATATGTATATAACTATATATTAAGCGCAATGTAATCAGTAATCAGTAAAGATTTCGTAAATTTATTTTTAAATTATTATATATATTTAATTTTAAATATCTCACCGCATCCAGGTTTTGAAAACGGATCTTTTGCTTATCATCAGGTTATTATAATAGAAAAATGAAAAAATTTGATACCCATATTGCCGTTTCGCGTTTTATGTGAATAATTACAACAAAAAAAAATTAATTAACATTATTTTAAAACTGATTCAATTTAAGTACAAAGTACAAAAGAATTCGAAAAACTAAAAAAAAACTTTTTTAAAAATGGTGCAGCTCAATATCAATTTTTAATTCCCATACCATTCGCAAAACACGGAACGATTTGTTAAGCTAGTAAGCCAATCATGTCTTTCTCTTATCGAAAGGAATCGATCAGGTCATATTTCCAACTAAATGGAATCGTGCCAACTTTATACAAAGATAGATTTTTTATAAATCCACATATTTTTTATTTTTTCGAATTTATTCTAAAGGTAAAATGTAACAAGAAGATACAAGATAATAGTCTGGTAGTGTATAAAGTCATTCCTAAAAATTGAGGGAATAGAACTATTACAAAAAGCTTTATAAGATACATAACTGAAATTTAACTCATAGAATAAATTCGAAAAAATAAAAAAAATGTTGATTATAATAAAGTTACTTGAAAAAGAAATAATTCGCAGATTCTAATTTTTTATAAATTTTATATTTTTTATTGTATTTGTATTGTTCACCTTTTGATAAATTGAAAAGTGAAAAATATGATACACATATTGCCTATATATGAAAAAAGATAAAATATATCGCGATTTTCGCGTTTCACATTACAAAAAAAAATAAATTAACATTATTTTAAAACAGATTCAATTTGAAAAGCAGAACATTATTTCCACATTCGTAGAATTTGTATGAAACACCGAAACGAAACTATGTATTAAAATTCTTATTCACTTTATGGTCTTACTTGTATAATATTTTTAGCTTTTCTAAAGTATGTGGAAAAAGTTTCCTGACGAGCTGGCCTAAGCAACCAGCGAAATGCGCATAGGAACTAGCTTTCCCACAGCAATAAATTTCAGTGTTTTCATTCAAAAGTTAGGGTTCTAAAATTAATCATATTGTTTGGAAATAAAAATTCCAGTTATTCAGACCAAATTTATGCAAATTTTCATAACAATAACCACAGTCTAATTTTGTGCTATTTTTTGGTATTCTGTCACGTTATTATACTAAACAAACTGCATCCAGTTAAAATGACAGGTAAAAACGCCTTTACTAGAACATTGGCAAGATACATGAAGAAAAGCTTTAAAGCTTTTTTTGTGCAAACTGGTCCATATAAGGGCCAATAAATCTTTTTCCACTCATCTTATTACGCTGCCTTTAAACTATAATATGATATTAAAATCATTCTTTTCCATTGAGCCGTTGGGATGCTGGCTGTTTCTAAAAGACAGACATATGGGCATGGGTAAATCGTCTTAGAGTTATTCAATGACCGAGAATGTATAGACTTTTTGAGGTATTATATCCCTATTTCTTATTGTTACACACAGAATGAAAAACTTAATATACCCTTATTCACTCGCGGTAGTTGATGGTATAAAAAAATAAGGTGTAACGAAAAGAAACTTATCACAAGACAACAAAATTTTTGTAACAGACATGTGTTAAGATACCATATATAAATCGACAATTACCTTTGACAACAATAAATACAAGAACACAAATCAAATAAGAAGTTTGGATTTTGAAAATTTAAAATGATAAAAGAGAATATATTATAGAAACTTGTTTGTATGCAATAAGAATTAAGCAAAAATTATATTATTAATATTTTAAATTTCCAAGATTATTATTTATATTTAATTTCCGTTAGGTGGATTATAGGGCCTTAACAAACATGTTAACATTTGGTTTTTCTAATGCTTAAACATTAATTCTATACCATATACGCCCTGCTGCTAGTCCCTCAGATTCTACCAGGTACTTCGTGTGATAGCAGGTCTTCCTTTTCTTCGGCTACCTTGTGAAAACCAGTCAAGCGAACGGGCACAATGTGGCGTTTAATAAAGCTGTTGAACAGTGTTCAACTTAATGATTCATTATATGGGGTTTTTGTTAATATGTTTTATTTCTTGAATTAACTCATTTGAATTCTTGAAATTTGTCATCGATCTCTCTCTTATATTCTTCTAAGCCGTATTATAAACTTCCTATACTTCGTTAAGTTTCTCACTTAATTTCTTTTTCTTTTTTGTACAGATATGTATATCATTTCAAAACTTAAGTTGCAAGTTAGTTGTAAACACTTTATCATTTAGGGAGGCAAAAAAAGTTTAATTTTGTACAAATTCTCTAGTCCTTTTATTTTCTACTAGCATGTATTTGAGAAATTGCCCGACTATACATTTGGTCCTTCTAGCCGGTTAAGCAGAGGTGTGCAGTCGTCAAAAAATAGTTCGAACTTTGACTAAAAAAAAAAAAAATACTATAATATCACAAACTTAAACCAACAAAACTTCACATAAAAAAAAAATCTTCAAATGGTTAAATTAAAATAAAAAATTTCTCTGCATTTGCCTTTAGAGAAATAGATTAGCCGTAAGATTATATGGCTTCATCGATGCACTCAAATCGGATCTGATGATAATGAGTACAGAAATTAATCGTTCTACGGAGACTTGTGTCGGTGACTATCAGAGCACTATTCTGGATATTCTCAGGGTACCTTGGAACTTCATCTTCTATTGTCAAATTTAAAGAACCGTCTATTCGTTGACTACAGCAACACTATTTCTTGAATCTTAAATATATTTCAGAGCTGGCGGTGAAACAATTTGCTTTTAAAATAAGCGGGAATTCCTGTCATTAACTTATTTAAGCAGAAGAGAATGACTGCAATTCCCATAATAAAGCCGGGCGTGTTAAATCAACCACATGCCTTAAAAACCCAAAAATCCTTTTTTCAACTAGATCAATAACTGGTTAAAAGTTCCTCTAATGCAATATAGAATCCAGCCCGCACTAATAAATAAAATAACAAACTGATTTAACTTATAACACACTTTTATAATATTTAATTTATGTACTTCAATGAAATAAATCGCATATGTTTAGGTAAGGTCGAAAGAAGGACGAAGCATCAAGATGCAACCGAATATTTGTATGATATACACCTAGGCCACTATCAGGCCTGTTGTGCGCTCCTTAAGAAGAAACATGGGTGATTAAGGTGGATAGTTGCCACCACCTGTAAGGAGGTGTTAACGTCCCGCGTTAAGAAACCCCGACGTAATTCCTTAAGTATATCCAGTCAACGTTCCTCAGGGATCCCAAGCTCAACATGACATCGCTCCCGAAGTGTTTGAATCGTAATTCGGCGAAGGCCTGACAGTAGTAGGGAAATTGTTCTAGCGTCTCGCTCTTCTCGCCACACGCTCTACACTCGTCAGATTCCGACCGTCAAATTTGGTTTAGTCATGCCCGTAGTCCAGCATGACCAGCCAGGATTTGCACCATCATACTTACTCCAATAAATCTCATATAAAAAATTTAAATATTCTGTTTTATAGTAAGCCGTAAAATTTTACGTCACTAATTTCGCAGAACTCTTATTTTGGAAAATTTTTGAAAAAAACTTTATGCACGTGTAATTCCGAGAAATTTTGGAGTAGGAGTAAAGGTACCCCGGCTACGTTAAAATAACGGGACTCCGTTATGCTAGAATACGGCTTAGATTTGCCGTAGACAACTGTTTATAAATAGTTGGAGTGCATTTATTTGTTTAGGGGCAGCGTGCCATGTTTCCCATACAAAACAACGGTTTTTGCACTAGCGTCAAATATTTTTAATTTGTAACGCTTACGAATGAATTCTGATCGCCAGATTAAGCATTCCAAACGATGTACTATCCTTTGTGCTGCGGGATCTTATATAATGCAGTACTTCTCGTTTAAAGTCACTACCGTGTTAAGACAGATTAGTGATGTGGTGCATTTTATCTTTATTTTCTTCCGCTATAAGAAAATAAAATAGTAAGTATTTTCTATATTCACATAAGTTGATTATATTCGAATTCGGTTACATTCGTCATAGTGCAATATATGTGAATAAGGCTTTAAGTTACTTAAGCGATATCGACCAAGATTTTACTGCAACTAAAGAATGTAACTATAAGCGAAAAGTTCTGTAAATTGCTCACAGGTAACAGAAAGAGTGAACAACTTAGGTCGTTTTGCCAGCTAAAGCTAGAGGTTGAGTATTGTCGGTATTTTTTGCAATATTTTACATTTGGCCTGATTTAACCGCACACTTACTCACGTGTTGAAGTTTTGTCCTGATATGGGAGTGTTTGTGCGCCAGAATACATACATATGTCATCTGAATAATCTAGGTCATCAAGTGTATCTTGGATATCCCTTGTAATACTGTTGTTGTTGTGGTTTTTACCTGTCTCGTTATTGTATCAAGCGTAAGGTTGAATCGTAGAGGCGTGATAGCATAGCCTTGACGGGCATCAGTCTGGATATTTATATTGTCACTAAATTGGTTCTCGTGAATGATTGCATAACTAGCTCCATTGTACAGCTCTTTGACCAGATTGACTACTCTTGTCTTGATTGATTCATGGAGTAATTTATCGAAGGCCTTTTCGAATGCAATGTAACGCATCTACAAAGGAGTACGTCCCTCCACTGATTGTTCAGCTATAATACACAAGTTGTTCACGGGGTCATCGCATGAGCTTCTTGCTATAAATACTGATTTTTCTTGCCTTAGGTTAGGTACTGGAGATCCTTACCGCAAACAAACATTTTACGTGATCAGGTCTCTTTATTTTTAAAATAAAATTTTTAATCATGTTATGATTGATGCAATCATATGTTGATTTAATTAGTGCCCAACGTACAGTCATATTATAGTTAACCAGAATCGCTTATTGGTTTTTAAATCTATTTTTACGATTACGATAATTGTATTTACGCCAAAAATTTTTTTTAATTAGATAAATATTTTATTGATTGTATCTCTAGACAATTAAATACAAATTTAACGAACTATAAAGATATTTTTATACAAATTTTATTTGTGGGGAAATTTCGCTTAATAGCATATTTAAAAAAAAATAGAATTTTAAAAAATGCAGAGTCATGACGGTTTTAATAAACAGAGAAATGATAACAAAAATCCAGTCTGAGTAAAACTTTCTTATTTAAAACAAAGACTCTGTATAATTCGTTCATAAATGATGTATTTTTTCGCTAAAGACTTTACTGGCATACTGTTATCAGAAATGGCAACTATGTATGAAATTATTTGTAATCAATTTAATTTGTCAATATGGTATACAAATAATTGTTAAAATGGCCTAAATCATGGTTCAGTTCGAATAACTACGGATCATCTAGATTTTGACACAGACTCTAAAAGATAAAATGGATACGCAAAAATGTCCTACAGTCTGCATCGAAATACAATTACTGCATAGTAGCACATGCTTTACAACCATGTGAGATAAGGCCATGTTGGCTTTATTGCTCAATTGAATTGGAGATAAAGCCATAATAATAAAGCCATATTGCCTGCCCAATCATTGAGAGGTAAGATCATATTTAAAATTTTGCGAAATGAGAGATGTAGCCATATTTTTTTTTTGCAAATGAGAGACAAAGCCATATTTTTTCAGAATATTGTTATGCATGGTGTAAACATTCTGTAAAAGGGAAAAGCCTTAGTTATCATTGAAAAAATAACAACTAAGAAAACTTTATTCAGCGAAGCCAACTGCCGCGTCCTACTGGAGGAGAAAACCCGTCAGCACGCAGAAAACCTTTAGTATGCGAAGCCAGATTTCAATACTTAACTTTAGTGTCTCCGGGAAGACATTTTTTTACAGAATGTTATTATTATTATTAATTTTATTAGATTTTATTCCTTCAATGAAAACTATTGATTTTCCCTTATACGGAATGTTTACACCTAATGTAAACATTTCGTAAAGGGGAAAATCATTACTTCTTAATTATAAAAATAAGAAAACTATTAATCAATGTAAAATGCAAAAGTTCTTCAAAACTGAAATGAGAGATAAAGCCATTTTCTAATATTGCTAATGTGAGCTAAGGCCATGATGGCTTTTTCTCCCATTCAAATGAAAAAGGCTTTATCTCCCTATTGAATGAGAGATAAAGCCATCATGGCCTTATCTCACATGGTATTAAAGCACCCCCTCAATTTTGTGCAGTTTTTGTAAAAAAAATTTTATTAAAATAAAATTCTCACCTTGCGTTGAGAAATTATTCAAATAAAATTTTTTTTAATTTTTTAAATTTTGTATGAAAATATTTTTTTATTGAGGTGAAGTTTTTTACAAAATATTAAGGTTAATTTTGCTTACACAAAAAAGAACACAAAACCAGCCATCGAAGTCGCCACGTTTGGTGAGAAATCACCATATCTGACAACCCTGCCTACAGACCATGCCAAACAGTAGTGGCGTACGGATTTCTTCAACCACATCACACTTGTTCAACAATACTGTATTAACTGAAAATTTAAAAATGCTCAGTAAAAGCAAAACAATTTTTAATTCTACATTAAAGGAAAATGAAAAATGAGTTTTAAACTAACCGTTTAATTACCAAAAAGGACACAAAATAGCACGATATATTTACAGCGGTTAGATATAAATATTACGTGTTGATTTTTTTTTTCAGAAAGTGAACAAATTAAAATTTTGATCTAATACAATATTGTTGAACAAGTGCGGTATATCTAAATTTGCTTGATTTTTAAGCAAATCAAAGTTTGATTAAAATGAAAGAATAAATTTTATACAGTTCAATGAGTTCCCAATTGTCCTCCCACTGGAGTTAAATAAACAAATGTGTATTAATGCCATAGGGATACAAAAATTTAAAGGACTAAAATCTTCTTATATCTGCCTTACATAATACAAAAAACCATAGACTAAAAAAATCACAAAACATGATGACAATGTCCTTTTTTCATTCACTCCAACCGACCCACCCAATATTTAAGCAGTTCACGCCTTCCAATATACTCCGTACAATGTTACACAGTTCAACTGTCTGACTTAAGGTTACGAGTTTTTTTATAAGCTTATTTTTTGTCCAAACACCGACCGACAAACAATCACAAGTAATTCACACATTGTTGTATGAATGAGTCTACATTTATCAAAAAAAAAATCACACAGCATGAATTTCAAGCCAAAGGACAAAAAGAATTATTACGATTTATATAAATTAAGTGAATTTAACTCCTGCTGCTGAAAAAGAGTAACAGTGTTCTGTTGTGTGTTTTTTAAGTAAAATGCGGTAGCAGCCAGACAAACATCATAAAAACTGCTGACTACTTACAATTGTATCTTTTTTGTTTTTACTATCATGTTTTTGTTTGAATGTGATTTTATTTGTCTTGGTCCCTTGGAGAATGTGTCACTAGAAATTACTATCCTGGGATGTTTGTGTAAATTTACGTGCAAAAGTCTGTTTTTGTAGGAGTTTGTGGGAAAAATGAGTGGTAAGAAATTAAAATGGCTAAAGGGCAAAATTAAATTTATTTAAATAATTTTAATGATTTTTGTTGGAGGACTTTTTTCATAATATTTTATTTGAAGTCATTGTTAAATTAAAATTAACGTTGGAGATTCTACTAGTAAAAGTTGAGCCTATCAAGGTCTATGCAAAATATGTAATAAAACTGGAAAATCATCGAAATCCGCTTGCAAGGCACCTTTTTCAACTCCAAACGAGAACAAGCCTTCGAAGAGCTGAGGAATCGGTGTGCTGGGTGTGCGTTGATAGAAGTCCGATGGTGTGGGATACTTTACTGAGATATGTTTTCGAGGGGAAAGTTCAGTCTGTGGCGGATCTCCCTTGGTGCTGTTGCTCTTCAACTGATGCTGCTGGCTATTCCTAAAGCATCGGAGGTTAGACAACTACTGCTCCTTAGCTTTGCTCCATTTTTTATTGGATTATTCACTCAAAATGTCTACCTGTGTGTGTTGGTTGCGCTTACACACATTTATTAGTCCTACATAAGGCAGAATTATTAAATATATGAAGAATAAAAAAAATTAATAAATTATGTTCAATTCATTTAAGTTTTACAGAATCTAAGAGTGATAAAATGCTTATTTGCAAAAGTCCCAAGTTAATTGAAACTTTAGAAGGGTGAGCAAAAAAATTTACTTAAACTCGATCAAAAAAACTTTTTTTAACATTTTAAAAATGCATTACCGCAGTTCAGTATTGGATGCATATGACCATATGAAAGAGCAAATGATAAATATCCTAGCTCTTTTATTAAATCCAACAACACAACATACAGAGTATCCATTAGATTTTACAAAAGAGCTACGATATTTTGAATTATCGAATATAGTAAATCGCTTAAATAAAATAAAGAGCCGCTTTATAGCATAATTTAAAAACCTTTAGCCAAAATATATATTTAATTAGATAATCACACACAAATTTCTTTTTCAAAACTAATCCTGCATATTCTAGGTATTTGGTGGCTTAACAAATTTATTGGTCTAGTTATTTCTTGGTTATTTATTTGAATTTTTTTTTTGGTTTAATAATATTAAGTGCAGCATTCATGGTTTGATAAAATTTAACGTAGTGAAAAAAATTAAACGTGATTTAAAAAAATAGCCGTGGTTTATTAAATTTAAACGTGGTTTGATAAAATTTAACATGGCTTAATAAAATTAAACGTGGTTCAATTAAATTATACGTGTTTTAATAAAATTAAACGTGGATTAATAAAATTAAACGTGGATTAATAAAATGAAACGTGGATTAATAAAATTAAACGTGGTTTAATAGAATTAAGTGGGGTTTAATGAAATTAAACGTGAAATTATTGGATTAAGCGTGATTTAATAAAACTAAATGTGGGATAATAAAATTAATCAATGTTTAATAAAACAAAACGCGGCTTAATAAAATTAATCAATGTTTGATAAAACAAAACGCGGCTTAATAAAATTAATTAATTATAATACAGTTTAACATCAGTTTTTAAAACACTTCGTGGTTTTATAAAATTTTCCCAGTTCAATGAGTTAACCCATAGTGTAGTAAAATTTTTTTGTTATCAAATAAAACTAGTGAGAGTTTAAAGAAAAATAAACGAGGTTTAATAAAACTAAGTATAATAAGTTTTATTAAACCACGTCTATTTTTTTAATTAGGGTATTAAAATTTACTTCGTTAAATAAACTTTCTCGTGTGTCTATTAAACTTATAGTAGTTTAATTAAATTATTCGACGTTTTGTAAAATAACTACATTTTCCTAACATCTTTTACCTTGATGTATAGATGCATGACAAAGGCTTCGATTATGAGCTCTGGTTTCTGTCATATTGCCCCAGCAGGATATTTTTCATCGTCCTCTTTGCCGCACTCCACTTCCTTTTGTCTGAAACACGAGCTTCGGTATTCTAGAGTCTTCAATACTTAAGAGATGCCCATAACATCTGAGTTTATTTTTTTCACTACGTATATCAAGTGCTACGAGTTGTTTTGACTGTTTCGATTCCTATTATTTTTGATTGTTTCCATTTGTTTTTTTTTGTTTTTTGCTACTCTGCGTCCTGCATTTAATTTCTATGCGGAGTTGTATATTTTTTATATAAAATTTCTTGTATAAAATTGTTCATATCATTTATCATCTTCGGTGTTTAAAAAAGGGTTTCTTATATCCGGTTTTTGCTTATAAACGATTTTTTTTTATAGAACATTTTTTCTATGGAAAGTACAGAAAAATACATGGTGTTTTTGGCCACTTTCTTATGAGCGTTTTTTTTCTTATATGCGATGTGATTTTATCCGGTATCTACTGTAGTTTAATAAGACTAATACTTTTTTATACCCTCCAATAGTGGTGAATGAGGGTATACTAAATTTGTCATTCCGTTAGAAACTTTTTTATTATATATATAAGACCCCATAAACTATATATATTCTGACACCTTGAGTAATTCTAAGTCGATTTAGCCATGTCCATCTTTCCGTCCGCCTGTCCGTCCATTTGTCAGTCTGTTGAAAACACTTTCAAAAAACTCAAAAGATAAGAACAATGTTGGTGTCAAATGGCTTGTACTTTTCCTAAGCAAGTTGGGATTGAAATCCATTAAAATCAGTTTAGCAAAATCAGAGCTATGAATCCAAATATGGAACCAACACCCAACAAAATGGTGGAATATTGCATGGAATGATATAAGATTTTGATTGCACAAATTTGTTTAAACAATTGGAAATCATACTGTTAATTTCTTGAAAATCAGTCCATAATTTAACATAGGCTCCATATAAACCCTACTCCTGGAAATCAGTTTAGTACTCCTAAAACCGGAAAAATTAATGCTATCATAATGGAATTTCATACTTCACAGTTTTAAATGGCTAGAAATCACACTAATAAATTAAGTAATGAACGCTCCACAATTTACCATACGCCTCATTAAAAACACACTCTGGGAAATCAATTAAATACGCCTTAAACCGTAGCAAATAAAGATGTTGCGGTAAAATATGTTCCAACTTAGCTTCGTATGGCCAGAAAAAATGTCTCGCAATTTTGGTTTATACGGTCCATAATTTACCTTCCCATATTAAGCAGCCTTCTGAAATTCCCTGTAAACGCTTAAACTAATTTCACTGCTGTATTAAAATTTATTCTAATTAATGTTTTTTAATAACATCAATCACTCTACAGAATCTTGTGAAGATTGGTTCGGCTAAAACTGTAACGAATCATGATTTTTTACTCAAGCTAGTTCAAATTTCTAAAAAAAGCATACAACTTTTTGATTGTCGGTCAATAATTAATTATAGGTCTAAACCGCTACCAATTTTAATGCTGATGTCTGTTTTTATAAACAATAATGCTGTGGCATTTTGACAAAACATCTTAAGTTAAATTTAAAAATTTAAAAAAAAAAAATGTTTTTAATCATACGAATTTATATTCAAAAAACGTTTTTGTTTGCATTTTTTAAATTTTGTATTATGTACGAAATTTTTCTTTAATATTTTGTTATTTAATAAAAATTAGTTTTTCATCGAGTTTTTCTTTAAAACTGTTTTGCTTCTTATCTCGACTTAAGAAGTTTTGTCAAAATACCACAGAATTTATAATATGTATATAGATATTAACTGATCGGTTAATTTTAAATTGCATTTTTTCGATTAACGATGAAACTGGTTAATTTAAGTCGATTAACCGATATATCAAAATTTTTAACTTTTTGTAGTACTAAAACATATTTTTTGTGAAGGTATTTAGTGATCTTCATTTTAAATAAATATTTGCTGTCAACAGCTTCTTGTTTCACGTACTTCTAATATGTATACGTTGAGTTATTTGTTTCTTTTCATATCTTCTCATATCAATCTTTTAACATTATTAACCGAAACAATTAGAAGTGTTCAAATTTAAAAAAATTTAAACAGGACTTTAATGAAATAATGGAAGATTTTATATGTTTAGAAAAATACAGGAAAGGGACTGAGAAATCAGATATTCTGTATTATTGGTTGCTTTTGATTTCTTCAACATCTACAAAAAATGAAAGACATTTTTCAAAGTCAAGTTTTATACAAACTAAAGAAAATAAACGTTTAAGTCATAAAGATTTAAGCCAAATTATTTGTATAAAATATTATTTTATAAGATCTTCTTAAAATATTGAAATAACTTAAGGTACAGTCACACTTTGCAAATATTTGAGGAAAAAGAAGTAAGCAACAGGAAAAGTAATATATAATTTTCTTTTAATTGCAGTATTTTTTATTTTTTTTTTTTGATTATATTACTACATCTTACAAAAAACAGTTATTTGCTGTGTCTGGCAGTATCATTAGTTTTATTTTGTGATATAAAGACCCTGTTAGATATCACTAACTTTTAACAAAATTAGTGGTTATGCTTATTTGGGCAAACATTTAATAAGTGTGACCGCAGCTTTTTAAAATGATCTTACATGTCTTATTGGTATCTTTTTTTTACTAATAAACTCCAAATAATATATGAATTTTTATGTATTAAAATTACTTGATTCATAAAAAACTTTATTAATCGGTTAACCGATCAATAACAATATTAACCGATTATTAACAGATTAAACCAAAACCTCGGTTAATTAATCGAGCGATTAACCGATTAAAGCTAAAGCGCGATTAAATGACTACCCTAATAGTTATCATATAGAGCGCACACCTGAAATATTCGAACTGTCGGTGGAGAGTATCAAAGATTCGGCACAGCCGAATTTACCACTCTTACTTGTTGAATTAATTTTTTGGCAATAGAATTAAACGTCATTTAATAGAACTTTAGTAAGTTGCTTATAACTAGTTGTGTAGTAATAAGCTAAAAGTTAAGCGTGGGTTAATAAAATGAACCTTGATAAAAAAAGAGTATATTTGGTTTAAAAAATTAATCAAATTAATAAAGGGTTTATAGATATTAATGTAAATAAAAATAAATAAAGCTCCAAAAAAATAGTCGTTGTTTTACAAAAGTAATCGTATTAAAAACAAATTAATTGTGAAACAAAAAAGCCATTACAAATAAATATTTTATTAAGTCATCATAAAAACGATTACATCAAAAAAAAAAAAAAAAATCAATAAAAAGTGACTCATTTTTAATACAAGCTAAATTTTGTTTTACATACCAAGTAGTGACTTAATTATATATCTGTGGCTTGGAACTAAAACGGTCACTTTAAAAATATTCACTTTTTAGAAAATTGGAATTGATTTTCTTTTACGAAGCTATTCTGGGTTAAATTATACATTTGCTGTTTCAGTAAGATAAAAGAGAAAAAGAAAGATACTTATTGCAGCGATTATCTCAAACCAGCAAAACATTGATATTGGCCTTTTTAGTTCCACGCCACAGATATAAAAGATATAACGCGGTAATGTTTGTAATATGTTTTTAGAAACATACCCGAATGAAAATTTCGTTATTTTAAATTATATAAATGCAATAGGAAATTTTTCTCGACATACTCTTAAAACTAATATAGCATAACAACTTTTATCCTCAATATATAACACCCTTTTAAATATTGACCCAAGTCAACACATTTCAACAAGTATTTAAATGAATATAAATGAAACAACTCTTAACTTCACTTGAAATTCAATTCAGAAAGTCAATATTCATGTTACTTAAAAACTCAAAATGCATACACGATGAGACATGCTTCAGTCTGTGTAGACGTATGGAAAAACGAACTGAAATGAAATCAATAAAAGCATCGTCATCTGATGAGGAAAAAATCATCAAGTAGAGTGTTATTTTAAATATGTTGCCAAAAAATATTTCCAACAAACAGAACGGAGGCAAGGAATCAGCCAACAAACAAACATCTTTCCATCTAATATTAAATATTTGTATCAAAAAAAAGTTACCTGTCGATTTCATCTATTCATTTTTGGCTGCTCTACAAAAAAAAAAAAAGAAAGGAAAACAGGTACAAGTACAGACATAATCATTGATTTCTGCTACGATTTTAAGAGACGTGCATAAGTATGTGTATTAATACGTGGGGCCTTTGCACAATGTCGAGTATATTATCTAAACTTAACTTTTTTGAAGGGACGAAATGAAAAATATATATCAAAAACAAAAGAAAAAAAATAATAAAATTGCATCATGTAATGCAAAGTATAGCGAAGTAAAGTAACGAAAAACATTTACAGTAGTACCCACAAGCATCAAGAGTGGTGTTCACTTTGCCGTCATCTTGTTTGTTGCAACATTTTGCACTGGCAGTAGTACAATGTATACCTCCCTGGTGCTTACAGCAAACACAAAATTATGCACATTCACTTACATGTCCTAAAAACATGCAACTAAGATGAAAGTTCAAGTTACATCTTATAAATATTGCAAATAGCTTTTTCTCTTTCTGTACAGTTCTTTCACGAGTATATATTCACTGCTGTGGGAAAATGTGCCGTTCATATGACTTTAATGAAAAGACGCGCCAATATTATTATGAGTATTTATTAGAAACGTGCTGTATCTCGATAAATATGCATTTATTATAATGATTATTATTTAACATATTCTGCTTTTTCCATTGAGTTTTGTATCTTTTTCTTTAACACAAGAACCTACTTGTACATTTTTTACATTCTTCGTTTGTTTTGATGTCAATGATCGCTATCAGGACAATATTGTTTACAAGGATGTGGCAGCTACGTGTTATTTTCTTAACACAGTGGCAGGAACGATGCCATAAAAACAATACAAAAGTTTTAAATAATTGGCAATTTCTACAAGTTGAAATAAGTGAGAGAGACAGGGAGGTGAAATACAAAAGCACCTTGTTGATTGCAGTAAAATAGAAAAGAATTTTAAATATTTTATGTGTAAACAAATTTTTAGTTTATAAAGTGTGTATTTAATTTCATTATTCAAACAAAGTATCTTTATGTTAAATGCAAAATTGCAGTGAAGTATTATTTAACATTTTGTATTTTAATCAAAGATAATTTTAAAAAAATTACTACATTAAAGTTTTTCTTTTTAATTTGCCAAAGAAATATTTTTTTTTTTTATTACAACAAGTTTTTGGCTAACTAAATGTATTCATATCGCCAGGATATTTCACAGTTTATGGAGCCTCATTAACTAGCCCTCCGACGACCTAAACCTTCGTATAGGAAGCCGAGAGCTTTCAGAAACCCTGCCAGAGTATATTGGTATCTACCACTTAAGCGCCTGATCTCCAAATTGTACTCCACCAGTCACGCTGGATCTGGTTCTCTACCAGATAAAACACGTCAAAATTTTATGGTTGTAAATTTTTTAGTAAAACATTTTAAGAAAATTAAAGAAAGTTTGGCTACATAAAAATGGCCAATGGCTTAATTGATTTTTTCATGGCTAAATGAAATGAAAATTGGCATCTAGCCACTTTTGGTTCGGCTTACACGCTGGCGGCATCGTCGGACCTTATTTCTTCAAATATGAAGCCGAAAATCTCGTTATGGTCAATGAAGATTGTTACCGCAACGTGTCAATAATATTTGTTTGAAAATATATATGACATTAACTCGGCCGACACACAAATGGATGGATTCATACATTTTTGTGCAAAAAAAAAAAAAAAATAAGAAGTGGTCCAAACTTAAAAAAAATGCAATTTCATCAGAATCGGCTACGTCCATCACCCATCCAATACACCCAGAGAAAAAACATGTTTATATATGGTCACCTCCAACAAAACTATCTTAAAAGAAAAATTTTAATCATATTATGTTTAATTTAATCATACTTTTGGCACCGATAACCCACAACCATATATTGGTTACCTTCAAACATGTTTTGGTTAATAAAAACTAAAATATGCTTAACACTTATAATAGCATGGTTAGTTTTCAACCATAACATGTTGCTCTTGGTAAAGAGGAAAATACTATTGTTAAATTAAAAACAAATTATTGTCATATTTAACCAAAACATGTTTAAAGACAACCATAATATGGTTGTAGCTTCTTGATGGAAGATCAATTTAACAATAATATGGTTGTCGGTGACAAAAGTATGATTAAATTAAACATAATATGTTTAAAAATGTTCTTAAGATTAGTTTTGTTGAATGTGACAATTTTTAAACAAATTTTTTCTCTGCGTGTAATAATCGACTTAGTCACAAAGAAAAGATTCTTGCATCAATATCAGCCAAGTCCACCGCACACCTCCAATACAAGCCAAATAATATTGTTCGCATAAAATGTTTCGTATCCGAGCACAAGTCTTCAAATTTGGTACTTAGACTTTCTGGAATAAACAAAAGATGCATGTCCAGTTTAATCAACATAAGCCGCGCCCACCGCCCACATCCCATATAATCCAAATCAATTTTTGCACATACAATTTTTCCTATTCAAAAGGCTTCACATTTGGTACATACACTTTGCAGAATAAACGAAAGATGCTTGCATTAAAATTGTTCCCATAAAATTTTTCCTATCCGAGCAAAAGTTTTGTTATTTGGTACATAGAATTTCTAGAATAAACAATTGACGCATGCCAAGATCCATCAACGTCAGCCGCGCAAACATCGTATACAATCCAAATAAATTTTTTCGCATAACATTTTTCGTATCCGAGCAACAATCTTCAAACTTGGCACACACATTTTCTAAATTAAGCAAAATATGCCAAGTTACGTAAACATCAATCACGCCCACCGCCCAATTATAGGTATAAACCAAACCAATTGAAAATAATCAAACATTTTATTCAGCTATTATCATTTTGTTAAATACACCATCTTTCTCATACAGATGCTTATGAGGTTGAAGTATTATACTACTTACATATACACGAATCAGATGATGCAAGCAAACGATGCAAATCATCAAAGTTGGTTGATGTTCTTTTGCACTTTCTTTAATCTATACTTCATGTTATTCCTATAACGTACTTCTTCTGCTTCTTCGAAGAGCATACCAATAGGGACAACTGCTGCATTAATTATGTTCTTTTCATTTGTTAGTACCAGGTATATTTTTAGCAAATATCTGAGCCATATCCAACGCAAATTGTGAAAATTCACTATTTATTTTTCATATTTGACAATTTTATTATATGCTCTTTTGCTTTTTCAAGTTTTATAATCAATTCAAATGGTTTTATTACTTAAATTCTATGGTTTTATTTTGTTATGTATTTCTTAGCAAGTGCTATCAATCAATTATTAACCAATTGCTGTTATAACTTATGGCTGCAATATCATTAAGGGCCATTATTACAACTTAGAAATAGTTATATTTAGGATGCTATCTAACTGATAAATGGTTTTTGGTTATTACAAGTTAAAATAAACCTTAAAAGTAACCGGTAACTGCAGGTTAATCCTCATGTTTAAGAATTTGTATTGCCTTATTTTATGCCGAAGATATGGTAGCATCTATGACAGTATTACGTCAAAATTCCAACTTTTTTAAATAAACACAATTTAACACAACAAACAAAATAATTTATCATAAAAAACAAAAATAAAGTACAAAACATTGTCTTCTGCTTTCGATTTAAGAAAGAAACACAAGTAAGTCGTTGCCACTACGTACTTTAAACAACCAAAAGTAGTCGGTAGCTACCGCAACGTTGCCACCGTATACAAACTGAAGTTTTAATTTTATTGTTCTAACAGTTGTAATAATGGAGAAAATTTAATGGTCACTTTATCCTTCACGATAGCTATTGTTATCATTAAAGCCCCAGTTAGCTGAGCAATAGCAGTTGCAATTTAGCTACTTTATATTGTTGTATGCAAAGCAATTAGAACGATTATAGTTAGCAGTAAGATGTAACTTAACCGTAACGTCTTGATCTGTAGAAAATAGATTTTTCTTGTTTTTTACTGTATGGTTACATTACTGTTACTGTCAGCTAACTGGGGCTTAACTCTCAGGAACTTTATCATTAGGTTGTAATAATGACCCTAAATATGTTAAGGCTAGATGTATGCAACAGATTTTATCACAAACATGAACTGCAATTTCAGAAAACTTACAACAATGTTCAGCGTACAGTGAAATTTGAAGGATTTTTTGGGTAAATTCATTGCATTGCAATTGTGTATTTTTAGAATTTAAAAATCCCAAGGGCTTAAAAGAACACCCTTTATATTTTAATTTCACTAATTTAATTTACTAAACCACCATATATACAGTGTTACGTTTTTACTTTATGAAACGTGTTTCGGTTTAATGCCTTTATAATAAACCTTTGAGTTCTTTTAATTGCAAATCAAAATATATACACTAGTGTGTCCCATTAAAAAAAAAATTTTGGGGATCATTCTTAATTTGAATACTCATAAGGCTAAGAATTTTTGAGATTTTTTTCCGATTTTTCGGAGGTGGTTTAGAGGTCGTGCAAATTGATTTTGTACCAAAAATCGACCTTTTTGGGTTTTTTTTAATTATTATTGAAAATTGCTAAAAAATCGGTATTTTTTCGGCTTCTGAGTAAATATTCTTAAAGAAACTTTTCCGATCTTTAATTTTATGTGCATAAATAATAAGTTTCGTCAGGGATTTTCCACATTTTGATACATATCAGTTTTTCGTAAATTTTCAGCAAATATGAAAAAAATGCTTTATAACTTTTAAAATTTGTATTAAGACTAAAAAAACTAATGATGCAGTTTAAAAGATTATGAAGTTTTAAATAAATTAGCAAAAAAAAAATGAATTTTCTCTCACCGTTCTCGAGTTATACCCTTTTAAAGCTTTGTACACATTGTATGAAATGTATAATACTATAAGGTGTGAACTAGGTTTGCATTGCTTTAAACTTTAAATAATTGGATTTAGAAAATGTTTTACAAATAAAATAATAGTTACTTACCAGTCATACATAACAATAACATATGTAATTATTACAAGAAGTCCCGTCTTTTTAATTAAAATATTTTGTTAATCTGAAGTTTTTTTTTTTTTAATTTCGAGTTTGGTTTTTCTAGACTTACCCTTACATAACTTTGCCCACTTCGAGTGCAATACGAGTTTTCAATAGTCAAACATCAATCCTTAAACCAAATGGTATTTCACTTTGGTAGATCGAAATTTGCTTTTTGAATGAATAATTATCTATTTTAATTGATTTACATGTTCTTCCTAGATAATCATTCATTCAAAAGGCAAATTTCGATCTACCAAAGTGAAATACCATTTGGTTTAAGGATTGATGTTTGACTATTGACGTCGCCCGGCCTCAATAGCCGAGTGAGTAAAACGGCAAACCCCACCGACGAGATTGTGTGGTTACAATCGAAACTAGTCTGGGCAACCTGTCCGTGAACGCCTGGGTTCATATCTCAGCGCAGTCAAGAATGAAAAATTATCAATAAAAAAAAAAAAAAATTTTAATTAATTTCATGTTGTAAAATTCCTGTCTTCATAAAAATAATTTAATGAAAATTAAATTCAATGAACTTAAGCCTAAATAAAAATATCTAAATCTGGATTAAAAACCATTAACAGTTCAATAAAATAATCACAATACTAATTATTGTTAACAGCTAAGGCACGAGCTATGTTTACATTTGTCCTTCAAGTTGTGCTGAAAAAGGTCAACAAGAAAAAAGAAAGACAAAAACATTAAAAAATAAAAAAATGTACTTTGGACTTCAAGAAGAATTCTTGACAAAAAGTACGAAAAAACAGAAGTTAGGAAGAACATGTAAATCAATTAAAATAGATAATCATTCATTCAAAAAGCAAATTTCGAACTACCAAAGTGAAATACCATTTGGTTTAAGGATTGATGTTTGACTATTGACGTCGCCCGGCCTCAATAGCCGAGTGAGTAAAACGGCAAACCCCACCGACGAGATTGTGTGGTTACAATCGAAACTAGTCTGGGCAACCTGTCCGTGAACGCCTGGGTTCAAATCTCAGCGCAGTCAAGAATGAAAAATTATCAATAAAAATTTTAATTAATTTCATGTTGTAAAATTCCTGTCTTCATAAAAATAATTTAATGAAAATTAAATTCAATGAACTTAAGCCTAAATAAAAATATCTAAATTTGGATTAAAAACCATTAACAGTTCAATAAAATAATCACAATACTAATTATTAATTATAATATTTACCATATTTGTCCTCTACCCCAACAAGCAATCAAATTTTAAAAATTCAAGCGCTTTAAATATTGCTGGAATTCAGCTTTAATTTATTCCCTAATTTCAAGTAAAAATCAAGTTCATATAAAAATGTTTGAAATTATTTATTTTTTTTAATTTTGCATTGCTTAAGCTATCAAGAAAAATATTTGTGAACAAATATTTGTAAATATTTCCGTGTGCTGGAAGGGAGGAAGATTTTAAACTTTCGAAAAAATGGAACCATTTACTTCCTTAGTATAAATGCATCTTTAACTGTGGGGATGCCCCAAAATCAATCGAAATGAGGTTTATAAACACAAATTCTAATATACTTCATATGCATTTATATGTATGTTTGTATGTGGTATCACGGAAAAATCTCGAGGTAAATCTAACATCACATTAGCACAACAATTTTACCAAACATCGTTTCAAATGATATCAAATTTTTATATAAGCAGATGATTTAAAGTAAAATTAAGAATTTCATACACCAAATTTAATATGAATTTAATTGAAGCTGTAGACTTGATTTATATTGTAATTATAGGTTTGATTTATACTTGCCTTCAATACTTGAATTCAAGTATAATTATTACGTGTTTGAAACTGGAATTTCACTTTTTTTTCACAATTCAACAACTGAATAGCACTGTTTTGACATTGTTGTTTTCGACTGGATTTCCAGTGTCCGTTTTGCTGTAGTATGCTATTGAATTCTATTGTAATTCAAGTATAATTCAAGGCTTAAAAATGGAAAACATCACTGGAATTACACTTGATTTATACATTAATTCCAGCAAAATTGCTTATTGGGTTGTTAGTAACGAATTGAACCGTTAATGTTTACACACAGATAAAAGTGTTTTATCAATAAAAAAAAAATGGTTTAAAAAATATTTAAATTTAATTAATGTGATAATTGAATTAATTTTTTTTTTAGTTGAAAGAAAATTAAAAATTTAATTTTGATTTAATAAACATTTTAGCTGTTTTGAATTAAATTTTCAATTACAATTTTAATAAAATAACAAAAAAATCTTAATTGACTTTTTTCGTTTTAAATAAAATAATTTCAGCATGTAAAATTGTTGTTGGGAATTGTCAATATTTAATTAAATAGATTAATTAACACATTGCTTAAAATGGCAAAGTTGTTTGATCATTTTATTAATTAAAATTAAAAATATCATTTATTGAAAAAAAATATTCACAGTTTTACAAATTTTTGTAATCAATATAATCATTTTGGTAATAGGTGCAAAATCAACAATTTGTTTGCTTGATATTATGAATTTGGTACACATTTGGTGATTGGAGAATATTATTCATTTTTTCTGTACAATCAAAACGAACTACACTTAATGAGTTGGCCTGTATTAATAGTTCACAACCACTCTAGCAGAATCAATACCCATCTAGTCGATTCTAGAACATTCTGTTCAAAGTATTTTAAAATGACTGCGATACATCTAAATCTTAGGTCTACAATTACCATTACAATTACAATTACTAGAAATTTCCATACAGTGGAGTTCATAACTAATGCGACATAAAACAATAATTAACAATATAACTTATAACTAAAAAAATGAATAATTCTTAGATAATTCTTATTTCGTAACAACCCATAAACAACTTTATTGAACCACGAACTATTTAATTTAACGCCGGTTAATACCTGGACTAGTTCTACTAAACCACGATTACATTTTTTTATTGCATCTATGGCAAAAAGCAAAAAGAGCGTAAATATACTTGAACAAAATTTGTATTTATGGTACCTTTGTAATCTTAATGTTTAAAAGTCTAAATAATTTTTACGATTTTTTAGGGAGTTATAGCAAAATTCATTTTTGCTTATTTTTTCAATGTGTAATAACATTTGGAATAACAATTTAATTTAACCTCCAACCGGTCACGCTAGGAATATTTTGGAATAAAAACTTAAAAAACTATAACCGAAGAGTAGCGATGATTTTATTAGAATAAACATTTTTTTTTTTTCAAAAATAAACTTCAGAGTTAAATGTGGCTTTCCTACAAAATTAAAAAAATTGATTTAAGCATTTTTTGCTTATTTTATCCTACCAGGGCACACACGATTAATTTCATAAAGCCACAATTCTCTTTATTAATCCAAGATTAATTTTAATAAGCCACGATGTATTTTATTTAAAGCACAAGTTCTTTATTAAACCAGTATATACGAAAAATATCATTTAACCACAATCAATCTTAAATTATTGAATAATTTAAACTTTTAAATTTTAAATTTCTTTAAAAAAAAAAAAAAAAAAAAAAAATTTTCCCAGCCAATAAAAGTCCACATCAAAGTATCTGTACATTATTTGTTTATTTAATCCTTGCTTTTATTTTAACTTTTTCTACTCGCACAAGTTAAGTATATTTAAAGACTGACTATTGCAAATTAAACATCAACACACACACACAGACTCGCAATTCTTTCAAAGGACATTCCATTAAAAGTCAGTCCAATGTTCACAAAACAAACCTTTAAAAACCCCCCAGTCAATGTTTTTTATGTCTTGCCATCTCTTTGTAAATCGTGTTTACTTTTATTTGTGTGATTGCCAGGTTTTTGGTCGTTTCGTTTGTCTGTCAGTCTGTTTGTTTTACAACCCCACTAAACTGAAATAATATTCAAGTAAAAACAAATAAATAACAAACTCGTACTTTTAACTCACATTCGCACTTTTTGTGCAACATTCAGACAGTCACACACAGTCGTAATATTATATTTTTCTGTAATAAAAACGGAAGGAAATGATAGTAAATAAAATACGGTTTGGCGCCTTCAACCTCTATGCAAATAAACTATACGACTGACAACAACAACAACAACTATGTACTACAATATCGTATATACACAGGCATGCATAAGTTACAAAAAAATATATAGTTTTTCTTTTTGCATATAAAAATGTAAAAGTAAGTAAGTGCAAAATTGAACGTCACAGGACAAAGAGTTTAAGGGTAAATTCCATTTTTACTGATAAAACTTGAACGGAAATAAAAATAAAAACAATGAAATTCAGGGAAAAAATGTTTCAACTTTATATAAATGCGTCGCAATAAAGTAGTAGTTAACTAAACTAAATAAATGCAACATGTTGTAAGTGTCTAGTAATACTCTTTAGATGTGTCAGAGGGATAAAATGATGGAAACAAATTCTTTAACAAATGGTGAATTGAGTAACGTGAAAGCGGTATTTGGGAAAAAAGCGTGACTTGAATGTATTTAAAAATTTGGCGAAAGGTGTTTTTTTCGATTCAAAGATCCATAAATAAATTAAGCAATTCTTGTCCTTGGAACCTGATAAAAAGAAGCAAAATTAAGTATATTATTTATTGTAATAAAGATTACCCAAATGGTTTCAATTCCCAAGATTCCTAAATGCCATGCAATCATTAATAAATATATATTTTTCTTTCATAATTTATTTATCGTATCTTTATATCGTATACTTTTTATACTTTTTGAGCATTAACAATTTTTTTGAAAGCGGCTTTAAGATTTTTTAAGAGATATTTACTCTTTTAAAAATATGTAATTCTTTAAGGAATATCTTTGAACATACCGATTTGAGAAGCAGCACGCCAATTACATGAAGATGATTTACTATAAAAAGAACAAAATTTGGAACAAAAGAGGTAAAAACGTTATCGTAAAATTAAAAAAAAAAAAACACCGTCGAGCTTCGCCTTAGTTTATTTTTAAACCTTTTTTAAATTTTAAATATTCTTTTGAAGACGGTTTTTTTTTCTTCAACCAAAAAGTTGACAACCTTTAGAATAAAAATATCATTATTTAAAAGCGAAAATAAAACAAAATAACAACGAATAAAATGCATATCCATGCGTTGTCGTGCAATTTTTTCAACCCCGTTTTCTTCCCTAAACCTCTCACTCACAAACAAAATATTGCATGCAAAAATTGCGGTGTTAATTGCATAAGGTCTTACTTATGTATATATAATTCAAATTTAAAAAAATGAAAAATTAACCCAGAGAATTTTATATAATTATTTTAAAATTTTATATTAAAATTTTTTGTGATAGTATCAAAATCCCGAATTCTTATACCAAGAGGAAAAAACCCTTGCTAGCTACCAAAGATGCTTTAGTTAGCGAAGCTGGAGTTTATTATACCATAGAGCAGCAAATCCTTGCAACTGGCTGATAGCTGTATAATTATTCGGGAGAATTCAAGACTTTAAAATTCTGGATTTTAAGACTTAGGATTTTGAAATTCGGGATTACAAATTTGGGAATTTAAGTTTTGGGCATTTGAACGCCAACCGCAGCTTTATCTACTGATTGAGTAAAATATATTTTGCTATTACTTCGGTTCAGTTTGAGATATAATATAATATAGATAATGAGCACCTTTGCTTAACCCTAGAAAACTAAACCTTTTTCTTTAACGTTTAAAGCTAAACATCACCTGTAAGGGTACTTTTAAAAAAATAAGAGTTTTTCTAATTTTTTATATATGTGTCTTTTTTTGATTCGAAACAGCTTATATTTAAACAGGGGCAAATTAAATTAAAGAATAAAAAATTTATAAAAAAAATTTTTTTTATAAGTTAATTAAAGGCTCAAAACTTTGGAAAATATATAATATGAGTAATTCCATGTAAAATCGAGCAAGAGTGGGACCCGAACCCTTTGGATTTGAAGCAGTTTGGTGTGAAGGTTCCTTTCATCCTATAGGGAACATATATTAACGAAAAAAATTAAAAAAATTTTTTTGCAAAAGTTACGTCATATTCAAAATGTCATAATTTCACCAAATTAGCCGAATGTGTTGAGTTTATTTTTCAATATCTCAAAAATTACTGCACATTCGAAGATGATTGGTATGTCATTTTAAAGAGAATACTTGGGGCTACAAACAGGGGTGCCAGAAAATTTTGATAAGAAATCGGCATATTTTCGAAAAAAAATCGGCATTATCGGCACTTTAATTAAAAAAATCGGCAGATTAATAATAACTATTTTAAGAACAATAAATCAAATTTCTATTAACACACAAAATAACAAAACAGAATAATTCAGCATTAAGTTACATATAACCCATACAAAAACATAAAAATTAATAAAAAAAAAATGAATATATTTATAAATAAATTGTAGTTAATTTAAAAAAATTTTGTACATTAGGTTAAAATTGTTTTATAGTTGAAAATTTTTCTCAACATTTTTTTTTAACAAATATTTTATAGATAAAACCATTTTAATATCAACATCAAAACAGTTTGCATTCTTAAATTTTAGTCAATATTTAGAAAAAAAATTCCTTGAAAGGATTCCTATTCCAGGAGACATCGAAAATTGGTTTTATTAAGGTTCACTTAGCTACAAACTCTTTCCACATTTGCGGAAGAATATGGAAGGACCATAATTTGTTGTACAAACTTTGACAGCACTGGAAATGCATCCGTAGAATACCCACGTTTTAAGTCTGAAATTGTTTGCCAAAAAAGTTTGCAAATTTACTTCAATTCCTTATAAACTTTCTCTTAAAAATTTAAAAATTTTAACTCTCTACATTCAGAGTCTAAAATTTGTTTTTCTTTTTCAGAAATAAAGCTGGGGAACTCTTTCAGAATTTCTATATAAAAATTAATACAGTTATTAACAATTTTGTTACTATCGCTTTTGTTGAGTTTTGATTTTGAAAGTAACTCATTAGTTAATTAGCCCAAATACTAATCAAAAAAGTTCAAAAAATTCTTTGTGTTCATAAATTCCGTTAACTAAATTTAATTTTTTAATCGTTTTTTGTAAAATTAGTAAATATAGTTTTAAAAACACTTTCCATTTGGTTGTAGAAGTTATGACAATTGCTCCAAAGTTGCCAAAAATTAATTAATTACACGTTAACAGGCAAAGTTACCGTGATTTAAATGTTTTCTTAAAATCGGCATTTTTGGAGCAAAAATCGGCAAATCGGCACATTGCTAATTTTAAGGCTAAAAATCGGCAAAATGCCGATAAGTCGGCAAATATGGCAGGCCTGGCTACAAACAATATATTAAAAAAAATATTTTTTTTAAATGTAATATATATCTACAAAATATTAAATTTTAAAAATGGACTAAGTCAAAAACCTAATTTTCTTTTGGCTAATTTTTTTATATAATTCCTTAAACTGTTCTTTAAAACTCCTAAAACTTTGAAGGAGGTGTTTATTTTTTTTTTTTTAAGATAGGTTTTTTTTCTTTTGCAACCTGTAAAAAATAATCCTAAATAAAATGTTATTATTTTGTTTAATATAGATATTGTTTGTAGTACTAAGTATTCTCTTTAAAATTACATTCAAATCATCTTCGTATGTGCAGTAGTTTTTGAGTTATTGAAAAAATAAACTCAACACATTCGGCTAATTCGGCGAAATTATGACATTTTGAATATGACGTAACTTTGGAAAAAAAAATTTTTAATTTTTTTTCGTTAATATATGTTCCTCATAGGATGAAAGGAACCTTCACACCAAATTTCATTCAAATCGAAAGGGCTCTACTAATGGTCGATTTGACATGGAATTACACATAATATGTATTATATTATATAATATTAACTTTAAAATTAAAGACTTCAGTGCACATTTTTCTTATAGCTCAGAGTACTAAGTTTCGTAAAATGTAAAAAATTTCTTTATATCATTTATATTCTGCTTTGTATATAAAAATTTTTTCAGACCTTTTTCCCTAGGAAGATGCAGGTCTGTGTTCCAGACAGTACATTTTATTGCATTTTTAACAATAAAAACACTCATACACATTTCCTTGGTGGACATTAATTAAACACTGACCTTTTCCCTTACTTTATTTGTGGTACTGAGTTTGTTTGCTGGTCCTCGGAAGTATGAATGTATGAAGAACATCTAATCAGAAAAATACCATTAAAGCTAAACTACGCCTCTGAGGCAACACGAAGTAGTATATTTTCTTCCCAAAAATCTTTTTTGCAATGAGCGTCCGTTCATAAGCTAACACGATAGAATACTGCGGTTGTTTGGAAGTCTGTGCTGTGACTTGCACACGATCGTATTGAAATACATAAAAATAGCATTCGTTGCGCCTCACAGGCAGGGTTTAGTATTCTAGGGTTAAGTAACCTCAATTTTTTTTATTTTCTGAGTTATGACTACGTTGCAATAAGGGAGCGGTATATATTTCCTTTCTCCAAAAAACGCTAAAAACAAAACAGATATTCTCCCTCCTATTGACTATCAATTCAAGTTTTACCTTCTTTTAAAAAGCAGCGTTTTTTATAAGCAAAAAATTTAATATTTTAATAATCCAAAAAAAGGTAAATATTTTAAAAACATTTTGGTAATACATATATACAAGTTAATTCTCGAAACTTGTCATATATTCGAATTTGCCACAAAAGCTAAGAGATATCGAAATTCTCTTAAAGAGCTAAACAAGAAATGGCTTAAAATGGATAAATTACGAGAATCCCATGTGTAAGCTATTATACTTGTACATTAGGGGTATAACCAAAATAAGAACCTATCATTACGGTATGGGCAATGTTATACTGATATTAAAAATCGATATCAGGGGTCATTTCGGTCCAAAAACCTTCGGCACCGAATGCAATTTCTAAAACACCAAACATTTTGTTTTTTTTTTTTTTTTAAAAATTAAAACAAGCTTAATTAAATAACTTATACATTATTGTTGTACATTATAAACTTCAAATTGAGAGTTCGTGTTGATTTACAGAACGGAAAAATGTCTTGAACAACTTTCACCGCCCGCTCAGCGCATATATTGCTGCGCTGCTGTTTAAAAATTCTTGATGGCTTCTTAACCATGCAATTCGCTTATGTTGTCCTCATTAAAGTATTATTCAAGGCAAAAAACGATTTTAAACACGACAAAATACACGTTTTGTTACTTAACTTGTCGTCATCAATGTTATATAGGCGACAAATTCTAAATTGTCCGGAGAACATCGTAGACGACATTTGCGTCTAGGACCATTTTGCCAACTGGGTAAGTAAACGTGTATGTATGTATAATATACATACATATATATTGGAGAAAACGTACAATAACATTACATAAAATTGTTTGTTTTTTTAGTTTGACTATTGATTTTTTTTGGTGGGAGTCCTTCCCCAAAAAATATTTGTGGGAACATCTAAGAAGTTAATATTAATAAAAATCTATGTATTTTTACGTTATATTTTTATCGCATAAATTGTAATTTTTATGGTGGGTATCCTTCCCTTGTACCGATTTTTTGGTTTCTTTTTTTGGAATGCAAGGAATCGCCATTTCATAAAAAAAAACACGAAATGCAAAGACCAGCATGGCTTTCGACGTTAGAATTATGGATTTCCTGTAAAACTGTAAAAAATTATAAGCTAAAACTTCATCGCGATCGGTGCAGAACCTTTTTGAATGCTCGCGAAAAAAGGAAAGCACATTTCTTCATATTTTTTTATGCACTATCTCACTATGATAGGTCCTTTTTGATATTTGCAAAAAAATGCAAATGTTTATATCCCTATTGTGCAAACTTTGAACTGCTTACACGGGACAATAACCGTCAACTAAGTTAATGAAACTATTTAAGAAGTTATTAAAAAAATAAATAAAACTAAGAACTTTTGTAAATTAGTACAATATTTTTCATTTGAAAAATCGTAAAATTTAGGGTATAAGTCATCGTCAATAGGCGATTTTTGGACCTCAAAATGGTCAAGTCCTGCAGGCGTTGAAAAAATGTTCTCTACACGTTGAAAAAATGTTCTCTAAAAAATCCGTATGCGTTTTTGTCATTAAAACAAAAGAAAAAACATAAATTAGTTATAAAAAACTAATTTTATTCGCATATGTATAGTAAAGCTTTAATAACAAATATAACCCTGTAGGAAACCTGGGTGCAAGTGCCTGCAAGTCACCAAATTATGAATTATAATTGCGTATTTTTATTTTTTTTTTAACAAAATAAATAAGTGTTAAAAAATATGCAATATTCAATTCGATATCTACTTTAAAAACGGAACGAAATTGTGGACTAGATTTACTGAAATGTACTAGTGGTTCTCTGGTTCCAATATCTACATATTGTCGCAAAAGAACTACCTAGTCAATACTACCAACGTCAGTTGTAGATTTCCAATGACACGCACATGTTAAATGTTTATAGTAAATCACATTGTCTGGGGTATAAAAGTCACTAGTACTAGTGACAATGTCAATAGTTAATCATTTCCTACAGGGAAGAATTAACTCTAATTTTTAATTAAAATCAATGAAAAAACATAAGGGTTTTTAAAAACAAATATGTGTAGTTCTTTTGAAATTAATCTTTGAATGATATGCGGAAATTATCTTATAATACAAATTACACTTCAAGTTGTGTGGCTCAATTTGCCTCGCTTTTACGTGGGCTCTCTATACCGGCATTTGCTTTGTATAAAGCAAAGAAAATCTATACCAATTTCAATAAACTTGGCAATACAATCTTGTCATTATAGTTCTTGATTCTCAATATTTTCCATGTTCCAATATATATTAATTTCACAATTTCTCATATTAATTTTACAATTTCAGAAAAATTGATTTTAGTTTACACATGAGATATTTGAGGCTTAATTTAAATTGTTTTAGACAATAGTTTAAATTTGTACTCATGTTTTTTGGTCCAAAAACATATTCTGAAGTTAAGAATTCCATTTCTTGAAATATAAAACTATTATTAAAAATAAATTTTTAAGCATTTATTTCGTACATAATGCAATCTGGGAAAAAATACTCAGTCCGATTTTTCCCTACGCTCCTATTTAAGTATCAAAAAAACCATACATTTAGAGATTTCTCCCTAATTTTGGTAACACTGGTCAGCACAAACGTATTAAATAATTTTTTTTTTGTTTTCCAGTGAAAGCATTAAAAGTGCTTCAAAAAAAATCAAGAATTATGAAAATACGAGTATGTTGCAACAATATGCATAAACAAACAAAAATGCTTCAAATACACTAACAAATCAATGTCAAAATTCATAAAAAGCTCTTAAACGGACAAAAATTTTTTTTCTAAATTTGCCGCCCAGGCCAAAACTTATAATTGCATATTTACGGTATTCCTGGTTATTAATTAGGGTGTTCAATTAATCGGCTGTTTTTTGCTCGATTAAACGATTAATCGATATTTGGCATTTTTGACTTATTCATTTAAGCGAATAAAATTTTAAAATTAATCGATTAATCGAATAATTCAAAATCCAGAAATTGTATAAATTAAAAGATTTTTTTTTCGATCATTTTAGAAAAAAATAGTACTTGGGTAAATAAAGATTATTAATTACAAGTATTTCAATATTTTATTAACAAAAAAAAAAAAAAAAAAAAAAAAAAAAAAAAACACAAAACAAACGTAACATTTCTTACTTATTGATAAGTCCTTTACAAAAAAAAACATGTGTTGAGATCATATAATTTTATATGTACAAACAATTAAACAGATTTTTTAAAATAATCTTTAAAAAATAAAATTTTGTTTAAATGGTTTGCTTTACTATGAATTACAACTTTAAAAAATTATACATTTGCCACAAAAACCATATATGTATTGTTATTCGATTAATCGCCATAAATTCTTCGATTAATATTTTAATCGAAATCAGCAATTTTAAATTAAACGAACAATTAGTCGTCTAACATTGTTCGATTAATCGAACAAGAATTAATCAACTGAACACCCTATTATTAATTATCGATGTTCTATCAGTCTTAGATTTTAAGGTCAAACTTCCAAAATTTTAAAATGTTACATTAAAATACAAAGAACAGGGGTCTAAGCACCGCATTAGATATCGAGTAAACTATCCGTTCGGAAGTGGAATTGATTCCGTATTTTGCTTCTATGGAAAATGTAAAACTAAAATTTTTTTCGGAATGATACCACTTTCATTTTTCAAAGTGGAATTCATATTTTAAGCATTTTTCAGGTGTACAAACTATTCAAAATACATTGTTATCAGTAAAGCACGCTGTCTTTTTGCTTCTTTATCTAAAATAAATATAATTTTATGTGAATTAAGTAAAAAAAATTTAATTTTTCTAAATGCTTTCCAAAAAAAAAGAAAAATAAACGGAATTTGTCACAAATCTCAAATTTTTTACTTTGATAGAAAAACTTAAATTTGGCTGGTTTTCAGGATCAGCTGTTTTCTTGTTTGTCTTGTTTTCTACATTCGTTGCATTGTTGCCATATTTAATACACAAAAAGTGGTTTCATATTTTTTTTGAGGCTTAATGAATCCGAACGGAATCTATAGAAGCTAAAACCATTCCGATCGGAATGGTAACTACGGAATCATTTCCATTACGAACGGAATTCATGACATGCCTGTATATATGTTCTTGTGTTACATTCCTTCTTAGATATTCTACGTTACTTTTAACAATTTAACAATTTCTTTGGCAACGAGTCCATTGCAAAACGTGTGTACTCGTACAATGTCAAGGTATTTATGTATGTGACTTCAAGTACGTGTCCTTTTTTGAAAAACAAGACCTAAAGACTCTTTGAATGTGTTTTTTTTTTTGGTATGCGTCATTTTCCTGGATATTACGTTTTTATTGTGAAAATAAAAATAAACAGATTTGTCAACTGGTTTTCTTATTTACTCCTTAAAGCCAATCGTCTTAAAGTAAGTATCCTTTTTGTTATTAACATTTCCGTTGAACGAATGAATAAATGTTCAGAGCCAAAGCACGTTTTATTGAGATTGATATAATTTAGTTTTTCTATATTTTATACTTTTTGTTTACGCACATATACAACTAACTATTTATTATTTTCTATTGCATATTTGTTATTTGCCAAAGTGAACTTGAAAATGTTACTTATTAAATAAGGTTATAAGGATAGTTTTATAGGAGGAAGAAAGATACGTGGCAATAGTCCTTGGGATAGGAAGAGTATGTGGAAATGAATTGTAGCTAGCTGCATTGAAGTTTGTTTGTGTTTATTGTTGCATAGAAATATTTCTCAAAGCCATTTGTTGTTAGAATATGTAAGTAATTTTGACTTTATTATAATTGGTTAGAAATCCGTTAAAGGATATAAAGGGTATTGTTAAATGGGATCGTTTTTAAAGGTTATTTCATTAAAGATTTAAGTAAAATTTAGAGTAGATTTAAGATTATTTTAATTAAAGCGTCAACATTAATCTAAAATTTTGTCTGTCAAATATTAAATGTGTACACAAAACGTTTTACACTGGGATATAAGGCCAATTTAGTGGCGAAAACATCATAACTTCTAGAGTATCCAATTATTTGACTTTTGGCTTTGTTCGAGTAAGGAATTAATCGATTTTCGAATTTTAATTTTTCTCGATTAATCGAATAAGAGTTTTAATATGTTCAAGTAACTCGAATAATTCAAATAATTTTATCCAATGGGAAAAACGTACATTTCTATTTGATTTGATACTTTTACTATATTAATAAACGGAAAAAAACAATAAAATAAACATGTAGTTAAACAATAAAATAACAATTCATTTATAATACTCCCACAGCTCAAAAACTTTTTAATACAATAAATAATTAAAAAATCAAAAACCCTACTGCGAAACATACAGTTTAAGGCACTAAAGCGACCGAAACAGGATTCAGGAAAAAATAAAACTATAAACCAAATAAACACTACTTCGGTTGAACAGACTATAAAATGATCTGAAAGCATTTGGTTCAGTAACACTCGGGGTCCATTAATTTTATTTCGGAGAATTTGCAATTAAGTATGTCCCGACTGCCATACTTAATACGGGAATTCATCTCATATTTTTATAAATTATTTTTAAATTTTTTTATTTCATTTTAGACGTTTTTATAGCGTAATTTATTATTCGTAATTCAATTTAACTAATTTACCTGAAAATCAAGTCAAATTGAAATCAATGGAGATTCTCGGATAATTTTTTTTATACGCCGTATTTTTCTTGATTTTAAGAAAAGTTCTGGTTAGGATTTTTAAGACGAATTTAGCAATAACTAACGTGTCAAAATTTATCCAGTCGTTTGAGATGGCAATAAGAAAATTGAAGGTCGGGTAAAAACAGGTAACCCATAATCTGACAGACAGATTTTGTTACAATAAACGCAAAAGCGATATTTTAGTACGAAAATTCTTACGTATGGAATTAGTATGTAATCGTTTATTTAATGATTTGTCTCACATACACCCACATCTAAAAATGGACTAAAGTATGTTCGGAAGTGCGAGTAACACAATAGATACAGAATATAAGAACATGTTATTTAGTTGTTAAATTTTTTATTATTTATTGACATAAGTTGCTCGCGTTAATCGTTATTTGAAATTGGCTATTTTAATTATTCGATCAAATAATGGTGAAAATTTTCCTTGATTAATCGAACAACGATTAATTGATTGGATACTCTAATACCTTCTAAACTAATAGTCAGATCTCAGAAAAATGTATGGCTTAATTATAGCCAAGGATGAAGGCTTTAAGTTCCGTAATTTTTTTAATGCAGTGGGTGCTATAAGCTGTTTTATATGAACAATTTTGCCGATAAAATTCTTTAGTCGGCGGAAAACTCACAACTTCCAAGCAAAAAGTCTGATCTACATCATATATATGAAGGAATTATAGGGATTTATTACCTCTATAAGCTCATTAAAAATTAGGCAGATACTTTGAACATAGTGGGTGCAATATGTTTTTAGGTAACAAGTCTTTTTACGATAAAAATTCTTTATTCGACAACTGTATCAGTTTTCATTTTTATTTTTTTATTTATCTTTTTATTGCAAGATAAAGAATACAAAACGAAAATTACAATTTTTATGATTTTTTTTTTAATAAAAAAATAATTTCATATTGTTTGCTAATAAAATTAATTTTTATTAAGTTGGGTCAAATAAATTCTAGCAATCTATCAAGGATTGTTGGTTTTCGAGTATATCCAGTGTTCAATCCCTTTTTTATAATATTTATTGTACCAATTGTCTTAAACAAAAATTTATAAATTAAAATTTTAATTAAAAAGGTCGATTATAATACAATTGCATTCTCAACATTATTATGAGCTGAAGTTCAAAGTAATCATTAAATTTAGTAGTTATAAAATGGTGTCCATCTTTTTTTTTATTTATTAAAAAAAAAAAAATTCATTACCTACAATCAACACAACAACAGCATAAAAAAAACATTTCACTTTTTTTCTATAAATAAATTAAGCTGAAATATTTAGTTAAAACGGAAATTTCGACAAACATGAAATTCCTCTGCAGTAGACAAAAATAAATTCAATTTGCTAATATGCCTGCAGACGAAACTAGGACTGTTGATTCCACAACGAGCACAATTTCTATTAAAAAACCCTGGCTTCAAAAGATACCTACTGCTGCCACCAATACAAACAAAAAAAAAAATTGCTTTTTTTTTGCTATTGCTAAATATCCAAAACATTCGTATAACATCTATCCATATATTTATTTTAATGAAAATCACTATAAGGCTTTTATTTAAACACAAAAAAAGAACGAATGGATGAATACTTTATGGAGAACAGAGAAAAACAGGGGAAATAGTTCAAAATTTATTTATGTTTGTATTTGTATACAAACACATACTGATGAACACATCTATATGGATAAAATATTGAAAGCATTAAAACGTTTGATTAAATAGTTGCAAATGGCAACCGTTCATGTTTGTTTGTTAAAATGTACGAAAGCGAGTTCTTTTAGAAGTGCTGGCAAAATGCAACAAATGTTTCAGATGATGTAATAAATATAAACACGTATAAAAATGCAAAACACACACACACACACTATAATTGACAGACATGAATTGCAACAAACATGTTGCATTTATACAACTTTGTCGGTTTGTACTTTTGTGCAGATAAATTTACATATGTATGCAGGGTGACCAGATCTTAAAAATTATTTACAGCTAAATTTTAGATACGATAAGGGCGACAAATTCTACACAGAAAGAAAAAACTCGTACTAAATTTAGTTTTTACAATTACTTTAAGTTTTTTATACTAACTTTTAGTACGAGTCGCACATAAAATAATCCTAAATGGTATTCGAAAACCATTGCATTCTGAATTTGTAAAAGTTTGTTTTAGAAACAAAAGCATGACTACAAGACTAGGTAGAACACGATTTGCTTGCTTTGTGTAAAAAACCACAACAATACTACAAGAAAAATAAACATACATTACTTTCATATTTAAGAAGCAAGAATTCCCGAATTCTAGAATGCATCAAATTTTGAAAGTAGAGTGATAACGAAAACCATGTCGGGAATGCTGCTGGTGTCTTTTAATTGTGAGTTCTTCTGTAAACAAAAGGTGGGAATACAAACAGAGTTGCCTATTTAGCGCTTTAGGGGCTAGATTTTGGCGCAAATTTTTCCATTATCGCTTTTTTTAAAGAGAGCGCAAAATTACCCCTTTACTGTTTACATTTTTTGAAATTAACGATACCGAACATTTTTGAACTCTTATTTGCATACATTATAATTAAGGCATATTAAACTTAAATGTGTTCCCGTTTTTCAAATACTTTTGCTATATCTTATACTAAAATGTATACGATATTACTAAATACATATCGTCTGGTTGTTATTGGTATGCCGCTTGTCATAAATCAATTCTATGTAATAAGTTTGTCTTCTTTTTAAATCCTTAATCAATTTTGTTTTAACTATATATAAATATTTTTAGGTATTATGCTGCACGTTTTATTTAAAGAATTTAGATCAAAATGTTTTTTTTTCATATAGAAGACAAATTTGTTTACCTATATTAAAAAGAACTCAAGAAGTTTCAAATTGTTTGTTAAGAGTTTCTTTGTATTATAAATTTTTTTCGATATTATTTTACTTTATATTTACTTTGCCTGAAATATCGGAAAAAGCTTCGTAAAAATGTTAAGGATTTAATAACACTGGTCGGCAATAAAAAAAGTCAGTGGAGAGAGAATTTTATTACGTGATTTTAATTGACTTTACCTAAGAGGCGGATAGCCATCCTTTATAAAAGTTTTGTAATACTGTTTTTATTTTTACTTCAGGTTGATCACTAATTCCACTAACACCGTGGTAACAGTTAACCACAGAGTATAAAACAGAAAACCGAGCCTTGACGTTGAAAAAAATGTATGTGTTCTGAAAAGAACATCAGATACATTATGTTGCTTAAGAAAACTTTATTAACTTTTTTCAAAACTTTTTACCTACTTAAGAAAAGTGTGCTCGACAAAAAATCCCGATAAAGACCATTTTATCTTTATTTTCTGTCACTATAAGTAAATTTAATAAAAAGAATTTCTGTTATAGTCCTTTTAGTGACATAAGCACATTTGACATATATTCCATCTATCTGCGGGAAGTAAATAAAAAAGTAAAGCAAATTATTAGCGTTATAGTCACATATGCAATATGTTCCAAGTTCCTTTTAGCTTTCAAAGCTACAAACCATATAAAGGACCTAATACTTAAATTGTTTAATTTTTGTCATCAGCTCTCCACTTTTTTTTATACAGAACAATAAGCCTGCTGTAAGTTTTTTATTTTATTTATTCACATAATTTCTATAGTCACATTGGCGATATTGTCCACGATTTGGATGCAACTAATGGATGTGACGATATGCGAAAAGTACTGTATATCCTTTTTATAAATTTAAATACCTTCGAACTTCCCTATAATGAATCTGTATGGCATCAGAAAATGCCTTCAATATATAGAATATTTATAATACAAAAGACATATTTTCCCACTTTTATTTAAAATAATCTGGTATTTGTGTTAGGATCGCATCCTTCCAAGGGGCCTTAATCAATATCCTCAAAGAGACATTTATTCTACATTTTTAGAATAACTGCCTTTTTTAATTTTTTATAAAGTGCTGGAATATAAAATCTCCAGCTATATTTTGTTTATTTTGTGTTTATCCCTCTCTTCAGCTTTTTTAAATACTGATATGTTTTTAGAAGAAATATTTCTTTCTTCAACAATTTTGTTTATTGAATACGGGGGCTGCTATCAATACTACTCTTAATTGGATTATTCTTTCCTTCTTCTTATTTTAATTTTTCAGAAATCACCTAATTAAAATTTACTAGTACATAGCGTTGTAAGTATGGGATACTGAAGTTTTTTTTAAATAATTCCTTATATGGAGACAAATTTTGTATGTCAAATTTTTTTTTTATTATTGTAAAGAGAAATTTAATTGATAAAATCCATTTTAAGAAGATCAAAATACACTTTATTTATAATGGAAAAGTTGGCTTTTTAAAATCAATTTATAGTTAAATTTAATCAAATACATGTTTTAGTTTAATCAACTTCTAATTAGAAATTAAAACCAATAAAAAATCATACATAATATATCATAAGATCTATAATAATATAATTTGCCTACGTTCTTAAATGCAGTACTGCCTGCGCTGCATCAGAAAAGCAAACCTGTTTCACCATGTCAACCCAAACCTAATGATGCTACATAATAATTATGTGATTATCATTTTTATAGGTGCAATTAACCAAACTTTGTTTTAAGAGCAGTACTGCATTTATAACCATGTACTATTCTAATATACCTGTAATTTGACAAAAATATTTAATTATTTAATATTTTAAATGTTTGTTTTACTTAATACTATCATACTTTCGTTGCTGATACGTCGTTTTGTATCAACAAATTACAAATTAATTTAACACACATTACTAAATAAATAACTATACAAATAATATGCTTCTTTAAAAATAAATCGGTTATGGCATTTTTATCCTAAATATTTAAAATTGCTCTTATATCTTAATTAATTTCCATTTAACAACGTTTTTTGCTTCTCATGTAAACTGTGATGTTATATTATTTTTTATTTAAGATGACAATATGTGCAGTTCTTTTATTTTTGTTTTTTTTTTCATTAATAATTGCCTACAAAATATTCAACACACTTCTTGGCTGGTTGCCTTTACCAAAAATATTTTACAAAAACATAATACCCACACAGGCATTTAGTGCTGTGGTCATGCAAACTGTCGAGCAACAACAACATTACTAGTGAGGAGCGTTAGGAAAATTTTTTGTTTCGGCATTCTTCATGACTGATGGAAGGCAAAAGTGTATTTTTCTGCACCCTAACAAATGAATTGGCGAAAAATTCACAATTCATTCCTGGCAGTGCAAAAAATAAACGTTTTAAATTCTTTATTTATGAAAAAATTCATGAATGGTTAAATATGAGCGATCATATATGAATTTTTCTGAACTCTGACTTAGATATTCTTGAATCAACCATACTTTGAGATAAATTTGTATCTCAATTCCGTCTTCGGATTACTTTATGAACGGCGCACTTGAATAATCCGTACTTGAATCGTGCATTCTGTACTTGATTAAAGAAAATCCGTACTTATCGTACAATCGACACCGCTTCGGCTTGATTTAAGTACAGATGGATTGATTTTTCTTTTCAGTGTAAAAATGATTAAATAAATGCTTAAAACACTTCTAAAATAAATGATAAATACAAAATATGAAATTTAATTCGGAGCCATTAAGATTTATTTGGTTTCGACTGACTTTTCACAAAATAGAAACAAATGGTAATACTTAATAAAGTGGATAGATTTTGATAAAACAGCTGATACAAACAGCACAGGTAGTTGAGGTAGTTAAGCCTCTTGCAAGGCCTCTGCTACAAGCAAAATACAATCTATTTTATTTGTATGCTTTGATTCGATTAAAAAGAATCTCTAAAAATATTTTTAGAAAATTTTATTTCTGAAGGTTGAAGAAAATTTGGAGTTACTATTTTCCAGCCGTTTTCAGATAATTTTTTTTCCAGATATTTCGTTAGATTATCACGAAATGTCCAAACATTTATACTATAGATTTTTTATCTTGGAATCAAAAACATAAATTTTTGGAAAATGCAACTATATAAATTAAATTTTTACATTACAATGTAAAATTTCCTTCTACTTGTATATCGTAATAATTATATGGAAAATAATTTATACAATCCACATGATTAGGACATGTCTAAGTTGCTCTAAATATTCTATTTTTACAAAACAAATTCGTTTCTTAAGAAAGAAATTATCCATTTTCGCAATAAATTTATTTTTGAGTACAAACAATTTTTAGTAAAAATTTATAAAATAAAATTGGTCATTCGTCTAAATTTTTTTAATAAGGCTAAAAAGCTAAAAATATTTCTAGCAATACTAAATAAAATGCCAAATGCTAAATGAAATCTTTGCAGCTAAATAAATTTTGTAAATGCCAAAATGGTCACACTGCATATGAGTATTGGAATGGAAAGTTCTGCAGTTATATTTATGTTGTTAACACAAAAAAAAAAAAAAAATACTTTAGTTTGTGCAAAGTTTAACAGTAAATAACGATACATTGCTAAGTTTTCAAAAAAAAAAAAAGTTTTAACTCATAACACCACCCAAGTAATTAGATTTAATTGGCAAAATTTACTTCTCTTTCCTAGCAACAAACACATGAAATTGGAAAACTCTGCTGAATTTCGAAATGGTACAAGATTTACTATTCAACAATAAGGGATAATTTTTTAATCCAAATTTAGATATTTTAATTAGGCTCAAGTTCATTAAATTTAATTTTCATTAAATTATTTTTATGAAGACAGGAATTTTACAACATGAAATTAATTAAAATTTTATTGATAATTTTTCATTCTTGACTGCGCTGAGATTTGAACCCATTAACAGTTCAATAAAATAACCACAATACTAAAATAATATAATTAGGGAAAATAATAAAAGGGAAATGAATCGGCAGTTGCTAAACGAATAGTTGAACTTCTACACATTTATATCAAAATCGCTAAATTTTTTGGAATCTTTACTTATCTTAGGGAATCCAATTTAAAATGAAACATATTTTCGTCCGCATTGTTAAAAATGTCTTTTCAATTCAAACTATACACAAGTCTTTAACAGTGTCCTTTATTAAAATTGAAGAAGTTTAATTTTCCTAATTTTTCATTATCGCTTACTGTACGGGTCCTCCCGGGGTTGAAGGGATTATTTCAACGATATTTCCCCTTTTGGTGTTATATCATCCCGGGATAAACAGGCGTATGCATACCTATGATCTGATACAGATCCAAAATGAAGCCTTTTTCATTTATAAAGACCAAAGGCTCATCAGAGTATTTACTCATCTTGTGCCATGGGAGCCAGTAGTCCCCGGTACGTGCATGGCTCTGGTCTGACTAATGGCTGAGACCCTGCCGTTGGTATGCTTCTTTGTAGAAATACTTCCTGTCTCTCACGATGATTGTCTTTGAGGAAGCATTACTTTTCTGAACATCAAGTTGTTCGAAGTCCGACGGGGAAGTTCCTTTTTCAAGGCATGAACTCACAATAAGGCTCAACGAAGCGAAGCTTGCTAATGAAGCCATGATTTCGGGGTTCACATGGTGGCTGTTATTTAAACCAAAGCCACTGGAAGGGATAGTAGGCACTGAAAATCCTACTATTTAAAGTGCTGATTTTTCACCACTTGTGGGATAGTTTGGTGCTGTTGCAATTCAACATAAGCCGCTGGATTTCTAATAGCAGTGGGGTTAAGATAGCTCCGACTCCTAAAAAAAGAGGCGAGTGTATAATTTTCGTCAGATTTTTCAATGGAACTTGCCACCTGTGTGCTGGGTAAATGCATTGCTTGTCACCCAATCGTTGTAATCTACCATATTGCAGGTGTTCATGTAAAGCTGTTTCCATATTTTCCATAAGTACGTGCCACAGGTCTGACTATTTGTTGATTCTCTCGAAAGGATACTTTTTTGTAAAAGAATGTTTTTTACAACGAAAAGATTGCTTTTGCAAAGACCGTACACTTCTCGGATAAGGATACTTTGGCAAAATAAGTAGTTTTACGCCTGCATAAGAGATCACTTTACAAAAAGTTACTTTTTCCGGAGGGGACTCTGTTATGGAAATCGCTGGAAGGTCGATCTTAAAAAGGCCACATTGGGGGGCTATTTTCTGCCTGCCTGGGGGAAGTTCGGCCTTCTGGCGGATCTGGCTAGGTGATTTTGATATTCAATAACTGCTGCTGGCTGTTTATAGCCCAGCGGAGGTTAGATGGCTCCTGTTCCTTAACAGTCATACAGAGCCATTTCTAGACCAAAAACTCGATTCTTACTTATAACATTTAAAATATGTATATAAATTAGGATGCTTAAAAAATAAATTTTTTTATTTCTTTAAGTGCTATCATCTAAAAAGTTTCTAGCAGGTATAAAAAAGCTCTAACACAAGATCAGCGCCATATTTTGATTCTACGCTCAACGACTTTCAGCGGTTTCGAATGGGATTTTTTATTTTCGATAGCGTAAAAAAACTTCCGTTCATTCGAAAAAAATAGTTCGAAAAACGAAATGCACAATACAAATTGTTTGAACTCGTAAATTATTTCTTTCGAAATCAAATACGCGGTAGCCCCCAATCTTCTTAGTTGACCGGTTGTAATATACTCGTAAATAGTGTTAAATGGTGCGATTAAGGGCGATGAAGAAGGTAACTTAACGTTTATAGGTACGTGTGGAAATTCTGTAAATGACATATGCGCTGTTTCTCAAGACATTATCGGAATGGTAAATAGTTTTACTGTCTGTGACCAAATATGGTCCGATCATATGCCATATATAGAACCAACTGAAGTCCTTCAAGTACTCTCAAAAGCCAAACTCAACAAAGCCCCAGGGGAAGATAGGATTCCATATGCATTTTTTAAGAATGCCCCACATGAACTTATTGTAGAAATGACAAACGCATACAATAAACTATTTCACAACATGAAGGTAGATGAATCGTTTACAACCAGCGTAATCTTTCCAATTTTTAAAAAGGGTGATAAACACAAACACATATATGTTTATGCTTATAAACTCTCTTTTCCTGCTAACGACATAGTCAACGCCGTACATTCTTTCAAGTTTTATAATGTTATTTGAAAAAAAAAACACATTATCGAATAAAGAATTCTTACTACTACTACTACTACTACTATACTCGTAAATAACTACATCTAATGTATACTTTATAATGCTCAACCCTCTGAATAATTGTTCTGATTTGTTTGATTTGCCAATTCCGAAATGTGTGTTTTGCTCAATACTGTAACTGTCTTTGGCTCAATGTGCATGCGAATAAGAAAATTTAAGGTATTTTTTCTACTAAAGGTCAGTGTTTAGTGCACTTTTTGAGCTCAGCAAACAAGTTTGAGGTTATTTGAATTCATTGGTTTATTCAAGCTTTAAAAAACTAAAAAGATATTATTGATTGAAAAGGAGACTTAAATTGGACTTTTAAAAACATGCCGCATGTACGCCTTAATCTTTATGTGCTTGGTAGTTTACATTTGTAGTATTTTTGCAGAAAAAGTTGAATAAAAAATTTCCACAACTATAGGGTCCTATATTTTTAGTAGCTTCCAAAAAATCAATTCTAAGCAGTTTTGGCGACTAACACGCAAGAAAAATTATTTACAGCACCCCCCAGACCCTACTTTTCAAAAACACCATCTCCTGGCCGATAGTCTACAAATGTAGACACCATATAAAATGTATAGAAATTCACATCTCTCTTTTACTCAACTCAAATTTTTTTGAATGCGTCATGCCGAACATGTCATTAAGTATTTTTTTTTACTCTTTGCTTTCTTGTGCACGTTTGAGTATGCATGCGTATGCTTGCATATTTGACGTTATTGCGTATTTCGCAATAATTGTTATTGCAGTTATTCATATTCAATAATCATATTGTAGTGGCCAGTTGGCGAACACCTATTTGCATACCGCGGAAGAACTAGATTTACGCAGTACATCCAATCCAAGCTCGCAAAGCATGGCATAAAAGTCTGGTTCCCAAGCGATGCAAAGTCATTCTAACAGGAAAGAGCTCAAATGCCGTGAAAATGCTGGTCTACCCTTGGGAAAACACCGGAAGAGCCATAATCTGTGACAATTTTTTTCACATCGTTGAATCTGGGTAGGCATTTGACGTCAAAAAAGCTCGGTCTTCTTGGAACTGTTCGTAAAAACAAAACATCAGGCCGCAAACGAGGAGAAAAGGCTGCAGTTTTTGGTTTTCTCGAATCAAAGTCGACGTGCCAAAAAAAAAAAACGTAAAAAGCAGTTGTACTACTTTCAAGTACACCTTTGACAAACGGTATTATACCTGAGAAGAAAAGCAAGCCGCAATATATCCATGACTACAACGCAACCGAAGCAGGCATCGCTGCGATGGACAAAATGCTTTCTACATATTCAACTAAACGCAAACCTTTGAGCCGGCCTTTGACAATGTTTTTAGCATGGTAGAATAACATGCTGGACTAAACATGCACATTGAATATATATTTGGAAAACAACGAACACTTCCACCAAACAGACAAACGAACTAAGGTCTTGTAAATAGCTCCTTATACCAGCAATTGAACAACGCTCTGAAAATCCAAGGGTACTAGGCCATGCTGCAGCACGCCTGGTTATTGAAATGGCCCTCGGTAGTTCTCCTGTTCCTGGCACTAGTATGAACCACTAGACTAATATTTCTAACGACATAAAGCCCATGTACTCTGAACGTTATCTATATTGTGAAGTTGGAAAGCGGAAAACTACACGCAAGATTTGTTGTTGGTGTAAAAACCCTGTATTCGACACACATATACTTTGGGTAAAATCTGTACCCTGAATGAGATTTAAATATTTTCACATTAACTTAGTACCTAAAAATCACATATTTCTTAATAAACATGCACAGAAAAAAGTGTTTTATCAATTAAAAAAATGGCTTAAAAAGTATTTCAATTTAATTAATGTGATAATTGAATCAATTATTTTTTTAGTTGAAAGAAAATTAAAAACTTAATTTGGATTTAATTAACATTTTAGATGTTTTGAAATAAACTTTCAATTAAAATTTTAATTAAATGACAAAAAATCTTAATTGACTTTTTTCGTTTAAAATAAAATAATTTAAACATGTAGAATTGTTGTTGGGAATTCTCAATATTTATTTAAATAAATTAACACTTTGTTTGAAAGGGCAAAGTATTTTGATCATATTTTTAATTAAAATTAAAAATATCATTTATTAAAAATATATTTTCAAAATTTTAAAATTTTTAGTAATCAATGTAATCATTTTCGTAATAGGTGCAAAGTCAACAACTTGTTTGCTTGATATAAGAATTTGGAATAAATATGGTGATTGGAGAAATTTAATAATTTGTTCTGTGTGCATTCAAATATAACACATTGGTGCTTTTTTAAATGTTGATATAGTTTTCCGTGGGTGCCCCAGAAGGCTAGCTGGTAGTGAGCTAGTCTACTAGTTCCTGTAGACAAGCGCAGAGCTTCGCGGGATTAGCATAGGGCAAAAACAAAAAAATAAATACAAATACTTATTTGCTACAAATGTAAACTTCCGACCGCCAACGTAAGTTTAAAATCCCGAGCACACGGTTCACGTTTGCTTTTCTTAAACAATCAAATTCGCAAATGAAACTTCAGACTCTATTCTTAAGGCAAACTATTCTCTTTAGTTTCACCAAATATTCGTGCATTTCGAAAATAATTTAAAACTCATTGGCTTTTACTCCGACTGTGAATACAAATAGACAATTAGCATACAATTTAATTTCGAAAAAAGGAGCAAATTAATGAAATTTATATGTAAACATTATGAAAACAAAAAACACTCATACATACTTACATTTTTATACGTATCTATGTATATGTTTGTACAAGCACAAATTCATTTTTTTATTCCATTTTTTTCCTTTAAATCACTATTTAAACATTCCTCATAGAGAAATGAAAGTAGTAAGTGTTTACGTTAATATGTTTTGAGAGGGTGAGTGTGTGAGAATGTTTGAGTATTTGTTTTAATTTAACAGCTAAAGCTTATTTTAGTTTAATTAACTTTAATATGTTTTTAAGTAGTCCGTCCACACAGGCACACACACATTTGTAAAACAAAAAGGTAAATAGTTTTCTAAAGTGTGTGGTAGTTTTTGCATATCGAGTAAGAAGCGCTGCTTTTAAGTTTTACACTAAAATTAAAATTACGAAAATACATACTGACTTTAATATGTAGATGAGTGTTTGCATCTAAATAGTTTAAATGGGGGCTACGAAAGACTAAGAATAATTTCAAATTTTGTGTTTTTAAGACTAATTCCAAATTTTGTGCTTTCGACTGTCATGTAATGCAAAAGATAATTACTTAACTCCAACATAGATTACCAGAACACAGGAAATCTTTTGCGATAACTTCTCAATTACATCGATAATGGGTGATCATAAATATCTAACAAAAAGTTGCCAGTTTTAAGATATTCTACAGTTCTGTAATAAAAATTATATAATATTGACATAAATCTTAATTTAAAAAAGAAGCAAACAATTTTTTTCAGCAATATGTCCGCTTATCAAAACATTCACTGTTGTCTGTCTACGTTCGAGAAAAACTTTTACACATACAAATCCTTTATAGCTTTGTATTAAAATAAACATTAATGTAGCAAACTAGCATAGCAAAAAATTATATCTGGATAATACTTGTATTCCTTTGGATTTCATTTATTCATTCATTAAAGAAATGTAATGTTTTTGTGCTGGTTTTCAACTTAAAACTACTCCACACTTCACTTAAACATCATCAAAATGGTACGTGCTGAAAGTTTTAACTCGCATGTTTGTATAAGGGGGAAATATCTAAACACAAGGGGGTAAAATGGATTAAGATAGAGATGGACCATTGGTACAATTGTATTTTTCAGTTCTATACATTCGAAATAACATAATATATATCCATTAAAGAAAACGAAGCGTTACGTTGAAGAAAGAGGGGCTAATATCCCTGGGGCTGAGTTTAAACGGGTCTAGCTAGGTATTTTTTGACTTTTTTCTAGTTTTTTCATATTAATATTAAATATACTAGAACGAAACTTTATGTCTTCCTGAATCAAAGTGTTTTTTACAAGAAAACTAGAAAAAAAGTGTAAAATTAAACGCCGTTGGGGTGAAAATTGTCTGCATATTGTATTCACCTGGGCCTTGCCAGGTCTTGCCCTTCTTTCTCTACTTTTATTTTTAAGAATTATTTTATAGCCATAAATCTCCAAACAAATAAAAGTGATCCCAGCCAGGCCTATGAGTTCGTTAGTGTGAGTTTTTGCGATAGCCACAAAACACTCCATTCAAATCACAATTGGTCCCCGCCAGGCCCATGTGGCAGTTTTTGCCACAGAAATTAGGTGGGTATTTAAGAGTTAAGTGAAAAAACATATTTGCTATACCCAGACATTTTCATTATAATCTTTCACTTACAGTGTGTAGTTCACTTGTAAGCGGAAGATATCTCAAAGGACACAAGCGACGCAATTTAATTAGACTGTATTTTATTATATTTTTATATTATGACCTTTTGCTTAGGAGAACATGCATGACTTAGAAATTATGTGGCTGTTGATGAAAATAGAAATACCATTTGTAACGTTTATTATTGTGTCTAAAGAACATTTTATGAGTAGAGTCAGCGAATTTTTTTCTTATATTTTTCATTAATGTCACTGAAATCTAAAAATTTCTTGAACATATTCCTAGGCTTTACACAGGATTGTGAAATTAGAAACCTCCTTAAAATGCATCAAAATGCGCAAGGAATTTCAAAAAGTGGCATTTATTACTTAAATATGAAAGATTAAATTAGAGTTATCATTTATTGTCAAAAGGGAATCATTTATGGAAAATAAGGAAAAATAGCAGGTCTTAACACTGAAAGAACTTAATTTTCTAAAGAAATGAATTTCGTTTCATAAAACAATAATATCCGTAATAATTTCTAGATTTTAACTTATTTATTTCGTATCTAGTAAAATTTTCTTAAGCAAAGAAAAATTTTCTGATGATTTGGTAAATAATTCTTTCCGCGTATAAACATTTCCCTTTTATTATAACTTTGTTTAATTCCGGACGCACATCGATCATTTCAAACTTTAGGGTTATAGTTGAATTGAGTGTTATCTAGAGTATCCAATTATTCGCTTTTGTTCCAATAAGGAACTAATCGATTTTTGAATTTTAAAATTGCCCGATCAATCGAATAAGGGTTTTAAACTGTTCGAATTACTCGAATAATTCGAATAATTCAAATAATTTTATACAAAGGGAAAAAACATAGATCTCTATTGAGCATCTGCATGAAACTTAATAATGATGTTAATGAACCTTCATTATAATTTTGTATTCGCTTCGTTTGTATTCAGTAGGATGAATAACTATGAAATGAAAGCAACAAACACTTGAAATTTAAGAGACGAGTAAGATGCAGTTAGTTTGTTTACTCAAACAAGAGAATGTGAATACTAACAACTCTAAAACAAAACTGAATAAATGTCGAATAAGTTAATGGAAAAACACATTTATTTAAAGGTCAGTATTGCCAGTTGAAGGAAATGAAAAACATTAGGAAAGATAAAAAAAAACAAAAATAACAACAAAAAAAAACCAAAAATAAGTTAATGGTTTTAAATGTCAATTTTTAAACTTCAAAAGAATTTTATTTTATTTTCAAAAACATTTTTCAGCAGTGTGTTTTGCTTGTATCTTCTAATAATAATAATAATATTCTGGTAGTGTATTAAGTCATTCCTAAAAATTTAAGGAATAGAACTATTACAAAAAGCTTTATAAAATACAAATTTAACATAGAATAAATTCGAAAAATAAAAAATGTTGAATGAAATAAAGTTGTTTATAAAAAAAAAGAAATAATTCCCAATATCTATTTGTTAAAAAAATTTATATTTAAATTAAAATATGCTTTACATATTTATTGCAAAGGTAACAAAAAAGAAAAAATTGCATCATTGCTATTGAGTATTTATATAAAAAAATGAGAGAGAGTTTAAACTGTAAAACAAATGTATTTTCTTTTTGTGTTATTTTTAGAATTGTTATATTTTCATTGAACAAAGTCATTTTGTTTGCCATATGAAACGAAATGCGTTTGCTAGTAGTATGAAAAAAACAACAGTTTGTTCAGTAATCTCAATTTGATTTGAATACGAACTTCATTGGATAAACATTTCAGTATGTTTATGAATGAAGTTATTCATGCAGCCCTTTAATCTCTATTTGAATTGAGATTTTTATTTAAATAAGAAACATAAACAACTGTATGTAGCTAAATAACAAAAGAATAAACAATTAAACCAAAACAAAAAAGGAAAAAACAAACAACAGTTTCAATAAATTTTTAGGTTTCTAATATTATTTTCAAAGAAGAAATTTTCGGCGTTACGTCCTACGTTCTTACGACGTACGACCCAGTTTTTTTTACATGAAAAACGAATTTTTAAAATAAATTGATATTTAAACAAATTGGTGATATTGGTCATAAGACTTTAAAAAAAAAACCCGGCTGCATAAAATATACTGCCCGTTCGCCGATATCGAACATTTAAAACAAAAACAATTTTTGAAATTTTGTTTTTGTTTTAAATGTTATTTACTATGCGAACGTTAACGTTCGATATCGGCGAAAGGGCAGTTAGTTTTTAATGCATTAAAAAGACGGCAACATAAATAAGGAAAACAAAATATATATATAAACAAAATAAACATTACTTTGGTTTAACAGACTATAAAATTAGCTGATAGCCAACGTTTAATACATGCATAAGGTTAAGTTAAAGGTGGGATCAATTAAATTTTATTTTATTTTTGACTTTTTAGTCACGGCACTTTATGAGAGGTGCCAGCCAGTTATGAAAACCGTTTTAAATCAATTTATTGCTTCTGGAAATTGAGTAAAATTTAAATCAATTGAGATTCTCAGTTCAATTTGTTTAAAAATCAACGTAGTTTTTCCTGATTTGATGAATAGTTTTTTTAAAGATAAGAACTCAAAGTACGTACTTTATAAAAGGGATTTTTTAGATAGTTTTTAAAATATGTTTGGTTCGGTTTCCAGAACATGGCTGATCACTTATACATAACACTCCTTGTAAGCCCCTTTTAATTTTCATTATATTATAACTCTTCTCTATAGGAGTGGTTAATTTGTTTTTTAGCGTATTACTATTTCACGCCAAAAATCCGATACTTCTTTCTCAAACAAGGACACTTAAGTTTTAAAGACGAAGTTAAAGATATCTTAAATATCAAAATCCAGCCAATTATAATATACGATTTAATACAAAAATGGACTGTCGCGTACAAACAGATAACCCATAACCTGACAGTGCTTGGTTTACAAATTTACAACTGCTGATGATTTTTTTTACAATGAACACAATCAAGTTTTAAGGTATTTATTTAATCAGTTTGAAATCTAAAAAAAAAACATTTTTACATTAAAAAAGTAGAATTATCTAAGAAATTTATTTTAATCGATTAATTGACATAAATTGTTCGAGCTATTCGTTATTAACTATTCGATCAAATAATGGCGGAAAAAATCCTCGATTAATCGAACAACGATTAATTGAGTGGATTCTCTAGTGTTATCCCCAATATCTCTTAAAAAAAAGTTAAAAGTTAAAATAGAATTAAAGTAAAGTTAAATAAAATACGCATAAAGCTTTGATTTCGGTATTGGCAAAAGCTTCATCGTTAGAGGATTATCCACGTAGACTCGGAGCCCTACAAAAAAGTCTTACGCCGTCAAATCGCATGATCTTGGTGGCCAATTAACATCGCCAAAACGTAATATTACGCTTCCCATGCAATAAAACCAAAATCGGTCCAGTTCGAAATCTTAAATTGCAAGCCAAAAAAAGTCTGTAATCAAACGGCCATTGTGCTCTGAATAAACGGTAATGGTTCTTCCAGCGTTATTTTCGAACAAATACGCCCAAATGCGCAGCAAGCAATCACTTTTTCGGGACGCAATGGCTTTTCCAAGATTTTTCCTAGCCCCATTGGCGACAATTTTTTATTTTCTTTCCTATGCTAGTCCCGCGAAGCTCTACGCCTATCTGCAGGAGACCAGAGCCTCTGGCGAGAATCGAACCCCAGAACTGGTAAACTTGCTAACTACCAGCTAACTACCACCGAGAAAGATATGAGCATGATCGCTGAACAAAATATAATAAACCTTTAGATAGGCCCAGTTGGTGAAAATGCCGTGGAATCGACAGATTCAGATTTGGCAGTTTGCACATTGCGACAATTAACAGGCCTGACCGCATCTGTAACGCTTCCAGTCTCCTTATATTTCTCCTTAATCTTGCTAATTCCTTGCACAGAAGCTGGATTATAACGACCATAATCTTTACGTAATAGTAAAAAAGTCTTCACGTTTGAATTACCACTTTTGTAGTAAGTTTTAACTATTTTTACGCATTCTTCGGTTGTTAAACGATCCAAATTCGCAAATGGAAACATTTTACTAACTTAATGAACCTTTAGATGACAGATATTTAACAGCTGGCAGCGACTTTAAAACCTAACTGGATAGCCCTGTATCATATCGCAGCATGTATGTAAATTGCTATTAACGTTTCATCAGGGATATACGGTGTACTTCAGGTATTCTTTCTCATGCCATTTACTGATTTCAGTTGTTCATTCGATCAAGTAACTTATGACCTTCTTATGTACAAGATGGAAGCGATCTGGCTTTCTCCCACACTTCTAAATTAGATGTCCGCATATCTAGAGGGCACATATCAGAGCATATTGTTTGGCAATTGTAATTCTAAAGCTAAGATCCCACTATGGGCGCAATGTACCAATTTTTGTCGTATTTCTTGTGCCGAAAGTGTGAATGGTCAAAATTCAATCTAATGCGATAATCTGTGCCGAAATTGTATTGAATGTGGACAATCAAAATCAACCTTGTTGCGGTGATAATATGAACACTGTTTTGCACAATAGGAAGCAATCAAATTGTTAAATATGCGCCGATCATAGTCGACAATCAGCGCCGATGCAAGGGATGGCAAAACGAAATTTTGATATTGCACCGACCGGCTACAAAAATTTTACTTTTTTGAGCTTAATTGTAGCAACAATACATTTGTTTTATCTATTATTCATATACATATGTATACTAAAACGTTAAATAGTACATTTGAGCTGTTGAACATAAGAAAACAAATCCCTTTTTTTGCCATACCTGGTTTGCAAAAATCAGTTTACAAAACAACAGTTATAAAAAAGAACCCACTGTGTAAGGGATGGGCAATAAATATCGATATATCAAAATATCGATATTTAAAAAAATTATAATCGATATATATCGCCGATATTAAAAATACCCATATATCGATACATCGATATTTATCTACGACTATCGATTTCGATATTTTTAAAATCTCTTTATAATAAAATCCAACATTTTAACCGTTGCTCAACTGCTTACAATACTGTTGTTTTTTAAGAATTGCATCATATACTTTTTAACTAATATTAAGATAATAGCTTTGTTTCTTTACTTTTTGGGTAAAGTTCGTGAAAATGAGAGCAAGCATAAATTTCTCTCACAAAGATGCAAAATTACACAAAAGTACGGGAACAGAAAAAACCATTTTTAGCACAAAAAAAAATTCAAAGTGTTTTGACAGTCTTAACAAACCAATAAAAGTTTGCGCCACTTTTGAAAAACTGTATATTATCTGTAGAAATAAGCTATATATTACCAAAAATAGAACAATACAAACACTTTTACAATAACTTACATTATTTTTCGTGATATTTTAATATAAAACCTTTTTATTTAATAACACTATTTTATTTCACAACACTTTCCAAAATTTTGTTCATTTGCATTTTTTCCATACCTGTTTTTGTTTTGTTTATGTTTTACAGCTGTTTAACAATTTACACGAAGAAAAAGTTTGGGCTGCTTCGTGCAAGAAGAAGAAGAATTTTATTCTCTCAAACTCTCTCTCTTTTACACAAATTTAAAGTACGGGAACGCTTTTCGTGCAAATTGGGATCCCGAGGGATCCCAAAGTAGAGTACAGAAACAGAGCAAACAACTGCGCATTTTCATAGATTACGCAGTTAAGTTTTGTCTCGGTTTTTAAGAGATGAAAACAAAAAAATAAGCGCGGAAAAAATATTCTGGAAAGGGTTCCTATAATTATGCAAAGAATCGCCTTAATTATGGCGTATTAGCAACAATAGACTCATGAAAGTTGGAATGTTAATAATAAAAAAAATATATTGTTTGTTTATTTTTGTATTTGAGCATGTTCTTATATATTAAAAATAAAATATTGCACAGTTTACTTGTATAGTATGTGTCACAAGTTTCGTTTACCGCGGCATGCGACAAAAACAAAACTTTACAGAGGTTTTTTTATTATATTTCATAAAAATTTTTTATGAAAATTGGCGCTTAAACTAAAATTGTTTTTGCAATAAAATCGTAACGGTACCTTCTGTGACCATGCGATTTTAGGAGATGATACAAGTGTTGCCAATAAATCCATTTATTAAAAAAAACGAAATTTTAAAATGATGTCGCTTAAGCTTTTTTTGCGGTTATGGTTCGACGTTATTCCAATTCATTTTTTTTTTAGATTTCATATGGCGAATAAATATAAATTTTTTTGTATTCGTTACTTTTTTTTTGGTCCCTCGATTTCAAACGAAAACTTCGTTCGCATAACTTACCTTAAAAACTAAATTTTAAAATTGGTTTTAGTTTTAAGTAAAAGTTAAGCGAATGAAAGTTTCGTTCGAAATAGAGGGACAGGCAGTAAATTTGAAATTAAAAGACACAATAAAAAGTTAGAATTACATGTAATATGTTTGTACTTATGTTAATATGTATTGAAATTTGGTAATAATTTCAGCTAAGTACGTTCGATACATCGATATATCGATATTTTTAATTAATAAATATCGATACTCTTAAAAAATATCGATACGATATATATCGATACAGTTTTTCAATTTGCCCATCCCTACACTGTGTTGTAAGTTTTAATAAAATTTAATGAATTTTTTATTATTATATATTAATATGTTATTTAATATTTATATAGGGCCAATTTCGAAAGTAAGATTCTGTGCATTCGAAAGTTAAACTCTATCTGCCAACAAGAAAATAGATTAAAACATATAAATGCCACTGAGCCAGAAAGGCTGTCGGATCGCAAATACGACATAATAAGACCTCTTATTACCATAATAAGCTTAACACTGTAGTGGGTAACAAGAAAACTTCGAAGTGTATAAACAAATTGGTATTGGTAAAATTGGGCATCAACAAGTCAATGCTGACGTTAATTCGATCAAGGAAAATTTCGTTAATATACCATTACCTACAAATAACACAAATAACTTTTATTACTAAACATAAAAGCTTTCAATCCTGCAGATAAGTTTAATTTTCATTCTGTTGATAATAATGATATCGTGATGGCCTTCTATGCAATCAAGTTTAACTCAGTTGGTTTGAATGGCGTTGATCCAAAATTTATAAAGATTATACTGCCATGGATTGTTCCATACTTAACTCACTTTGTTAATACTATTGTCATAACCAGTACTTTTCCAATAACATGGAAACATGCCAAAATTATTCCAGTCCCTAAAAAGGGAAATAATTACCGCCCAATTGCTATTCTATCTTACTTTTCCAAGACCTCTGAACTCTTAATGCATAAACGAATAAAGAAGTATGTGCATGTCAATAATTCGATCATCAATAAGATCATCAATCAGACTTCAGAATATGACGAAACTGTATTACAGCTTTGGTTGACGTAGTAGAAGAAGTTAGGAGTAACTTAGATGATGGTAAATTAGCGTTATTGGTACTGCTTGACCATTAACAAGCATTTGGTACCGTTCACCATTCTACATTTTGTATGAAACTTATACATCAGTTTGGCTTCTCTTCGCTTGCAGTTAAATTGATTCAATCTTAACTTAAGGCAGAAGTCAGTCAGTTGTTACTAATGGACTTACTTCTCACTCTCTCACCCTCATCACTAGAGGAGTCCCACAAGGGTAAATTCTCGGGCCACTATTATATAGTCTATATTCTAATGATTTACCGGAACAACTTCGTTTTTGTAATATACAGATGTATGCTGATGATGTTCAGAGATACCTTAGCAGCGCCATGGATTTAATCGTCAGCAAGTTAAATGAACTGAATTCTGACTTAAACAGTTTTTTTGTGTGGGCTTCTGGATTTATTTTCAAATGGCTAGAAAATAAATCCCAACAAGACAATTTTCTTGGCAATAACTAGGAATAACACACATAGTGAAAATTACTTAAATATTTTAATTGGACATTCAAGAATTGCACTTGTAAATTCCGCAAAAAATTTAGGTTTTATATTCAACCAAACATTTACTTGGTCTGACCATATTAATCAGGTATGTGGTAAAATATATGGCATGTTTCGTAATTTGTGTGCCACACAACGGTTCACCCCTCTAAATATAAGAACTTTGTTAGCAAGAATTTATCTTCTGCCTTCTCTATTATACGGCCTTGAAATCTTCGCTGGATGTTCCTCTATATGTAAAAGGAAGCTCAACACCACTTAAAATAACATTATTCGGTATGTTTTCGGTTTAAAACGATTTAATAGAGTCTCGGAATATGCAAGTTGATTTATGGATTTATCTTTCAATAACAATCGTCTCTGGAATCAAGTCCCAAACACAAACAACGCAATAAATTTTAAGAACATGCTTACTGAAATTGTAAAGTAATTTTCTTTGTTACAAATAAATTTTTTTCTTTTTGTAATTGATCCTCTTTTTATGTATTTTTCTTTTATTAAAACAATTATGTTAAACTTTTGTCAGTTTATATTTTTCTTTAACTATTCTGATTCTAATGCTGTGATTTCTTAGATATCTTATCTTGTTGTATTAGAAAATCGATATTTATAAATAAATAAATAAATTAATAAAAAAATACATAAATAAACATATGATTTTATTTGCCAAAATAGCACGATAGTGTGACTGCATTGTACTGATTATTGTCGCAATTGAGTTTTAACCGATATGAACCGAAAAAATTTGTCACAATGTCCGGCGGTAATGGGACCACCCAAAGATAAATTGTGTCATGTTTTTAAATGTGCCCCGCTATAGCATGATAAAAATCGCCACAGATTGTGCTATTCTAACCGTTAGTGGGATCTTAGCTTAAGGTTATACTTGCTCCATCCCGAGTCCCTCAAGGTAATCAACTGGGTCTAGTATTATTTATATTATTCAATAATGATTAAGCATTTTGTTTTAAATATTTCAAAATATTAATGTATGCAGAAAATGTAATCTCTTTTCCTAAGCTACAAAGGCTCAATTATGTCTTCCTTACTCCAAGATGATCTACAAACTTTTAACTTATGGTATGATATAAATTTGACGGATCTAAACTCGAGAAAATATAAGCAGCCATACATAAAAATAAGCATCATGGATCATTCCTCGATCTAGGTGTATTACTGGATCAAAAAAGTGTGTCTTAATGCACATCGAAGAATATATCATGTTGAATTTTTTGAATTGTTTCAATGTTTGCAGTTCCAATACGCCATTGCAGAAATTGAATTCCTGTTAGACTATTCAGGTCTAATTGTGCAAATTTTGATTCTACCCGAAGAATGTGCTCTGAATTTGATAATTTTTATATGTATATATTAATTTCTCTAATTCTATTAGCCTTAAGAAAATATAAACTTTAAGTTTATATTTTTTTAAGTTGTTATATACTACTATAACAAAACAATACAAGTTAGATATCCTTAGTTCTAATATCGGTCATGATATTTTAATAAATGGGGAAAAAATCATTATAGTGAATGCTGCCTAAAACCTTGGGCTAATTTTTAATGATAGTCTTACTTGGACAAATCAAGTCAACACACTTGCTGGTCAAACTTATATAAAGTTAAGGTGGCTTTGGTCGACACAATACTATACTCCTTTAAATATTAGATTAATGATTGCAAAATCGTATCTTCTTACAGGTTTAATGTATGTTTGTGAACTTTTTGCAAATTGCGATTCCATTAGTAGAAGGAAGCTAAATTTTTTATATAATAATATTGTAAGATATGTGTTTGGCCTTGGTATATATGATCATATGTCACATGCCTCTTTAAAACTATACGGCGTTTCATTTGACAATCTTTTAAATATTCGTGTACTCTTACTATAACATAAACTTATCTATTCGGAGACTCCACGATATCTTAGCGATAAAATTAGGTTTGCCAGATCACTTAGAGGTAAAATAATTATAATTCCCTTGCATAGCCTTCTTCTATCTGAACAGAATTTTTTTTATACATGCGTCACGTCTATGGAATTGTCTTCCTCAAGTTCAGCAACTTAATAGCAACGCAAGTAGTTTTAAGAACTTCTTATTTAAATACTTTGCACCGCAGTAGATAACTGTTATCATATTATATTAATAATTTATAGTTTAATTTAATTTAATTTAATTCAATTGAATGTGATGAGCTCTTAATGTAATTTATGAAACTGCTTTCCTGTACTTTAAATATAATATTAAATCTTGTTGTACAGGAATTGAATATATAATAAAATAAATAAATAAATAAATATATTCTAACTTAATTATGAGAGCAATAGTAACTTAGACCCTTAGCTTGTTATTGTGAAATAGACCAGCGGGTCTGGCAGGAATCGAACCCGAAATCCCTGTTCTGAGAATCTAATTCACTACCAATTAGCCTACCGGGGTACCCAAGTAAGAATTATTAATTTCATTGGTGAATTTAAAAAAAAAAACAATTTAAATGTACAATCGTTATTTCCATTGATTTTCGCTTGATATTATTATTATTATTTTTTTTTTTTTATTTAGAAATATTTTCAAAGAGGGACTTAGAATATTTGCTCCTAAAGTTTTTATAACCTACACCACTATAGTTTTGGGATGCGTAATTGGCGTTTCAGCTGATATTTGCTGGGCAGACAAATTTAAGCTCTTAACTTAAATTTAAGATAACCGACCAACTAGGAATTAGTTTTCTTATGGCTAATAAATCAGTAAGTGTTTAAACGCTGGTTTAGTTGAACTAAACTTAAATTTATATGTAGTTTAAACTCAACAGTTGTAAATCAGTGTCCCATGTATTATATGTAGTTTAAAAAGTAACATGTGGCAGCACTACGATAAATGTTGACAAATTCATATGGTTTGTATTGGTAGTTTAAACGCCCAATTTTATGCGTTTAAAGATGGTTTATATGTTTTCTGATTTACAGATTTGTTGGCTTAAACACATTTTAAACCAAAAAGACAGTTTAATTTGATCTGATGTATTAGCCCTTAATCGATGAAATTCGCAAAGACCCCTCTACCAAATCATACAAAGCTTGGCCCATAATTGGTGTTTGGTATCATATAAAACCCACTAGAAGAAGTTAGTTTTTTCTAAAATACATCTTTTAAAAATATTAAATTTTGCACAAATTTGTTTTGTGTAAGCTAAAACCTTTCCGGAAATTTTATTTATAGTATCTCCTATTTGAAATCTATTCATCTTCATTCATGGACCTTACAAACCGGTAGTTAAAGATATAGTTTTCTTTAACTGATTTATTTATTGTATCTCCTGTTTGGAAAGCGCCGAGACAGTGTATGAAAGTATATATTTTAAATTTATTTCAATAAAGGTACAATTTGCAATTTAAAGTAAAATATCTAATTTTCATTTCACATCTCTACCACAATACATCCAACTAACCAACCAACAACTACAAGCATTAACAAGACCATTTCAATGGATAACAAATCCATTGTAAAATTTTGTTTGGTGATGTTGTTGTAAGTAAGTTTTATTCTTGCTTCATACAAAACAATACACACACACGTTCATGCTTATAGCATAAACTTAATTTGACCACATTTTAAAACATAACCATGACATTTAGGGTCATGTTAGTGTTTGCAGAGTTTTCTATTTTGTACAAAAGTATGTGCATATGATGCTATTCTGCTTCTTTGAATATGTGTGTACTACTGCCTCCTTTCATTCCTGCTTATTCCCGTTTTGCTTAACACTATCTACAAACATTAGTTACTTAAAACATTCTGGTGGGTTTTTTTAAATATTGAATGTTGCATGTTGTTGCTTCCGTGTTTCCTTTCGGTATTTTACTGTGTACAACGTTACTTTTATGGTATATGTGTGTGTTGCTTGTGCAAGTAAATTGCATTTATATGTATTAAAATATAAATAGGTGTGTACAGGTACAGGGTAGCGCATAAGTAACGTTATGACTTATTTTATGCATAACTTTTTTCTCTCGGATTATATTTAACGCTGGCATTTGTTTTGAAGATAATATCTTTCATATGGTGCTCATTGTTTATTCGACATGACATGCTCTTTCTAGAGCATTTCTGATAACTTTTCTTCGAATTTCCGGTTCCAGTGCCCCCACTTCTTCGCGGATATTAACACTAAGCTTTTGGCTTATTGGCATATACCTTAACCTTTAGGTAATCCGGAAAAAAATCGTGAGAAGCTTAATCGGGCGAACGGGTGGCCAGTTATAATTGGAAAAAATGCCATATTAATCGATCCCCATAAATATTGCGCAGGAGAGCCCTACACCCAGAGAAAACCCTGTTTAAATATGGTCACCTCCAACAAAACAAAACTATTTTTAAAGAAAATTGTAAACATATTACGGTTAATTTAACCATATTACTGTCATCGACAATCATTTTATGGTTAATTTACTTCTCCACCAAAAAGGCACAACAATACTATCGTTGCCTTTGAACATGTTTTGGTTAATAATAACTCAAATTTATTTCACACTTATAAAAGCATGGTTGGTTTTAAGCCATTGCTCTTGGAAAAGAGGAAACACTATTTATAACATAAAAACAAGTTATTGTCATATTTTGTTAATTTAACTTAAAATGTTTAAAATTTTCTTTAAAAATAGTTTTGTTGGAGGTGACCATATTTAAACAGGTTTTTTCTCTGCGTGTAGTTGTGCGTGCTATGGCTCCATCTTGTTGAAACCACAATTCCAGATTTTTCTCTAAATATGGCTTTGGTGTTCCACAAGGCAGCGTTTTGGGCCCACTGTTATTTACTATTTATATAAATGATATTGTGAATCTCGAGCTTAATGGAAAAATTTACTTGTATGCAGATGATATTTCTATTTTTTACCCATATAAACATGAGACAGCGTTAAAAGCCTACATGCAGAAAGATGCAGACATAATTTTTGAATACGCTAGGATAAATAAGCTAGTCATTAATGCAACAAAGACTAAAGTTATACGGTTTAAGCCACATTTAGATACTAATGATGACTTTGGTGTTATTGTGAATGGAGAAGAGGTTTTGGAGTGTAACTCTGTAAAATATTTAGGTGTAATATTGCAAAGCAACCTAAAATGGAACCTACATATTGAAAATATTAAATCAAAAATATATCCAGTAATAGGAATTTTATATAAATTTAAATATAAGTTTAATGAAAATACAAAATTAATGCTTTACCAGACATTGATTCAAAGTTACTTGAATTATTTAATAACTACAAATGGCTACAAAAATAGTACAGAATTGCAGTCTCTCCAAAGAGTACAAAATAAGGCGCTAAAAACCGTATACAACCTGCCATTAACCTACAATACGATCACATTGTATAAAGAAGTTTGTAAAAAGTATCTTACCCGTAAAAGGAACCTATAAACTACAATTACTAGTGTTTGTTTTTAAATCTCTCAACAATATTGGTCAACTCTGAATACCAGAAACAGTTCCAATTTAAGAACAACAAGATGCAGACTTGAAACCACAAAGCAGAGGATTGAATATATTGGATGTTTTGAGTACAATAGTTTGCCTCAATATTTAAAAAATATAAATACTATATCTGCTTTCAAGAAGAATGTTAAAAAATTCTTATTAAACAATTTAGAGATGCTTCTAAGATAATTTTTCACTTTAAATTTTTTATATAACATTGTAAATAATGTAAATTTGTATATATTTAAATATTATAAACAAATATTTTTAATTTTATTTTAATACAAGTTTAAAAATTTTGTAGAAGCAAATGCCAACTCGCCTCAACAATGTCATAATGACGCTGAGGCACTTAAATTGTAACATGGAAACTTGTAAATAAAATACTTTTTTTCAAAAAAAAAAAAAAAAAAAAAAATATATTCAATCATTGGCCGGTATTGAATGCCTTTCATACGAATCGCAACTTGTTCGCCGTTCTCGAAAAACATGGTCAAATATGTGCATCTCAGTGGGTTCCTTTGATGCTCAACAATTATTCTTGGATTTTTGGTGATCCATTTTCCGCAAATTTGTTTATTCACGTGATCATTGCGGTGAAAATAGGCCACTTCACCCATTATTCGATATGATCTTTATGGGTTTTCAGTTCAGGGGACTTATTCTGGCAGTTTCAAAATAAATTATATTTCTGTTTTTTTCAGTCGATACTGAAGGATTCGGAATTATTATTTTTAATTGTTGTAAAGAATTTTTTTTGAATTTGTTAAGTATCGACTGAAAGAATTAGGAATAAAATTGCTTTTGAATCGAAAAAGTATCCGATCACCCAGATTTTTTAGATTGCAAAAAAAGGAAAAAGGGAAAATGGAACTCATGTTGAAGTGAGTCATCATCCAGACTTACAATATTTGTTGCAGCAATTCTTGAGTTTATTGGTGATAGGGGTGTGAAGATTAGGGAGGGGTTCGCAGTTTCATGTACTCTTCCATTATGTTTTGGTTTGTTATCCCCACACTTTTCAACTGGGAGTTGCCTGTAGCTGTATTTGTGTTTATATATTAAATATCAAAAGTAGAAGAGGAAAAACAAGATGAAAATACAAAAATTGCTAAACTATAATTTCATAATCTATAGCCCGTTTCTGTATTTCTCGCATCGTAAAATTTCCCGCATGAAACAAGTGAATTATAACAAAAACAGTGCAATATGAAACAAAAAATGGGTTTTCTCACATAAGTGTTTCTGTATCTTTACTTTGGGAGAATTATCTGTCATTTAAATAATTTTCCAGCATTTATTGGAAGGATGTGAGAAAAAGTGTTTCTGTATTAATATTTTGCTAAAAGTTTCTCACAAGAACTGTCAAAATAAGTTACATTTAAAATTGATGCGAGAAAAATAAAATTTTAATAAATGCAGCACAAATTATGTATGTATGTACGCAAGTATGTGTATTATTTTTTTTTTATTTGAAGGGAAAGAATTTTAATGATGAAAATAAATAAAACACAATTGTTAAATTTTTTTATTTTAATTTCTTTAAGCCCTTCATTGCTTTCGTTTTATGCAGGGCTGCCAGATAAATTTTTGAAAAAATCGTTAATTTCCTAAGAAAGAATAAAAAAAAAATCGGCTAATTTGTTTAAAAAAATCGGACAATTTAAAATTAATTTTGACAAATTTTTTTCGATTTTTATTAAAACATAATCAAAAAAATTGGTAAAGTTCAAGGGTAAAATACATATTTTATACATATATACATACATACTTAAACTTGAAGTCTATTTAAATAAAATTTTATTTATTTTATTTTTCTCTTTAATCCGATAACAATTTAAAATTTCAGACTGTTTTTTTTCCTGAAAATATCGCTTAAAGGCGTAACAAAATATCATATTGAACTTGCCAAAAAAAAGGCCAAAATTTCCTATAGTGCATTGATTAAAAATGGTGTAATAGTTTAATGTATTGATCACATAAACAAATGTATTAAATAATCTAAGGAAATAAAAATTTAGCAGTTTTCCTTCGAAATTTTAATTTTGCCCATATATTTTTAAGCTGCCATGTTTTTAAAGATATCGTTTTTCTGTGGTGCAGAATATATAATCATACTAAACTAATTAAAGTTATTTTATTTCGAAGACTGAATAATATGTTCACCAGAAAAAATCAGCAAATCGGCACTTTGCCAATTTTGGAACAAAAAATCGTCAAAATGACGATAAATCGACAAATCTGGCAGCCCTATTTTTATTATATCTATTTCTTTCGTTGACGTTTCGCTTGCATTTGACATTTAATTACTGGAAGTATTCCAGTTAAAACAGAATCTGTGTTGTCTGTTCTCGCAATCAAATACAGAAACACTTTTTTCTCACAAATCGAGAAACGATGGAATTTTTTGTTTCACACTTAATGTGAGAAATTTTGCAATGCGAGAAATACAGAAACGAGCTACTGGACACTAAAGGCAGAATTTTGAAAAATTGCAGCAACAAAAATTGCAAGTCTGGAAGATATCTTCGCGGGCTTTAATATAATTTTATAAAATAAAGTTGTACATATTTGAAAGAAATGTTAATTTAAGGGCTTTTTGTAAAAAATTAAACATTCTTATTTGAGAATCTGAAGTGAATACCATTTTTGTGTCTGAATAATCGAATGCTGACTTTCAAAATAAAATCGAACAACTTTGTTTTTTTGTTCTGTACTGAATCTTTCCATCATTAACTTCCCACGTTTTTTACAATATTAATTCAGAAAAACCCTAAAAAAAACTACAAAATATTTATTCACGTGTTAGATCATTACGTTACTAATGCGCCACCCTGTATTTCTAGTTGGAATAAGAATGTGTTGCAAATTTATATTTGCGTGTGCAAGTATAGAAATGGTCTTATGTTTACTAAGAGCCTGCTTAATATTGTAAAAGGTCAGTTTACAGAAGTCGTTGTTAGTTGGTTGGATTGTTATGTGACCAAGAACTATAAATGTTGATATTTGTATTGTTTTCAAATAATTAAGGTGGCCATGTGTGATCACAAAGCGAATGATTATAAACAACAAATACAATGAAAAATTCTGTATAACTAAGTAATAGTTTTATAAAATTAATTTATAATAACTTAATTTAGCGAGCCCGTTTTAATGGCAGTTAAACAATTTCACAAAACAAGGGTTTCAAAAATAATATTTGGACCGGAATAAATGATAATACAGAATACCTTAATTTTCTTTACAAAAAGCTAATTAAATATTGCAGAATTAAAATTTCCATAAGACTTATTATTTTTTTTATTCCTGAGAGAACTTTAGGGCTACAACAAAATTTTTTCAATGCGATCTACTTGACGCTAAATATTTTGTTTCATTCCGCCTGCTACCCATAGCAGCCGCTTCGCCTTCCACTGTTCGTCTCCATGTGAAAGCTCAGTGTTCCTCTTCTACGGCTCCCTTGCGGATTCTATTCCAAGCATTGTCTGGTTATATCACCTCTTGGTTTACGTAGCGTATGGAACATCCATTTCCAGCTACGCTCACATATGGCTTCTATTTTCTAAAATTCCATAGCTCTATATTTTAAATTTCATTTGGCCAGAAAATCCTCAATATATATCGCGGACATTTAGAGGAATCTTGCTGCGTTCCGGGTTTCTCAGCCACAAAGAAGAACACATTTTACATTGAAGTTTTAAATTTTTAGTTCCGCTTTAGCAGATTTTTAATTCGATCCTCATATATTGTTTAGAGCCCCATACGCATCACATTCTTTCTTGATTTGTTGTTAAACGCATTACAGGGAAAATTCTTTTTTTTTTTTGGCTGGGCTGTTCGTATTTGGCATAACAGTCCTGCTGAAGTCTTCCCCCTCAATATTAACACGATTAAGTTCAAGTCGAATGTTCACAGGCACTACTCCCTCTATCGTTCTCCACACAACCCATTTTCCTAGTTCCAATACAATGAAATGTAATGGTAGGGGTCATTCCCTGACTTTTAGTTCTAACAAAAATAAAATATCTTGCTTGGATTCACTCCTGTCATTAATAATGCTACTAAGATACTCAAGTGAGCTCACGAATTCTATCAGACAGCCGTTTATATTTATATTCTCAGAAGTGGTGAGGCTTATATACATAATTTCCTTACATTTATTTCAATACCAGCTCTATTTTCATACTGATTTATAAGGGTGCATGTAATTTTATGCTACAGGTCGTTATCTGCTGATCCAATAGTTTATATTTAGTTGTGGTTTCTGAAATCACTGCCTTTTAAGGTGAGCAGATGATTGGTGTGCTGCACCCGATCCTTTCTAGGTCTGTTCGTTGAGCTAACGGGCTTGCCTTTCTTTACAAAAACCGCAAGACATTCTATGGATGTTTTCGTTTGTCTACATTCACACGTTTCATCTTTTGATGCTCAACTCTTGTGTTTTATGGACAGGGGAGCAAGAAGAAAAGGGGTTAGTACGGAGATGCCTGTACTCGGGCAGTACGCTTTGTTTTCTCATTCGTAGGTATATGCACAGCAATGGCTGCATGTAATTTTTTCTTTTTTCTTTTTCTCTTTGGTTCGCTTTGATAAAAGTATTGTTGTTTTGAAGCAAAAAAAGTTGAAACCGGTTGCTGCGTGTGAACATAATGGCATCTTCAAAAGGGAAATGAAAAGAAGTTGAGCATCAAAAGATGAAACCTACCCTATATAAAATTTCGGGCATTTCTCTAACCGCAAGGATACGTGTGTAAAAAGAATGGCATAAGAGATCGCGTATCCAAAAGCCTGCCGAAAATAGGTATAATTGATTAAATATTTAGTCATTCACTTTTAAGATCTACAAAGTGAAAGTAATCGGGTTTTAATTTTCCTAATAATGCTTTCAAACTTAATTTCATACAAGTTCTTTTAAATGATACAGTTGGTCACCCAACCAGTATATAGCTAATCGCAACTCCGCACACACATATAGATTTTCATGTATGAATACAAATGTAAACATGAAAAGACTCATTCAACCGCAAGTATAGTTTTAACAATAATTTTTTTTCTTTACATTCATACATTTTAAAATAGTTTTTTGTAAAAGAATATTTTCCTGCATACCAACACATTGAACAAACACATACACACATATATGCACGTACACAAACTATTCCGAAACAATGCATTTATTACCAGCGGGAAAACCTAGAAGACCTTCTTACTAAAGGCCTTACCGAGAAAAAAAACTTTTTGAATTTTGGTAAAAGGAAGTAGTTATTTTATACGTTACCTGGTAAGTAGTTGTCATTACAATTACCTTTATTCTGAAATCCTCAATTAGCACTTACTAGTAATGATCTGATTAACTTCTTATTGCTCCATATTCTCTTACTAATAACCAGCTCAGTAACTACTTATTAGTGGTGTTGTTTTCAGTACTCAATATTACTTTACTGCTAACGAGCTCGAACCCTACTTATTAGCTCAATTAACTTGCGCCAATTTTTAATTTTTACAATTTACTAAATATAAAAATATGAGAATTAAATCTTTTACTATATCAGTGGGTCTGTTTGACTCTTTGACTTATTTCTGACTCTTCTGAATAACTGGTAGCAAAAAAATAACTAGTTACCTTTTGGCCTCCAGTTAGTATATTGTAAGTACTTACTGGTAGTGAAATAATAACTAGATATTTTTGACTTCTAGTAAGTGTATTGTAAGTACTGAATTCTGTGGACAACTCGAACAAAAATTTTCGTTATTCAACCGAAAAATAAGTAGTGTTCATTTGTCTCCAACATTACTTGCTAACTTACCAGGTAAGTAAAGTTTTTGCTGGGCATTGAAGGCCTGCTTAAAAATTTTTTGATTCAATTGCCATTCTTATCTAACTGCTAAAGAATATATTCAAGAAGTTCTCGGCTCTTTATTATAAAAGATAAGATACATATTCCACATTCCGTTCTATGAGAAGGGAAAAGAGAAGGAGTAAAATTTTTTGTTCTGTTTTGTTTTTTTTTTTTTGCCAAAGCAAAAGAATTATTTTTTTCATACAGTTAGCATTCTTATGTAACTGCAAAATGCGGAAGGCCTTGCCCGTAATGACAACATGTGTAAAAAAGATATGAGTATGGAATGCAGCGAGCAGGCCTTGTACATCCAAAACAATGAGTACAGAGGCCTTCCAGAAGGCATCCGTTCTCCTTCTTCTTCCCGCTGGGTTGCTTTACTATACATGTATGAGTGTATTTAAATTCAAAAACAAAACTTTGTCTTTTAACAATGTTGTGAAAAAATATGAACAGAGAGAGAGACACAAACAATAGAAATAAAATTTATTATTTTAACAACATTCTGTGGTAACAAATAAATGCAATTATGTATTAAAAAAAAGGACAAAACCTTTTTTCTGTTCGTGGAAACTTTTAAAATGTCATACATTAATTAAGTGAATGAAAACAATGAAAATTGAGTTCAATTCGTACAAAATAAAAAAAATTAAACAGAAAAAACTAATAGTAAAACAAATAAAAGAAACATTTAATTTAACAACAACAATTAAGTTTAGTTAAACAAATTTTTTTTTATTTTTTCTCTCTTTTTCATTATTTTGTAACAGGAATAATTTGCCAACTACAAAAGTTAAATTAAACTAAAAATCGTGCTGCTGTTGTTGTCATTTTGGAAAAAATAAGAAATAATAGAAAAAGCAGCAACTAAACGAAAAACTAAAGCAACAAACCAGTAACAACAACAAAAATAATTGCAACAAAAACAAGACATGGTCTTAAACTTAACAACAACAAGATGATAAATATACAACAACAAAAACCAATTAACAAACAGCAACAGAAACAGAAGTATCATCATCATCCTTATCTTCTGCAAAAGCAACATCTTTCCAATCGCCAGCAACTGCATGCCAACAACCATCGACACAAACAACAGCTGCAGCAGCAGCATCGACCTTTTCATCAAGAGCAATTTTATTATTTTAGCAGCAAAGAAATCGTTTTAAGTTTTAAACAAATTCTACATTCACACACAAACATCCTGAGATGGAATTTATTGACGATATTTTTACTATGCAATTGTATAGGTGAGTTCTTTTGTGTGTGTTTCTATGTATGTGTTTGCATTTATTTGCTGCTATTTGTATTACATAAGTATTTGTGTTATTTATGTATCTATTTTTATTTCTAATTTTTTTGTTTTATTTATTTATTTGTACAAACAGAAATTATATTTTGTTGCTAAACTTTGATTTTCAGTTTAAAATATAATTTTGCAACAATTTAATTTATTTTTGTTTCGACAGTTGCAAAATGTCACCAAAAAAAAAAAAGGAATAATTTTGCATAATAATGAAATTGTGATTAAAAACGATAAATAGCTATTGAAAGAGAAAAATAAGTTATTAAACAATAACATTATGCAAAAAAGTCAAAGTTCACATTAGTTAACCAACACATTAAGTCCAGCAAAAGTGAATGGGATTAATATGTTGGTAAACTAATGTAAGTTTTAACTTTTTTTGCATAAGGCGGTAAAGAGTTAAACTTACAATAAAATAAATAAAACAATTGAACTTTCATAAAAGATATTAAAACTTGGTTAAAGATCGCAAAATAAAAAGTGGGAGGGGAAAAAACTTTTAAATTCAAGGTTTACAATACGAACGAAATTGGATTTGGCAAAATTTTCGTATGATTTTCTTGCTTGGAAAACACTGTAGGACTTTGAATTTTTGAAGGCAAATGGCAAAAAGGCACCCAAGAAACTTAAATATGGACTTATCTTATTAAAAATGTTTAGCTAAGTATTTTTATTTTGTTTTATTTTTTTTTTCTTGAAGATTCTTTGTCTTATTGCAACAGAAATGGTATTAAGCAAGACAAATTTATTTCGGGTGGCAGAGAAAAAAGACCGAAATTGACATTTCGAACCGTTGCGTTATTTTTAAAAAGTTAAATCACAAATGGTTGACAATTCTAGCCGTAAACACTAACAGTACAATGGACATATTTTTCCATTTAATTTGCGATACAATTAAATATCCCTTTACTTTAGTTTTAGGCTATTATGAGAGCCCTCATAGTACTCTAAAACCAAGTCACAAAAAAAAAATTGGAGTAAGTGAACTCCCATTAATTTCTGGCGCCATTGACATGGTTTTATTACCGCTACTTTAGGAACGAAGCACTGCTTAATGCTAGGAACACAACTGGGACGAATGACGAATTTTTGGCCGCGAATATTCGTCGTCAAAAATAAAACATATTGGTGTATATGAAAATACACACAATAATACGAACAAATCAGTACTAGGTGACCATATTTGGTTTTAGTTTAGAAGTATTTTAGTAAATAAGGTCACTTTTTACTTTAATATTTGTTTTTTTTTTTTTATTGTATAACATTTAAAATATATATTCAAATTATTTTGCTATTAACATAGTTTTTAGTTGTGTTTTTGATTATGTTTTAATTTTTTAGCATTATTTGTTTTAATATGGTCACACTATTTCTCTCTCTTTGCACAAACAGCAATCAACTCTCTCAATTAAAGCTGCCTGTTATTCGTCATTATTGTGCTTCATAGGACGAATTTACTCAGCGAATGTTAACTGAAAAAATCGTCGTGTTCGGCGAAATTCGTCGTTCGTCCCAGTTGTGTTCCTAGCATAAGTCCGTTACAAAACTGGATAGAGTTAAACTTTGCGAAGAGTCTCGCTACAGTTCTTAAATACATATATGTATTTTATTTTATGACTTGGTTCGGTTCAGCTCTGAGCTCTGCAAATAAAAAATATACCATGCTCCCCACAAGTCGAAGAAAAATAATCGATACGTTTCGACTGTCTTGATAGTCCACGTTGAAAGTTGTGAAATATTTCGACTTAATTCCATTTTTTCCCCAAGACAAATGTTTCAAGTTACTAAAAATAACAAAAGGGCTGAGTTCCAAAACATCATAATACTTTGCAGTCAAAGTAGCCGTGCATGTAGGCGAATTTGTCAAATTAAAGGCACAACTCGTTTTTAATATGTAAGAAATCACTATGCCAAAAATCAGCTTTTCGCTTTTTTTAATTATCTCAGTAATTAATTCTGGCCACTTAAATCGAACACTGTGCAGTGTGCGAAAAAGGTACCAACCCATTATATGGTATTAAAACTGGATTTAATATTTGATTATTTTATTATAGATTTACAATAAACAAATATGTATTTTAGCATATACATAAACATATACATTTGGGTTATACCTTTTTAATTTTTTTATTTTTTGCAAATATTTAATTGTTTAGCCAAAGCCAAAATGTCCATAAACAAATATAATAAAACTTCATCGCTTTAAAAAAGTTTTCGCACCAAACGAGTTGAAATTTGTTCTAAATTAAAAAAAAAATAAATTATTAAATTAAACACTGTCACAATTTTAAACGTTTAAAGTATATCGTAGCTCTTTTAAGAAATCTAACGACAACTTTTTGTATTTTGTTGCTAGATTTAACAGAAGAGCTACGATTTTTCAAATTTGCTCTTTCAAAACTCCGCTAATGTATTAATAAATAATTTCTATGAATTTTTAGAAATTGCACTTGGTGCGGAGGGTTTTTCTGCTAAAATGACCAGCAAAGACGATTTGTATCACTTATTTAGTATTGGCTATCACGTGGTGGTACATACATTTTTTGTTAAAAATGAGTCATAATCCTTAACATACATATAACATTTTGTAAATGTGCATACACAAAACAAGGTTTTGATACCATTTAAAGCCTTTTATATGTTTCACATTAACAGAAAAAATATTAAATTTCTCCAATCACCAAATTTATTCCAAATTCATAATATTGAGCAAACAAGTTGTTGATTTTGCACCTATTACCAAAATGATTATATTGATTACTAAAAATTTTAAAATTTTGAAAAAATATTTTCAATAAATGATATTTTTCATTTTAATTAAAAAAGTGAACAAAAAACTTTGCCATTTCAAGCAATGTGTTAATTTATTTAAATAAATATTGACAATTCCCAACAACAATTCTACATGTTTGAATTATTTTATTTTAAACGATAAAAGTAAATTAAGATTTTTTTTAATTTAATTAAAATTTTAATTGAAAATTTATTTCAAAACAACTAAAATGTTAATTAAATCAAAATTAAATTCTTAATTTTCTTTCAACAAAAAAATAATTGATTCAATTATTACATTAATTAAATTTAAATACTTTTTAAACCATTTTTTTAATTGATAAAACACTTTTTTCTGTGTTTCTATTGTATACGTATTTGCATTTGTTTATTTTAAACATTTATGCATATATCCGCATTAAATTTAAGATACAAGCAGACCAACACGGCTTTAAAAATGGCATGTAACAACGGTATGAGACTCTATTTTATTCAATATAAAATAGAGTCTCATTCATATGGTACAGGATACGATACAGATATGTTTACCAAAATCAACCTTTAAGAATAGTCAGTATCATCTGTTAGAATACCAACAGCACCCAATAATGATTTGTCCTAAGAATGGAGCCTTCTACAAATAGATAGCTCCCATAACGATTCATGATACCCCTCCCCGCGATTGGTGTTTCAACGACAGCCACCACATAATCCCCGAAAATATCCCTTCGTCATAAATTATATATCCGTTGACCCACTCCTGCATGGGTACGTAAACTCTACTTTGGAAAGTAACAATTATCGGGCCCTGTGTAGCAAAAAAAAAATGGAAGAGTTTGACACGGTTGCCTTGTATAAAGGCAATTGCCGTTTTGGAACTCAGCCAAGTTGTGCACCAATGACATCACGTTCTTAGAAAGGCACCTCTTAGCACTTAAAGTTGCCATCGCTCAATAAATAAGGAGCAAAACTTCGTACTAAGCATTCAAAGCCTGAAAAAAGCTCATATGTCTAGATTTAAGCTTTGAAAGATTTCTTATAGAAAGTCTGTGTTTACTGATAAGAGGGAAGAGAAGAATATCTTCTTCTCTGCAACTATTCCTCTATCAGCAATAAATTCAGACGTTCTGAAAGAAAACTTTCATGGTGAAACCTCAGACTATATATAAATAGCCACCCCGTAGTCATCAGCTTTTGACAAATATATTTGTAGATTATTTTAAAAAATATTCCAAAAATAACATTCACACAATAGACTTGACCTTTGACCTTGACCTATTTATACCTACAAAAAACAAGCTCCATACACTTTTTTTATTTTTAAAGGTAAAAAAAGCTTTCAGTCTTAGAAATAAAAGCTACATTGTTTTAAAATATTGCAATGTCTAACAGCTCGAAAACAAATGACTTTAATAAAAATTAAATAAAATTATTCCGTTTTTTATTAGCATTTACTTTTAATTGCAAAATAAAAACATTTAATTTTCTTTTTTATAATCAACTGCTTAAATTATTAAACTAAAAATTTTTGTTCTTGTTGTTCACTTTTTGTTATATTCATTACGAAAAAAAAAAACAAATCAAAATGTATGAAATCAAAGATTTTTGCATTTCCAACAAAATTTCCTCTCACACATCATATTCCACAATGAATTCGGGATCATCATCATCACTGTCATCATCATCATCATCAGTGAGTGCATTCGAGCCAGATTTTGTAATACCATTGGAGAATGTAACGGTGGCACAAGGACGTGATGCCACATTTACGTGCGTGGTCAATAATTTGGGTGGTCATAGGGTGAGTGGAGATTCTGGAACACCAGCCAAGGTATGTAAACGGTTTTAAAAGGCGTTCAAATGAAATTTTCTTTTCTTTTGTTTTATAAATTTATTTTTTTTTTTATTATTTTGTTAATCAAATAACTTTTTTCCTAAACACCAAAGCACCTGCACCAAATTAAAAGAAAGTATTTTAAGAATCCAAAAGAATATTATACAAATTTTTATTTAATTTTTAAATTGATTTATATAAAATGGCAAAAAAAAAATCTTAAAGCAAATTAATTATTTATATCACAGAAAAATCAATCAATTAATTGCACAATTTGCACTTTTTCGCACCACAATTGCACTTGTCTGCACCAACTTTGTTGTACTTTTGGTTTGTTAAACCTGTCAGCCGGCTAAGAAAATAGAAAATCTCTTCAGGGGAAAAAAAATTTTAATATTTGTTTTGTTTACAATGTTATCTCTGTTCCTTGAGATTTTAAAAGAATAAACAGATATTTTTTTTTAATAAAATTTTTTTTTTTTAAATAATTTTTACTTCCTTTCAGTTTAAATAAAACGTTTTATTGCGAAATATTATGTTAATATGTATGCGTGTGACCAATAAATTATGGTCATAAACATTTTCGTTATTGATTTTAAATATTTTAATATTCTATTAATTATTTATTCATTTTTTTTTTTTTTTGCCTCGTATTCATGATTTTTTAATGCGCCACACTTGCACACAGTCAGATTGTTTACATATAGAATTTTTATTTGGTTCATTTTGAACTCATTTAATTTGCAATTTAATTCGTTTCAAAATATATATAAAAAAAAAAAATCTCATTACTTTAATGTAAAATTTATTGGTTTAATTTATAGTTTTTTTCACAACTGCATTCACTTTAAATATACTTTGTAATCACAATATAAATTGTGTTTTTTTTTTTTTGTTTTTGTGTTTTTAATTAAATTATTACCTATTAATTAAATGTCATTAAAATATTCGTCATAAATTTTAGGCAGAGTATAAAAATTGTAAATTTTTAAAAAAAAAATTGAAAGCAAGATTTGCTTTAAAGCATAATAGATCGACTACTCCCTCTTAAACAATTTTTGTCAAAGTTTATAAAATTTTCAAATTTGTATTGTATATCGCTTATTTTCTGCAACATTGTTATAATTCAAAAATATTAGTTTTACAGAAAACGACTTTAAAGTTGAATATTTACACAAAACATAATGGAAAAACAAAATTGTATTTTTCTCTCATGAGTTGATCTTAAAATGACTTCATATGTTATAATAACTACTTCATAAACAATCTGATTTACTATGCGACAGTGGCAAAATTTGATATTTTTGACGTATGACGTTGTTGCAGCAAATCAGCAATATATGCCAAAAATTGCCATTTCTTTTGTAATATCTACAATATCCTGGATCCCTATGAGTTGCAAGGATAATTTAACGATGTCCAACTGTCTTTGTGTTTGTTGAAATGGGTTTTTCGAATACCCCAGACACTTATGATGGGGACTATATATATAACACATATAGTCCAGAATAGAACACTATTAAAATTCTGCCAGATCGGACTACAAATGGCTGATATATGAGAAAAATAACCAGGCCTGAGTCTTATTTTTTTAACCACAAATCCATCACCGAAGGTTAAAGCGTTTATTTACGGTGGCCATATTTTTGAAACCAAAATACAGAACACAAAAATTTGATGTTATGCAAAAAGATCATATTGTTATTCATATGCATATACATTGGCGTTGCCGTTATGAGACAACCACATGTTTATTTTTCAAATTTAGCCCGTTTTATAACAAACATTTTTGTTCAAAACTTTCGAAAATGGCAATCTAATTTCCAGTTTTTAAAAATTTCATCTTAAGAAAACAACTTTATCGTACTTAACCAACAAGAGAGTATCAAATATCAAAGTTTTCAGTAGGAGCAAAACAATATTTAACTTTACATTAAAGGCATATGAAAAGGAATTTTTAAAACAACCGTTTCATTACCAACAAGTAGAGAAAATAACACAACATTTCCACCATTTGTAGATATGAATTTTATACAACAAGTGAAAAAAAAAATCGAGTTAATAACCTCTTGTTGATCAAGTGCGATATAAACATGCAGTGAAAAGAGTATCAAGGATAGATTTATCAATAATCAAAAAGAATAATAACGAAATTAAAATAAGATAGGTATTTAAAAATTAATATGTGTGATATTCGGAATCATGCCTAAAACTTTCTTGGAGACAAAATATTTGAACAAGTCTAAAACAATGTTTCCAACCAAACTGAGAAGTTGTTTCGATATATGAAAAGCTTGAAACTATCCAGGGATTTACTAAGGGGAGTTTTTAGAGGCATAGAATTAAAAAAAATTAAAACGAAACAAAAAATTCAACAAATAGGGTGACGCGGTAGACTAGTTGGTAGTGAGATAGTCTATCAGTGCGAGGGTTGCGGGTTCGATTCCCGCCAGAGACTCTGGTCTCCTGCAGATAAGCGTAGAGCTTCGCGGGGTTGGCATAAGAAAAAAATTTAATTACCAAAATGTTGGCTTTATTAGCTGAAAAATTTCATAGCATTTAATGTTTAAAAATAATTTCTTGCATATGGCCACCGCAACTGCGCTTTATGAACGCCAAACTATCGGTCCAGTTTTGCACCACTTTTTCGAGCATGCCCGGCCTTATTTCGTCAACAGTGCGTCAAATGTTGGCTTATAAATGATCAATCGTTGCTCGATAATTATCATAGATTAAAGTTTTGACGTACCCTCACAAAAATAATCGAAAGGAGGCAAATCACACACACGAGGTGGCGAATTAATAGGTCCATTTCTTGAGATACCCGTTAAGCTCGATATTGGCCTCAACGCTAAAGATGATTTGATGATAAAAGTACGGTTCATCTTCCAGCTGATTCTCAGCCCATTCACCGAACACACGACGCAATTGATGGTCCGCTGGCTTTAATTTTTGCACCAATTTGTCCTTATATTGTTCGAGTCCTCTGTCACAATCAAGCACGGTACAGGCTCGACTTGGATGAACATTCTCCAAAAGAGTAAACGTCGTCATGAATTGATCCATATAAGCTTCCCATTAGCGTATGAACAACATGAAGTATAGAAATAATTTTTGCGAACTTCGGCAAGACAATATCAAGTAAAGAAATAATTTTTTATGGATTGTACTCCATTTGCGACCTATGGCCAGTAATGGATCCAGTAAAGAAAATATGTAATGACGTAAAGATTTATATAAGAGGTCTTTGTGCCGAAAATTATTTAAATTTCCACAACTATATGAGATTATTTTGTCTAAAAGCGATTTTTAAGAGGTGATTATATGGGACCGATGGTTAATTTTGGAACTAAAGGGATAACATTTTGTCATGACATAGTAGATATCGTAAAAGTTATTATCGCCAATTTTTATGTTAATTGCGAAATTAATAAGGAAGTTATGTCATTCAAAGCTATTTTCGGGAGTAGAATTTGTAAAGCTGTGGTCAAAAATGCCAATAAAATTTGGAAAGATGATTTGGACTAAATTTAATCCAAATATCAACGAAATAAAATGGTTTATGGGCACAAAGTCCCTATTCCAGAAAGGAGATATTGGGGGATATGTGAAATTACGGACAAATTTGACCCGATTTGAAATAGACTTTGTGCTTGTGCCAATTGGAACTAAGGTGTTACCAGTGATGTTATACGTAGGGAAAAATCCCTATTCGTAGGGATTTTTTTCTAAAATAAATGGCCGTAGGGAAAAGAAGGACAGATATTTTGAAATCATTGAAATGTAGGGACTTTTCGAACATGTGGCAATCGTTTGCGATTTGTTATAATATACTAATAAAATTGTTGACACGGCAACATTGCAAATTGTTAAATTGCCTTGAGTGATCGTTTGCCCTCATTTCAACTTTGATTTTAAGTTTAATTTGTGAAACTTTCTTTTACAAGAATTTAATATTTCAGAGCAATAAATAGATAAATTGTTTTAGATGGACATCCGAAACTTTTGGAGTAAAGTCATCAAAATTAAAAAAATTAACACTTTAGTGTTGATTTATCGCTGACACAAGATAATACGAGATAGCTAAAGGGGTCTCCACATCTATTAAATATTTCACGTCCTAGTTTTATTAAAAAATATTTTCTTTTGCAAAACGTTTGGCTAGATCAAATATCAATTAACAGTTCTTAAAGTATATTATACAATTATCTTCTTACAAATAAAGCAGGGCTGTGAAGTCGTCCAAAAAAAGTACTAACTCCGACTCCGACTCCAAACGCTGAAATTTTTTAAGTGCGACTCCGACTCCGACTCACGACTCCGACTCCTACTCTAACCGTGATGCGAAATGAATGAGACGTAAAATTATTTCTCTTTTGTGTAGAAACATCTTTATTAAACGAATTATGGGAATCCCCGCGTAATGTGCATAAGAAAAACATGAGTGTTATGGTAGGAATTAAAGGCTGGCCGATAAAGATGTTTCTACAAAAAAGAGAAATAATTTTACGTCACAATTTTTCTAATACATACTAGTATTTATGCGCTATAGCAACACTTATTCTGTACAATGTTGAAAATATTTCAGCGTTGATGGTTAAAAAATTCTGATATTTAAATTATTACCAATTCCTGTCATTAACATTTTTTAGCATAAGTAAATTATTTAAAAAATCACACATCTTTTTTCAACTAGATCAATAACTGAGTATAAGTTTTGCTACTGTAATTTAGACTTTTTCCCGCACGTATAAAAATTTTCTTAAGTAGTAAAGTACTTGAATCAACTATTTCTCATAAAATAAATTAAAATCTACTTATTCATATTGATCTGCAAAATATTGCATCGCCAATTTCGAAGAATTTTTATATTGGAAAATATTAGAAATTTTTTTAAATTTTTTATGCCGAAAAATTTTGGAGTCGGAGTCACGCGTTTTTTTTTGGGTACTGCGACTCCGACTCCGGTACAAAAACCTCAACTCCGACTTCGACTCCACAGCCCTGATATAAAGTTTATTAAATTAAAAGAAATTGTTCAAAATAAAGCTTAAGTTGGATCAATTAACTGGTCACTCTTTTTTTTAAATTTTTTTGTCAAATATTTCTTAGGTCTGAGCATACCATTAGTCGTAAAACTATATCTTCAATTTTCCATGTCCGCTCTTTTTTACAAGAAGAATGTGCCTTATAGTGCACCGAAAATCATTTAACAAATGATATCCTTACACCTGTAATATTGCTAGGAAATCACAAGTCAAAACTAATACGGACAAACAATTAATTTTTCTTGTGTCCAAACAAAATACATACATATTTTTCTTGGTTTCGCTTTTTTAACCAATAAGCTAAATGTGATTTAAACTGAATATCAGTTGTTTTTTGGGTTTTTTATTTTTTGATTTATAAAAAGTTCTGATTTAATGGTATGTATGCATGTGTAGCAACTTTAAACAAAATGTATATACATAAACACCAACGGTTTTATTTGCATTGATATATTATCATTTAAAAGTTTTAGGAATTTTAGGGACAATTTTTTTGTGGGCGTAGACAATAATAGGAATTTTTACGGGTTTTTTAAAAAAGATTACAACATCACTGGGTGTTACAAACATCAGCACCAACGCATATTTCCTCTCCACTATTGTGGTGTGGGTATAAATGTACTGATAATACGGTTTCTGGTATTCAAAATTTTTTTAAAAGACATGCATCTGCGATAAAATTAAAAATTCTCATATAAGTTAAGCCGTTGAAATTTGTACCGAAAATATTTTTCATATTTGACCTCCATTTTTAGACATCCGCGACAGCAAATTAAAGAAAAAATTGTTTGCTTTTAATATCTTTTTACATTTTTTAAATATCTTCATTACATCCAAAGTGATAATTTTTGCAACGGAAAAAGTCAAAACGCGCCACTGTGCGACATTGCAGCAAATGAGCGATATGTTTTAATATTGACAATTTATTAACTCTAATTAGACATCTTTCATTTGATTATCAGAGTTAACATTTTAAAATAACTTTTGATACGGAAGCTTTATTAAAAAATTTATTATAGTTAAGTTTTGTTGCCAGTTATTTAGTTGGACTCTATTTTAAACAAACAGCTATTGAGCTATATATTCCACCAATATTTTCGTTAATTTTTAAATAAAATTCGCTTAATAAATTTAAAATATATAAATTTCTATTCAACAACTTACTTACCCCAATTTAATCAATAACGGATAAGGACAACAAAAATTGCGCTTACCTGAAAATAGACAAGAAATAAAAAAGTATTGAATATCATTTTAAAATAAATAAAATAATGTAAAAATAAATGTGTACATTGTTCCAAATTAGCATGGTAAACAATAAAAAAATAATTTTTAAAATTTAAAAAAAAACACACAACACAAAATGATACTGCGCCATACAGCAATAAAATTACAACAAAAACAGCAAATCGGAAGTGTTAATGCAATCTATACATTGTTGGAAATTTTGTTAAGAACGTGTATGTATGTGTGCTTGTATCTGTGTGGAATTAAAATGTGTTTGAATTTCAAACTTCTTCTATTTATAAATGGTAATAAATTAGAAAACTAAACTACGCAGTGCTTCCTGTTGAATGTTAAACACCATTTTAAGTGAGTTTTGTTTGTATAAGTGTGTTTGTATGAGTATGTATGTATATGTAATTACTGAAGCGTAATAGCAAAACTTGTGCTAGAAGTTTTACAAACACAATGAAAATTAACATAAACTACAAAACAATTCAAAAATGGTTTCATTCCATATCATTATTTTGTTTTCGTTCATTTAGTCATTCATGTACGAGTATTGTTGAACAACAATAGAAACTTTTGAAATATTTTTAAACGAAACGTATTAAATGGGAATTGGAAGATAAAAGTTTCTGGAGAAAAAAGGAAAATTTTAAAAAAAAAAATTTATTTTTACTCAAAAACATCAATCAATATACCTATTAGGCCCTAGATAAAGGCTCTGTGTGATCAGATCAAAAAGTAATAATTCTTATTGACACAGTTCGTTAATTTCTTTTTAATACAGGGTGACGCACCAATTGTGCTAAAGTAAGAAATTCAAATAACTTTTTTTAATCAATAAACCCAATTATGACGAAAAATATCCCGGTAGTTTTCTCCCTTCTTCCATTTTTCCTATGTAAATTCAATTGTAAAAATGAGAAAAGGGAAATCTACCGGGAAATTTTTATTGATAATTGTGCTGAATGTTTTTTTTATTTTTTTGTTTTTTTTTAAGTAGACAATTGAATTTAATTATATATAACTAATTGTTTTTGAAGATGATAGACCGTAAATGACCTCCATGCTTATCCACACATATGCGACACCCGACCAGAAAATTATTATTTTTGGCTTGAACGGTATCATTTAGTTTTTCTGAATTAGGTTTCCTCCATTTATGAAAAATGCTGCTTGTTTACATTGCCGTTTTAATCAAAAATGGGCCTCCTCATAGATAAACAAGCAATTAATAAGCTGTTGTACGATAATAAAGTACTGCAAGGCAGAGTCCCGGAACGTTTACTCATTATTCAGGCATGACCGAGCGTGAACCTTTAAAAATTTTTTATTTCCTTACTCATAAAAAGTTTGCTTATGAACAAATTTATATAAGAATTTTTAAGGTGTACAAAATTTGATTTATGCATATTAAAATTCTTAACAAAGAAAAAAAAAACAAGAAAACATATATACAATACACGCACAGGCTATTCCTATTGTGGTCGTGCAAGTTGTCGAGCATCAACAACCATACTAGTGAGGAACGTTGCTAAATTACCGAAATTTTTTTTATTCCTCACGTTCAATTTATGACTTTCTCTGAACTCTGTTTCGAGGCATGGTACCGCTCCAATATCAAAATCCTCTCTTCGATAAGCATTCACTATAACAGATCTAAATAGTTACCTGCCAAATAAAAAAAAATAAGCCGATTACTCACACAGAAGAAAAATAATTACGTTTTGTTTTTGTGGATAACACGATTCGGGCGCCACCCTGTTTTTATTAATTTATGAATTTTTATTTTACATTATTCATTTAACTTTAACCGAACTGTGTGCTGTGCTTTTGCTTCAAACCATTTACCTGAGAGTATTAAAATTTTCAAATTTGAAATAATTTTTTTTACGACCATTAAACTATTGGTCGATAAATGTTTGGGTACGTGCTGCACCGACCACACTATTAAATGCACAAAAATGCATTTCAAAAATTCCAAAAAATTGACACAATAACAGACAAAGAATCGTCAACACCCAGCAGTGTGAAGTTTTTGTGGAAGTAAAAAACACAAACTCTTGTCCTACAGAACCGATCCTGCTGGATTTCAATTCCACACTGCATAGAAGAGCTAGAAAAAACTAGACAGCAATATTGTTATTCTTTTATTTTCAGTCTTTCGAACATGAACTTGATTGTATGCCTAAATCAAAGTAGAATTACTCAGGGTTGATGGGGTCTAAGATGAGTATTAAAAAACCACTCGTAAAGAGAAAGAAAAAACTCGTACTAAAAGCTTTTTCCACCTTTTTTTATTAAGAGTCATAATTAAACATTTAAGGACGAAAAATACAAGAAGTACTTAAAACAATCTAAAATGGGACTACGTCCAAAAACTAATATGCGTACATATGCGTGCGTTTGTAAAAGTTTTTTTGTAGAAAAAACGACAACACAACAAAAGAAGGTAAAAATAGATTTGCTTGTTTTGTGAATAAACAACAACATCAACCCTACAAAAAGAAAAACATTAATTATTTTAATGTTTAAAAAGTAAAATCAAAAGCAAAAATTCCCGAATTCAATTTGTTAAAATTATGTAGATAAATACATTAAAATTTCAAAGCAGAATGATTATGAAAACCATATCGGGCATTCTGCCAGTGTCTTATAATGTCAGCGAAAAGGTGAATACAACAGATGTAAAACAAACATAGAACACACTAAATCATAAACAGGAACAACTCATAATTCAAAAATATTTAGGAGAAGCAGAAAACTGCCTTAAATGTTCCATAGTTGCAATTTTTCAAACAAATTGAGGTTCAGAAATGTTAAGGAAGAAAAGTTAAAGTACACTGTAGCAAAAGAAATTTTTGTGGTCTCCATGGATTTAATTTTATGAACTGGTTTATGGAAGAAAAAAACTATTTTGATAAATTTGACCAGTGGCTGTTTCTGATTTTGTGTGCGATATGTGTAAGCGGATAAGTCAATTATAAATAATATTCTCTCTCTCTCTCTCTCTCTCTGGTTCTCTGGGGTAAGTGTTTGGGTTTAAAGCAAAATCATACTTTCGGATTATTTAAAGTACGAATTTGGGATTAAAACCAACTCAGAAATTCTTAAATCAAGCACAGTTTCAGTTCAATTCTTTCTTACTATTATTTAATTTACTTGCGTTTTCGGATAATTTTACGTACGGGGTACTTGAATAATCCATACTTGAATCAAGCATTCTCTACTTGATTGAAGAAAATCCGCACTTACTGTACTATTGATACCGCTTCGGCTTGATTTAAGTACATATGGATGATTTTTCTTTTCAGTGTGGTGGAGGGTATAAAAACATCGGAATGGAAGGAACTGTATAAAAAATTTCAATACATCTTCTGAAAAAAAATCCAATTTTAACAAATATTTAGTGTTTTTAGCGCCCTCTTTTTGTATCAAAATTAACTTTTTTTTATCATTAAGGAGGTTTACTTTATTAAACACAATATTAAACAAAAACCTTTCATATTATTTCATTTATGTCAATTGTGACGTACTCTAATTCTCAACAATGATGCGCCTTATGCTTCCTAGGGAATAAAACCAAATAATCGAAAACATAAAATCCCGATATTTGTGTCCGAATGACTGGGCTTGAATGAGGAAAAAGGTTTTCTGTTTTAATTTGATTGCTTAACACACTTTATGGCGATATGATGCCGTTTTATGATAGTATTCATGTTTTCTGTAAACATTCCATCTAGTGGTGTCCAAGAAGATTATCAATAATAAATCTATAATGAGCATACACTAGATTTTTCTTTTCCCGAACTTTATCATTTCCCGGGAGAGCAGGATTTAGTTTTCAATTTTCCGAGAAATTCCGGAAAATCCCGTTTTATATAAAACTTTGCAAAATATATTTTTATTTTTTTTTTTTTTTTGGAAAAATGAACAATTCATGAGATCCACTAAATAAGTTCATAAATGCATTATACGTTTATAGTTAATGTAAAGCCAACATCATTGATGTTAAGCCAAAAAATAAAATTATTTAAACAAAATATTATAAAATATTTCTTTGGAAAAAGGGTCTTACTACACTGAATTTAGTTAGTGAATCGCTTGGCACCCTCTCTCTAATTTTATTTCAGAAGAGTGCTGTCAATGAAAAGTACGCTCCAATTCTACGGATGCTGGTTTTATAGTCAAAAGAACATAACATAATCTCTGGAGTCTTCCACTTTTTCACCACTTCCTTCAGAATATCGTAATTCCATTTTTTAAGAAAATTAATTTCTTTGAACCGAATTAGCGATTACTTTACTAATTGCTGCACTCGAAATTTTCTGAAATGTTAATTTTTTACTTTTCGCATTATCTCGTACAGTATTTACTGCATTTTGGGAATAGGGTCCAATAAATCCTTTATGTAGCTGCTCTTCATGAAAAAACATGAAATTTTTTGAAGCAAGTAGAATCCACATTTTCGCTTTGATAAAATGATTCTGGGTGTTTAACAAATTTTATACATATTTTACTAGTTCAAATTTTCAGAGCATCAAACATTAAACATTCCCAAATTTGTCGGAATAAAGTTGTTGTCTATTGTTTGATATAACTTATTAACAATTATATCAGCAAAAAAGTTGCCATAAATAAATAAAAAAATCGCGGGAATTATTTTTTTTTTTTGCAAAATATCCGGGATCCCGTGTGAAAAACACTAGCATACGTTAAATATCTCGAGCGGCATGCTTTGTCAACAGAACTCTGCCTTTCCGAAATCGCTACACACACGCTGAAAGATTTTTTATTTTGCTGCTCCTAATAAAAATTACTTAAACATTAATTTATTTTCTCACTGCTGTCGCCTTGAAGTTATTTCTACAAAAATAAAGTAAATAGTCAAAGTTTATGTCTTGCCTACCACTGCTACGAGTATAAAGAAGTGGTCACTATTTGCTCTGTAGTAATAAGAACAAAACGATTACAGAACGATAACTATTTGAAAGTTTTCTTTTTTTTAATAGGCAGCAAAAAGAACAGAAAAAGTCATTCATAGCTTTCATAAAATGTTAAATTTCCAACAAAAAAATAAAAAAAAAATTATGCCAACATATTCTACAAAATCAAAAGCTAATACTTACAGCAAAACCTAAATCAGCGCTTTAAGCGTTTTTTATTCGTCAAAAATTTTCATTTTCATACAAAATTTATGAATTAAAACCAAAAGAGCGTGTCGGCAACGCCGTGCAATTAATAATTCGTTTTTATACAGCGCGGTAACTGTTGTTGTTAAAAATTAATGGCGGCTTAGAGGTCCAACTATAATATGCATAAGCTTGATAAAGTTTATGTCAAAATGAAACAAAAAGAGTTCCAAATTCATTTAAAAAACAAACAAAAATAACATTTGATTCCGTATGTAAAGAGTGATCAGTTTCACATTTTGCTTAAGCAAATGGCAGGTTCCTAAAACTTAACAAAAAATTTAATTAAGTTCAATATGGCTTGACAGATATATTTTACTTGTATTCGCACAGCTGATTAAGCCAACTTAAGCATATTAAAGTTGGACCTTAGTTATTTTTAGGTAAAGCTGGCGTTTTATCTACTATTTTTTTCTATTTTTCTTAAATAAGATGTGTAAACATTACAATTCAGGATATAACGTTCACATTCTTACTAAAGCACAAAAATAATTCGCCATACAGCAGCAATGTTTCATTTACAGGGCACTGTCTAAGTAACTGAAGTACAATTTATGCACAATTATTGTAAAAATTTACGGATCAGAAAACATAAATCCTGATGAAAAAAACAATATTTGAAATTAAAGGTTTTTGAATTCTGACAAGTTCTTATCAATGTATCGAAAGACTGTGCGAAAACAGTAACAAGAAGAACTGCTGGACCTTTAAACAGATGCATACATTAATAAATATACATGCATGTGCGAATTGTTCTTGAGGCTAAAGCCTGCCTACAGAAGCTTGTGTATATTTATGAAATTTTTTTCAGGCAATGTTTATTTTTGTTGTTTTTGGTACATATTATCAACAACAATATTTATAGCAGCTACAGTGTTGCTTAATGTCGTCATCAACACAAAAAAAATTAATTTGCATTTTTCATTTTTCACACAATACTGAAATTATGTGGCAAACTATAGACTCATCGATACACAAATAATATAAACGCACCTCTTTAGCTGCATATAGACATACATTCATACAATGGTTTATATAAACGTTTGCATGTAGAACATTAAGATACGATAAGGATTCGCATGTGAATGACTGCAAAACTTTAGGTTAAACGTAATTGTCACAATACAAGTAGACTGTTTAGAAGTGACACAATTTTTGAAGCAACCAATAAGCAAAACACAAAATGAACAACTTCAACAGCAAAGACTTAGTTTAACATTAGAAACGTTTGAGTATGAGATTGAAGTTACCTACTTCATAATTGATACAATGATATACAGTTATGCGAAACAGTGACGAAAAAATGTAATCAGATAATAACTTTCGAAAAATTAGCACTAAAATACTTCCCTTCACCCAGAGAAAAACTATGTTTAAATATGGTCACCTCCAACAAAACTATTTTTAAAGAAAATTGTAAACATATTATGGTTAAATTTAACCATATAATTATCACCGACAACCATATTATGGTTAAATGTGTCCTCCATCAAGAAGGCACAACCATATTATGGTTGCTTCCGAACATGTTTTGGTCAATAATATCTAAAATATGTTTAACACTTATAATATCATGGTTGGTTTTCAACCATAGCTTGTTGCTCTTGGAGAAGAGGAAAATACTATTGTTAATTTAAAAACAAATTATTGTCATATTTAACCATAACATGTTTAGAGGCAACCATAATATGGTTGTGGCTTCTTGATGGAGGACACATATAACCATAATATGGTTGTCAGTGATAATAATATGGTTAAATTTAAACATAATATGTTTTAAATTTTCTTTAAAAATAGTTTTGTTGGAGGTGACCATATTTAAACATGTTTTTTCTTTGCGTGTTTGGATAGCATATATGGCTTAAAGGAAGCCATTGCATTAAAAATTTTAAAAAGTTTTTATAAATATTAGCCCTCATATTCATAAAAAATTATTTCAGGTTTATAGCAGGCTTATGAAACGAATTTTCTATGAAAATTTGTTTAATAAACCTTTTATTAATCAAAAATATTTTTTATGAATATGGGGGTAAGAGTTTAATAATTGGGAAATCATAACCTGAAAAATTTCAAAATTAAATTATTTTAATGAAAGAAGGAGTATTACAACATGAAATGAATTAAAATTTATTGAAAATTTTTATTCTTGACTGAACGAGGGCACGAGCTCTATATTCACATTTGTCTTTCAAGTTGTACGTAAAAAGTTCAGCGAAAAAAGAAAGACAAAAAAAGACAAAAACAAAAAAGCACTGCTATTCAATAAAAATTCCTGAACAAAAGTACAAAAAAACCAGAAGTAAGGAAGAAATATGTATAAACTTGAAATAATATAATCAATTACAGCAAATTTCGATCCACCAAACCAAAAAAAAAAAAAAAAAAAGAAAAAAAAAAACATTGCTTAAAAGAATGATGTTTCAGTTGAGACTGATTTTACACTTTCGTAGCGGCGGGAAGTGTAAAACTGTAAATAACTCTGATGACGAGAATGTAGTTACTCAAGTCAGTAGTCAGTCAAGAGCAAAAATTATCAATAAATTTTAATGCATTTCATGTTGTAAAACTCCTTCCTTCATTTATTAAGCGTTTGGGTTAATACAAAAGAAAGAACATGTAAATCAAAAGTATTGAAAAGATTCTAAATTGTTAACAAATTTAATGAGTGAATATATGAAACTGCATCTGTCGTAAGATATACTAGGGCATTCTATAATGATGTGATCGGTTGTTTGACGGGGGACTCCACATTAACATTTGGCATCATCCACTTGACCCCAATTATTTATAGGGTCATACCAGCACCAGTTCGCAATCTGTTCAGGTTCCACCATGCTTTCCTCGGTAATTGAAGGTGTGCTTCGCTGCTTGGTTCTTCAAATATAGGGCTGGATATATGTGTGTTAGAACGTTTATTAGTCCAAGCTGCGTTGAGATCAAAATTTTTCGATAAATGGCGAGATCTAGTAAAGCATGTTTGGACTGCAACAGCTGGGAGGGTTACATAAGTCGTTGTGAGGTGGAATTTGATGATTGCTTTATTTCTTGTATACTCCCATAACAATGCCTATTTTCTCCTCACCTCTGATGGGGTTATATTACATATTTTTGGCAGCCATTCTGTTGGAATCGGTCGGAGAGTTCCAGAGATCAACCTCATTTAATGAAAATTTAATTTGATGAAATTGAGCGTAATATAAAAATCAAATTAAACTTGTTTAATAACAAACGATACTTAAGAAAAAAACAGTAATTTTTAAGTCGGTTGTTCAATATAAATTTTTTTTTTTAGAAGTCCAGATGATGATACTCAATTAGTATCGAAATATCGGCAGCAAATAAAAGTAAAATAAATTTTCACTACTGACCTCGAGCTCGTAATGAAAACTTTTTTATTTAAAAACTAAATTTGGATAAAAAATTATATTTACTATTTAGTTATTTTTGCATGTCACTGTTATAGCTCAGTTTTGCTTTAAACCCAAATATTCACTAACCTTTTCGTATTCAAATATGGTCATATGCCCAGCTGTTCTTAGAAGTATTATTCCTAGAAAGATAATCTTATTCTGACACGTTAAAGATAATCATGAGTAAAACTCCCGCAATATTTTAACCTGCTGCATTGTTGTATTTTTTGATTTATTAAGAACAAACTTATGTGGAATTTATTTCTACATATCTCTGATATACAAATACGGGAATTTTAAATATGTTTATATATATTTATTATGAGAAAGAAAAAAAAACTAAACGTCTTCAGTGATCAGCATTTTTAGTAATCAACGAACAGGATGTTGAAATTGGCATAAAATTACTGCTTTGAATAACTTTACTTTTGTTGGCAGTGAGCGTTCAAAGCAAAATAATTTTAAAAATTGAAAATTGAAATATATCCAGTGCTAGTATATTCTATTAAATATTTAAGTACCTAATTAAATAATTTTTGTTATATAAATAAATGAATTGGAAATTTGTTAATTTAGTTTCGAAAATTTCCGGGCAAAATTGGGCAAATTTTATTGATTGGTCTTCTAGTTCGAGATGTCAGCTTATATATCAAAAAAAAAAAAAAAAAATAGAAAAAATCTTGCGGATTTATTGCGTTTTTCAATTATTGTAAAAGAACTCCAGTTCCTGAAAACATGAGCTGAAAACGACGGCATGTATAAAAATCAAAACGTAAAAGCTAAAATGGTGGTATCCAGAGGCTCAGCAATAAATTTAAAAAATGTTTCTGGGGTCTACTCATGAATCTAATCATAATATGTTGATCTAAGAATATGTTTACCACAACCATGTTTTTTCTTACGCGTAGTTTAAAAGTGTAGAAAGATATTTTCTGAAGGCTCTAGCACTTCAAGTAAATAGACAAATGTGTTTAAAACTATCGTGTAGACTTGCTATTATAGAAACAAAATCTCAAACGGCTTTTAACACCGACAGATCCAATGCGAATATGAGTTTTTCCATGCCTGAAGATCCATAATTTTGTACTGCAAAAAAAGAAACAAATAAAAATTGTTAAAAATATTAGAAGAGGTTACGAAATTTTTATTAATTTAATACAAAAGGACTTATTTATAAAAAATAAAACAGGTTAATAAGGGGCTTATGAAACGGATTTTCATGCAAAATAAAATAAATTTTATTAACCTGTTTTTTATAAATAAGGCCATAAGTCTTGTTATTTTATTCTGTGTTATCTATTACAAGATCTGCTCTAAATAAATTTTATTAATTTTATTTTAATGAAGGTAGAAAAGCGCACAGGATTAAAATAGTTCGATATAAACTATAAACGTGGCAATGATCTCTAGAGTTGCCTCTGCTACAATCACTTTAAATACAATAGCTCATAATACCGAATTGGATCCTGCTCAGCAAAGTGGCGAAATAGCGACTTATAAGCTTGAAATGTTGGCTTTATGTTAAAGCCGTTCTCTTGCTTTAAAATTATTCTTCAAAGAAACATATATACATACATGTTCCTCTAACTGGAACATAGGGCGTCAATAACAGCCGATCTCTATCTAACTTGTTTTTGAGAGATAGACCTTATTTCATTCGAAAATACTCCCGTTTGATTCATTTCGGATTCTGTTGAACGTCTCCATGATATACGTGGCCTACCACATAATCGACCAGTTTGATGAAATGGGTTCCATCTAACCGCTTGTTTACACTATTCAGTTATTGAGCACATTATTGACCTTCAACAAAGAGAATGTCCAAGGCCGCGTAAATAAATTTTTTCTACATAATCCCTGCCGCCCTTTCGTTGGTAAAAAAATTAAATAGTGACAAGCATCTCGTAGTTAAAACTGAGATCGAAAAATATTCAATAGGGCTTATATACCACTAAATATCCCCCTGCTCGATATATATTTAATAATGGAAGCCATAACCATTAAATGAGAAGAAATACGGCAGGACTTATCCCACCAAAATGGCGCTCGACACATATTCGTATTTATTACAACGATATTTATATTTTTGTGGGTAAAAGTGAAAATGGACCATATAGAGGATTAATTAGAAATTATGAATCCACTACTACAAAATCTTCTTCTGAAATAAAAGCCAATTAGGATTCGACTTTCATTACGCAAAAAAAGGGTTTGTATCCATTGTCGAAAGGCAGAAACTCCCTTATAAATCCAAGAAAATAAACGGCAGCATCAGTTACTTTTTACAAATTCACTTCGAAAAGATGAATTACTCAAACTGCTTGGACTGCATGTGTCCATCGTTAAAAAAATACATTTCGATCCGATAAAAAAAGTATTTGGTTAAGCACAAAAACATTACTGAACAGAATTTCCACAAAAAAAAAACTGCATTATTTGACAATGCAGTTGTATAAGGCCAAATTAGAGTTTTTCACTCACTTTTTCTGTTTATTTCATTCAAATGTTTTTCTCCATCACTATCAGAGGGATTTTTGCATATTAGAATATTTTTGGTTGCAAACAAATGCTACCAAATGCACAAACATTCACATCATGTTCACAGACATGTTTCTTTCTTTCATTCTGTGTCTTTTCAATGGTTTCGAAAACATACATAATTTTTTGTTGTTTAACTTAATTTTCATTTTAACCAAATTTGCACTTTCAAATGTTTACTGTTTCAATAGGTGTTTGAGTGTATGTGCATGTTGAAAATTTACCAATCTAAAATGATAATTTAATACTCCATATTTTGAAAAATTTAAAAAAGAGTTTATGAAATTGTAAAAATTTTAGTTAAATTTAAAAATTGAAATTAAATAATGACCAAGGCAAATTATTTTTTCAGGGTGCGTTGAAAACAGTGCTGAGCTACTTTTTGCCAAAATGACAAAAGTTGCTTGTGTTTTTGACATATCGACCAGCGAATGCAACAAATAAAATACAATCACCTGGGTTTTATATTTCACTACAAACTGTGTTCCAGAAAAGTAATGAAACGTTATTTCCATTATGATTTCATTTTCATTTTGTTTTAAACAACTGTTTAAAGAATTGAAAATTTATTTTTGCTCTATTAACATATATTTAAATGTGTTACTGACTATTTGCAAAATTTTAAAAATTTTTTTACTTGTTGTAATTTTGGTCTTCATAAAATTATGTAAATTATGTTGTATTGCTTCCAAACTTTTTACTTTTAATTTGGGCTCTGCAACTTCATATGAAGTTCCATCTAAAAATGTATCTTTAAAACTATTGGCACGAAAGTTTTCCAATTCAATGGGCTAATTTGTCTCTTTTCTTGAAACGCCGAATAATCGTACACCTTTTAAGCCCTCGAAAGCAATATAAAGACCGCAAACTGCATCATATTTAGTCAAAATGTTGTGCTTATTGTTAGGACTACCATCAGATGCTGACGTATCCGCTCTGTTCTCGGACAATTTTTGCGAATGCAGAATTTTTAATTAGGCCAAACTTTTTTTCAAGCAGAAGGATATTTTTCTGAAGGACCTATGGAAGTTAGTTCTCTTGCTACGACCCTACCCTAACCGCACCGCCCTATCACCCTTATAAAATCCCTGATCTTATCCAAGGTTTTTTTCATGAACCTAAGCAACGCCTCTTCTTGTTTGTAATTTTTATGCTTCTCCTTCAAAAACAGAAATAAACTCACCATAAAAAAATTTACGTACAATATTTTAATAATTTACTCACATTTAATATTTTTTGCAACAAATATATAAAAATAAGCTAGAAAAAAAAATATTTTACCAAAAAGTATTTTCTTTCACGCGGCTGTTTGCTTTCAATTTGCTTTTTGTAGTGAAAATGGTTGGTAGAACACAAAAATTCCTCTTGAAAGAAACTGGAAATGAAAATTTAGTTTTCATTTTCCTGTAACGATTTTAAGAACACAAACTGAGTGGAATTAAAACTTTCATTTTATTTGACGAATGTGGAACACAATCGAATGTTTTGTTTTTGGTGTTGCCATCATCGCTTTCATCATATTTTTTCTAGGACTTTTTTACTTAAAAAATACCAAAGACTAGCATTGTAGTAACTAACGCTTAACACGTTTATTGGTAATATATGTGTTACTGATCAAGTGGTGGCTGTTAGATGTGAATTAACCGTCTCCAATGTCAATCCCATGTAAAAGTAATACGTCCTATTCATATGAAGCATAAGAACTGTTTGTGCCACAAAATAATTTATCACGGGACTACTTTACTGTCAGTTCGCTTCCCTCTAGGTTACAGCTACCCTCAGCGTCAAAAAAATCCATGCACTCACAATATTCTGTACGTAAAATTAGCTGAAATTGTAATATAAAATAAATGAAAATTCAATTATAATCCGGTCTACTTAGTTTTTGTTTATTTCTAACGAAAAGCTCATTTAATTTCTACTATCAAAAACTCAACCGCGAATTCCTTAAAAACAAATAAATTTTCAGTAATTTTATATAATACAGGTTTTATTTAAATTTCTAAAAAATACCAGACACATGTCCGCTTGTTTTTCTAATGCAAGAAAGAGAGAATATTATTATTAACTTACCCCGTTATACGTGTTGGTTTTTCTTTTGTTGTACTGACCACTTTGTATACGGAAGAAGTCTCAATTTATTCACAATCATTTTACTTTAAAAATTTGATGTATTTTACTTAATAATTTTAACAAACAGGATATGGGAATTTACTACACAAAACAAGCAAATCGTTTTTTACTTTTACTTTCTGCCACAGATCTATTAATATATAACTAATCATTAATTTTTTGGTAGTAAAATTATAAAAAATAACTTAAAATTCATTTATTTTTTCGGAATTTGAGGTAAAATTCTTACGAAAATCGCACCTGAATTTTTGACAGTAAAAATTAAAGGAATTTTTTGTTAAAATTAAATGCAAAATAAGAAGAGCTGTTTTTAAGTAAATTTACAGTTGTTTTAAATTACATTTTCATTTAATTTTATATACAGGTTACTTTTACTTAATCAACGGACAATATTAAATGCAACCGAAAATCCCTATTAATACACGCAAAAAAAATATGTTTTAATATGGTCACCTCCAACAAAACTATTTTTGCCGAAAATTTTAATCATATAATGTTTAATCTAACCATATGATTGTCAACGACAACCATACCAAATAAATAAATAAATAAAATATTATGGTTATCTTAGTCCTCCATCAAGAAGCTACAACCATACTATGGTTGCCTCTACACATGTTATGGTTTAATATGACAATTATTTGTTTTTAAATTAGCAATAGTACGAAGGTTGAAAAGTGTTTACCATAATTTAGTTATTATTAATCATAACATGTTCAGGGGCAACCATTATATGGTTGTGTCTTCTTCATGGTGGTCTAATCTAACCATAATATGGTTGTCGGTGATAATAATATGGTTAAATTAAAAATAATATGCTTAAAATTGTCTAAAAAAATAGTTTTGTTTGAGGTGACCATATTTAAACATGCTTTTTCTCTGGTTTTTGAATGAACGTTCGAATCAGTTAAAAATAAATTTGCTTGGAATTTTAAATGTTTATTTAATTAAAAATGGCTGAACGGAATACTTCGTAAATAACCTACAGTCCGTTACTGAAATAATATTGTGAGTGTGCCATCGGTCAAACTCATCCTGAAGTATCCGCCAGAGTCTTGGAAAATTTGACATTTCGGATACGCGCCGCCCAGCCGAGCCGAGGTGGACATTTGCATAAGATTTTATTTTATTTATTTATTTTATCTTATCAATACAATACAATAATAAAAAGTCTTATATTACAGTATTGGGTAGTAATTTGGCAAATATTAATATTATATTCAATATTATAAAGGGTGGTTAAATTTGAAGGGCCGATGTTGATTTTTAATAAAACACAAATTATTTAGGAAATTATTGTCATTTATTTTTATTATGATAATATTGGTATAGTTCAATTATGTATGGAACAAGATATCCGCCAAATGGCCGCCGCTACCTCGGTGGCACACCTCCAACCCATTGTCCAAATTTTCGATGACGCTGAGGCATAGTTGAGGTTCTTTGCCGTTAATGTGCCGAATTATCTCATCCTTTAGCTCTTGAATTGTTGCTGGCTTATAGACGTACACCTTTTCTTTCAAATAACCCCAAAGAAAGAAGTCCAACGGTGCCAAAATGTAATTCACATCGCCACCACGTGAGATAACATGGCAATTGAATTTGTCGCGCAAAAGAGCCATTGTTTCGTTCGTTGTGTGGCAAGTGGCACTGTCTTGTCGATATCATATATCGTCCACATCTCACGATAGCGAGCACCATTCACAGTAACGGCCTGACCGGCTTCATATTAGAAAAAATACGGTCTGATGCTGCCGCCAGCCCACAAACCGCACCAAACAGTCACTCTTTGTGGGTGCATTGATTTTTCGACAATCACTCTTGGATTATCATTCGTCCAAATGCGGAAATTCTGCTTATTGACGAATCCACTGATGTGCAAATGTGCCTCATCACTGAAGATGATTTTCACGATAAGCATTTTGATTTGAACGCCCATTTCACAGTAAGCCTGAATAACTTTTACGCGTTTCTCGATTGTGTGTCTTTTCATGGTTCAAATTGAGTTAGTCTGAAATTAAGAAATGTCAAATGAAATGCAGAAAAAAACTTGACGTTGAGGTGTGGTACACATTTAACATCGGCCCTTAAAATTTTTCCACCCGATATTTAATAAAATAAAAATACAATCAATAGAAAAAATAAGAACGAAAAAAGATCGAAAAAGAGTAATGTGCTTTGTTCTCAAATAAAAATAACAAATAAGTATTTGTAAATAATAAAGACTATTTTAACTGAAGTACTCAAATATGGCAGATTTGAGGGGATAGTTGGCTCCAGAGATGAATCGAGTTAATGAAGAAGTGTTGATCAGAAATTAATTTGTTATACCTGATCCTTATAATCTTGTTACCTCTGTTCGATCTAGAGAATATAATTCTATCATATAGGTAGTAAGGCTGTTGAGTTTATATAATATTATGAAAAATAATAGAGTTCGGCAAATCAATAAATTATCAAATGTTAAGTTATACATTTGTTTCGCATATTGTTAGTGGCTCTGGTTCCTTTTTATTCCAAATACTTATCTTGCAATATAACTGTATGTTACGTTGAGCCTACGCCTACTTACAGAATCGCAACTTGAAAAAAACTCGCAACCATACATTCGTGTAGCCGATAAATACGTCTTAGCTAGTAGCATGCGAATGTGAATCGGTGTATAATATTGTGACATCCATAGATTCCTTAGCATAGAAAATGTTTTTCCACAGGTTATTTTACCATAGTCTGACCAATTAAGTTGATTGTTAATAACTCCACCAAGATTTTTTGCAGTAGTAACATAATTAATTGTCGTGTCATTAATATTTATGGGTGGCAGACACGTGGTTATACATTTAAATGGTCCATAGCAACAGTATTGAACCATGTGGCACGCCTCATGCATTAAGCAACGTTCAGAGACATTTGTTTCGTGGGAAACACTTTGATATCTGGCACTTAGATATGACGTTAACACTTTTAATGCTGTTGATGAGAAATTGCACATGTGCTTTAATTTTAGACAGAGAATGGAATGATGCACAGTGTCAAAGGCTTTAGAGTGATTAAGCAGTATTAGGAATGATATCATTTGGCGTTTATAAATTTGGCAACTTATTTCCTCCGTGAGATCAATCAGAGTAGTAGTACAGCTGTGCTTTCGTCCAGTTTGTCTATCATTTAACTTGGTGTTTGCATACAGGTAATGGCTTATTTGTGAGTGAATTAAATTCTCACAGACTTTTGACAGATAAGGCAAAATTAAAATTGGTCGGTAGCTCTTATTAGATTTCAAGATCGGTATAATTTTAGCATGCTTCCCATCATTTGAACGATAATTGAAAAGTCTTTCATACGAATAAAAAAGTTCAGTGTGTATCTCCCACATTCCTTGATTTATTCAAATAACTTACTGGAGAACTTAGTGACTATAACTAAAGGTATGCTCAGAACTAACAAATATTTGACAAAAAAAAAAAAAAAATCAAAAAAAGTGTGACCAGTTAATTGATCAAACTTTACTTTTAACCATTTCTATTGATTTACTAAACTTTATTTGTAAGAAGATAATTTTATAATGTAATTTAAAAACTCTTAAATGATGGTTGATCTAGCCAAACATTTTGCACAAGCAAATGTTGTTTCAATAAAACCAGTGGTTACGTGTAGGACGTCGAATATTTAATAGGTGTGAACATAGCCTTATATAAATTATTATTTATTCATTTTAAAAATTTATATGTATAAAAATAGTAAATTTTTTTTTTTTTTTTGTAAACATTTAAACAAAAATCAATAATAAAAATTGTAGTTATTTCCACCACATACAATTTGCATAATAATTCCGTTTATTTAATTTTTTCTGCCCACTTTTATTTATTCAGTAATAAAGAAAGCACTTTGCAAAATATTTTTTTTTTTTATAAAATTTTTTTATTTAAACAAATTTATTCTGCAATATTTTTATTTAGTTTTTTATTTAAAATAATAAAAAAAAAACACAAAAACATTTTAAAAAGATTTTTAAGCGCACTAATTTAAAACCGTTACAACCACAATTTTTTATAGTAAAAACTGCACCGTATTTATTTATTATAGTATTTGTAATTTGTGTTTGTTGTAGTATGTTTTTAATCAATTAGTTTTTAATTGTAAAAAATTAAAATGTAAAAACTATCAAAAATTTAAAGAGAAAATTTGAAAATGCATGCATGCTAATTACTCACTTTTATATTTATGGCCGCTGTATTATTTACTCATTTCACTAATAATATTATAAAATATTTTTTTTTTTTTTTTATTGGATGTATGAAAAATTTATTTCATATAATAGAAGTAAAAAATTATTAACTTTAAATGATACGAGTTGAAATAAAATTAAATTTAAGTAAATTTAAGAAGATAACAAAATAAACCTCGTCAAATTTTTTTTAAATAGGGAACCTCTTACACCGCCAAAGCACTATAACGGGCGGATTAGTGTGGTGGTTAGGTGAAAAGAATTCAAGATATCGACCGTAACTACCCCAAGAAATGTAAAAATACAGTATGCAGGTGGCGCACCGCCTTTAAGGAGCCACATCATTAATATTTTAACTGAAACTTGATTTTGAGCTTTTCTATTAAAGGCTTTTTGCTAAAATCAAAAATTAAGTGTACATTTGCAATGTGCTATGAAAGCTTAAATTTTGTTGCTGGAACTAAATTCACGCAGAGGTCTAAAAAATATTGTAATGCCCATTATTGCTATATCAAAAGAGGTTCTAAATATTTTCATGACCACCTCCCACCTGGGCTAGTCGAGTTATTGTTTTATAAAATCATAAATTGGGCTTGTAGGATATCTCGACTGAAATACTTCTATATGACCGCTCCATGAACTGAACATTGGATCCTGCCTTGGTCAGGAAATGTGTAAAACTCTAGCATTAAAGTATCAGCAGCTGCAAAAATATTCTAAGTAGCCCAATTATAATATATAGGGAGCCTTATGCTATATTCTTACATTCACTGCTGCTACCTTCATATTTTCTTAGCAATAGTTGTACACGTAGTAGAAAAATAAATTTATTTTAAGAGTTGCAAAGATTTTTAACTTCTACTGCTATAGATACAATAAAGAAGCATTGGCAACAGTAATACTCTAAATACAGCAGCGACAATAAGGAAAACCTCGCAAAATAATTAAATGAAATGAAAGTAAAGACCGACGAAGATCCAGCGATAAAGAGGCCGTTCCCACAAGCAAGCGATTCTATGCACCGAAATGACTTAAAGCTCAGCGTAAGATAGTGAACTCAGCAACACCTGTCTCAACATCTACTGTCGTGCTGCTACAACAACGATAGCAATAATGGAAATAGCTACAAAGTATCATTTAAGTAGTATATAAAGTAGCAATAAAGTAGCAAACAAAGAAATAATAAACAAAACAAGATTAAGTATTTTGAGACCGACATGGGAAACACTTGTTTACATTCAAAAGCCGTATTCAACAACAACTCAAATTTTTTATGCCAAATCAGCATTGACAAACATTTTTTATCCAGCTACTTTTTTGCTACATCAAAAACTGCTTCTATTGCTACCTGGGCTAAACATTTTTGATAACTTAAAATAAAATTGTTAAAGTAAAAATCAAAAAATAATTTACAATTGAAGAAGTAGTAAAGGATTTGATTTTTGACTGTGCTAGTCGCAAATTTTTGCAGGCTGGGCACTTTTTATGCTAATTCCAGTATGCTGAATTTAATGGCGATAGAAATTTTTAAAATTTAGCGCTCGTATTCGGATATTCGCTATTACAAATTTCATTGCTAACGTACCATGAAACGATATTTTTTTACTTTCGGGATCATCGTTCAGTTTAAATCAATTCAAATCTTTTTAATACAATTTATCGATTTTTTCGCGTTAATTTTAATATTATTGATTTAATTGCAAAGTCAAACCAAAATAATTGCGAAAAAAGATTTGACTGGAACAAAAATTGCAGCCTCTTTAAAATGTTTAATCGCGAATACGAATACGCTAACTTTCAATTCGGCGTACTCTTGTTATCTTTACCAGTAAGGTGCCCAGATTGTTACATCTTGTTACTAGCAGTGTATTCAATAGAGTTAACTAAAAATTTTAACGTACAATATTAAGAATTTTAATCGCGATGCGAGCGATAACTTCGAAAAATGACTAGCACCATTGAATTGAGCGAACTTAAATTAGCGTAACTGGTAAGGTGCCCAGCTTATTAAAAATAAAGTGTAAAATTCGTGCACAGTGTTATTGCCCCATTTCGCGTTTAATTTTGCAAGATTTGGTAATAAAATTAAAATTACTACAAAAGCAAACGCTATTGCTACTGCTACATAATACTTCTATTAAATACCGCTATCAAAGATTTTAAGCATCTTAAATAAAAAGTGTTTAGAAAACTAGAATAAAAGTAAAAGTAACAATGAAAATTAACTATAAAGTCTAGTTTTAAGACATACAAAATTTGGAGCCATATTGCTACTGACACTATTGCTGCCACCTTCACAGTGTTTTAGGAATATTTGTCGTCGTACCAATAATGAAATTTGAAGAGTAGCAGAGTTTCTGAATTTCGTTTGCTACTGTTATTTATACAATAAAAAAGAATTAGTTAAAGAATATTCTAAAAATAAAAGCACAGAAATAGCAGAAAAGCAGAAAAGGGAGCCAAAGCTGCAGAAATCTAAGTAGCATATGAGTTAGTAGTGGAAGTAGCATTCAAGTAGCATAAAATGTAGCAATGAAGTAGCATATAAACAAATCTAAAAGGCAAAAAAAAATATTTCTATTAGTTTTATTTTACGAATGTCTCATACGGAAGAACATTTTTAACATTTAAAAGTCAAGTTCAGTTTGATAAAATTGTTGAAGTAAAAAAATAAAAACCAACTACGAATTAAAAAGAAGCAGATGATTTGGTTTTAAAACTACCGCCTTTTAAAAAGTTTTTGTTTTATTACTCTTTTTTATTTCGACTTTAATTTTTCAATATTTTCAAACACTGGCCAAAAATTAAAATTTAAGTGCTAAGTAATTTAAAAATTAAAGTTTGACGTTCGATTAATTTTCTAAATCAAGTATGAATATAAAACAATTTTAATTGAAATCTAGTTAAAATACAACTTTTAAAGGTATTAATAATTTGCATGAACATTTATTAAAAAAAATTTTATTGTTATTTAAACAGATTTTTTAAAAATAAAACAAAGTAATAATAATAATTAAACTTATTTTATTAACTTTAATTTTAAAAATTTCAGCATGTTTATAACAAAGTATAAAAAAATTTAATCCAAAAAACTGCACCTTAAAATGCACTTTTAAATTAAAAAGAATTTTAAGTTTTAAATAATTTCCAATAATCTTACAATATAAAATTTCGTTGTAACTTTTCAGTTAAATAAATGTATGAACAAATATAAAATTCCATACTTGTAACAATAAACTTTATTAAAAAAAATTTTCTTTCTTTTACAACACTTTTTTTCATTTACAAATACGATTCAAAAAAAAAAACAACAAAAACGTTAAAATCTAAAACAAACAACCCAAATGAATTGATGGAAATGAACACAAAAACACATGGCAACAATTTCCCTAATTGATGTTGCAATATCCCTTAAAAATACAAAAAACAACAATGAAAAAACGCGAATTAAACAAAAAACTTTGGATTTTTTTAAACTTCAAATCTTGATGAATGATACCAACAACAAACAACTACAACAAAAATCAATGCACTTGATATTAAATCCTGCAATGCGAACTAAAAAAAAAAATGAAATAAAAATACTAACCGGGCGATAATGGAAAATGGCTTGACTCATATAACGCGGGTCTGACAATGATATTTGACCACTAACGCTAACAATGACTTTTATATTGTCTATTTTTGTGGAATGAATTGGAACTCTATATGCGACTTCTCTGTTCCACGACTGGCTGAACGGTTGGTTGAATTGATGGGTTGAATGGTTTGTTCAAATGGTCTTTTCTGCATTCTTTTTTTTATAACTATTTCCTTAAAATCGATTTTCAAACTTTAACAAACAAACAACTGCAAAAAATGTTTGTAAAATTAAAATACAAAAAAAAAAAAAAAAAAACTACGGAAATTGCTAAATAAATGTTGATGACTACTAAACCAAAAACGAATGGCGTCATTTCTTGAATTTCATCATTATGATGACGATGATAAAAATAACGATAATGATAATGGGCTTCTGTCTAAAAATAACCCAACAACTGGTTGTCGTTCTATCCATCCATCTGTCTCTGGGAATCTGACATTAACAACTACTACTTGCAACAAAAAACTAATTTTTTTTCTCCAACATACATATAACAAAATATTGTCCAAAAAAAATCTAAAAATGGTGATAAAAATATCCTTAACTAACATTCGTTTTCTTTTTTTCCAATGCCGGGACAAAAAAACAAAAAAAAAAAAAACTTTTTTAACACACAACAAAAACACATCAAAATGCAATTTGAAAACATCTGGTAAATCGTTAAAAACTCTCCATTTACGTTTCATATAAAACACTCAATTCGTAAAATATACACAACAACAAAACCCTTAACTTACGTTAAAACAACTACTACAACAACTAATGGTTGGAATCTTCCTTTCCATTACAAACTTTTTGTTGTTTTTGTTACCACACATATATACACACACACAAAATGTTAAATGTCAACAACACTATCACCATCATCATTGGTATCACCGTCATCATTATCATCACAAACATCATCCGCATCACCAATACCAATAATATTAATACTATCACGACCACTGCTATTAACACCAATATCACGACCACATCGTCACTTGACTACTGCTGCTGCTTCTCCAACATGTGTTTTATTACTTTGGCAATATGTGTTTGTGTGTGTGTCTTTCTCTTTCTTTTTTGATTTCCTTTTTTCTAAAAAACTTACTTTAACTTGCCTCAAAAACAAACCAAAAAAAATAAAACAACAACCACATTCCTTGATTTCAACACATTCTTATATTTGGTTAACTTGTGCCGCAAAACTTTTTTTTTCTATTTGCGACCAATCCATGCACACATACACTTTTACATTCGCCACAAAAACCTTACAAAACATCATCATCGAAAACCCCGAATGCATCTCTAGGTGGCCTGGATTAAAGCTGATGCAAAGGCCATTTTGGCAATACACGAACATGTTATTACAAATAATGATCGTCTATCGGTAACACACAACGACTACAATACCTGGACTCTTAACATACGAAATGTAAAGATGGAAGATGCCGGCAAATACATGTGTCAGGTCAACACAGATCCCATGAAAATGCAAGTAAGTATTACCGAAATTTAATAACTATTACTTGAGGTTTTATAAAACGCACTGAAGAAAAATTTTGTCAGATGAATTTCACTTTAAATGGTATTTTATGCAGGATTCAACTTGAAAATCAATAAACGTTTGTTATTTTTAAGTAGTTGGTATGCTAGTGACATGGTTGGTTCTATTACACCAACATGTAACATGTCTTTCCTGTCCACCTTGTTAAAGATACAACTATCAACCTCTATCTAATTATTATATTTATGTAAAGATTTTTAAGGGTTTTTTTAAAACTGGGACTCCAAATCATGTAAAATTGAAATCGATGGAGATTTTCAATTACAATTTTTTTTAAATTACCATTTTTTAAGGTATTCTGGTAAAGATTATTGTTCCGCAAATAATGATGTATATAAAAGAAACTATTTTTATGAACTTTAAACACAGGGTAGTTTTCAAAATGTGTTCGATTTCCAGAACATGACTGACAAAGCTCACATTTTGTATAACAAAATTGTTGCTATTAAGTTAAAATCTGGATAGCCCAGTTTCTTCCTAACAGTTTTTATTTACAAAATTGTTTTCGGTTGACTCGGTTGATAAACTAAAATCTTAATGATCGGCTTTATTTTTCAATTGTTACAATTGGCCTTACCAGTATAGCCGGAATCCAAATTAAATGCTACAAACAAAAATAAATAAATAAAGCTCGGGGCCATTGTTTTTTTTTTTTGTAAATAAATATTCCTTTTTATTTAATTCCAATATTTCGATCTTGGTTAAAGATCATCATCAGGGATGGTTTCCTTCAATTTAAGTGAAAGAACAATAAATTGAATAAGTTAAACATCATTATTATAAGCATATAAATAACAACAACATATATAGACAACAACCACACAAATTTTGTTTTTGTTTTTTAGTTTTATACGTTCACAATATATACACACACTCACACTGAATTTTTATTAATACAAAAACTTAAAAATTTATTGTGTACGTATCAACATCTAAAATAACACTAAACTTAAAAACACTGTGCTAGTTGAAAAAACAGACAAGCCGGGGACCTGACGTTTAAGGCTAATTCGGTACGCTGAATCCAGTGGTGCTATCCGTTCGCGTAACTAAAAAACGCTTCAGCTTACCGAAATTCCAGGCTTATGTACTCGCTTTCAAATCGAGTAAAATTGTGCGAATTCGGTTTTGAGAACATCAAAATATTCGGATTCGTTTTAAAACCAAAAAATTGATTCGGATTTGGTTTGCAGAACACGGGAGTATATTCTTCATATATATTCCACAACTGCCTAGGAGTCACTCCTAGGGGAATAAAAAAATGTATGACGAAACTCCATTCGTTTTTCGTCCTTAACATTTTCTCAAATCATACTTTCCCTTTATCTTCACCCCTTAGAGGGGGCTCCCATAGAAATATTGAGTCTTATGATATTCTTAGATTTAATTAACATTTTCGTCTTTTGCTAACAAAATCAAAAGTTGTAAACAGAATTCAGTAATTCATGACTTGTTTTGTTTGCAATTTCGTTTTTAAACGGAATTAGAAGCCTAGCTGCATTTTACAATTTTTATGAATTTTTAATAAGCAAAAATTTCGAAATTTTGATAAAAAAAATTATTTTTTTCCAAAAAAAAAAAAAAAAAATTTTTTTTTTTCTAAAACGACTGCGCATATTAGAAACCTTTCTTAAGGGAAATTTTATTGCGGAATTTCGGTTTTTTTCATTAGGCTAAAGCGTTTTTGAGTTACGCGAACATATGTTGTGCAACCTCCTCCATTTTCGAAATAACGGTATATCTCGAAAACCACAGCTAACCTAAAAAATTAAATTAAAAATTAGGTTAAAACGCCAAGTGCCCAGCTTGTCTCAAAAAAAGTGTCAATTTCTAGCACAGTGTTATTATTGCAGTTTGATCTTATTTACTAAGCCAATGTAGCTATTGGCACACGAACACTATACGTCGCTCTTGAAGTTTACGATCGATATATGCTGGAGATGCTTCACATCAAAGCAGCAAAAAAGAGCGCTAACTTCAAGAGCGACGTCCCAGCGGGAAAATGTAATCAATAGGAATCGAGAATGTAATACAGATCTTGTATAATATTTTATTCTAGAATTAATTATTATTAACACGGAACATATCCTAGGAGTGTAATAAATTATTTTAACGTGGCATGTGAATGAACTAAATAATTCATTCTTTAGAATAAAAATTACAAGGCGACATAAAGGCAGCAGAAAAAAAACGAATTTTTATTATGAAAATTTGTAAAAGAAAAACACGAATAATAGTCACGAGCAGAAACAATACATTCATTATTCTGCAAATGTGGGAGTATACGTGGTAATTAATGCATAATTATTTTATCAATAAAATTTCCTTTTCGATTCCAATGAATGCATTATTATTGTTTCGAAAATAATACATTGTTTTTTAGTTATTTATGTTATCAAATCCTCATTTTCCCGCTGGGGTAGAGTGTTCGTGTCAGTGTTGCCAGGGAAATTTCGAGAAAAATATAATCCCTGATGATCATCTTCAACGGAGATCGAAATATTGGAATTAAATAAAAAGAATATTTATTTACAAAAAAACACTGGCCTCGAACTTGATTAATTTTTATTTATTTAAAATTGGAAAGGTAGAATAATAACAAATTTGATTAACACAGAAAAAGCTTAAAGTTATCCAAAATTTTATAAATTTCACAAAACAAATTTTGTGTTTAATAACAAGTTACGCTTTTTATTTACGAATATTTATGTAACACAATCAACTATTTTAATACATATATTGAAAAGACATATCAATCCATCCACACTTAAATCAAGGCGAAGCGGTGTCAATAGTACGGTAAGAACTAGAGTATCCAATAATTCGACTTTTGGTTTTGTTCGAGTAAGGAATTAATCGATTTTGAATTTTAAAAATGCTCGGTTAATTGAATAAGGGTTTTGAATTATTCGAACTACTCGAATAATTCAAATAATTTAATAAAATTGAAAAAAAAAATTACGTCTCTATTTGAATTGATACTTTTATTATATTAAAAAATAGAAGAAAAAAACAATAAAACGAAATTGTAGTTAAACACTAATCAATAAAATAACAATTCAGTTGTACTACGTATACAGAAAACTCAAAAACTTTTAAATAAAATAATCAATTAAAACCCCAAAAATGCAGTCTTTAATGCATTAAAAAGACCGAAATAAGATTAAGTAAAACAAAATTAAAATAAACTATTCACAAAGTAAACATTGCTTTAGTTTAACAGACTAAAAAATTATCTAAAAGAAAAAGTTTAATACAAAAATGTAGTTGCAGGCGGGACACATTATTTTTTTCGGTTTATAATTTGCCATTGTGTCCCGCCTTGTTAGCTTAATGCGGGACTTTTACATAGGATTTCGGGTTATATTTTTTTACATTATTTTTATTTATTTATTATATTTTTGACACTCATCAAAAGTGCCGCGACTGAGGCACTTTACGAAGAACTGTTCAAACCAATTTATTATTCCTGGAAATCGAGTGAAATTGAAATCGAAGGAGATTTTCGGTAAAATTTTTTTTAAATCACCTTAATTTTTTCTGATTTTAAGAGAAGTTCTGGTAAAGATAAGAATTCAAAGTATTAACTATGTAAAGGGAATTTTTTCATAAGCTTTTAGAGCAGAACCGTTTTTAAAATTTGTTTGTTTCCAAATTCACGTTTTCAGAATATGGCTGATATAAATATATATTTTTTTAATTTTATTTATTTATGAATTCGGTTTTCAGAATATGGCTGATATATTTTTTTTTTTTTTTAATTTTATTTATTTATTAACAGAGTAATAATAAAAGCCTTATTTGGCCAAATAAAAGAGCTTTCATTTCAAGATATATAAAAAGGAAAAAAAAAAAAAAAAATTATGAGTTTTACGAATTTTTGTATCCCCTTTTAATTTTCTTTATTTTAAAACTCTACCCTATACGTTTGGGTATATTGCTTCTCTTAACGTATTTCTATTTAGCGCCAAAAATCCGACACATGGCTTCTAAAATGGATCAAACGATATCACAAATTTAAAAATCCACCCGATTAGAAGATACGAGGTAATACAGAAATCGACTGTCGGGTTAAATCACGTAACCCATAATCTGAAAGTGCATGGCTTACATTGCTGATGAGCTTTTTCACAATAAACATCAAAATTAATATGAGCATTTTGCTATTTAATTAAGAAAATTCTTACGCATGGGTAATTCCATGTCAAGTCGACCAAGATTGGGACCCGGCCCCTTTCGATTTGAATGAAATTTGGTGAGATGGTGCCTTTCATCCTATAAGGAACATATCGCAATGGTTCCCCTAAAGAGAGTCAACTCAAGGTTTTTAAATTTTCACTTTGTACAAGAAATCGATGTACAGTGGTCATATCTACCCACTGTAATGCAATTGTATCCCTCTTTGTGATATAAGAGACCTATAAAAATAAATTGTAAATTTTGAGTTAACCCCCTTTAGAGGAACCAGTGCGATATATTAAGGAAAAAAATTAAAAAATTGTGATTGCAATACAAAATGGTTTTAACCAAATTGATTTCATTCTTTGAGATATCTTTGCCAATACATTAATTTTGATACTATTTCCATTCCAAAGTATACTTTTGGTAACTTATATCCAGACACTATCAATAGGTATGCCAATTGTTTTAATAAGCATATACAGTATTGCTGATAAACAAACTAATCGGTGCTTTTTAAAATTTATTTTCTTATATATGTAAGTAATCGGTTCAGATTACTAAAAAACTTCTTAACATCTTCGGGCTTGTGCTAGCCGCAACAGTCGAAGCTTTGTAACCACTTGCGGCTTCTTTTTACCTTTTTGGCAATTGATCATCATCGCTGCAGTTCAATGTTACCTGGAACATCTATCGTCATCTTCTTCTTCAACTGCTAACATGCTCGGCGCGGCGTTATGATTCCTAAATCATACAAAGAATCGCTATCAACACCTGATATAAGCGTTAAAACGTTTAGAACTCATGGAATATGCAAGTAGGATTTAATTTGTTGTGCAATTATAACAACTGCAGTATGCCACAATTTATATATGGATTCCGACGCTGTACTCAATTGAGTACAGTTGTATTTTTATTACGATTATTTTCCATTAATTTTATAAATACGAATGCACACTATTAAAAATATAAATAGAAAAGAAATAAGCCAAACGATTGAAGACAAAAAAAAAACGTCTGTTGTTATCTCAACCCATTTATTTTGTATAAGTTTAGGTCCATTTTGTGGCACTTGATATTTGAGTTAAGCCATTTTTTTTTATTTTAATAAACTGAACGTTTATTTTTAGCTAAAAACGTAAACACTTCCTAAGTTTTTAAAATCTTAAGTTGTTGCTTAAAGTTACGGTATAATGAACACTGGCTTCGTTAACTAAAGTTTCTATACATAGCCGGCCTTCGGCAGTGCGCAAGGATTACCTTCTTTGTGGTATAATGAACACTGGCTTCGCTTCCTAAAGCTTCTTTGCATAACAGGCCTTGGGCCTGATTTTCTTATCTATGGCATAACAAAGTCCGGCTTCGCTAACTAAAGCATTTCTGCAGAGCATTGATTTTATTTTCTTTGGTATAAGAACTCGAGATTTTGATACTATCCCTAAAAATATTTATATAAAACTTTATAAAATTTATATACGATTTTTAATTTAATCATTTTTAATTTCTTAAAATTTGTATTATATATTATCAAAGGAAAAATAGCCCCAAAGTTAAAATTGTGTTTTAATTTGGGGCCATTTTTCAGTTCACTTAAAATGCACAAACACCGCCACGAAAAAATGCAAGAAAAATCGAAAAACATTGCCCCAAAATTGCGTGTTGTTGTGTCTCATATAAAATTTTTTCTCTTTTGGGCCATATTTCCGGGGATCATTTTGCTCATTGCCCTGACAGTTACGTATACTTAACATAAAATTAAGTATCAGAAATAAAATATGCTACATTGTTGTAATGAATTTATTTGACGACACGTCTAAATACGAACTCAAATGTAATGTTACTTATCGGTCTGGTACTACAATATGTACAAAAGCTTAAAGTATGCGCACTAGGGCGGGTCGATTTGAAGGGACGCAAAAAAATCGCCTTGCAGATTGACAAGGAAAATCGTATTCTAGGGATCAAAATAAGAAACTTTGCCCAACCATACCTCTAAAATGAATTCTGATGTTCCTTATTTTGACCCAAAGGTAAAATTTTTAAAAATCCCACTTTGACTCATTTAAAGTGCCCTAATCGGGTCTAAATGTATGACCGACCCTACTAATTTTGGAGTGCCGACCCACCCTTTACACTTGGGCGATTTTTAAATCGACACGCCCTAGTGTGCATATTTGTTATCTATTTTTTTTTTTAAGAAAAATCTGCAAGGAAAACATTTGTCAAGTTACTTGGTTACGTATGACTATTATTTAATTCAAATTTATTAACATGCATACGCCATGTGGTACAACAAGTAAATCAAACTTTTAAAAAAGCAAGACCTTTTCTGAAAAAGGTCATGTAAAATTAGGTTTTTTTCTAAAGTTCTTGGCTTGTTGTAGAATAGAGTGACTTTTTTTTTAATTAATTAAAAAAAATCTGGAAATAGTCGTTATTAAATATTATTAGAAATAACTAATAAAAATTCTTCCTCTTATTCTATTTTACAAAAGTTTTCTTTTTACTAAAAATTTAAATTTTTAATGCTTTAACCTTTCAAGTGTTTTTAAAATTATTCATACAAATTTGTTTATGTTCTTGTATTTTTTGTTTGTGTTTTATTTAAAAAGGATTTTTGTAGAGTATTCATAAGTATCACAACACAAAGTGTTTTATGGAAAAATTTGCATTTTTTTCCTTTCCTGCTACTCTGTTTATTTTTGTTTTTCTGACTCCTCTAGACTAATAATAAGATTATGTCTGGTTATGGCATGCTCTTTTACTTTTTCTATCCTCCATCTCTCTTTTTCTCTCAGTCTAACTTCCTTTTACACCCTCCATTTTCGTTTTGTACTTTTTTAGCATACACATTAATATTGTATTTGTAAAACATGGCATTAGAAAGGATTACATTGTTGACTTTTCGGATTAGTACTTTGTGATGAAGATGATGATGCTGATAATGGTCCAGGCTACAGATGATACAGCATGTTGGATGATGTTCTTGTTGCTGTTTGCCATTTTGGTCAATATTAGTTAAATAATTGGTTTAAGGTTTAAGTCAGTGCTAGTAATTTCTGAATTTTTGCTTTTTATATTTTTTAGTCTCTTTGTTTTGCATATTCGATTTAATTAAAAATATTTTGGAAAGAGGAAAAAAATTTTCGTAATGGGTAACACTTGCTTAAGACAAAATATTAAAAACAATAAAGTAATTAAAAAGAGCAGTGTTGTTTAATAATGAATTTTTTTACAAAAGAAAACTTATTCGGATATAAAAAAACTGAAAAGAATTTAGACGAAATTATAGTCTTAATCATTTCAAAATTAATTCTATTAAACTATTTACTATAACTGCTTAAGTTTAAGTAAAAAGAGCTGAATTTAAAGAGAACAATTTACGAAATTTTCACTTAAACTTTCTAAATATGTAATTTTATCTGCAGCTTTTAAAAATTACATATTCATCTGCCGACTTATCCAAAACAATCAATATAGAGCATTTTTTTTATTTTAATGTTTAACTTAAACTTATGAACAAGTGGAAAAAAAAAATTCAAACTACTAAGAAGGATATGACAGTCATTGGAGGCTCGAAATAAATACAAATATTCTTATATATACAGCATTCGCAAACATTTATTTATACTAACACATACACATGTATACAAATAAAAAATTATATGTGTACACATAAAAACAGCCAGTAAAAAAATTAGTAGGAAGATGGAAATTTGCATTAAATTAAAGAAATTCTTCCAGTCTTTGGAAAAAAATATCCTAGATAATAAATCAGTACTTAAAAATATATGCTGCCTCCAAGCACCAACAAATGATTAGAGAGTTCAGTATCAGACCGCTTATTTAGAATACGAAACAAAAAAATATGTGAGATTAAAGGAAAGTATTATTGGATCTACTCTCTGTTTAATATAAAACACCTTTGATTTGCCTATATGGGAAAAGCTAATCCTTTTTACATTTACCGATGGCACAGTTGTTCTTAGAACGTATGTGAACCCGTTAGAAGCTTCTCGTCAACTTAATGACTATCTAAGGCAAGTGAAATGGGGTTTGAAAAATTTGTCAATTGGTCGTTTATGGTGTATTTATATAGTAATGCGTCGGTCTTACAGACAACAAAAATGGTTAGGTTAAACCCCTTTTAAATCGCCAATATTTCAAGTATTTAAAGATAAATAGACAACAAATTTTAAAGAGCCGCTTTATGCATAAAAAAGAAATCGTTTTGAAGAAAAAATGTTAGCCTTACTAAAGCGTTTTCCGAGAGTGGTCTTTATAAGGTGTCTATGGTAAATTGTGGGCCAATTTTCACAAGATTTAGGATTATGATTTCATGTAATATAAAACGAAGATATGCAAAGTTTAATGAAAATCAGTGCATTCTGTCGTCAGAATAACAAACTCAGTCATTCACCATCAGAGGTGTAGGGTTTTAAAATGAAAAAAACCAACACTTTTGTTTAATAAATATTAGCATCAATTTAAAGTTTAAACCCATTTTGCAATTTTTGTGACAATCGTGGAGTTGGTTGCTATTTATATTCTTTTCACATCCAATGTATTTTGTATATATCGTTACTTAAAACTCAAAAGGCCCTAACTAACCAAAAAATGAAGCGATTAACAAAAAACAAGCCCCCTTTTCTTATCTAATGCTAATCCTGCGAAGCTCGACGATTGTCTGCAGGAGACGAGAATCTCTAGCGGGAAACGAATCTGCAACCAGCGCACTAATAGGCTAGCTCACAACCATCTAGCGTTTACTAGCTCACTACCGGGCTAGCATTGCAACACTGTCAAAGAAGCTCGTAGGTTTTACAAGAAAAATAGATGAAAAATAAATTAGAAACAGTAGAAGGCAATTTATAATTTTAAAAAGTTTTTGCTTCAATGTGTTAGATAGGGTTTTTTGCGTTTCAGGTAACGATACGTCACTTTGTATTTGTACACTAGTATAATGTTTTTAAGTATATAATTCATTTTTCTCATCATATTGTATCCATTTCCCTTATTTCTGCTCTTTATCATCGCTCTCATTTCGTTAGGGGGAATAACTAAGAAACACAGAGACCTGATGAAAAGCCTTTTTTTTAGTTGAAAAAGCTGTTTACTCATTCCAAACATAAGGGTCTCAATTCCTTTGGATTGTCTTTCTTTGAAAAGAAATTAAAAATCTAGAATATTTAATTAGTAGTGCTCTCCGATTAAACTTTGTTCAAACTTTTGTTAAGGATACAATTTACAATTGCCGCTAAATAAAATGTTAGTAAATGGAAAATATCATAGTCGCAAAAGTATTTATGTTATTGTCATAATTTTCGAATACTTGAAAATAATCAAGGTGCCAAACTCAATAAAATTCAAAAGGAGCGCCATCTTAGTGTCCATTTACATTATACGATTTATGTCGCTGCAACATTAGTCGGTTCTTCCTAAAATTATATTTTGCGTTTACATTGTTCAATATTTATTACAGCAAATTGTTCTGTGCGACCAAACTTAAATACATTGTTCGTCAAATGAGAGAACAAAACGAAGTACACTCGCTTATGTACCCGTTTTAATTCCTCTCCCCCCCCCCCCCCCTCGCCCAAAAAGTAAGAATGAAGCAAAAATCGCACAATGTAAAAGGACACTTACAGAGAAGCAGAAAACAATGAAGCTGCAAAGAGTAAAGAAAATTAAACGGTTGTACGCAAGTAGGAATTTTTGAAACAACGTAATATATGATGAAAAAAGTGCACAACATGTAAACAAACAGAATTAGATTAAAGGGACAGATCAGTGGATAATTTGGAGCTTAGAATTTTCACAAGAGCCCGAGTACAATTCTACTATATGGTATAGGATGGAGGGAGTGGTGACCTGCATTGGTTATTTTAGATTTTAGCGTTAAGTGACTAATACCATAAACTGGCTTGAGAAGGTATAGGATGGGCCAAAATACACTATGGAGTTTAAAAATTTAAGAACTTTTCCGTTTAAATATATTTTGTTTTTTTTTTTAAGATTATAATATATGCATAATTAAAATTGTTTGCATAAATTGCCAATTTCACCAATTCTATTTAAATATCAATTTATGTTAAAAACTCGTATTTCATATCAAATTAAAATATGAAAAACTATATTTAAATATTTTTAGATAGCTAATTTTTTTCCAAAAATTGTAAATATTTACTTGGCCATTTTTTTAAGGGTTTTTGCACCTGTACTTTAAAACCATAAGGAGATACAAATTTTGGGAATATACTTTCAACTAGAGTCAGCACCAGCACACAAAGCCTAAATAAAGCCAGAATGGTTGTAACACAATGTCTTGTACTGTATTTCTATGGATCAGAGGCTTTCTAATGCCCTTTACGCCAAGTCGGCAGAATTCTATATTTGGGGTGTTTTCGATGACCATGTCCTTACGAAAAAAATACTCTAACGCGGACGCTTTACCGCGTCCATGGATCCAAAAAAACCAAGATCGTATTCGAACATCTTGCAACACATTACTTTTTAGAATTCATCGCATAATGAAGTTAAAGATGGTCGTATCAAAAATCTGAAGTTAATTTTAAAACTATCTTTTGTTTCTAATAATATCAATTATTTTTAGTTAAAACCCATAAAAAAGGGTATAAACACAATAATTGGCAACACTTCATTTACCACACCCTGTATATTGCATTCTAAAATGTCCTACTAATATTATAAGTGTAGCGCAATCACGCAAAAATCTTTTAATGGATTTTTATGAAATTTGGTAGTCGGATAGATGGCTAAGATTCCACTCAATGGTACTTTTTAAGAGGTTAAACGGGAAAAAATTAAACTTTTTCTCTTTTTGATTAATTTGGTATACAGATTGCATATGGTCCAGATTAAAATATAATTTACTGTTTGAGGCGTGAAAATGCAATTGGTACTTTTTCTCTGTTCGATAAATTTGGTATATTTATTTATTTATTTATTTATTTCAGTCTATGGAACAACAAAATTCCTTACAGACTATGCAACTAACTTCCATAGAAAAATATATTACAGTTAATAATTGTAATATGTATATACATATATACTTTTTATAAAATACTCAAAAGAAATAACTTAAAATTATCTTTTGATGTGCAAAATTCAATATGCGAACTAGATTTTTTTTGAAGGCATATATTTAATATATTTTATAGACATATTTAAGCCTACATTAGATTATAGTGTACTTTCTGACGGCCTTAAATGAGAAAAGGCTGGTACTCTTGGTGCCCTCTTACCTTTGGTACATTTTCTCTTTTTGAAAAATTTTGGTACTTTTTCAAACAGGAAAATTTTTTACTTATTAATAAATAATAAATAAATAAGAAATCTAACAATTTTATTTATAGAAATATTTTGTGCATATTTCTTATATGATAAACACTTTTCTATAAATCTTGCTCTAAATTTCACGTGAACGAAATCCCGGATAAAAGTTAGGGATTTATGAACATAAAAATTCCAAGTTTGCTTAGATATAGAAAAAAGAAATTTTTCGAATTTATGGCCCTTTCAGTAAACGCCTTTGAAGTTATCCCTCCGGAGAGGAATATACTCTGTATTTATACCCAAATGTATACATTGCATGTTTGAGTAGATGTGTCTGTTTGGCGAATGATTTTTCTTTATGTAAACATAATGCTATATTTGCTTTTCACTTAATTCACTTTGTAAAGCACCATGATTTTATTACAGTCGCTCAAAAAAAAAAGTAAAATAAGTGGTATGAATTAAGGTATTTGTATAAGAGTGAGTGTGTGTGTGTTTTTGAATGTGTATGAAAAAAAGAGTTGGGAAAAACGTATATTAATTGAAATTGTCATCAACTTTAACATTATTTTAACTTTTTCTGACTTTTCACTCCCATAGATGAACTCCTTACATTTATGAAAGTAACAAAAGAATAAAAATAAAAGCAGTAACAGGGATACAATTTTGGGGAACAAAAGAGAAGCTAAAGTACCCTAAGTACTATTTTACAATATATGTATTAGAAACGTAATGCATTTATAAAAATATTTATATGACAACAATTGTTAAAACTATTTTTAATAAATGATTTAATTTTTAACTAACCTTCCCAAAAAAAAAAAAAATGTTTTTTCATAGCAACACTATTTCAAGTAATTCAGAATAGTTAAACACTTTGGAAATCTGTGTCACTCAAAATAATCCCTTTAAAATAAATGATTTAAATGTTCCATCAGCTTGGATTTTTATTGAATCGAATCTCTTAATCGGTTTAATACCAATAAACTGACAAATTAAATATATACCCTACAATAAAACACTTTGGCGAACAAAAGAACAAACGATTTAAAAACAAATAAAAAACGAAGTAAAAAAATTAACAAAAATAAAATAACGCATGAAATATTCAAGTGGTTTCTCATGTGTCGCCGCCAACTTCATTGGCTTCATATTCCATTTTTATCCACTTCCGATGACTGTGCTTGTTATGTCATGCTTTCTGTTGGTTTTTTTTTATTTGAATTGTTAGCTTAACACTCATACCATCACAACAATCAACACAACAACGACATTCCAAAAGAGAAAATGGTTTTGATTTTTTTTCATTTCATAACCAGAACGTACTCAATTTTTATACTCAAAAGCAGGCAGCAATCGCACTTACTTACTTTACTATTGACTTTAAGTCTTATGAATGCATGTACTTGGTTCGTAGGCCGGTTAGTCAGTGCATTGAAGGAGTTAATTGCAAATAGATTTTTTTATTTTTGAAGGGAGAAAACAAAGTTCTCCTAATTTAACTCCTTTAAGTGTCAAGTGAATCCTTGAAGGTGCCTTATTTTTTTAACTTTTTTTTGTAAATATAATTTGCATTCATATTTTCAGTTGGGATTTTTTTTTATTAATTAATTAATTCTCTTTTAATAAAGTGTAGTGTACCTTATGGGGTGCATGCCCATTAACCACAATAACAATCAAAAATTGCTGATCAATCAGAATGTGAGTGACATATTTTCATACATTATGATTGGCTAGAATATTATGATTGGCTAGAATATATGAATATCTTGATACTTCTATGGTGCCGACCGAGAAAACTAGACTATTACAATAGGTTAGACCAGTGTTTAAAAAACTGCAATAACTTTCATTTCTTTTGATTTGACTTCTGCTTGTGCTTCTGAAATCAACAACAGTTTCAGTCAAAGCAAAATCACAAAACGAAAAACAAACAGTTGAACGAAACTTTTGCCAGCAGTTGTTTTAAAAATTGTGATTTTGATTTTCTTTTATTTTGAACAGTTTCACAAGTAAAAGTAAAATCAATCTCTTTGCTTTTGTAAGTCGCAAACAGTCGCAGAAGAAAAAAGTTCTTTGTATTTGCAAATTATAAGTCCCAATCAGGGTTGTCAGATTGATTTTGAAATTTTTCGCCAAATTCAATGTCAAAAATCGCCAAAATCGCCATAGCATTTATTTTTTATTTTTTGACAAAAATATTTGTATTTTTAGAATTAAAAATATTTTTTTATAAATCCCAAAAAAAAAATTTGTTCCGTATCGCTAAAATCCGCTTCATTGAATTTTTCATTGAATGAATTTAAATAGGGCTGAACTTTACAATATATAAATTTACATAAGCCGTTTTAAAACGTTTACTTTTTATATGTAATGCTGAATTTTTCGATTTTGTCATTAAAACATGTTTTTTTGCGTTTAAAATATTTATTTTTATTTTTTGAAAATATGCCGATTTTTTACCAACACCATCTGGCACCCCTGTGTGTGAGTAAGTATAAATGTAAAAAAAACAGAAGAGAAAAGAGAATATTTTTCTGTTAAAAATGTACAAAACTAAAAGACTGCCTGCTTTTAAGACTGCGACTTCTGACAACTTTCAAAAGCAAAGACACTGCTTGCGATTTTGATTTTTTTAACTTATCAAAAGCAGAAGAAAACTTAGCACACGACTGCCGATTGTTTTCATAAGTTTTAACATAATCGATGTTTGTTTTTAAAAAGCAGAGAAAAGTAAAAGCATTGAAAAGTTAAAATTTTGCGACTTTTCGACTTTTGACTTAAGTTTTTTAAACACTGGGTATTTAATATTATTGCATTTAGTATAAAAGGGCTGTAGCCCATTAATAAAGCGGACTTTGATTTGAAAAACATAAAGTGGCACACGTTGCCTAGTTTCATTATTTCAGTCTCTAATTTGGCATTGTAAAAAACGCCTGGGCATCAAGCTGAACACCCTACATACACCACATTAAAATGAACACCCTACATACACCACAAAAGATCTAAGAAAGGGTTTTAAAAAAAAAATTACATTTGTCTAATGTAAGACAAAGATTTCTGTTTCTCTAAAACTCAGCATTAATAAAAAATAAATTTTTCGTCAAAAATCACTATTTTTTAAATTGTTTTTTATACCCTCCACCACAATTTTGGAGAGGGTTTGTCATTCCATGTGAAACTTTTTTAATATTCATCTAAAATCCCTATAAAAAATATATATTCGTGTTCTTTGAGTAACTGAAAGTCGATTTAGCCATGTCCGTCTGTTGAAATCACGCACACTTTCGAACGACTCAAAAAACAAAAGAATTACATTGGCGTCAAATTGTTTATATTTCTCCTAACCAGTTTGGTATTTAAATCCAGCAAAATCGGTACAGTAGCAAAAGAGTTCTGAATCAAACTATGGAACAACCACCCTAAAAAATTGATAATTTGTTAGAAAAGACTAGCATAAAGGGTGGCGGAGTGCACGTATTGATATAAGATTTTGCACAAAATCGTTCTATATGACTTTAAGGCACAAAATTTCGTGAAGATCGCTCAATATTTTATCATGGGCCCCATAAGAAACCCTCTCTCGAAAAACACTTTAGTACGCCTAAGACCGTAACGATTAATTCTATTGTTACAAATTTTGGTCTGTCACAGTTTTATATGACTAGAAGTCGCACTATAAACTTTTATGAAGATCGGTCCATTATTTTCCAATCCCACTGTCTTTTGTAGCAAATTTTGGTCTGTCCCAGTTTTATATGACTAAAAATCGCACTGTCAAATTTCGTGAAGATCGTCTTATAATTTACCATAGTTCCAATATCAAGCCCACGGCTTAATATTCTAACTAACGGTGGAGGTTATAAACGATTCGGCACAGCCGAATATAGTACTCTAACTTGTTGTTAGCTCTTTTCACCAAGAAATCGTTTTTCTAGAAATGTATTAAAAACAAATCGTTGCTCTTTTTATCAAACAAATCTTTGCTCTGTTTATCAAACAAATCTTTGCTCTTTTTATCAAAAATAAGGAAACCCAAAAAAAAAAACACTTTTTTCAAAAAATGTTTCCTTTGTTTAACAAAAACTATATTTTCTTACCAAAAATCATTTATTCTTCCAAAAATCTCTATTGGTTAAGTTTGTCCTTCCGTGTGAAACTTTTTTTATTTTACATCTAAGACCCCATTAATATATATTGTGGTTTCTTGAGTAACTCTAAGTCGATTGAAAACACGCTCACTCTCGAAAAACTCAAAAGAGAATAACATGTTGGTAGCAAATTTCTTCTAGTTATCCCAAGCAGTTTGGGATTGAAATCCAGCAAAATCCGATCAGTAGGATCAGAGCTATGAATCAAAATGTAGAACCAACACCCTTAAAAATTTACAATTTTTTTTACAAAAAATAACATAAAAGGTGGCATAGTGCACGGCATGATATAAGATTTTGTACAAACTCGTTCTATATGACTAAAAATCATACTGTTATCAAAGTCCATAATTTACCCTAGTCCGCATATAAAACATACACTCGGAAAACAGTTTAGTATGTTAAAAAACTTAATAAATAAAACTATTGTAATACGTCAAAGATTAATATGACTTTAATATCACACTAAAAAATTTCGCGAAGCCTGGTCCATAATATAGCTTATAATGTCCAATATTATGCGCACTCTGGGAAATTGTTTTAATTCGCCTAACACCGTAACAGATATAAATTTTGTGGTAAAATTTGTTCCAATTTTAGTTCATATGGCCAGAAATAATATCATGCAATTTTCTGATTATCGGTCCATATTTACCTTGGATCCATATTAAGCAGCCTTTTGAAAAGCACTTTAAACGCTAAAACAAATTTTACTACTGTAATGAAGTTTGTTCCATTTAGATTTTTAATAGCAGAAATCACTTTACAGTATTTCGTAATGATAAGTCCATAATTTACCAAGGGTCTTATATAAATTCCCCTCCTGAAAATCATTTTAGTTCGGCATAAACTATTACGAATCATGATATTTTATTCAAGTTTGTTTAAATTGCTAGAAATAAAAGCATAACACTGTCTGATTGTTCACCAATTGGTTTAAACCGGAACCAACTTTTATTCCGACGTCCGTTTTTATAAAGATTAATTTATAATTTTTAGTTCTCATATATTCTAACTGTTGGAGGAGGGTTGCAAAGATTCGGCGCAGCCGAATATAGCACTCTGACTCTGACTTGTTTTCAATGCAGTACCTTTTAAATGGTTATATAGAGCAAGAAAATGATTGTGTCAGAATTGCAAATCGATATTTGAAATATTTCATCGCCACTTTTGGAAAAATTTTTATTTTGGAATATATTAGAAATTTTTTTTAAATTTTTTTATGCCGAGAAATTCTGGAGTCGAAGTCGCGTGTTTTTGTGGGTACTACGACTCCGACGCCGGTACAAAAACCTCAACCAGAGACAAGCTGAAAATTTCTCGGGATCCATCGTGTCATCCTGCATGTCAGAAAATGTAACCTTCAACAAGCAATTTAAGAAAGCCTACTTCTGTGAGATTTCCATACTCTAGACAACTGAGTTCATTACAATAATGTTTTACTTTTCCCATTACCCAGTATTGAAGATATAAGATAATAGTGGTACATAATTCAAAATTTAAACATAATTTTATCTCGAAGTTAAAAAACCTGTGCATATATCACACATTTGGGGGATTTCATGTCAAGTGACCCAACTTTTGAAATCGATGTCTTCCGATTTGGATGAAATTTGCACCAAGGTTAGTCCTATTGGATAGGACAAGATCGGTCGAAAGGTTTCTGAGTTAGATGGGGTCAAAATTTGAAATTTTGGCCGAACAGGTATTCTTTCCCATCCATGTAACTTATTATCTATTGGTGTTAGCAAAATTGGTCCCAAACAAATTAAATAGCTATTTCTTCAATCTTTGGAATTTTTTATTTTTTGCTCAAAACAAAGCTTAGGTCTTTTCCTTTAAGGTAGTTCTGGTCGCTTTTTGGGCCGCGAGTAGGTTATGTATTAAAAAAGTCAAAACGAGGATTTTTCAATTTTTAGCATATGCACTATTTGGAATTTGTTCCTAATTGTGTGTAAAACTTATGGTGAAAAACTAGACCAATTAACCTTTCCGACGATACATAAAATACCTAACTAGTATTTCATACACTCAATACTGTAATACCCATAATATTAGTCCCTTCTTAAGCTTTACCCAGTAACAGCTTTGCCGAATTAATTTCTACTTTACACAGAAATTTAAAAAAATTATTTAAAAAGTATTTAAATTTAATTCATATTGAATCAATCATTTTTTTAGCTGAAAGAAAACTAAATTTAATTTTGATTTAATTAACATTTAAGTTGTTTCGAAATAAATGTTTAATTAAAATATTAATTAAATATCAAAAATATTAATTGACTTTTTCGTTTAAAATAAAATAATTTAAAGTTGTAGAATTGTTGTTGGGAATTGTCAATATTTAACTAAATAAATTAACACATTGTTTGAAACGGCAAAGTTTTTTGATCATTATATTAACCCAAATATGCCCAATGACCTATATATAGTACACCAAAATTCTTGTTAATATGATAAGTGCCGTTTATCAAAGTACCGGTTTTTTTGTTTACATACTCAGTACTCATTAATACCTCGTGGGAGATTATGTGAGCGCATTATTTTTTGCTACTTTTTTTGAATTATTGAGTAATTAATTTGTTATATTTTCATAATGACTGAATATGGGGCCACGTTTGTACGGTAAGTAAATTTTTTCTATTTACAAGTGAATAAATACTGTATATTGTTTGAATTTATATATATGACGAATCTCTTGATTGTTATATGTATAAACGTTTTATTATTGAGTTTTAGTTTTGTCGTTGTGACACCTTAAAGTTTGGTGACCTATATGTAGGACATTGGGAATATAGTATGCTATGTATTATATGTATTTTCTATAGAGGATTTTCTCTTCATGAAGCTTTGGCGTTGATAGAGGTTGAGGACCTAGATGTGGATAATATAACTATATTCCCACCCAATAATGCATGCGGAGACATCACAGACGAAGATTCGGGCAATGAAAAATACGTGGATATAAACAATTTACCAGCTTCGCTAATACAAAATGAGGTAGAAATTGTAAACAAAATCAATTTTGATAGCGATTGGGACACCGAGGTTTACAAATTACTCGTCTAAGCATCCGAAGAAATTGAAGAAAATTAAAAAATATCACTACGTGAAGAAAGACTTGTCCACCTATGATGCTATTTTTGAAAAACCTGAGGATAGCGTCCCTTTTTTGCTCTTTATTCGATGATGAGCTGGTAGAAAAAATTACGGATGAGACAAATCGGTACGCCTCACAAAAGAATAGAGACTCGCGCGTGAATATACCTGAAATGAAATGCTTTCTTGGAGTAATTTTACTTAGTTCGTTCACCGCCTAGAAGAAGAATGTATTGGGAACGCTCGAAAGATTTCCCAAGCGATCGCGAGAAACAAATTTGAGTTTATTTTGTCCAATATTCATTGCCAAGATAACAACTTCATAGAACCTTCTGATAAGTTCGTCAAAGTTAGGCCACTCTTTGCGCATTGGATCGTTCTGATCAGTGGTTCGTTCTGATCAAAACATAAGCTTATACCGCACAGCTATAAGAAACAAAATATCCCATCGTTTCTCGAAAAGTGAAAAAAGTTGTTTCTGTAACGCATACCGAAAACTATCAAGAGATTACGTTGCTTCGTTATAAATGTCATAATAATCCACTCGAATCCGATATGAAATTGCAGATGTTGAGAACGCCAGTCACACGTATCGTTGACAACGATAGATGTTCAACGAAGTAAACCCCGTCGGCTATACCAAATAATGTAAAGTACGACTTTAATGTTTGTGGCTTACAAAACTGTTTTGAAAAGATTCGCAAATCTTTTAAAAACGATAAAAGCAATATAAATAAACAATGGAAAAATCTACCAAGAACAAAATACTCAAAATACTCTTCCGAGTTAATATTCATTGCATACTTAATTTATTTCTTAGTGTTCAAATTTTTTCTCACCCCGTTTTTATTCGTGAGATTATGTGACAGTTCACAGCGGGAACATTCCCACAAAAATGTTACGACACACTTTTACTATAAATTGGTGAGTAATTTCCTTACGTCGCAGCTATTACTCGATAATAATGTTAGAGACACAGTTAAGGGGGGGAAACGGTTGTTTGTTATGGCATTTTTTTCATTTCTCACATTCCAATCGAAAAGTTCTCGACGCGGGAGTTACAGAACATTGGCACAGGTTTACTAAATTTATCTTTGGCGACAAAAATCATATTTCTCTAATATACTGCTGTATAAAGACCAAATAGACTATAAATAATAAATACGTTGGTCTCTTGAGCACTTAACCTCTTAACCTGAACTTTAAATTAGTAAGTTGCTTTTAGTCATTTTGATAAAGCTCATCGTCATTTGACAAGTTTGTGCCAAAGTTCAATTAGCATTTGAGTATGTTTGTACTTCGTACATCGGCCTATCGTTTAGAAAAACGTTAAGAGACTTTAAAAAAAAGTCATTAATTTTACGTTCACAATAAAGAATCAACCCTTTGTCAATATATCGAAAATTTTAATAAGATTAACAATTGATCAACTAATTTTTTAATGTGATTTTTTTCTTTTTGCCATTTTCAAAACGAAATTGTTAAAATATTTATGGAGTCCTTTTCCATTTTATTTGACGATACCTGAAAAAAGTGTCCCTACATGTTATTTACTTAATTCATATAAATGTATAATTTTGTTGTTTTATTTATTTTTATGATTTAAGCTTAAATATGTTTATTGTTTTAATGTCATTTCATCGCTGCTAACGTTGATGACGCGTCGTCAGCCTTTCATAAAAACATGAATGTATGAATTAATATTCATATACATATGAATAAATACACATTCACATATACATCTGTATGTATGTATTTGAGAATGAAGGAAAGTTTGTTTATTTGTTTTTATTTGTTCGGCTCATGTTTAAATCTATATGGAAATGCATGTGCGTGTATGGATATCATATATTCATATGTACATAAATATTTCAAGCATATATTTGTTTAAAAATTATATACATAAATGTATATGAATTTAATACCAGTAAATATTAATGTACATAATATGTACTCAGCTAGCGTTTGAAAAATTGTATTTTCAACTATCATCTTGAAGAGCCGTTTTCGACTACGATTGGTGATCAAAAACAGATTAATCAGTCAATCGCTTAAGAATCAACTAGTGTATGACTTAAAAGTGTTTGATTTAAAATGCAATAATAAATCGTTTAGCAATCGCAAATTGATAGTCCAGGCTCTTAAAATGTGAGTATTTTAGCCGTTATTTATGGTCGTGTTTCGCCAAAAAAGAAGATTGAAAACGGTTTAATTGCAAACAGATCATGCAGGCGTTTGATATGTGATTATTTATTTTATTTTAAACGGTCATATTATGCGTAGATGAATGATCAAATAGTATTTAATAAGCCCATTTTTTTTGTTTTTGAGTATTAGAGGACAATACGACTGATAAATGACTTGAAAAACGGCACAAATGATGTATAATAGACTCTCGAATGACTTATAACTGGATATAAGAAGACTCTCATACAATTAGAAAAGAATTGCTAAATTACTTAACAATTACCAGTAAGATATTATAAATATGACCAATAAATAAGACGAAAGAGACTTACAAACGAAGTAAAATGAGACTGTTAAAGGGCTTAAAAACTATTAGATAAAAAATTTTAAAACCATCAGAAAAGGGTCGAAAATAACTCTAAACAAAAAAAAAAAAAATACATATCAACAAAAGAATCTTTCATACTCATGAAAGGCATATTCTGGATTTTTTCATCGCATAGAAGACTCCAAAAAGGCTTGAATTTAAATAGATATTTCAAAAAAATGCTAGCTGGGTTGCGTGTATGGCTACATTGGGTATTTACCCTGTAGGAAACCTGGGATCAAGTAGCTCCAAGTCGCCACTTTTTTTTATTTGCTAGGACCAGCACTAGGTGATGACACGTATTGGATCACACATATTGGAACTCAGAAAATAGGTTATGGTAAGGAGGATAGAGGAAGAAGTGCCTGTGGACATTCGACTTTAACTTATTCATGCATGTTGAAAGTGAAAGGGAAGACTGAAGCACGAACAGTCGGGCCAAAAAAACAAACTTTCCGTGCAATGAATTGTACGATGCACCTGCCAATCGACCACAAAAGGATTGTCTCTTGAAGAAACACGTGTATTACAAACTAACGTACGTGTTTCGGAAATCAGATTCCAAATTTCATCGGAACACATCCCATTGTAGTAACGGCAATACATGCAAATACAACCCACATTGTATTGGTGTTCAAGGAAGTTAAAAGAATTGGATACGTTACTGTCGCCAATGAGTACCTTCGCCCTCTCCTCCACCTGGCCGAAAAGCTTCAAAATAGACCGGCCCATACATGATAGCTGTATTCTATTCGCTGCCGGATAAAGATGGTATTATTAGTAAGGAGATCAGATAGAGTTCAGTATTTTTTTACTCCTTTTTAAAAAAAAACCGAGGCACTTAAATGCTTATTTCTACACCTTGAACACATGTTTAGTCCATGGGACATCACATTGCATTTTCGTGCTCAGAATATCAAAAGATACTGATTCCTCAATAATTATACCACCCATATATACAGATAAGGCACCTTGATCCTTTGGGCGCTTATGCGCCAGCATGCAATATTGGGTCGATTGGGCGCTAAAATCTACGCTGTTCGTACGACCCCATTCCGAGTTTATATCAAGGTCTCGACCAAGCGTACCACTCATGTTTTGTCTAGCACCTACATCGGATTGGGTTGGAAGTTTTTTTTTTTTAAACGTTTATTGATTCAACAATATTATATTGTACAAGCTTAAGCAATATTAATTTTTACACAGTCCCAAAAAACGAGCTCTATAGTATTATTAATAAGAATAAGATTTTGATTATCAAAAAAGGTGTAGATTTTGTACTTCAATTGATGGAGATACATATATTTTCATTAATTTTAGATTGTAATCAACAAGTTGTTGAAAAACATTACATTTATATGGCTATTGATAAAAATTTTAGTCAAAATTGGGTTGGAAGTTTCACGTAGGAGGGCATTTTGAAAAAAAGAAATGCAGTAGGAGAAAAAACGAGGCCTTGCGGCACCCCTGAATGAATCTTGAACTCGGTTGGCGAAATTCCATCTATAAAAACTCGTATAGTGCAGTCTCTGAGAAAGCTTGATATAAATCGATCGAAATTACTGCCGATACCATATGCAACAATTTCTAATAAGAGTGCACCATGCCAGGCTCTGTAGAACGCCTTGGAAATGTCTAAACCAATTACTTTACTTTCACCAAAATGGCGAATGAAACGGCACTATTTTTCCGATAACAGGGCCATTACGCCTTCAGTAGAGCGACCTCTACGGATGTCATACTGACGGTCGCTTAGTATAAAGTTTGACTCTAAAAATTTGGCATGATGATTATTTATCATATCTCAATAACTTTGGACAGTACCGAACAAATTGGTATTGCGCGGTAATTTTAAGGGTTATTAGCCACTCCTTTTTTGGATATGGTGACTTTAAAGTGACACCGTCAACAAAGCTCTACACTTTTGTCCTGCTTCGAGAAAAAAAAGAAAATTTTTGACAGCTGTTAAGCTAGAAAAACCGAAAATTATGCAACAGCCTATACTGTTACTTTTTAACTTATTAAAGATCTTAAACAAACTATACGCACGAATCTTAATTGCCTTATCTTCTATTATTAATAATTTAAAAAAACTTAGAAATATAGAATAGAACTATTAAAATATACTAGTGAATATTTGGTTCCAATGTCTCCATATGCCTCCCTCAAGTTTTATTCTTAACATTTCGTAAAGGGTATTCATTTTTTTATTATTTTTTTTTAATTTGTTTTTTAAGAGTTTTTACTTTATTTTCAGTTCAAACAATTTTCGTCTTCTTCATGTTACTTCTTTTTTTTAAAAGAAATATTCATGTTCCTTCTGTATTTTTGTGTCCTGAACTGAATTCTCCCTGTGAGAATTTACCGTCGTATCCATTTTTAGCATTTGCTCTTATTAAAAATTCAATTCGTTTTAATTTTTTACCAGCGTCTTTAATATTTGTTCACTTAATGTGTTAAAATATTTAATGGTCTGAGACATGGCAAGAAAGATGATTGAAAAAATGAGAGAAGTATTTTTTCTTTTTTAAGAAGAATTCTGTACACACACAAATATAGAAAAATATTCTATAAGAATTGTTATATTGGAAACATTTTATTGAATAGTTTTTTACTGTCATGCCTTAAAATTTAAATTAATAATTTTAGAGTTTATTTTAAAGAGGTTAAAAGTCAGGGTGAAAAGTAAATGAAATAATTCGATTTGTTTTAAAATGTTTAAGATTTTTCTTTGACAAAGGGTGTCCTTTAAAGCCCGATAGAAATTACGAAAGCGGTAGCTTTAAAATGAACTGTCATACTGCGCTCACTCTTTGACATTTATGATCAGGGGGCTAATTCTGGTAGTCGTGATCGAATACTTTTTTGCAATTTTATATCTAATTCTTTCAGTCGACACTAAACGAGTCGAAATTATTTGTTGTAAAGCATTTATTTGAGTTTGCACAACACTGAAAAAATAATTTCGATTCATTCAGTTTCGACTGAAAGAATAAGGAATAAAATTGCTTTCGGATGAAAAAAGTATTCGATGACGACTGCCAGAATAAGCCCCCTGATCTTAAATGTATACTCTGGAAAATTCAACTTATAGGCGACTTCGTGAATTATATGGCGCACATAATCGACCATCTGAGCTAATCATCTATCAAACCGTGTACTGTCTAATGATGCAATAAAACCAACACCTCAAAAGAGTGTGCTTTCTGCAGAGAATAGCGCTACTGTGTGGTAGAATATCCAAAGTTTTCGAATCGTCGTCGGTTGCAAGAATTATGGCTCTTTCCATCCACTGCGTGAAAAATATGGATATCATTGATACAAAAGAAAGATCTGGCTCTAATATGATGGCGCTCTATACCATACGACAACCGTAGTCATTAGAAATGTGCGATCCCTCACGTTCACTAATCACGATGTTCTTTAAAACTGTGATTGTGATCACGGTTTGTCAGTTTTTAGTTCTTTTATAGCAAGTGAGCTTTTGTAAGTACTTTGCAGAGAAACAACAACAAATTGAAAGAGATTTCAAAGCTGTTTACTTGCATATACATACATACTTTAACAAATATTCTTTGGATTAAAAAAATACTAATAAAATAGAAGAGAGAATGAAAGGAACAGCAACATTAATCGCCATTGCATTCAAAAAAACGATATTACCCGCACAAACAGTGATATATCATAAATGTTTGTATGTAACAAAAAACAAAAAGAACGGCTTAGCAAGTACCTGTTACTTGACAAACTTGGTCACAACTGTGATTCGTGATTTTTCAGTAACAGTGATAAAATCACAGGTACAGAAATATCGCTCATTTCTGGTTGTTATTGACCTATTCAAATCAATAATTTGCGATGAGTTGATTACGATAAATTACATGTCAATTTAAACCAATATCGTGCGATTCGAGACCTCTCGATCATTTTCTGTGGGGCTACTTGAAGTCACTGATTTTTACTGATAAACCAGCAACAATTAACGCCTTAAATGCTGACATTGTTCATGTTATTCGTAACATACGGCTAAAAATGCTTGAAAAAGTGTTCCAAAATTGGAACATAGCGATGTACGGAATTTTGGAATAAAAACATTTTTTGGTTATAAATTTACTGCCTGGCCCACAATGTCGACAAGAACATTTTTTTCGTATATTTATATTGAAAACACAAACAAATTTTAGTTTTTTTATAAATATGCGAAAGAAGTGTTCTTGTCGACTTTGTGGGCCTGGCCGTTAATTATTTGTGGAATTGACTTCTATGATACGCCTGTTTAAATATCAATCATATATTTAACAATATAACAATTGTAACTAATAGATAACTAAATAATAAAAAAAAGCTTAGACAACAAATAGTTTTTTTATAGATGGTTTGTTTGGTATTAAAAATGGGTAAAACTTATTTAAAACTTAGGGTAAATTATAAAACAACGCCTCCCCCACCCCCTCATAAAATGACTAACCAGCTTAAACCAAGGGCCATCAAAATTTCATCATGTTTGCAGCCACTAGAACAAGCTAAAGCGATCAAATTTCTTCTTAATAAAAAGTGTTTAAACAGAATTAAGGCTTAAAAATCCTAAAGCCCATAATTAAAACGTTGGCAGAAACTTCAAATTCTCTCTCATTGTATTGTTTTAATTTTTTATTTTATTTTGTTTTTTCATTTTCTTTTTACAAAATGTATGCAATTTAATGAAATTATGGTAGAATTTTTGGGACAATAAGTGCCTATATGTGAAAGCATTAGAAAAAACGTTCTCAAAATAAAATAGATTTAATTTTTCGACGACTTTCTCCAACAACGTTGTATGTCAAATTGTATGGAAAATGTAGTTTCGACGCAGTTATGTTTGAACTAGGAATGCCAAACGGGAAATCCCGAATCCGGGAATCCCGGGATTTTTTTTTTGAGTCCCGGGATTTTTAACATATCAACTTTTATGTACAAAAATGTTCGTTTTATTTGAATTTTTGTACTCTTTCCAGAAATTTTTTTTAAAAATGATATTTAAGTTTATTTTTTATGGAAAATAATTCTTAATTTTGAGTTAAATTTTTGTTTTTGGAATACAGCGATTATTTAAAATTTTCATCTTTTGCTTAATATATGACGACTATTTCTGGATTTTTGTATTTTGCTTAATAAAATCCATTATTTTAAGTAGAAACGAAATTTGCAGATTCACATCTCAAGCCTTTTTTACAATTGTGTTTAGCAAGTTGAGCTTTGGCTTAAGACATAATACCAAAATAAAAATGATTATTTTTATGCAAAATATAGAAATCAAAATATAGAAATTGTTATATATCAAGCAAAAAATAAAAATTATTCACGATCCAATTAAAGTATATTCAGAAACTAAGGAATAAAAGTTGATATAATTATAACAATTAAGTCGTTATATATATGAAATAGCTCATACTCCTTCCGGTATAATAACAAATTTGCTTAAGAAACATACGGTTAATAAAATAATTTTTTTTATAAATAAACACTATCTGACGTATTCATAAAAAAATTATTTAAACTTGAAATCTGTTTTAAGAAACATTTGTATAAACATTTTGTTTTAAAATAAATTTCAAACGTACTTAAATTATTGATTATGAATCTCGCCCTCACCCTGGAGGTGTACTGCACTGCAGTCAACATAGTGTTACAGTTTTTAACTCAGCTATCGAGATCGATGACGGACTACACTTTGCAGTGTATTAATGTCGTCACAACTTAATTCACATTAAAAATTGAATTGCGGTCAAAAAACCGAAATGAATTGATCTAGAAAAACTAAGAGATACGTATATTTTTTAAGCTTTTTTCAGAATCTGATCAGTTTGATCATGGGTGAGGCCAGTGTTATAAACATATGTATAAAATAAATTGTTTTGTTGTCTTCATTTTAAAAATTTATGTTACGTATATAAAAACTTTTGAATATTCAAAAAGTGTTGTTTATTAAAAAAAAGTTCTTAAAGAAACACATTGATCCCGAACCCCGAAATCCCGAAATCCCGGGATTTCCAAAAATCAGTCCCGATTGTCATCCCTAGTTTGAACACTAAATAATATAAAAGTGGTTTTGCATGTGAGTGAACGTGCGTATGAGCAATTTTGAAGTATAGAAATATTACTCATACGCTTAGATTTATCTAAAATTAAATTTATCTAATACAAATTATAATGATTTTTGGTGATTTCTGCTGAAAGCAAATATTTTTGAATTGAAACTTGAGTGAATCCAAATGATTTTTCAAGTGCTTATTTAGTTCAGCAACAATCGTCATTGAATTTTGCCTAAAATTTGTTGTTTTAGAATCCTGTTATCTGAACTAGGCAAAAATCAAAATTTCTGAAGCGCAGAAACGATATATAAGTTAAAATCAATAAGACATATTTTGCAATCGATATGCTTCAAATTCCCTTTTTTATTTCTTTGGAAAAAGTATGACTTACCGTAGTCGATCGTTTGTTAACACAGAGTTAGACATTTTAAGCTTAAATTTGACGTGTCATATCATAATAATAACCGTAGCAGCTGTTTGCGGTTATGGCCCAAAATTTAACATAAACAGGTTTCTATGGTTATTGAAATCAAATACAGGGTTGCCCATAAGGTTTGGTTCGTACAGCTATTTTGTATTACTAAAGTTTTACCAGGTCTAATTTAAGCATTAGAAGCAAAACAAACTATATGTTTGTACATTTTTTGGGTGATGACTAATAAATGGCAGCCGTTTGCCCACGTAAATGTCATATAAGTTACTTAAGACTAGCCGATTAATTCTTGTTCCCTTAATCGAATATTTTTAGACGATAACCTGTTCGATTAATTTAAAATTGCTGATTTCGATTAAGGGATTAATCGAAGAATTTATGCCGAATAATCGAATAACAACATATATATGGTTTTTCTGTCGAATGTATATTTTTTAAGTCTTAATTCAAATAAACTAACCAAATGTATGTGCCCGTTGGAATTAAAAAAACCGGTCGTGTAAAGTAAGTAATTCACATACATGGGGGTAGTGCTTACTAAAAATAATTTATATAATGCAGTAATCCATTAATTTTTACATATAATTGAAACAAATGCAAAAAAAAATATTTTTAAACCTGGAGCCACACGTTCAATAAATAACTTTCAAGTTGTTCACCAAAACTGCTTGTCAAAACTTGTTTGAATTGACAGCTGTTTTACAGGCTGCACTGGATTAGAAAGTCAACCTCATTTTAAAACTGCCCCCGACGAAAAAACAACTCAAAATAGAAGCATGACTCAAAGTATTTTGTAAAAAACAGAACAAGAATTTTGTAGAACACAATTTTTTTTAAAAAAGCACATTTATTTTTTAAGAAATATATTTTTTACAAAGAAAGCGCCAAAGTTAATTTGTGGTCAGCAGTGTAGCCATTTTGACATTTTTCCAATTTAATCTAGCACTAAAAATTTTTATTTAGCTTAAAAATTTTCATTTAGCACTTGCCACTTTATTCAGCATTTTTACATTATTTGTTTCAAAAATTTGGACGAATAGTTTTATTGATTTTACTTAAATTTTTATATATATTATAATAAATTTTGACTACCCAAAAAAAAGTTTCGTATGCAAATGGTTAATTCTTATGTTGAGAAACGTATAACATGTCTTGTTACAATTGAATATTCAGGAAAATAAGAAATGCCCTTATCATTTTGATTGTAAATATTATTTGCCCTTTGATATTTCGATATAAAAGTACAAGGAAATTTCATTTTGTTCTAAGATAAAAATTACTGCTGAACTTCAACTTAAGCTATAAAAAATAAAATGGTCTAAAAAAAACTTTTATATCATAGAAATAAATCGTTTGAATTATGCATGTATCAGGGGTTTGTGGTCCCCTAAATTTTTAAATTAATATCCACTACTAGTGTAACATATTTATATGTATTTGCTTAACCAAAATCTAACCACTTGTTTAAATATAACCATTTATTTAAATTTCGTTAAAAAATAAGTCACTTAAATGTGTTGAGTTTCGAATAACATTTCATACTGGTAACAAGTGAAATGCGCATAGAAACAGCTTATCCTCCAACAATACATTTTCAGTTGTTTTATCAAGAATAAAAAAAGAATCTTTTAATAAAAAATTGTATTCCCAAAAACAAATTTGATAACTTGTAATAAATTTTTAACAAAAATCTTTAAAAAATTTTTTTAGCATTTTTTGGCATGTCTAAAGCCAGATTTAGCTGTAATTTTTTTCTTAGGTCTGGTCACACTGGTAGTCAGTTGGTAAATTGAACGTAAAATTGGCAAACAAATGGAAAGGTAAAACTAAGAGCAATCTCTCCAAAATGAAAAGGAAAGACAAAACTGGATCATGTGGCTTCCAAGTAAAGCGAAACATTTAAACAACATTTTATTTTTAAAAGATTATTTTATTAGATCTATTTAATTGTTTGTACATATAAAATTATATGATCTCAACACATGTTTTATTTTTTTTTATCGTTGTAAAGGTTTTATCAATTAGTATGAATTGTTATGTTGTTTGTTTAATAAAATATTAAAATACTTGTAATTAATAATGTTTTTTTACTAAAATTATTCTAAAATTATCGAAAAAAAAATGTCTTAATTTATAAAATTTCTGGATTTTGAATTATTCGATTAATTTTCAAATTTTATTCGTTTAATCGAATAAGTCAAAAATGATATATATCGATTAATGGTTCAATCGAACAGGAAAAAAGCCGGCTAATTGATCACCCTACTAAAGACACAAACCATATGTGAAAGATACGAAATCTGTTGTGAATTGCGTTTTCTTAAGTTATTTATTAACAATTTATTAAAACTTCGGAAATAGATTTTCCGTGTAATATGAATATTTTTGAAGCTAATTCATTTTAAGATAATTTGCATTTCAAAAAATGAATGTCAAAGAAATCATAATAAAAGTCAGAGGACCATTAATCAATTTATCTAAATTCTATTTGCTTTTATATCGTCAAGCAGCCGTTTACCACTTTGAATCGAGCGATTCTTAAATATGAATTTGTGATACGGGCTGCAAAGTACTTGGTACAATCTGACAAACTTGAGCCAGTTCATATCCAGTTTTTATTATTCTGCCTTCGACGCTTCGGTTGGAACCCTTGTTCATAAATTCGAAAAAAAAGTTTACAAATTCAATTTTGTACAGGAATACGATTTCACTATTGTGAACTTCGGGAGTATTAATTTTTCATATAATATAAACAAATTTGCATCAGCTTTAATTGTTTTAGTTACATTAGAATTTAGAAAAGATGTAAGAGTCTATATCATTTAAAAAACAGGGAAGTTCAAAGTACTGCGAACTCCGAATCACACTTATTGATAATAATCACACTTATTGATTATATATTTCCGTTTCCGTTTTAGGTTTATCGCTTTCAATACGCTTCATCTTCTTATTCGGATATAAAATTACTGCCTGGCCTACAATGTCGACAAGAACATTTCTTTCGTAAAAATTTATATTGAAAAAAAAACATAAATATTGTTTTTTTTAAATATAAATATGCGAAAGAAATGGTCTTGTCGACCTTGTAGGCCTGGCAGTTAATTATTTATGTATTTTTTTATAATTTCATTCAATCGCGTTTAAAAGACAGCATTCCTCGCTATAAGCCCTTTGCATCATTTAATCTATTAAATCTATAAATAAATTTTTTTTTTCCAAATATAAAGTCAAAAATATTCAGTTTTAGTCATTGAGGATCTACAACAACGTTCTCTTATAATAAAAACTATACTAAATTCAGTGCATTTTACACAACAACAAAAAAAAACCTGCATGTTCTATTTTTAACAAACAACTTTTTCCCCCTCTTCTAGACAGCAGTTTTAGAAGTTGTTATACCACCAGACATTATCAATGAGGAAACATCAGGTGATATGATGGTACCCGAAGGAGGTTCAGCAAAATTAGTGTGTCGAGCTCGGGGGCATCCAAAACCTCGGATAACGTGGCGTCGTGAAGATGGCAGAGAAATTATAGCACGTAATGGAGCGCATCAGAAAACAAAAGGTAATACAAAATTTTATTAAAAAAAATAAAACACAAACAATAATATCAAAAAGTTAAATACAGCAAAACAAGAATTAAAACTTAAAACAAATTACTTTAAAAAAGGAGAAAAAAGTACATCAAATGTACTAAACACACAAGTGAATGCATGTGTCTTTTGCATTAGCAAAAATTTAAACATAAAAAGAGTAAAAACACACAAACTTCCTTTACATAAACTTCGTATTTTAAATGAGTTGCAAACAATAAATTTACTTTTCTTGTTGTTGCTTTTGTTTTTAAGCAATATTATTTTTACTAATTTATTTTTTCTTTTGTACTTTTTTATTTTCCCTCGATTTTTTAGCTTTAGCTGTAGAAGGTGAAATGTTAACATTGTCAAAGGTCACGCGATCCGAAATGGGTGCCTACATGTGTATCGCTTCGAATGGAGTGCCACCATCCGTTAGTAAACGTATGAAGCTACAGGTGCATTGTGAGTACACAACAAAAACATAATTTAAACTAGAAATTTATAAAACCATTTGCATAAATTAATAAGTTTTTGTTGGTTTTTTTTTGCGTGGCGGGAGAAATAAACATTTTTAAATTAATAAAAACATTAACAAAACAAGGCCAAAATTTGACCTCATAAAATATTTAATACAAAAAGTAGTTTTTAACAATATAAACTTTAATTGCAGAGAAAGGATTTCAGATAACTAACCCACTTCGACTAAAGATATTATTGTCACCACAACCGTAATACGGTTATGTTATCCACAAATAACTGTATGGCTGCTTGTACAGCCAAATTTTGTTTTTTAAATATGTTAAAAATAGAGCAAAATTATATTTTTAAACTTAAAACATAAAAAAGACATGAAAGAAACTACTAAACTCATAATGTGGTTGTGGCGGAAAATAGTTGGATTATTGGGACCATAATATTTTCAAATTTTTTGCGTTCATACTGAATTAGTTGAGCGTGACCAAATCGAACCAAATTTCTTCTCAGAGTGTATGGATAGTAGAGTAAACGTTAACCGGTTAACCGACTAATTGCTACCCGATTAACTGATCGGTTAATTTAAAATTGACTATTTTCGATTAACGATTAAACCGGCTAATTTCAGTCGATTAACCGATCTGTTATATCTGTTTCGTCTCACATACAAAAGATTAAAAAAATATTTTTTCATTTTAAATAAGTGTTTGCTGCCAACGGCATTGTGTTTCACGTACTTGTAATATGTATGTGTTTAGTTATATGTTTCTTCTCATATATGCTCTTATAAACCTTAGGAGAGTTAACCATTTTTAAAAATTAAAAAAGGTCTCTAATGGCATAATGGAAGATTTTATTAGAGAAATCCATAAAAAGGACTGAGAAATAATATGTTCTGTATTATAGGTTGCTTTTGTTAAAAAAAATTTTTCCAAGTCAAGTTTTATCAAAATTAAAGAAAATAATGGCTTAAATTCTAAACATTTACTGCCTGGCCAACATTGTCGACAATAACATTTCTTTCGCATATTTATATTGAAAACAAAAACAAATTTTAGTTGTTTATTATTGTTTTTAATTGTGGGTCTGGCAGTTAAACTAAATAATTTTTTTAAAAGATTTTTTTTAAGATCTCCTTAAACTATTGAAATAAATAATTAAGTTATCCTACAGCTTATTTTTTAATTAACACATAATATTTATGTATTAGTTAAAAAAAATGTTTTACATATTTATGAATTAATTTTTGTTTGATCGTTTTAGTTGAAAAACTAATTGTGTTTGTTATGCTATTGTTTTTCTTACTAATAAACACTAAATAATAAATAATTTATGTGTTTTTTATTTACTGAAACTACTATTTTTTTTAAAGAAAACTTTATTAATCGGTTAACCGATCAATTACAATATTAACCGATTATTAACCGATTAAAACAAAACCTCGGTTAATTAATCGGGCGATTTACCGATCTAAGCAAAAATCCGATTAAATGAATACCCTAATTAATAGTTTTTTTTTTCAATTAAAGTTAATACATGCTGAAACTGGACTGATAAAAAAGCCTGATGGGACCATAAATGTGTTGAAATATGAGCAAAAACCAAAACTACCTCTTAGTTTGCACATTTGTCCTTATTGTTTTCTGTATATCTAGATACAAGCATCTTAGATGCCAATACAAAACATTCGACAAAATGTAGGCGGGATTGGAAAAGTAGACCCTGCACAAAATAGATTAATTATATCTAAAGAACGGTACACATAGCTGGGTTATCAATATATTGTGTACACAGCCTCTCTAAAAATATAGGCGGAATTGCAAAATTGGACGTGTGTACAAAGATCTTGCCCTCCAGTAAATAAAATCCGACATAATGTGGGTGGGTTTGGAGAAGTAGGCGTAGCACCAAATAGATAGGCTTATATTTAAATAACCGTATTTATAAAACTTTCTGTTCCTGTAGCACACCATGGTGAATAGTATATAAGATTCGGCATACCCGAATATATCATTAAAGCTACATTTATGTGTGTATGTATGTAAGTAACCAGCCATCAAATACTCCGACGTTGCCCAGTTGGCTATGTCGTGCACGAATCATCAATGATTCGACGATGTTAATTCCTGCACGACAAGTAAGGGTCAACTAATGCGTAAGTCAAGCACGACACAAAGAAAGACAATGTCGCTCAGCCTGTCGTTGATGACCACATGTACGACATCGTTGTTCACATTGTCTTTGATGACTATGTAGACTTCAATGAATTCCAATTTTTCATCAACGACTGCATATAAGAGAATGTCGATAAAGTTAAATGAGTTACATCTTACACGACGATGTCGCCTATTAACCTAAACGAATAAATAAAAATATACAATAGCACATAAACATTTTTAAAATCATACTTTAGGCTTTGACTTCTCACACTTGATAACTGATTTTCTTCACTTTGCTTTAGTTTTTTTTTTAATTATATCGTTATTTTACAGTTATTTTTGTTTTTTATTAAGCACAAATCAATTTTGTTTGTTTAGAAGACGATATTGCTCATATTGTCGTGTTTAGTTGTTAAAAAGGGACACCTAACAAGACAATGTCGGTCATGTTGTCGTGGATAAACTTTGATAAAGTACAACATTCAAGACAATGTCGCTCATCTTGTCTTGTCATGCCATATTGATATATTTTCGTGGATAGGCTTTGAAAAAAGACAACTTGAAGGACAATGTCGGTTATATCGCCGCTTATAAACACTAGACAATGCAGAGTATTTTGTTGTCCACGACATTTTCCAGAAATCCCAAGTGATAGGTGACAAGTCGTGTATAATTCATCACAACTACATTGTCGTCGACGGTAGTTTTGCCAACTGGGGTCTGATTTAGACATTTCTTGCAAATGTCAGATTTCAGTCTTAGAGACTTCATCCAGATTTATGTCAGACAGAGATTATTCGTACTGTCTTACCGCTTTCTGATCGATTTCGCATGGATATATCAGGTGGAATTTATATAGCTATTTCTGATTGAATCCATCTACACAGATGTGTCCAAATTGTTATGTGAGTTTTTTTTTTAAATAATTACAATTCTTATTATGTTAAAAATAATTTTATTTTACATATTTTATCCCAGTTGGAAAATCTTCCGTCGACGACATTGTCCTCAATGATTTATGCACGACATGTCCTCTATCATTTAGAATCTCTAGAAGAATATTGACAAAATGCCGTGGACGACAAAATACTCGAAATTGTCTTCTAAAGAAGTTTTTAAACGACGACATGATGGACATTGAATTCCTAGTTGTCTTCTATACAAGCCTATCCAAGAAAACATTGCCAACATTTTCTTGTAAGGTGTCTTATATCAAAAAGTATACATGACAGTATGCGCGACAGTGTCTTGTCCTCTTTCCACAACTAAACACGAAGAGCGAAAATGTCTTTCTTTGTGTCGTGCACGATTCTCACGATACTTGTTCGAAAATATTATTGACGATTTGTTCTGGCTTCCCCTCACATGTCGAGCAGGAATAAACATTGATGTCTTAAATACGTGGCCAACTGGTTACCAAAAAATATTGCTAAAACAGTAGCCTCAAAAAATGTTGGCCATAAAAGGGTTAAATTTGGGCATTATTTGATACCAAATGAAAGAATTTCCTAAACAATATATATGCCTTTTGTGGTTATAAAATGGGGTTTTTAATAATGTCTCAATGAATTTTATAAAAAAAGAAACATAGTGCAGTAAAGGGTTAATTCAAGCAGTGGCCAACACCTTTCTAACGACGTATAGGAAATTAAAATCGGACAAAAATGGTTAAGTAATTTAAATTTTCATAAAAATCGAACTTAAAAGCATCAAAAAACTGACATAAGCATCTCGCTATTTCGAATCTGTAGTAATATTTTTCAAAAGTTTTAATGCAGAATTAAAGAATTCCTAAATATCTATTATATTCGGTCATTCATTGGACAAAAAAAAATACCGAATTTTTTATTCATGAAAAATAACTTTTTTGGACCCTTTTTTGCCGGGGTTTAGCTCACGGGAGATAATCACTAGATCCAAAATATTTTGGGAATCTTCATAAAAAATGTCAAAATAAATTTTCAGCGGGGTACAACTTTTACTTTTATTTCCCATATAAGGTAAATCGGTCTAATGTACATATTTTAAAATTTATAATTATTATTCAGTATGTATAATCAATGTCAAGAAATGACTGATTCAGACAACGTCGGAGTATTTTGCTGGCTGGGTATAACATTTTATTCAGCAATAAAATAAAAGACTTCTTACAGAAATCTGTGCAATTGTTAGATTGGAATTTATTCCATATTCGTTCAACTATCTGTCAGAAAATAATACGAATGTCGGCTAACCCATCAGAATTTTCCATGCCTATTTCAATTAATTTCTGTCAGATATCTTTCAGAAATGCCGGCAAAAACATAATTTCCCACGAAATGTCTGCTAGAATTCGTGTCAACCACTTCATTAATTTTTGGGTTAGAAGAAAATGTTTTCGACTTTTTTTTCGAATTTGAATGCAAGAAATATTTGTTCTAAATTTCGCTGCCCAAGATCGTTCATTCCGACCAGTATCGGTGGCTTCGTTTTTATGAGGGTTTTGTTAAAAAGTGGATGGATTTGGTTACTATTTCTGTTACTATTTCCATTGTCTGACTCGGAAAAAAATGAAAAGGGTTACCAGTTGTATACGATTTTAAAAACAAATTTATGTATAATTTAAGAACTATTTCACTAAATCTCATCTTCACAAGTTCTCTATTGCGATCTAAATTGGGTTTTAAATAGACAGGCGCACGGATATATCTAGATCATCTTAGAGCTTCGCTAGAAACCATAATATTTTTACTTGAACGACTTTTTCTGATTATTTTGATACTTTACAAACAGAATAACGAAAATATATCCCCATTTATTCACGAGAGATTCTCAAACCCCTACAACAGCCGAAAAAATTACTCACTTCCCTTTTGGTTCAGCAGAATAATTGCTCTGAAACTCTTTTAAAATGTGATCAGCGAGAATTTAGCCCTCAGTGACAATATGGATGGTAGGGATAGCTTTTATTGTCAATGATCCGATTAGGAACCCAATTGGATATTGAGGAAGTGAAACAAGCTTAAGGTAAACATATTTTAAGATTGCGCGCCTTTAGGGTGAGATGTACACGCAGAGAAAAAACATGTTTAAAAATGGTCACCTCCAACAAAACTATGTTTAAAGAAAATTGTTAAACATATTATGTTAAATTTAACCATATTATTGTTATTGTTAAATTGGTCATCCACCAAGAAGCCACAATCATGTTATGGTTGTCTTTAAACATTTTTTTTTTGTAAGATATGACAATAATTTGTTTTTAAATTAACAATAGTATTTTCCTCTTTTCCAAGAGCAACATGCTTTGGTTAAAAACCAACCATGCTATATAAGTGTTAAGCATATTTTAGTTATTATTAACCAAAACCTTTTTGAAGGCAACCATAATATGGTTGTGGCTTCTTGATGGAGTACAAAATTAACCATAATGTGTTTGTCGGTGAAAAAAGTATGATTAAATTAAACATAATATGTTTACAATTTTGCTTTTAAAAATATATAAAAAATATATATAAAAATATATAAACATGTTTTTTCTCTGGGTGTTTAAATAAGTTTAGCCAATCACCCCCGGATATTACAGATAATTAGACCAAACGTCATTAAACAATTTCTAAATTACATTTTACAATTATCTTCTTACAAATAAAGTAACTAAATGGAAATGTGTAATTATTTATTTGTTTCGGCTTAAGGTCTCGTGACGATAAAATATAAATAAAAACCAATTTTGTTGTTTTATTTTATTTTAACAATTTATTTTCTCCGATAATTCGGTTAACTTCGTTAACCATTTTCAAGGAATATAAAGGGTTAATCTCTTTTACCGCGTCTTTTTTCACAAACCTAAAACGTTGAACACAACTAATCATAAATGGAAATTGTTAAAAGTTTGAACATTTTACTGGTCATGCTTTTTGGAGTTTTTTCGTCAAATATTTGTCTGACCAAACTTAAAGAATTTTTAAGTTGTTATCAAGCCAACTTTTATGAATAAAATATAAGAAACTGTACATACTATTCATCGATTTTAAAAAAGCATTCGATGCAATTAGTCGACAGACCATATGGAATACGCTGAAGAGCAGGGGAGTTCAGGAAAAAATAATACACATTCATTCAATGTATGACAATACCCATCAAAATTATTTTAAGATTTTGAAGCAGTAAATACGTTTACTGCATCCAAACCGCTTCCTTTTTTGCTTCTTAAAATGACTGCCTAAAGTAAGGCAGGCTTAAGATCCTGCAGTCTATAAATGCGGTGCTAAATACTAGAAGACAATCGCTGTTTATTCGTTTTAAGATTACATTTTCTACTGCTTCATTGAAACAGTAAAATCTTTTATTCTTTTGATAAAATATTAAAAATTTTACCTAAATTATATAACAATTCAATAAAATTGTTTATATAACTATAACCCTCTTATTCCAAAAAAATATCTTGGATTTATAAAAAATTTTTTAAACGCTGAAATAAAAGTTCTTCCAATGCTTAATTTTTTCACCTTCTTTATTCACGTAAATCATGTCCGTTTTCAAGGAATGAAATAAGCATATTTCAGATCTCTAAAGCAGAGCTTCTACGCGAGGAATTCCACACACAAATCATGTAATATTTCATAGCAGTGTAAGCACTTCGCTTCGCTTCGAATTCTCCCTTACATTACTGCTTCCGAGGAAGCATCAGTTTTTGCTGCAGTTTTTTAACTAAAAGTCCTCTAAGAGGGAAGTAAAAGTGCTCCATTCACTTCCAACGTTGGAGTTAGACCAGGCATAAAAAAAGACGTTTGTAATAAGAGTCAATCACTTTAATGAGAGCCACATCACCATCAACGGCCAAACAATCCAATTTGTGGATTACTTTTGTTACCTTGGCTGCGTTATGTAAATTAACGGTGGAATTGACGAAGGCTAGACGCGCATTCGGGCAACTACAGAATGTTTGGAGAAACGCTCAGTTCACACGAAAAATCAAACTACGTATTTTTAATGCATGCGGAAAATCCACCTTGTTATATGTGATCACACAGCGTATACAGGTGTTCATAAATAATTGCCGTAAAATTTGCGGTATATTTTGCCCCGGTTACATTAGGAACGATGATCTGTGGCAAATCTCAAATAAGGAGCCAGTGGGAAGGCAGATAAAAAGAAGAAAATTGAGGTTTTTAGGCCATACTCTTAGAAAGCCCCCGACTCAATAAATAGGACCTTGGACTGGAACCCATAGGGCAGCAGACGGCAAGGTCGTCCTAAGATGACCTGAAAAAGAACACTACAAGCAGATTAAGGTGCAAAACATTAAGATTCAAATGTATTGTTGATGCCCTCTGTTGTCGCGAGAATTAAATTAAGGAAAAAATAAGAAAAAATTTAAACTACTGTTATTAATTTCTTAAAGGCTCTTTTTCAAAAACCTTCCCATTAAGGGAAAGGATTATAGAATCTGGGAATTATTTCTTTTTCATAAGTTACTTTATTATATCCAACATTTTTTTATTTTTCGAATTTATTCTATGAGCTAAATTTTAGTTATGTATTTTATTAAGGTTTTTGTAATAGTTCCATTCCTTAAATAAAATACATAACTGAAATTTAGCTCATGGAATAAATTCGAAAAATGGAAAGGATTATATTTAAAAAAAAAATCAAAACGAAAAATAAATTTCAAACAATTAACAACGATACGCGAATTTTTTTCAAACGAATTATAAAAGGCAGTATTTGAAGGCCTTCCAAAAAATATAAATTTTGAAATCGCCTTCAAATGGGGTAACTGGCTTCCCATAAAGCCATATGTATGTATGTCATACAGCCTACTGAAGGGAATTCAAGCTTGTGATTGCGGTCCAAGTTTGACTCGTGATAGCGCCAAAATGTCTTAAATAGATCCCAACATGTACATACATCTTTGAAGTAAGGCAAAAAGGTCTAAAATCAGAAGCTGTAGTTTTTCGTAACGTTACATTAAAAATTATTTGATCTGTTTATTAAATTGATTTATTTCCCTAAGATCTAATATTACGACTAGAAGCAGTTGAGCTGTATTTTGGCTATTGACACCAAACGAAAGAGTAAACAAAATTGAAATTATCAAAAACTCAAAATACATTTTTTTTTATCTAAAATCTTTTCGAAAAATGTCAAAAAATAAAATGTTAGCAGTTTTTTATACATACATAGATGAAGTTTTTCTATTAAAAGCTACTGGCCTACTATCTACGTAAATAAAAATGCAATACGACGATGTGAAACAAAAACTTGCATTTTTATTTACAAAGAACATGATAGGCCAGTAACTTATAAAAAGGATCCAGTCACTTGCAATATAAAAATTGTGTGACTTAAAGCCTTTAGACTTTTTTTTGTATAATTGTTAAGTAATTTGTTAATGCAAAAGAACCAACAACTGGGTATCTCAAACTCAAATGCATTAAAAAAATCATCACATTATTACAACTAAAGGACAAATATTTAATACTTCCTTTTTCAGAAACCATTACACAATTGAATTATTATTATAGAAATTCCTAATTACTTTCAAGAAGGTTTTCCATAAATAAAAAGCCAAATTTTTAACTAACGCGCCTAGTTCATAAGTACTTAAAGCATTACCCCACAAGACAATCCCCATCTAAACTAAAATACTTAAACAAACTTTATTCCCCCCAAAAACAATTTACACAATATATAAGAACCATAAATTAAAAATTAATATCTTAAGCTAAATTACTGCTAAATCCGTAAATAATACGACAAAATAGCACACCCTACTTTAGCAAACTTATGAATATCCAACGAAGTTGAAACCGACAACCAATAAATAGTAAGAATTATGTTTATTTCCGTCTCAGCAGGTTTTGACTTTTATGAGTCGATTCAAGTCAACTACAACTCGAACACACACGCACACATTTACTTTTGTACTTTTTAAATAAAACGAGCAAAACTACACGCAACTACTTACCTACACAGTTACACTCTTACACATTTAAAGATATTAGCAACAATATAAAAGTTGCAGCAAACTAACGCAAGGATAATTTTCTTAAACTAAATTTACTGTGTAAAAGGAAAACACTTGCGTATCTGTTGTAGCTGTGTTTTCTATTTGTAACTATTGACAGGTAGAAAGAACCACAGGAGAGATTTGTAGTAGTAGTTATTGCTATTGTTATTATTGTGATAGTGCTGTTAGTTGTAGTTTTAGTTTCGATTTGTTGCTTTAACATACTCCTATTGCTACACAATGTTATAAAAAAAGTTTGTTAGGAGTTTATGTAGTTTTTTATTTAAACTTAAAGTTTGAAAGAACAAAAAACACTGTGCAAGTATTTCTGGTTTTTTGTTTTACACTTCCTCTATCATTACCATTCCTCTAAAGGTTTTTCAGACACTTTCAAAATGGTGCAGAAATACTTAGAATATTTACGCGGCACATTAAAAATTTAACACCATTTAAGTTGCAGTAAACGGTAGCTATCAGTATGTAACATGTTAAAGGTTGGTATTTGCATGTGTGGATGGGGGGGAATGTAAGATAAAGTTAATTCTAAAGAAAAATTTAAGGAATCAAAGGTGCCAAACATAGACATTTATAATTTGTTAAATTATGTAAAATGTAAACTGCAATAAGATGTTAAAATTTTAATCATAGGTATAATCTTATATATAAATATGGGAACAATTTTTGTAGTGGATTTTTAAGTATCTTATCGTCCACCGATTTTAATGAAATATATATCGTTTTAGAGGTATTTTTGTGTAGATATGCATAAATTAATTTAAATAATAAATAAATTTTTAAGATTAAAGTGTTTAAAAAGTGTTTTAAATATGCTTGCAAACACAGACACATACATATATAATAAGAAGTTTCGTTCAGAAATATGTTTTTTTTTTTATTTTTTTCAATTTAGAAATATTTTTCTTTTTCTTACTTCTAAGAATGGCGATTGCATCAACATGGTTAAAATATATAAATCATCCTAAGATATCGAACAAAAATAAACTTAAAATATTCATCGCTGCTTCCTGATCTATAATGTTTTACGGTGCTTAAATTTGGGGTTTTAAAAAATATGATGAAGTGGAAAAATTATTTAGAAATTTCATAAAGAAAATGTTACTTTTACCATATAATACGCCAAACTACATCCTCTATATAGAGACTGGTCTAAACTCCTTGTATACTGATGTTACATTTTTCTTACGTCAATAGAGTTCTTCGACTGCCTGAACATAGATTACCACGAATGTTAGCTGAAAAAATTATTACAATGAAAACCTTTTGGGCTGAGGAGTGGGTAAATATATGTGAAAAATTCAATATGTTCCTGAAAATGCAAATAAACGCCTGTGTGAATACTGGAAACCAATACTTGAACGTTGAATAAAAACGGAAAGAGAAGATCTTATATCTAATGCAAAAGGCTCTCAATTTCTTGATTTATATCCGCAATTAACTTATAGCGCAAATCCTATTTTTACTTCAGAATTTTCATCTCGTGCAACAAGTCTAATAATCAGAGTAAGTGGAGGCCTTTTCGATTTAAATAGCAGAGCATTTAAACGTTCTTCTGTTGGCTTATGTACCTTTTGTAATCTGGATGAATCCGAAAATACGTTTCACTTCTTAGGTGTTTGTCCTATTTTTAATGAGTTCCGGGTTAAATATTTTAGTAAAACCTTTTTGGATATTAATGAAGTAACAAATATACTAAATGGCAATTATAATGACTACTATGTTTATATAAATATTTGGAAGTTTGTTTAAAGTACAGAAAACTTATACTGAATGAATTTAATTAAATTCCTTTAAAATTTATTATTATTATTCTGATGTACAAAAGATTTAGTATAAATCGTTCTTTTTTATTTTATATAATCAATTAAAAATTTGGTAGAACCAAACTAAATTTGCTTTTAAATTAATTTACTTAAAATCAGCTTTAAAATGCCAATCTGGCTCTCAACTATAAAGTTAACCCAAATATAGATACACAAGACTCAAAAATTGTATTACTTACCTTTGTAAATATTAATACATATATCTATTAAATAAATAAAAAAATAATAATAAATACTTCTAAGAACAGGCAAATTAAACTTTATTTTACCTTTTATTCTCGAAACTTTATCACATACACATTGTAAAAATAGTAAAATAGTCAATAAATGCTTTAATAATAACGAATAAAAGGAAATATGAAAAGACATATGTTATTATCTTAAATTCCGGTAGCCGTTTTAAATAAGAATTGCATATTCGATACGTGCAAAAAAACGATTTATTTTAACTGTAAGTGTCAAGTGGTCGACCTTCGGCCACCTGGCGGTCCTAGTATAATTAAATTTATGCCCCAACATTTGAGTTGAACAAGTCCGGCTTCTACTATTCAGTACAATTTTTTATTCAAGCCGAAATAGGCAGACATTGTAAGCAGAAAAAAAATTGGGAGTTAGAATACAAAGTCGCTGAATTCGGAAAAATGGTTTAATTGAAAAACGTTTTAAGATTCCAGCCTTACAGCACTTGGTTTAAAGGCTGAGTAAAAAATTTATAATAATCGGTCATGTTCTGGAAACCGAAATCTCAGGAAATTAAAATCAAACAAAGTTTGAAAATGGCCCTGTTTTAAAAGTTCATAAAAATATTCCTTTAATATAATTCATAATTTGAGTTCCAATTGCCTTTACAGGAACGATTTTAAAAACCAGGGGAATTCACGGGCATTTCTAATATAATTAAACTTAAAATTTTGCTCGATTTCAATTGCAATCAAAAAAATATTTGACTGTGCCAGGAATCCAAATTTTTCGAAATCTTTGATAAAATTTTAAACGTTAGACCAAAAGAACGGATTGCCATATAATGACTTACTTTTTTGGTTGCCAAATTTGATTACTCGATTACCAAACCCATTATATTAGATCATAAAAATACGAAGTAGTAAAAGAATGATTTTTTTAAGAAATATAAGAATGACTGAAAATATTTACTGTGAAATTATACCTGCGTTATGATTTTGTACAAAAAAATCACTGCTAACTTAACTTATTTTAAGATTAAAATAGTTAGGAAAATTATCAATTCCTAGGAACTAATTATTTAAGTCTCATGTCTTGTAAAAATTACACTGCGGAACAGCCATTTTGCGGCCTGGAACTTTGTGTAATTTTTTTTACTAATTTGAGGTCGCTGATTCCAAATCTAACCTTCATTTTTCTCTATCAGCTCCAGTTTTAGAGATATACCGTTATGTCCAAAATTAAGGCACTTTCAGCACATATATTGAAATAACATGAAAATGGTGCATCATATTCCCTTAAGAAAAAAAACCGAAATTCGCTAACAATATTATCTTTAAGACGTACTAACATTGTTTTAAATTTGGCCAGTAATTTTAGAGATATCGTTGAAGTTTTTAAAAAACAAATAAAATTTAAGAAAAAAATAAATGTGCAACAAAAATCACAGTTTGGGTCTAAAAGCATTTAGTTCAACATATTTCGAATGAAATGAGCTTTATTTCATTGCAATCGGTGCACAACTTTTGATTGTATTCACAATTTAGAAGTCATTCCGCCTAAAATGCTTAATTCCAAACTCGATTACCTTTTTCATAATTTTTTGCTGGGATGGCCCCTGTAAAAACAGAGTATAGCAAAGGCTCAAGTAAATAACAGCAACTCTTATTTTATTAATCAATAGCGTGTGTTAGGAAAAATAGTGTTTATCTGGAGTGCAGTTTATATAAGACCATACAACGGGTCCATTAATTTATATATGTTACTTGTAAAGGCCTGCATAAGTTAATTGTAATAGTCCACTTCCAAACACCGCTAAGTTAAAACAAAAAGCAAAATTCTGAAAAAATCGTTTAAAGCAGTTTATTTAAAATTGAAAAGTCAAGCCATATAGAGAGTTTTGCAGGAGTATTGAATATTTAACCAGAAATTGTGCGTAACTTATCGAGTTTTGAACGAGATTGATAATACTTAGAGAGTCATTTAACCCAGCTGTTAGGTTAGAAAAAACTTACGAATGCAAGGCTAATGGACCATTTGGTTCATATAAATAGCTTATGTAAAAACAAGTGTGGAATACTCCATTTTCGGTTTTTTTTTTAATCAGCACAGATTAAATATGTTAAAGACAATTGTGGGATGCCCCTGATTTTTGTTGTAAACGAGCATAAATATTAGCACTGCTTGGTTCAATTTGTGTGTTGTTTTCATAAGTTCAGACGTGTTTTACTTATAACATGGCAAACTTGAAAGAAAATAAGTTACCAGAACTGCTCAATGGTCAGAGCGACTTCAATATTTCAGATTCGGAAATTGATTATATATAAGAAAATAGCGAAACAAGTTCTTCTGAAACATATAATGGACGGGAAACCGTCCTAGCTGTAGCCAGCTCTGTTGATGAGTTTTTTGTTGCTAAAATCGAAATTCTTTGGAGTACCACGGCTGAGAATATTATCTCAACACAACCAGGACCAACTCGATTTGCAGTGCCCAGATGCACAAAAATGCTGTCAGCTCTTTTGTTGTTCTTTCCGCCTTCAATAGAAAGAATTATCATCAAAAATACTAATAAGTACGTCAGGGATATGTTTGTAGGAACTTCTGATCAAATGGTTGGTGCCTACAGCACAAAACGAAAAACAAACTGCATCCGCTTTGAATACGTACATACTTTTTTCTGAAACTTAAGTTTCATGGGCTCAAGCTGATCGGAATCAGAGGAGACCAGAGTTTTTGCGACGACTAGCACTTTCTCTGTGGCCTTCAAATAAAAATACTTCTAATTCAAGGGCTTCAAAAAATCAAATTCTAATTGCAGCAAGTTTATATAACAAACTAACCGAAAAACATTTTGCTCGTCATACAATGACAATTATTGTAAACCAAACCAAAAAATACTTATTGTTTTTTTTTTTTAAATAAATGTAAAAAAAAAATTAACAAAATCCAAAGAAAATATACTATGGACCAAATGGTCACTTAAACTAAGATTTGTAATTTATAATTTTTTTCAGGCCTGTTTGAAGTTAGAACCTGTAATTTTTGTATATAACATTGTTTTATAAAAAGACTACTTGAGCTAAAAAAAAAACTATGTCAGTGTATATCACCGTTCAAAATTTACAAAGAAAAAGATTTAAAAATTGGACCAAATGAGCTTAGCAGAGTTAAAAAAACAAACATATCGGCTTTTACAAAACTTTTATTTTTTTTTTATAACTAAGCGGTGTCGTCAGTTGACTACTCAATTACAAAATCAAACACACAACAGAAATCAAATGTATGTACAAACCGTTCATGGCACCGAATTTTACATTACCAACAGTACGGCTTGCCATATAATGATTTACTTTTTTGGTTGCCAAAGTTGATCACTTGACTACCAAACGCTTTATTTTAGTCTCATGTCTTATAAGACTAAATAATACGGTAATCTAGTTTAGAAGACAATTTAAATTTTTTCAATTTATTTATTTATAAAGTCTTTGGACTTACAAATGATCCTTACAGACTGCTCTCTTATATTAAGGCCCTAATCATGTACAACGCAGCGCAACGCCAAAGAATAACATTGAAAGCACAAACAATGTCATAAATATTTTGTTATTTTGTTGTTGCTTTCAACAGAATACTATTTGGTTTAAAGATTGATGTCGGCTGCAATAGCCGAGTGAGTAAGACGGCAAACCCCACTGAAGAGATTGGTTGGTTACAATCGAAACTAGTCTGGGCAACCTGTCCGTGAACGCCTGGGTTCAAATCTCAGCACAGTCAAGAATGAAAAATTATCAATAAAAATTTTAATTAATTTCATGTTGTAAAATTCCTGTCTTCATAAAAATAATTTAATGAAAATTAAATTCAATAAACTTAAGCCTAATTAAAAAAATATCTAAATTTGGATTAAAAACCATTAACAGTTCAATAAAATAACCAGAATACTAATTAATAATCAATTTTTTCATATTATTTAGTACAAGTTTTATTTATTTTCCATTAGCTTATTTTTTAAAACATACCTTTAATATTGCAAAAAATTTAAATATATCCAAAAAAATAAAAAGAATAATTTTTATTCACACATTTATATTCCTTATCCGATTTTTTGTCATCATCATCATCTATTATTATCATCATTATTATAACTACAATTATCATTTTCTTCACCATCGAGATTTGATTCATATATCAATAATTGCATTGCTTCCATAGTCAAGTTATGGGTTTTTTCTCTTTAAATTTTCTCATATTTGTTATAACTAGATCTGAAGTAATTAATAGTCTTTTAAATATATCTGCATTTGATTTTTATCTGAACATTTTCGTGAAAAATGCTCCCTACAATTTTTGAAATCTTTATTTCGAGCTTCTTGTGCTTCTTCTGCCAACTGTCCAATTGGTAGTAAAGCGTGGTTTATTATTTCTGGTCCATGGATTAAAAATAAGGAAGAGTTGGGGACATATAAAACCAGGGCTACAGATGTAAAAGATACCTTGCGGTATCAAGAGCATAAATCGAAAGGCATAAATGTTTATTTGAAAACCACTAGAATAATTAAATGCAGTTGTGTTATAAATTTTGCATCCAATTTTGTAATTTGCGCTGAAATGTCCGTATTTTGAAAGAATCGCCGAGCTGTGTTGCCGTCATTCGAATTTCCAAAGCCAGGTTTCAGATGATCAATAATAATACCAGTTCTTTTTTTGAACTCCTCTTGAATACGTGTTAATTTTTTCAACAACTTGTTTTTCGATGCCGTTTCTTTATTGAAAGCTTGTATGCCACATGAAGCAGGCATTCAAAGTATCTGATCCATCCATGCAGAATCGACAAACGGAACTCCAAATTTTCGGTTTTTACTTGACAAGAAATCATTTTGTTAATATTACTAAATTCCTTGAAAGTAGCACCACATAAAAAGCATTTTTCTGTGAGTGCATTACATATTTTTCAGCACCAACATATGATTGACTTTCAAGCGTTATCTCTATAAGAAATGACAGACCATTTAAGATTTTTATTCACCCAGAGAAAAAATTTGTTTAAATTTGGTCACCTCCAACAAAACTATTTTTAAAGAGAATTGCAAACATATTATGTTTAAATTTTACCATATTATTGTCACCGACAAACATATTATTGTTAAATTAGTCCTACATCAAGAAGGCACAACTATATTATGGTTGCCTCCGAACATCTTTTGGTTAGTAATAACTAAAATATGTTTAACATTTATAATAGCATGGTTGATTTTCAACCAAAGCATGTGGCTCTTAGAAAAGAGGAAAATACTATTGTTAATTTAAAAACAAATTATTGTCATATTTAACCATAAAATTTTTAGAGGTTGTGGCTTCTTGATAGAGGACTAATTTAACAATTATATGTTTGTCGGTGACAATAATATGGTTAAATTTAAACATAATATGTTTAAAATTTTGTCTAAAAATAGTTTTGTTGGAGATGACCATATCTAAACATATTTTTTCTCTGCGTGTTTCCTGATCCACTTTATCTTTTTCGATCTTAGCAACAATCGTGGTTTCTTTTATAAAAAGTTGATTTTTTTTATATGCAGGTGCAACAATATATTTAAATTTTGTTTTAAAATGTTCAGAAAAAATTTTCATAAATATTTTCAAAAGCGTTTATATTTTTAGAAAAAAGGTGTTTTTCTTTGTATAAAGCCACATAACTATTTATCGATATATTTCCCGAAATCCACTAATTTATAGGCTTACGCGTAAAAATTAACTAAAAATAATAACAAAACTTACACATAAAAACAAAGAACATAAATTAATCTTACTAACTTGAGGTTGAAGGTCCACTTAAAATATTTTTATTTATCACTTTAGAAAACATTCAAAACAAATGCTTAAGACACTAAAAGTTTAAATTTATATTGCACTCGAGGAAAACGTCAAATAACTCAAACTTTAAAATTGTATAGTGACATAACGGTAGTTGTCAAAAACAAAATTTTTGCACTAGTGATGTGGAATGTTGCGTACTTTTACCGACTACAAAAATGTATTCGGTTCTCCTAAATTTAATTTTGCAATTAATTCCCATTTTTTGTATCAAAACCCCTACTGTGCAATGTGCAAGAACATTTGGAACAACAACTTAATTTATTAAGAAATAAATTATGTATTAAGAAATAAAAACTATAACCCAAGAGAAGTGATGATTTTATAAGAATAAAAATATATTTTCAATAATTACCTCCAAAGCTTAAAATAACTTAACTACAAAACTTAAAAATAGATTTTAGTGCTTTTTTCTTATTTCCACAGATATATACCGTACTTTATTACATTAATTCAGAAATGGAATTTAAAATCGCTCAAAATCCAACATAGCTTTTATAAACGATAGTTTTTAGCCCATTTTCCGCCTCATTCCTGTTGATCGAAGTTAAAGATAATAACTAAGTAACTAATAGAAAGATAAAAACCTTGAAAAGAAAGTGTAAGAGTGCTGGTAATTTTAATCACCGGTCGGCGAAAAAAGTCAACATCTGGTTATTCAGACACATAGATCCTATTAAAAATTCTTGTATGTATGACTTCAACAATTTCCCCCGTGTAATCGTGAGCGTACTAAAAAAAAATTATTACTAAATGATGTAAACATTTCACAATCTTTCTTCAAAAGAAATTCTCCAAGATCTCCAAACTTCATTCTGTAAAAAAAACCAAAAAAAAGCAACGTAGAAAGATGTATTCACTTATAAAATCATAATATTTCTTATCCGCCACCCTGTATAAAACCCCTCTTACGACCATAATGATCTCTGATCAAACGTTTCAACAATCCAATTTTTTAAATGAAAATTTTCTTTTAATTAACGGTTCTTACTGTTAATTTTCATTTGAAATAAAAGCAGATTTAGATGGCAGAACACCAGTAGATATAACAAACCCAATAGATTTTATAAATATTTCTTAAAACTCAATAGAACGTTTTGCATAAATACCACAATTGAACTATCTTTCAAACTCTTATAATGGCGAAAGGTAAAAGTTACAAACATAACGACATTTTACTTTGTTAGTCATTCAGACACAGAATAAAAAGTTGCAAAATTGAGCCAAAACACTTTAATATACAAAACTTTTTTTTAAAACAACTCCCTTCATAAACACGCTGATTAACATTAATTCCTTCTATAATCTTAGAAAAAAAAATACGATTTTGTAATTCATTATAATCCCCTTTCACCTATCATGACTAAAAATCTGACAAAAATTAATAACGCATGCAATCAACTTGTAAAAACATTTAGTTTCTCTACCTTAAGTTTTCACATTAAAAAAAACTATATGTATAACTTTTCGACTTTTTGCGTGACTTTAAAACGAATTTTTTGCTTTATGTTGTTCCCCTGCCACCCGGTCTTAACACTTAAGGTGCAAATAACTTAAATACTTGGGGCGTGTGAGACTGACGGTATTAAAGGCGAAACTTAGCACATGTGTAAAATCCAGTGCAAAATGAATTCACATGTTTGCTTTCTGTTGGTAAAAGCATGTAAAAGTCTCTTATGATTGTTGAGACACGCATCGAACATTTGTTAAGTTTTCTTTTGTAGGTCATTGAATTTTTCACACTCTTCGGTAAATGTTTGTCAGTGTGTGCATGTGTGTACACGAATTTTTCATATGTATTTTCTTTTGGTTAAATCGAAGTATTCAATTGTGTATTGTGCCACCTGTAGATACAGTGTAAAAAATTACAACAACAACAACTAAAACAGCAAAATCATTCAAAATTTAATATCCTGCATTGCTTCCATTTACTCGTATCGAAATGTGTAAATACTCTATGAAAAAAAAAACAATCAATAGAAATCATTGTTCATTAAACTCCCTAGAAAACAAAATGTTTTTTTTTATCGAATTTGGTAGTGAATTTTGTAAAATTACACACAAACAGAAACATTAGGATATATGGTGTCTTACATATGAGTGACTTAATATTTATATGTGAGTGTGTGTGTGTGTATGTGCCTGAAAGCCCCAAAAGATTGTATGTCTAAATATATCAGATGTCTATCTATCAGCGGTACTGTACTCTATGAAATAAAGTACACAAACACACAAACCAACTAAAAAAAACATTTATCTTTTCAATATATCTTTAGTACCTCAACGCAAATAAATTTATAAGTGTTTAAGGAATTAAATTTATGTATAGGGAGTTTAAGTAAGAGGTACTTTTTTAATACAGATTTTTTCAAGAAATATAACGTTATTTGGCCAAAACCCTAAACAGAAAATAACAAAAATTAATTTCTATTAAAAAATTTTGTGATACTAGTAAAAAATTATGGAAACTGCCCCAGTAAACAAATTAATAGTATCAATTAAGCGTTTAATTCACTTGATTTAACGTTAAATTCACTTGATTAAATGTGTAATTCACTTGATTAAACGTTTAATTCACTTGATTAAATTTTAAATTAAAATAGATTTAATTTTTGCTTAATTCTTTAATTGGTGAACAATTTGGATAATTTTTCATATGTAGTAAAGTTCGGAAGAGTAACTACAAGACAACGAGTGGATTAGTTATATTGTCCTTATAACAGCTTGTCTGGTAGCTCCAGCTATTTAGAAAGCTCACGAATGGTTCTTTTGTTTATTAATCTGGGCAAAAAACCTCAATTTACACGAACTCAATGCCGAAATACCCCAGGGTAGTGTGTTATGGCCAATCTTGTTTACTATTTCTGCAGCAGATATGCCCATGGTTGATAGCTATGCAGACGACACAACTACAATTGCCAAGAGTGATTCGCCAGTCAAAGCATCAGTATTTATGCAAAATGGGCTTAACGAGCGCAATAAATGGCTAAACAAGTGGAATATTATAGTTTATTCTAGGGTGTTCAGTCGATTAATTCTTGTTCAATTTTAGACGATTAATTGTTCGATTAATTTAAAATTGCTGATTTCAATTAAGGGATTAATCGAAGAATTTGTACCGATTAATCGAATAACAATACATTTATGGGTTTTCTGTCAAATGTATAATTTTTTAAAGTTTTAAGTCAAATAAACAAACCAAATATATGGTCCGTTGGAATAAAAAAAAACAGCCATGTTTAGTGAGTAATTCACATACATGGGCGTACTGCTTACTAAAAAAAAAATTCAGTAACCAGTAAATTTTTACGGATGTGTTAGTTTTTATCGTTCTAAAGATTTTAACAATTAGTATAAATTGTAACTTTTGTTTTGTTTTTTGTTAATAAAATATTAAAATACTTCTAATTAATAATGTTTATTTACTCAAGTACCAATTATTCGATTAATCGATTAATTTTAAAATATCATTCGTTTAATCGAATAAGTTAAAAATGCCAAATATCAATTAATCGTTTAATCGAACCAAAAAAAGCCGATTAATTGAACACCCTAGTTTATTCTAATAAATCCAACCATAGAAGCCTTTGACTGAGGAGGGAAAACTCTCCTAGTGTTTTCAAAAATGCAAACATAATTCCAAAAAAAAAAAACAATAAACTTCCTTTGGATGACACTTGACAGACAACTAACGCTTTTAAATGCAAAATTATAACTTAATGTTAATAATAAGAAAAGCATATACACAGTTATTCTAAAACTAGTATGGACATATGGTATCCAAAAAAAGCGTACAGCGAGCAATTTATATATTGATAAACTTGAAAAATATCAATCCAAACCTCTTCATAAAATTTTAAATGCCCTATGATATGTGTGATATCCTTTGCCAATTCAAAAACTCTGTCAGCTTATCGTTTAATATAATAAAATTGTTGTTTATGCAATTGTGAAAAGACAAATTTGTTGTATCGTTCCTTTGTCGTATGCAATGCTAAATATTAAAAATGGTAAATATCAATTCAATGTATATTGTCAATTCACTTTGAGTAAACTATTTAAGAAGATTAAATAAAAAAATATTTAAACACAAAACTACAAAAAGCTAAATATTTATAGTTTTTTACTTCACTTTTCGTTTTTTTTTTTAATTTTTCTTCTTCTTTAGTAAAATTTTACATTAACATTGGTTGATACCATGAAACTAAACCAGTTATAACTTAATCTCAAATTAAAACTTCCATATTATATTATAATATGTGAGTTTTAATTTGAGATTAAGTTAATACAGAAAAAATAAAAGTTTTAAATTGAAATAAAGAAGGTAAAAACAAATCAGTTTTAATTAAAAATTTAATCAAATGAAATTTTTACGTTTACTTATATCAACAACATTACTGAGGAAAATGTTGTTAATATCGAAAAAAAAAAATATCATTTAAACTATTAATTTGTTAACTGGTGCAAATTTAATTAAATTTTTTATTAATATCAGAAATTTTTTAATTTAAATCAATTTTTATTTCTTTCTGCACAGAACAAATTATTATTGGTTTTTTATCAATTAAAAAATTTGTTTAAAAAATATTGCAATGTGATAATTGATTTTTTTCCTTAAGTTATATTTTAATTCGATCTTAAAAATTCAATATTAAATGAAAATACTCATGCTCGAGGTCTGTTGTATGTACAATTTTCTGAAACGTGAAGAGCTATTACTCCTTTATTGTGGTTTATGTAAATTTTAATTAAACATTCCCTAATGACGATATTCAAAGAATATAAAAATATTGGAAACATATAAAGAAAACTTTACACACAACAGACCTCGATAATGTGATAATTGAATTAATTATTTTTTCAGTTGAAAGAAAATTAAAAATGTAGTTTTGATTTAAATAACATTTTTGTTGTTTTTATATGCATTTTTAATGAAAATATTAACTAAATAACAAAAAAATCTTGATTGATTTTTCGTTTAAAATAAAATAATTCAAACTTTTAGAATTGTTTTTGGGAATTTTTAAAGCCTGTGCTGTATTTAATTAAATCAATTAACACATTGTTTGAAACGGCCAAGTTTTTTGATAATTTTTTTTTAACTGAAATTAAAAATATAATTTATTGAAAAAAAATATTCAAAACTTATAATCATTTTGGTAATTGGTGCAAAATCAACAAATTGTTTGCTTGATTCTATGAATTTGGTATGAATTTAGTGATTAAAGACCATTTTTAATTTTTTGTGTGTGTGAATTTGTAATTTATAAAACTTACTAATATAAGAATTTTTAAAGATCTTACAAAATTTTATACATTTACCCCCTTATGAAAAAAAGTTAAAGTTCACATTAGTTAACCAAACATTAATCCCATACACTTTTGCTGGGCTTTATATGTTGGTTAACTAATGTGTACTTTAACTTTTTTTGCATAAGGGGTTTAGGTGCGAAGTTTCTTGCGCTGGCAACTATAAAGTTTAATTAAGCTTTTTCAAAAAACCCCTTATACCTTAAAATAAAAATATTTTGTAGAAATAAATCTAGTAAGATCGCTTATTCGAAGACAGAGAAAAGTATAGCATTTTTTTGAAATTTAAGTTTTTTTTTTCTATCCTGATCCCGCGAAGCTCTACGCTTGTCTATAGGAAATAAACCATAGTCTCTGGCGGGAATCGAACACGCAACCCCAGCGATGATAGACTAGCTCAGTACCAACTAGCCTACCGGGGCTAGTGATCAGACATGTAAGACTGGTTTTTTATTATGACTTTTTTACATTTACTTACAGCTTGAGCTAAAGATTGATAAAATGTTTTATTAATTCTGCATTTTCCATCTGACTTTTTAGATTGCGGGGTAAAGGCATGTCTTGAATTTTTTATATGAAAATGATGTAGAAAAGCATGTGAGATTGATAAGCATATATATTCCTTTAACTACAAAAGTTAAAGCCATGACCCAAGGAAAAAAGTCAGAATGAAAATCTCTAATAAATAAAAAATATTTGATTTTAGCATTTTATATCTCTGAGTGTAACAAAAATATTTGCCGTATAGTGAAATGATTTAACAATTATATTGTTGCGGTGACAACATTGCAGTTACAGTAACCATAAAAATATGCACGAAATTTTTCGTTAAAAACAGTTTAGTAATTTGTGAGCATATGAAAACAAATTCCCTGCAAATGGGTATCAAAGTTTCAACAACGCCAATTATTTTATTCTTGCTTATTAAAATTAAATTTTTTTTTTCTTTTCAATATTAATTGCTTGTCATTGAAGAGCCCTCTCTCACCTCTTACATGTACAACTCATATGTATTTTTTTGTTTTGTTGTTCTTTATCGAATTCTCTTTAACAATTTTTTGGAAAAATTTCTTTCACAAATTCAAGCACATTTTACATCCGTTCCTAAATTTCTTTAATAAAAATAAGATTTCGAATGTTTTGTTCCTTTTGTTTGATGATTTCAGGTTTGATTTAATCAGAAAATTAAGTGGCTTTTAAATGTCGGTTCTTTTTTCCTTTATTTATTTCTTGTCTTGTCGTGATTCATTTAAGTTTTTTTTTGTAATTTTACGGAAAGGTGCTGAAATTGTTAAAACGAAAAGATTTCTAAAAGAATGTATGTGTGGTTTTCCTTAAAAACATGGTTCTGATATGTATCATCTGGTTTTTCTGATTATTTTTTGTTCTTATATTATTTGTCTTGTGGTTGTGGTTGTCTGTGTTAGAAAATATTTATGTGTGTGTGTGGTGTGTGTGTTAACGTGTAAATGTGTGAGTGATGTAATCAGAGATTTTCTTAATAACTTTACTTGTCAATTAAATGGAATAGAGAGAAATTGAATGAATGATGAAATTACATGGCTGATGTCAAGTTTGAAGATTTGTTTTGGAGATAAGTTGTCTATTAGATGTAAAAACCAACAAAAAAAAAAAAAAAACAAATAAGAGTGCTACATTCGGATGTGCCGATTCTTTGGTACCCTCCACCGACAGTTAGAATATCTCAGACGTGGGCCCTATAAATAAATAATTGATCTTTATAACAACGGACGTCAGTAAAAAAATCCGTCGCAGTTTTGATAAAGTCTGGCATGAAGGTTTACTACTGAAATTGCAGCAAAACTTGCCAGCAAACATACACAAGCTGTTAGGAAGCTACTTAGTCGGTCGTCAATTTATTATTAAAGAAGGCGATTTTTTAAGTTCTCCTCAGCCAGTTAACGCTGGAGTCCCACAAGGCAGCATCCTGGGCCCTCTATTGTACTTAATTTATACTTCGGACATGCCAACAAACAGCTACACCCATACCTCAACATTTGCGGACGACACAGCTTTTCTAAGCGTACACGCAAACTGTCAAGAAGCATCTCGTTACTTACAGGATCATATATTTGAACTGGAAAGGTGGTTAAAACAATGGAGGATAAAGATTAATGAGCAAAAATGCGCACATATAACATTCACATTGCGTCGGGAAACATGCCCCCCTATTAAAATCAATAATCAAATAATACCCCAACACTCGCATGTAAAATACCTCGGTATACATCTAGATCGGCGTTTAACGTGGAAAAAGCAAAATTAACTCAAATGAAACTAAAAGCAATTCAAATTAATTGGCTTATTGGAAGAAATTCTGTTCTCAGCCTCGATTGCAAACTTCTACTTTACAACTCTATCTTAAAGCCAATTTGGTGCTACGGTATTCAGTTATGGGGCACTGCCTCGGCTTCTAATATCGAAAAAATTCAAAGGCGCCAAAATAAACTTCTTCGAATAATAACAGCCGCTCCCTGGTATGTCAAAAACTCAAATATCCACAAGGATCTCAATGTGCCATTGGTAAAAACTATGATAACGAAATATGCAGTAAAATATTTAAAAAGGCTGGAACTGCACCCAAATCCATTAGCTCGAAATATTTTAAATTATGGCGGCCACACTCGATTAAGGAGAAGAGACACTGCAGCACTCACCCAATCAGATGAGCGATAAACACCTACATATGTGAACAGAAACCGTGATGACTAAATCTGTTTGTCTGGCACTGGCAGGACATAAAGTAAATATTAGGATAAGATTTGATTAATTATTGTTAGTTTATATTTAATATATGAAGATTCAATAAATAAATACTGAAAAAAAAAAAAAAAAAAGTTTTGATTGAGTTATTGACTGACAATCAGAAAGCCTTATGCTTTTATTTCTAGTCATTTAAAACTTAATTTTAACAAATTTGAGTAAAATATCATGATTCGTTACAGTTTTAGTCGAACTAAAATTATTTTCGAGAGGGCAGTTTATATTGGACCCATGGTAAATTATGGACCGATTATCACAATTAGTGTTTTCTGGAATTAAAAAACATAACACTAATTTTGATATTGTAGTGAAATTTATTACAGCGTTTCAGAGGGCTGCTTGATATGGGACCAAAGGTAAATTATGGACCGATTATCATAAAATTGCATGTTTTTACCACGATATCTATTTCGGCTGCGGTTGTAGAACTACTTAAATAATTTGCCAGAGTGGGCATTATGCGGAGAATATGGAAAATTCTGCTACAAAAACATTATTTCTTACAGTTTTAGGCGTTTTAAACTGCTTTCCGATAGTAAGCTTTATATGCGGCCTATGATAAATTTTGGACCGATCTTCGAAATTTGGCAGTGTGATTTATAGTCCTATAAAACTGTGGAATGCCAAATTTTATTTAAATAGCATAATTTTTTACTGTTTTTCGAGAGTAGGCCTTATATGTGGGGCCTTTGTAGGCTTGCCAGATAAAAGTTTGCAAAATTCTTGACATTCACTAAAAAGAATCTTAATTTTGAAAAAAATTCTTCACAATTAAAAATTAACTAAATAATAACACTTGTTAAAATCAGTTAAAAGCAAATAATGCCAGCAAATGCAGTCACTATTTAAAGCCAAAATTTATGTAAGCTTTTGTTTTGAGTCAGCTGTTTAACGTTTTTACTAACACTGGTCTGCAGCAAATTGTTTTAAATAAAAATATAAAGTTAATAAAATTTTCAACACTTTCGCATATATTAGGAAAATTGTGGCGGGAATGTGGTAATGAATGCCATTTTTTGTTTTCAAAACTTTAAAAATTATAATGGCAATAATTTTACATATCGCACTTGTTCAACAATACTGTAATAACTCAAAATTGTGTGCCTTTTTGGGAAAAATCGACACGTAATATTCATATCTAACAGCTGTAAAAATATCGTGCTATTAAAACTACTTTTTGTAAAATTTAATTAATGTGATAATTGAATCAATAATTTTTTAGCTGAAAAAAATTTAAAAATTTAATTTTGATTTAATTAACATTTTAGTTGTTTTGAAATAAATTTTCAATTAAAATTTTAATTAAATAACAAAAAATCTTAATTGACTTTTTTCGTTTAAAATAAAATAATTTAAACATGTAGAATTGTTGTTGGGAATTGTCAATATTTATTTAGATAAATTAACGCATTGTTTAAAATTTCAAAGTTTTTTGATCACTTTTTTAATTAAAATTAAAAATATCATTTATTGAAAATATTTTTTAAAAATTTTAAAATTTTTGGTAATCAATATAATCATTTTGGTAATAGGTACAAAATCAACAACTTGTTTGCTTGATATTATGAATTTAGAACAAATTTGGTGATAGGAGAAATTTAATAATTTTTTCTGTGTGTACAGTGCCAGATTAGAGCACTGAACTTTTATAGTGTATGGCCAGCATAAGGAACAAAATTTGGGTGTGTCTACTTAATAGGGAGATCGATTATTCGACTTTTTTCAATAACCGGTTTTCGAATATTACGAATAGTTGCTATTTTAAAAAACCCGGTTTTCGGTTAAGCATTTTTTAAATAACCGGTTAACCGGTTTTAATTCGAGTACATAAAAACACAAAAATCAAATAAGTTTTTGTAATACAACGTTAATTTGAAGTAAAACAAAACAATTTGCCAAGGTAAGGAACCAACAAAATACATAGATATGACTTAGATCAGACCTAACAAATATTTGACGATAAAATACAAGAAAAGTGGGACCAGTAAATTGATCAAACTTTAATTTAGTTTTCAACAATTTTTTATTGATTTACTAAACTTTATTTGTAAAAAGATATTTGTTTAATGTAATTTAGAAACTGTTGAATGATATTTCATCTAGACAAACGTTTTACAAAAGCAAATAAATTATAGAAATTTAATAAATTATTATTTAAAATATTCTCCCAAATTTATTTTGAATGAGTTTTAATTTGTTGGTGGTTAAGCATGTCTATATAAATCAACCATATTTTTCAAAAGTTGCAAACAAAATCTCTTAGCCGGGATTTCTATTTCAAATTATTTTGTTTCAGCATTATTTAAACGAATAGCAAAATGAACATGCTTTTTGTGTATTTTGTCAATTTGTCGACTACAATTTAAGACCTTCCATGACATTGTTTGATTTCTTCAATCTCGCACAAATTCTTACTTTTTAACTGCACACGTTTTTGTAGTATTTTGAATAGTTTTTGTTTTTTTTGTTTACAAGAACACACGCTTTTATAAGAGATTTGTATTTACAGTGTTCATAATGTTTTTTGACCTTTGTTACATTTTGTTTTGACATTCTTCATTAAAAGTTTAAGTTTGACCAATTAGAAAATACTTAAATTACGGGTACATCTATAACCAGAGTAATGAAAATGTATATTAATTATACATTATTAAAATAACCGGTTTATTATACCAAAATAACCGGTTTATTCAATAATCGAAAAATGGGCATTTTAAAATAACCGACTTGGGCAATAACCGGTTAAAATCGGTCGAAAAATAACAGTTCGATCTACCTACTAGTTAATTAAACATGAGTGTAGAATACATCAAAGTTGGTAATCACTTTGGCCCAAATTTACAGTTATTAGTTAGAAAATAACAATGGTTTAACCAATAAAATATTCTTTCCAGATTTTTGTTAACTATTAGCTAAACTAACCAATGTTAACTACTAGTTAATGGTTAACTACTAGTTAGACAACAGCTGTTGCGTTGAATACTTTTATTTAATTTTTTTTGCCTTATTTTATAAATAATCAATAAATGTTTACAATTTCATCACTAATATGTTTCAAATATTCTTCAGATAACTTTATTAAAGCATTTTTAACAATTTCTAATACTTCAAAGAAATATAAATTTGTTTGTTGTGTTTTATTTATTAATCAACTGTCATCTTAATCATCTCGAATGAAATGTGATCGGCTTTGATTAACTTAATCAACATTTTGCTTAAACGCGGTTTAAAACCCAAGTGTGGACATAGCAATAAGTGCGACTTGAATGTTTGTTGTTAACAAAATTTCTTTGAAAAACTTCGTACATATATTTTTTGAAAATTTTTTAAAGTATAATAATAAAGCAATGAAAAAATCTGCCAAATACAAAATACTTATCTCTTCCTGGTCAATATTCATTGCATTTTGCATTTTTAATTTATTTTTTAGTGTTTAAATATTTTCTCACCTCGTTTTTATTCATGAGATTATTTGACAGTTCAAAGCGGGAACTTTCTCACAAAAATTCTTCAGACACATTTTCTATAAATTGTAAACCAAGTCAAAGAAAAAAGTTCGAAAATATTCTGAGTTTGAGTATAAGAACTCCCATTAATTTCTGTAGTCATTGACTTGGGTTTCTAACCGTTGCCTTAGTAATGAAACACTTTTTTATTTAGTTCTTTAAATAACTGGATAGAGTTTAAATTTTGCGGAGAATTTCGCACCAGTTCTGAAATACATAGGGGAGATTTCATGTCAAGTGACCCAACTTTTGAAATCGATGTCTTCCGATTTGGATGAAATTTGCAGCAAGGTTAGTCTTATTGGATAGTAGTTGGGATAGTAGTTAGACACAAATTTTCAGCAAGATCGGTCATAAAGTTTCTGAGTTAGAGGGGGTCAAAATTTTACATTTTGGCCAAACCGGTGTTCTTTCTCATCCATGTAACTTATAATCTATTGTGTTAGCAAAATTTGTCCAAAACAAATTAGATAGCTATTTCTCGAGATGTTAACAAATTAAATTTTTTTTATTATTTGTAATAATAATTAAATTATTATAAAATAATAATAATAAAAACAAAAAGATAAATAATCTAAAAAATTTAATCTTAATCACATAAGTCCTTTAATAAATTTTTTTTTTTTTAAATTTAAAACTATTATTATATTTTTTTTTTTGCTCAAAAGAAAGCTTAGGTCTTTTCCTTTAAGTTAGTTATGGTCGCTATTTGGGATGCGAGTGGATTATGTATAAAAAAAATAAATTCTAAGTCAAGACGAGGATTTTTCAATTTTTAGCATATTCACTATTTTGAATTTTTTCCTATTTGTGTGTAAGTGTTTCTAAAATCTTAAAAATGCTGAGAAACTAGACAAATTAACCTTTCCGACGGTATATAACATACCTAACTATCATTTCATACCCTCGATACTGTAATACCCACAATATGTTAATCCCAGGAACAAAATTCCTTTTTTTCTGTAGAGATGTTGACAATTTAATTTTTTTTATTTTTTGTAATAATAATTAAATTATTATAAAATAATAATAATAAAAACAAAAAGATTAATAATCTAAAAAATTTAATCTTAATCACATAAGTCCTTCAATAATTTTTTTTTGTTTTTCTTAAATTTAAAACTATTATTGTATTTTTTTAAAAAGGGTATTTTTTTTTTTTTTGCTTCTTTTGAGCAAAAAATGTATAAAAAAAATAATTTGTAAGTCAAGACGTCACATGATAAAAAAATTTAAAAATCCACGTCTAGACTTAAAATTATTTTTTTTATACATAACCCACTCGCATCCCAAATAGCGACCATACCTAACCTAAAGGAAAAGACCTAAGCTTTCTTTTGAGCAAAAAAAAAAATTCCCTTTTCAAAAAAAATACAAAAATAGTTTTAAATTTTAAAAAATTTAAAAAAAAATTTATTAAAGGACTTATGTGATTTTTCGATTACCCACACTGAATTCAGTGTACCCGAATTAGGTTAAAGCGAAAGTTGCCCCGCTTTTCACAAAAAAAAATTCTAGCACAAGATTATTATATGGAATCAACGCACAGAGCGCTTCTGGTTTTTATGTCAGGAGTTAGTTAATCATTTTTAAGGGTGTGAATTAAACAAAATCCTATCTAGTTCCTTAATTGTCCAAAATTTTCGTATAATAACTCTTCTATATTAAGGAGAATTTCCCTTTGCTTATCTCCGAATAAAAAGTAATAACAATTGAAAGTATCTTAAATGCTTTTATAACTTATTTACCATCAAACAAAAGAATTATTTTGTTTTATTTTGTTTCTTTTGTTATGATATGAATCAAGGAAATTTCCAAAACAAGAGAAAAAACAAGTTAAATAATTACATATATATAAATACAAGAACTAAGTATAATTAAAGCAACAACAACAATAAAACTAAATACTAAAATAGAATGAAAAAAACCTCAACAATCTAATAAGACAATCTGTTACACTAAATAACAAATTTGAACAAAAAAGAATAATAACAAAAGAATACAAGTAGATACAAGTATTTCCATATGTATTATATTTATAACAATAATAACAAACTTACAACCAACAAGTTTAAGTAAAACAAAAAAAAAATATTAAATAAATTTTGAGAAGAAATAAAACATATTTTTTTCTAACTAAAAGTGTGTGTAAGCTGAACTATTTATATTAGGGTGTTACCAACAACGGACAATCTCATAATCATACATTATCTTGTAAAAAAGCTAATATGGGCGGCCCTAATTTACCAACACATACAAATTGAAACAATTCTACAGATGATCTGATTTTAAGGCACAAAAAAAATATCACAAATAACTTTTTTTTTTGCTCTTTTGTGTTAAGAACAAATTCAATAAATTGACCAACATTTGAACTATCATCATTGTTGTTCTTTTCTCTATTTTCGTTGCTTGTTTTTGTTGTTGCCTATATCAAACAAATAAGGAACTATACAGACACTCACATTTTATATAAATAGTTGAAAAAATGTTTGACCAAAAAAAAAATATACTACAAACGATTACCTATTGCTACTTCAACCAGAAGTCCTGGAGGCAGCAGAGTAAAATAAATGTCTATGGAAAATGTTACTTAAAAGAGTTAATTGTTGAAAATTTTAACTTTTTTCCAAATTACCGAAACTTTCACTAATGATTCATTTTTAAGTTGTCTGAAGAATAGAAGAACATTTTGCTTAAACATTTTTCATTTGTGACAATTGCGGTTTTACATTTTTCAGTTCAATAGAGTACACAAAAATTCATAGTTTGCAGAAAAAAATACTATTTAATATTTGTTGTCTTGCAATGGCACGTAAAAGTGGTAAGTCCAATAATGTAAAGAGAAAGTACAAGGTCCCCTTTTAATATGAAATTTTACAACATATTATTTAAACTTGTTAGCTGTAAACTTTTAAATAAGTGAAATAACATTGACCTGGTTTTTTTTGCTTTTTTTTTTTGGAAAATATCAAACTAAATTTTTAAATTTTTAAATTTTGCTGTTTTTGTTCGGATCTTTTTAGAAAAACATACCAATTTTCATATTTTTTTTTTATAGTTTGTGCGTTTGATTAATATTTTTTTATTTAATTAAGTGTTTTCAAATTCATATATGGGTTTCCTTTATCGGGAAAAACCCATTCGGTAAAAAAAAATCATATTTTATAGCCATGTGTAATTAGCCATGTTTTGTCAATGTATTAGTCCAACAAAAAGTAACTATTGAGCAAAAGATTCTTGATTCCCGGTGAAATTGCAGTGACCCGGTACTCAGCATAGAATTACTACATACCCCCCTGAAGTATCCCCAAGAGGTCTTCTTCACTCATCCACTAGCTTGGAATTTACAAAACAAAACCATCCAAGCCCTAAGAGCTACATGTCTGTCCACATATTAATACCCTTTGAGACCTCAGCAATGTTAGCCCTTATATATTCTACGGCATTCAAAGTCCCTAGAACCTTCGCCAGAAATAAACTGCAGTCGCCAAGAAGTTTATATGGCCTTTTAGTATCAATATTTTCAAAGTAGACCCCTGCTTCCGTGCCCCTTTACGACGAACCATCAGTTAAAATAACAAAAAGTACTCTCTATACCATAATTACACCCTCGGCAAAAGCCCAAAGACAACCCTAGTTACCAAGTTATCCGTTAAACCGGGCGGGTCCAAGCAAAAACCACCATGGCCAATCTCATTCCAGATCCGCAAGCGGCATATCGCCAAATTTCCTAACAGTCCCCGTTTCCTCAGTCTAAGAAGACTTCTGGCTGCCATTCCCATCACATATGGCAGAAAATGTAGAAGAGCTTCCAAAGCCGCTTGAGAAATACTTTTTATGACCCCTACCATGCCTATCAAAGCACACTTCTAAGCCTTAGAAAGACGGTTCCTTCGACTGGACAGCCTCATTGCCTGCCACCAAACACAACAACTACACGTAAGAAAGTGTCTCTCTACCGAAGTGTATAGCCATTTTACTACTGATAGCCTGAGTTCCCAGTTCCCCCACATGCAAAAGCTCTAGGTCAACTATCTGTATGAAATTGAGATTTTAATGTAGTAATGTGCAAAAATTAAAAATACATTGATTAGAAAGATAAAATTAGGGTTTTTCGTTTTGTTTTTGTTGTTGTTGTGCAGTGATGAGCAAAAGTGCTTAGTCCAATTAATCACAAGAAAAAGCTCTAAGCCCGCTTTAATCTTGACAAATACATATTTATTTTTTCATTTTGCTTTTACGCATATAGAAAACAAAAAAAAAAATAAAAAATTGCGTTTACAGAGCTCAAAAATTTTTACGCAAAGAAAGTTTGATTGATCCCATACAAAGATATGGATTTATGTATATCTTGAGAACGATAATAGCCAACGTTTCCAAATTAGCTCGAAGCATTTTGGTTATCAATACACAACAGCCGAAAAAATATAGGTGCGAGTCGAGGGTACACCTGGCACAAAATGGATTTATTTATATCTAAAGAAAGCTAAGGGAAAAATTGTCGATATTTGATACACATATATGGGTAACCAATACACCTCTCTAAAAAATGGACAATATTGGAGAAGTGGGCGTGGTACCTCCATAGAACGACATTATAGATTTTTGTATATCTAGAGAACGGTAAGACCCAAGGTTTCCAAATTAGGTAATATGTCTTAGCTATCCATACACAACATCCGACAAAGTGGGATTGGAAAAGTGGGAGTCGCCCCTCCCATACAAGGTGATTGCAGATATCTTTATATCTGCCAAACGGCAAGAACCAAAGTTTTCAAATTGTGTACAAGCATCTTGGTAGGCAATACACAAAATCTAACAAAATCCTTGCGGGATTGGAGAAGTGGGCGTGGAATAAAATACATTTATTTATATCTAAAGAACGGTAAGATAAATGTGGTCACAATTTGGTACACATACACAGAAAAAACTATTTTTTTAATTCAAACACAAAATTATATGATACAAATACTTTTTTGTTTAATTTAGGACCTACAAACAAATTTGTAAATATATATACAAAAATTTGTAAGAATTTATTTGAAAAAAAAATCCGATTTTTTCAAACAATATATTATGTCATTGAATAAATATGTTTACTGAATTTACAAACAAAAATCAAACAAATAATTTTATAGAAAAAAATAAGGTTTTTACTGAGTTTTCTGTTTGCTATTTTGTTAAATTTCTGAAATTTTTTTTGCGGAATTTATTGAGTTAGATAAAGATTTATTTGAAGAAACATTAAAAACCAAACAAAAAATTCTAAAAGATAATCAAAATTTTTTTCGAAATTTTGTGGAAAATCCAAATAAAATTTTTATCAAATTGAAAAAGGGGTGTTAAAACTATTATGGAATATATATAACTAAATTTGCGTTAAAATTAAACAATTTTTTTTATTTATTTTGAGGGACAAAAATAAAATGTTTTTATTGATGAAAAAATTGAATTTGCATGTACATATATTTGATTTTATTAATATCAACATGAACGTAAATTACTAACATATTTATTTTACATACAACGAATAATAATAAATTAATATTAAGAACAGATTATGTAAGTAATATACATATATGCTACGATGGTCGAACAGGACTGGAGAAGTGGCAGTGGCACCTCCCATACAAAGAGATTGTAGATATGTTATTAGTAATTTCAATCTTTTAAAAAAATAATTTGGCTTAAATGTTTAGGACTTAAGAGTTCTTTTCTTTAGTTTTGATTAATCTTGAATTGGAAAAAATTATTTCACTTATCGAAGATGTTGGAAAAATCGAAAGCAACCCATAATACAGAATATCTTATCTCTCATGCCCTTTCCTGGATTTCTCTAACCATCTAAAATCTTCTATAATAGCATTAGTGTCCTATTTAAATTTTATTTTAAATTTTTAACACATCTTATGAATAACTAAAAAAGCACGCGAAACAAAAAGCTGTTGATAGTAAACACTTACTTAAAATGAAGATCACTGAACACCTTCTTTGTGTGAAAGAAAAACATTTTCTAAACACATACCTTTTGTATTTGAGACGAAACAAAAATAATTAAAAACACAAAAATGTGTTATAATATGTACTACAAAAAATTAAAAATTTTGCTACATCGGTTAATCGATGGAAATTAACCGGTTTAATCGTTAATCGAAATAAGCCAATTTTAAATTAACCGATAAGTTAATCGGACAGTAACTAATCGGTTAACCGTTAATCGTTAATGAAAACCCTAGTAAACATATAAATGATAATTATAACCGAAACATGACCACAGACAACCACAATATAGTTGAAGTTAAGTTATGGATGGGCTTCGAGGACCTATTAGCGAAAGGCAGATATATTAAAATTATCTTTATTATTTATTCCTAAGAGAAACATAGGCAACAAATTTTCTTAATGACTTTAAATGATTTCATTAATTAAACATCCTGCTTTGCTGCATCATGCATATACATACGTGTGTGTCTGTCAGTCTGTATACTTATATGATATAAACACTAGAATAACTATACATTTATGTATATAAAAAAATCTTCTATAGTCAACTATACTGTCGTAGAAAAAGTCAACATTTAGTTCGGCTTACCAAATAATAACAAAGCAACAACAAACACAACAATTTAACTAACAAACAACTACGAGTATAATGAATGGTTTCCATAGAAAAAAAAACAACTAAAAAAGCAGAAACAGAAAAAAATCGGAAACTACCAAACAATTGCCAATATGTTGCACATCCAAAAGACATGGTCATTTGTTGCAAAAAAATAAATAAATAAAATAAAAGAAATAAAAGAAGTTGGGAAAAAATGTGGTTGAAAAAATTTAAGAACTTTTTATAGAAAAAATTTAGCAAAGCTTTGTGATAAATAAAAGCAACAAACTGATCATTAATATAAATATTAATGGGAAAGTTTTTTTTTAATTAAAAGAGTAAACCAATTACACAGTTCAACACAACAAAAAAAAAATACGGGGTTCTAGCAACGGATTCTGGTAGAGAAGGCCAAAAAATAAATATAGGTGTGCCGGCGTTTTGAAAGATCACATCGGAATTTTACAGGCCTTGGCCTGTTTTTTCAGCCTATCGGTAAAATGTTCTACAAAATTGTTGGCCATAACATTTTAGTGTATATGTCTGAATACACCAAAGCCCAAAACTTAGTACAAATGCTGAAAACAAGTCAAATTTAAGATTGCCCACTTTATAATTTAGAGGCGGTGAAATTTACCCAGTTTTGGCCTGTCCTTCATCAAATTGGGGAATAAAACTATGTTTTCTTTACATCTGAGGTGTGAGGTATGCTTAGCAACTTTGTAGAAAATAGTATGGCAAATATTTTTGAGGAACGTATTAACCCTATAAATCCCCATCATAACGTATTATTTTGGATTTATTATAACAAATCGTATAAAACACAATGAAAAAGGTGGAGGACAGTTATGAAATGTTCTACGAAAATATTGGCTATACAATTTTACTATATCCATCGAAACACTCCAAAGCCTAAAACTTAACACAAATACCAAAAACAGATCAAATTCAAGATTGCCTTTTAAGTGTTAATAAATTATATAAATTATGAATCTGTATCTACGCTATTACGGCAATTTACCTTCATCTTCATTTTCTTGTTATCAAGAGAAGTAGGAAGACTCACCCAAAATTTAAGTAAAGAAATTTGTTCTTTAATGTGTTTTCATTGTCCCACAAGGGAATTTATAAGAATAAAAATGCCTGACTGTTTGAAAAAACTTGACTGCTTTTGCTATGTCTTTGGCAAGCATATCCTTCAGGAATATAAGGTTTCATTTGGCAATAGTAAAGTAAAGGATATATATTTATAAACTTTATTTTGAACTGGAAGTTTTTCTAGATGAGCAATGGGAGCCAAAACATATCTGCCAAATTCGCTATAACAGTTTAATACAAGCTCGATTGATATTCTTAGCTCGACAATAATTTTGTGAAATTATTGGCTTAGGAGCCAGGTGAGCACGACGAGACAACATGCCCTATTTGCCAAAATAGTGGCACAATGAAATTAAATATTTATAATCGAAAAAGCTTTTTGCAGAAAGCCATGCCATCAGCATTGTTTCCAGTAGCACATTCCATGTGCTTCCGGTACCTGGACTACCTATTCGCAGTTCAAGTCTTTTTTTGGGAACCACAAGAGAAAATAAATACTTTGGTGAGAAAATTGGGACTATCTAAAAATAAGCAGCCGACTTGAAAAGCGTGCATTTGCTCGAGCCGGAAGCGAAAGTATCTAGTTTCAGAATGTGTCAGCATACATTTCATCCACTTTTTACACAAAACGAAACAAACGCATTTGTTTATTGTAACGACATTAAGAAGTAGTTGCCTTTCTCTCTGGAATTTAGTCTGGATATGTAAAGTATCCATGCTTTTTATGCCAATGGGATATTCTGGAGGACTTATCTGCTTAGAAGAGCGCTAAATACCTACATATGTGAACAGAAGCTGTGATGGGAAGCAGTTTCGGCAGGATATAAAATAACATATTAGAATAAGATTTGATTTGTTATTATTGTTAGTTCATATTTAATATATAAAGTTTTATAAATAAATAATGAGGGAAAAATTTAATAAATAAATATATGGCTTATGATGTCACTGAAGAAAAATATTTCAAATATTTAAATTGTTTCTAAACTAATAAATTTCATAGAATGGAATTACTAGTTTTTTTTTTTTGTGCAAAAAAGTCATAAGCCCCAAAAATTAAGAAATATCATATCTCGCGGGCTTTTGAGATATATTCATCGTTCCTTCGCAAAACGTCTTTCTTTAACAGCTTGGTAACAAATTGCTTCTAGTTCTCCTAAGCAATTTCGGATTGAAATTAAGCGCAATCGGTTTTTTGACTAAATGTTATAGATCCAACTGTGAAACTCCTAAAAAAATATTATTTTTGTTACAAAAACTAATATAATTTTGTGGCGGAATAAACCGATTATCATTACTAAAGCCAGTTTAAATATGCACAAAAATATTTAAAATATGCATGCAAATATTCCCAAAAAAACTAAAATAGCCAGCGAAAAAACATAAACTAAAATTTTGGATTAGCTTTATTAAACCAAATATTTAATTAAAGATTTTGATGATGAGTTTTTCAAGTTTTCAAATTTTAATGATCTTCGATTGTCACACAAAACCGTAAAATATATTAAAAATGCACCTTCAACATAAAATCGATTTAACTAGCGCATACTTAAATATTATTAGTTAACATGGCGATAGTTTGTTAATTTATTCATCGATCTCTTAAAAATTGGAATTTTTTTTACGTCTTCTATGACGACAATCTTTCATGTTAAGCACACAAAACAGCTCTTCAAAATCCTTGGTTATCTCTCATCATACAAGCATTTACGTCTTTTTTTAATATCTTTTGACATTTTATTAACAAAACATCCAACATTTTTCAGTAACCGTTTATTTTAAAAAAAATTAACCCGATGTAATTTCTTTCAGGTTTTTCTAAAAGTTTCGATTTAAGAAAATGAATATAAAAGAAAAAGAGCGATATATCTTTATTTTGTAAAAGCAATTCTTTTGTTAAAAGCGTCTGCCATGCAAAGTATAAAAAAAAATTTTTTGGGACAAATTTAAAAATAAGCATATTCTTATTTTCAATGCAAATATCAGTACAATTACAATTTTGCACAAATTCATTTTATATGACTAGAAATCATACTGCTAACTTTCTTAACCTTTAATTGCTGAGGTAGTGTCACCGTGACACCACTCGAATTAAAAGCCTTTTTTTCAGTATCTGCTTGTTTTTACTTCATCTTTCATAAGTCTATATGGAACTTTAAGCACGTTTACAGGTTTCTCGCAATTAGTCCTCTATTGCAATCGTGACGTAAGGTTGGTATTAACGTTATAAATTTACGCATAAAATACAGAGAGACTTAACGAAATCTTGGTAACGACTTGATGCCCAAAGAACATGAAAACCATGACGATGTCGTAAAATCCCAAAAGAGGAAGCTGTATAATATCCATCATTACAAACTCAAAAGAAATACCCCTCAGTCATCAGTGCATCAAGTGCTAAGTATACATAAAGTGGCCAATACGGCAAAAGGTCTGCCAGAATTGCGCCTTAGAAGAGTACTTCTTAAATAAACGAGGGCAGATCAATAAGTCCGTGACCTTTCGAACTTCCCTCGTAGTTATGTAAAATGCAAAACTGCTTCCATCAAGTACCACCTGTTAATATACTACTGTTAAGTTTTGAGCAAGTTCCGTCATTTTCTTTGCGTTTAACAGCATACATACAACCTCGTGGATTTTTTTAAAAATGGAAAAAAGTGAATTTCGAGTGCTCATTAAACATAATTTTTTGCGAAAAAAAAACCGTCAATCAAACCAAGGAAAAGCTTGATAAATACTATGGGGACTCTGTACCCTCGATATCAATGGTAAAAAAGTACGATATGGTGTTGGCCGATCGAAAAGTAAAATTGCGTGAGATTGTTAATGCCATAGGCATTTCATATGGCAGTGTGGCTTCCATTTGAAATGAGCAGCTGGGTTTAAGAAAGCTGTCTACAAGATGGGTGCCGCGTTTGCTCTCAATTGACCATAAACGTAATCGTGTGATAACTTCAAAGGATTGTTTGGAGTTGCTTAACCACAATTCGAATGAGTTTTTGCGGCGTTTTTTAACTGTGGATGATGTCATACCTTATTTCTAGAATACAAATTGTTCTTTTTAATAATACAACATCAAAGAGCTTTATCGTCAATTCTGGAGTACCGCAGGGAAGCCACCTGGGTCCAATCTTATTCTCACTTTTTAAAAATGATCTGCCGAGCGTAATACACAATATTGATGTACTAGTGTCTGCCGATCATGTACAAATCTTTTTAAGCTTCAAAAAATCTTCAGAAACAATATGATTTGGATAATTTTTATAAATGGTGTTATACAGTGATGGAAAATTTAAAAAATGAGATGGTACTAACCACCAAGCAAAAAAGTACTTTATTCAACATTTTGGTACTTTTTTCTAAAATATATTTTTTATTAAAATACATAAAAATTTCAAAAAAAAAAGTTAAAAATTAATTAATTTTAATATAAAATATATAAAATTTTGGTGAACAAACTAAAAATTAATTCATTTTGATATAAAAATATATGCAAAGTCAATTGTACATACACAAAAAAAATCAATGTAAAATCGTCGAAAAAGAGGTTGATTTTACATTTTCAGTAGAGATTTCAATTAATAGTTACTTCATGCTAGTCTTACATGATAAGTTGCGAACAACAGTTTTTCTTTTAAAAAAACTTTAATTCATATTAATTTAACATTCCAGCAAAGTTAGAGCAACGTGACATTGATATTGAAATAACATTACGAATCACGTGGAATTATTTCAAGTTGAAACAACGTGAATTTAATGTCAAATGAATTCAATTTGAGTGTGAAAATTTTTTTATTTTAGAATGATTGTGAACACTTTACCCTGAACTAGAGAGAGAGAGAAAGTATATTATTATTTTTTCCTCCGTTGCACTTTGTTGTTTTTTCCCAATGTTCTCAGAAGATCTCACAGTTAAAAGACATCAGCAGAAAAGGCCCAATATGTTTTCGTCATCATTCTACTTCGAAAATTTTATGTATTCAACTTAATATTTATAACGAAAAGAAAACGAATACGGGAATTTTTTTTTCTTTTTAAATATGGAAATAAAAAATTGCATGTTTCCTTATTGTAGTTTTATTGTTGTTTTCGCACAAAACACGTAAAAAAGGATTTTAAGAATTCAATATTAAACAATGTTATATTAACATTATTCATTCAAAATTAAAATGAAACATTGATAATTTTAGCAGAAATTTACTATGACTTTCAATCAGAATTGCGCCTGGTCAATTTGACATTGGTATTTTTTTCTGTATGTATGTATGTGCTTATACTTTCTAGAAATGTATACAATTTAAGATATTGCAAGCAGCCTCAATTCTTTGCAAAATTTCAATGAATCGTTTTATTTTCATTCTTAATTTTCGAGAAAAAAGTTCATTACATATTTTCTAGTGAGTTAAAATAGTGAATACATACTATATGTCATACAGTTAGCGAAGCCATGTAGTTGAAACGCATTTAAAATGTCATTAGTGCTTGAAGCAAATAAATAATTTTACAACAAAAAATATGAACAAAAAAGAACAATGAATTGTATGTGTATCCTGTATGTTATTGGCCCGTAGAATATTTTGTCAAGGTTTAAAAAAAAGTCACCCTGGATTTCTTTACAAGGAAGCATAAAAAGAAAAGAGTACTAAAATTGACGTGGGGGTACTGTGGTATTTATTAAAAGAAAAAGTACTGAAAATAGTACCATAGTACTGAATTTTCCATCACTGGTGTTATATCAACCTCATGAATATCAATTTAACAAAATGCAAACATATCCGTTTTTGTAGAAAATGCAATTCTTTGGGTAACTATACTTTGGGTGACAGCCAACTTGAATTAGTTAAAGAGATTTTGGATCTTGGTGTTTTACTAGATTCAAAATTAGATTTTATAAAACACATTACGACAATGATTGACAAAATTCGTGGACTACTTCTTTTATAAAGCATTTTTTACACAGCAGTTATACATATCTTTGGAAAGACCAATCATTGAATATGGTTCTATTATCTGGGATTATGTTATAATGTTCACATAAATCGAATAAAAGCTGTCCAAAAACAATTTGTATTGCTCTGCTTAGGAAACTCAACTTGGAACCCTTCTGAAGATCTTCCATCCTATTATGTTAGACTTCTACGAGTTAAATTTTCTTTACTGGAAAGCCGAAGAAAAATGCTGAACATTACGTTCTTAGTTAATTTGCATAATTGTAATGTTTACTCTGAATTCCTGCTTAATAATGTTAAAGTCAATGTGTCTCAACGATCAATTCGCAATTTCTTGCCATTGTATCTTTAGGTCTTTCATACAAACTACACAAATTCGGATCCATTTTTGGAGAATATGAAAAGATATTAATGAAATGAATAATTTTATTGACTTTTCTTTGAATGTTAGTGTCATTAAACGTAGTAGTATTATCTTATTTTTAAATACATAACCTAATACTATTGTTTGAAATTTAAATATAGTCTGTAAGGATTTTAAATCCATAGACTTAAATAAATAAATAAATAAAAAATGAAAAACTATGTTTTATTCCATACCCAAAATTAAGTTCCTAAAAAACTGACATTTTAACAATCTTGCAATAAAATGTTTTTAAAGTTTATTTATGTTGGTTTTTTAATTTAATGCCAATTTTCTATAAGTAAATATTCAGATTTTGTATTATGTAAAATTTTTTTTACGAGAATCTCTCTTAAAAGTATGACTTAAAATTGAAAGTGGTGTCACCGTGACCTAACGTCAGCAATTATGTGCCGGTAAATAGGATCGGTAACTAAAGGTTAAAGATTGATCTACTTTCGGCCCACTTTCGTAAAACACTTTACGCCTAAAACCTTAATGAATAATGGTTTAACGGTGATATATAGTTTACTTTAGTTAATTTAATACTACACGCAGAGAAAACACATTTTCTATTGGTCACCTCCAACAAAACTATTTTTAACGAAAAATTTTCAAACATATTATGGTTACTTTAACCATATTTTTGTCACCGACAACCATATTACGGTTTAATTAATTCTCTATTAAGAAGCCACAATCATATTATAGTTGCCTCCGTACATGTTATGCTTAATAATAACAATAATTTGTTTACCACTTTTAATTGCATGGTTTTAAGTTAACAATAACATTTTTTTCCTTTTCTATAAGCAACATGTTATGGTTGAAAGACAACTGTATTATGATAAATGGTAAATATGGGATTATATAGTTGTGGGTAACAGTAATATTTTCGAAGTAACCGCTATATGTTTAAAAATCGTCAAAAATGGTTTTGTTGTAGGTAACCAAATCAAACTATAAGTGTTCTTTGCATGTAGAAATAACTCTAGCGAATTGTGTGATGATCAATCCATAATTAACCATTGGTCCCAAAAAAAAATTCCCTCTGATGAATATTAAAAAAGTTTTACATGGAATGGCGAACCTCTTCACAACTTGTTGTGGAGGGTATAAAAAAGGATACCAACATTTGGTGGTACACTCATAAAATTATTACAGCTACCGATTGTGGATTATTAAATTCGCGTTTCGTAATCTTAAAATTGAATAAAAATATAGTTATTTTACGAATAACTTTATTTTTTAACATTTATGTTTGTTATTCATAAAACAAACAATATTAACAGCAACAAAATATATATAGCAAAAAAAACTTAAATAAATTTATTTCATTGTTGTAAATATTTCTGATTAACCATATAACCTGATAACAAGCTTTCCGTGAACAACCCAAATGCTTTTCCGTACTGATATTGTTATGAAGTTTTCGGTTCAAATATTTATTTTTAAAAGCAACAACTCGTCGGCTTAATATGCAAACCTACTAACTCCCTTTCAGCGCATTTGACAGGAGATACAAAAAAACCTCTTATATTTCATATTTGCAGCTTGAGTTAGTAATAACCACTGAACTAATAATTTACTGGATTTAGTTTAGTTTTTCTTACAAAAATGTTTTCTATGAGGGGATTTTGCAGTTTTTCTTATCAAACCTATTTACACACTTCAAGTTTCAAATTGAAGAAAAACTACATGCTGGGCGACGGGGCCTATCTTTCTCTACCACACGGTATCAAAATATGAATTTACTTAAAAGGTACATTTATCAGGTTTACATATTAAGCCGAAGAACTGTTTAATTTTACGGAATATGCTGTTAAATAAAAAAACCATTAAAAAATTTATGTAAAATTCATTCCCTTTTTCTAAATAAATTTTTAGTTGTGTAAAATTAACTTTCTGTTGAATTTAGCTACATAATATTTTGAGTGTACTATCATAAAAAATTCAAAAACCTCAACTTAATTTTTAAAGGCCAGACGTCACACGTAATAAAGACATTTCCCATGTAGATTTTTGTCTATCTTAAATAAAATTTCAAAGATTAAAAAAAAGACTACAATGACCTTTTTAAGGAAGCAACAGTAGAGGATTTGACTATGAAGAATGTATTCTAGCAGCATGTCCTGCTTCTGTGTAGCAACTAATAGACTAATTCATTCTCAATTAAAATTGAATCATTTTAAAGAAAAGGCTCTTTTTTACAGTTGTATGTTTGTTTTACACCAAATGGTTGGTTTTAGAGGTTTTTGGACGATTTGTTTTTCTATTTTTATTTTTTTTTCTTTGCCATTATAAGGATATTTAAACCAACAGATGTGGTTAAAAAATGAAATGGGAAAGAATACCAAAAAATAGAAATAAATCAATATGGAAAATAAAAAAAAGATTTTTTTTAACTTATTTTTAAGGGTTAAAAATTTAAGATTCAAGAGACAAAAGGTTAGCAGGACGTTGAGTTTTATATATATAAAAAAATAACACCAACAAAATTCATTAAATTCTTACAAACAAAACTGGAAACAAATTTATTGGAAAATAAACAAAATGCCACAAATTTTTTTAATAATGGATTCTTTTTTTTTTGTCTTTTTCTTTTTTCAGTTCATCCTTTGGTACAAGTTCCAAATCAATTGGTGGGTGCTCCCGTCTTGACAGATGTCACTTTAATTTGCAATGTGGAAGCATCACCAAAAGCCATCAATTATTGGCAAAGAGAAAACGGTAAGTGTGCCTTTCCTTTTTTCCATTATATTGGCATTTGCTTTGTTTTAACCGCACATACGGTTTAAAGTCAATGAGTATGTTTATGTATTTGTATTTTTGTGTCTGTGTAGATTTTCCATCATTCATTTGTATGGGAATTCTTTGGTTGAAGGTTTCTCATTTTTTTTATTTTTCTATATTTTTTTTCATTTTGTCAATTTTTCACTTAGCGAGTGTAAGGAAAACAATTTTTCATTTTCTATACAATTTGTCTTTATTAACTTCGTGCTTAGTGGTTTTAAACGTTTTTATTTTTTTACATTTTCTTTTCACATTTTTCTAGTCCAACAAATAATTTCATCTTGGCGTTAAGAACCGAAATTGAAATCTAAAAAAAATGTTTGCTTAAAATTGTTTTATCAGCTACATCGTCTTTATCGTCATCGTTTTCCAGTAAATATTTTTTCATGTTGTTTTTGTCAAGGTGATGACAAAACTGAGTGCATACGACATTTATTATTAACGTGACATATTTCGTTTTGGCAGATTATTGCTTCAATATGGTGACAGAAGGACACTATTCAAGTGAACTTTGGAAATGTTATACTTACAGAAATCTTGAGAAGCTGATTGAAAAGGAAGAGAAATGTCTCGATAGTTTCTAAATTAATATTATAGTATCAAAGTAAATTATAAAATACAATTATCTAGAAACTCCAACCAACCAATTTTCATGCTTAAATATATTTCAACTCAGTTTTTCTAGTTTTAACATTAATTTTATTTTTCCACCTCATAGAATTTGAATTTTCGTTTTAGTGAAAAGTCCATTTCTATACCCACTACTATAAAAAGCATAGAAATCAATTTCAATGATTTTAATTTTAACTGCAGTCATCCATAAAAAAGTTAAAGAAAAAATCAAAATATTGATTTTCTTTGAATACGGTTCATTTTCTAAAAACTTTCAAATTAAAATTACTCAAACTAAAAAAAAATTTCAAACTAAAATTACTTTTAATATCACAACGGTCGATCTCACCAAGTTCAGGTATATGTAATTAACTACCAGTTATAACTGTCAAAAACATATTGTTAACTGGAAGTTATAGAAGTAGTTAGTTTTAACTGACCCCCATTGCATATAATGTGAGGAGTTTGGCCACTAGGAACTTATTTAGACTCTACGAGTCTTCTTTGATTAGACCTAGGCGGGATGGCCACACAAGGATTCTATAAAAAGCGGGTCTGCTTGATCAGGTTATGCCCAAGGGCGCATAACCCTTCTTAACCTAACCTAACCTAGTTTTAACTGAACTTGGTGAAATTGGCCGTAAATGGTCTGAACACCAAAATTTCTAACTCATCCATTAATCTGTAGTTCGTAGGTATTGAACGAAGCTTTTCACAATTGGACAATATAGATCCGATTTTGCCGATATACCAGTTTCATTTATTTTACTAATACATATTATATTAATTATCTATTATTACAGGTGAAATGATCATCGCCGGCGATCGTTATGTTTTAACCGAAAAGGAAATCAATATGTATTCGGTCGAAATGGTTTTACACATAAAACGTTTACAGACTAGCGATTTTGGAGGCTACAAGTGTATATCGAAAAACAGTATTGGTGATACGGAGGGTACAATACGTTTATACGGTAAGTATTTGCACTAAGATAAATCATAACTAAGAAAAACTCAATTTTCAGTCAAATCGGTCTTAACCCTTCGTCTTACACATGAGTCTGGCCAGACCTTTTCAATTTTAAATGTTATTTTAATATATTTAACACACAGGTAGAGAATGGAAATTTCAGGTAAACTTCTTGAATTTAGTTAGCTGTAAGCATTAAAAAAAGATATCCTGAAAAGGATATAGCAGGAAACTTATTCGAATATTTTACTGCAAACATCACATTCGTAACCCATACGGTCTGGCCAGACCGATATATAGTTTGTATTGAAGATGATGTATTTTTAACATTTGTTGCTGTTTTTAATTATTTTTTTGTGCAATTATCTATTACTATTTATTAAAAACTATTAAACACACAAACGAGTCGCTCCATCTAGTGCTCAATTTGTAAAACAAACCAATAAACACACTAATTAATAACTCAAGTAACTCGTATTCAGATGCCGGTTTTTACATGCGAATAGTGGATGCTAATGGTTTATACCATAAGAAAGCTGTTGAATTTTAACCCTTCTCATCCAATACTAAAAATAATTATGTCATAAAACCGAATGAAGCGTACACAGAAAAAATTATTTAATTTCTCCAATCACCAAATTTGTTCTAAATTCATAATATCAAGCAAACTAGTTGTTGATTTTGTACCTATTACCAAAATGATTATATTGATTACTTAAAATTTTAAAATTTTTAAAAAATATTTTCAATAAATGATATTTTTAATTTTAATTAAAAAAGTGATCAAAAAACTTTGCCATTTCAAACAATGTGTTAATTTATTTAAATAAATATTGACAATTCCCAATAGCAATTCTACATGTTTAAATTATTTTATTTTAAACGAAAAAAGTCAATTAAGATTTTTTGTTATTTAATTCAAATTTTAATTGAAAATTTATTTCAAAACAAATAAAATGTTAATTAAATCAAAATTAAATATTTAATTTTCTTTCAACTAAAAAATAATTGATTCAATTATCACATTAATTAAATTGAAATACTTTTTAAATAATATTTTTAATTGATAAAACACGTTTTTCTGTGTATGATTCCCCGAATTATGAAGAAGAACTACGTGCACAAAAAAAGTCAACCAAACTCTGCCGATGTTTATTTCTATGGTAAAGATGGAACAAAATCGAAGAAGCAGTACGCAGATGTTAGTATAAGCTGCGTCAAAATAATATGCGTTTTAAAGTTGGGCCAATGGTAGTATAATACTCTATTCCAATTGAGGCGTTCAAGAGATTTTGCATACCAAATATTGCATTTATAATCATCATTAAAATAAATTGGTATGGAAAAAATGAAACCGAAACCGCTGATGTTGAAACAAAGCAAAGTGTTAAGGAAGACTTGACCTCGAGTAAATTAGATGCATTAATCGCAATTTTGCTGGCAATTGGTATTTCCCAAAACAGTACTCTAAGATTTTATTGCGTTCAGACAACTTACAGAAGAGCTATGTCTTATCACCGCTTCATCCCACTGACACTTTTAAGATGGAAGAAAATACGAACGTCGACTTGCTGATGATAAAACAGCACTAAATTATCATATGGAAGTTTTGAATGAAAATCATTCAAAGCGAAAATGTTATCATTCAGCTCTCAAAGTCGTACTGTAATAGTGGTCGCACAATTGTTTCAGTTATTTTTTCATATTAGAGGGCTTGGTAGGATGCTACTAAACTTTATATTCCTATTATCATCATTGTTTGGATTTGTCTAAACTAACGTTTCGACAATATATCATTTTTATTTTGAATTTTTTATTGTTATTGAATTTTTTATTTTTTTTTTTTTATTGAATTTTTATTGAATTTTTATTGAATTTTTTATTTTTTTTATTCTACATATGTACGTAGATTTCGAATTGAACTTTGAATTAAAATAATAACATAAAATGAATTTTAAATATGTAAAAATTAATGAAAATACTATTTGAATTTACACTAGAGTTAACGACCAGAAGTATAAATGTAAAATCTTATTAATATAAACTATACTAAAGTTTGAAAACCATTGAATTAAAAAGAATTTGGTATTATAACTATCTGTATTTGTAAAAGGTAAATGAATTTGTAAACCCTTTTTAGTACTTACGGAATTATTCCAAACCTCTTCGGTTATCTGCGAACCGAAGATAGGTAAAGGTTTAAAATTAAATGTATGTATCCATCACTTTTTCCTTAGCAACAGAAGCTAATGTTCTCCAAATCTCTAACATTATAATCGCTCATATGAGTGGTTATAATGACAATCTTCTTAACAAGATCATCCCACATCTTTTAGAGCCCTGCAGTTCTGCACCCTCAAACAAGAAGATTGTTTATAGTTCTGTGTGGACTCTTAGACACAGAACTACAGGATTCCATGGAGATTTCTTTTTCAATTTGCAGCAAAATATGTCCCAAAAAAATTGCAAATGTGTCAATTTACTTTTAACTGTCTATAACTTAAAATACTGTGAAGACGAGGCGATAAAACCTCAAGCAATCCCGATTGAAAACGCAAATAAAAGCGAAGGCAACTAAATTTTACAGCAAAACTATCTACAGAAAGATGGACTTTTGCTTTCTTTTGTAGTATATTGGACATTATGGCACTGGCTGCCCAGAAATATTCTAAAATTGATATTACAAATTTCAGTTGCTAAATAAATCCATTAAGCTGAAACTTTTATTTTATTGACTCTATTTTGTATTTATTACAAATCAAATAGTACTGCCTGTTTTATACACAGAAAAAATTATTAAATTTCTCCAATCACCAAATTTATACCAAATTCATAATATCAAGCAAACAAGTTGTTGATTTTGTACCTATTACCAAAATTATTATATTGATTACTAAAAATTGCGAATATTTTTTTCAATAAATGATAATTTTAATTTTAATTAAAAAAATTTGCCATTTCAAACAATGTGTTCAATTATTTAATTAAATATCGACAATTCCCAACAGCAATTCTACATGTTTAAATTATTTTATTTTAAGCGAAAAAGTCAATTAAGATTTTTTGTTATTTAATTAAAATTTTAATTGAAAATTTATTTCAAAACAACTAAAATGTTAATTAAATCAATATTAAATTTTTAATTTTCTTTCAACTAAAGAAATAATTGATTCAATTATCACATTAATTAAATTTGAATACTTTTTAAACCATTTTTTTAATTGATAAAACACTTTTTTCTGGGTACACACATATACTTTTTAAGAAAGAAAACGACCTTATTTTTCAGTTTTTTTTTTAGAAATATTTTGATAACTCAAAATATGTTTAATTTGTATATAATAAATAAAAATAATATGCATATGTACGCATATTAATTCGTATTTTATTTTTAAATTATAAATGTGTATAATATAATATTTAATTAAAAACAAAAAAAATTTTTTTTTTTTGGATTAAGTATAATGAAAATTTTGTTGGGTCTGGCTAGACTCATGTGTTAAGAATGTGCCAATCCATACATTCGTAAGAACGAGGGTTAAAATATTTCTGATAAATATTCGAAAAAATCTGTACGTATGCACTTAAATTAAAAAAAAGGAAAACATTTTGTAGTTATAAAATTCTTGGCATCGTTGGCAAAATAAAATAATTGCCCTCTTAGTTTACGTTTTATGTTCAAAATGAGAAAAATTAGAAGAACAAAAATTAAAAAAACATTTATTTTTATGGACGAAAAATGAAGACTCTGGTAAATAAGAAAATAGTCGATCGCTACCGTCACAAAATAGTTTTAGATAATCACATCTCAATTTTAACTGAACCTAAATCAAATTATGTAGAACACAAAACACCAAGCCGTGGCACTGCCAAGGGAGTTCTAACTTTGATCACAACTTTAATAGAGGGTAAAGGTTGGAGTTAGGACAAAGTGATTTGCGTCCGATGCGTCGAAACCGAAACTTAAACCGTTTGAAAGGGTGGTGGTGGGTACTTGGAGGGACCAGTACATTGGTATATCTGTATGCTTCATGCCTATGAGTTACCACTTGGTAATTTTTTTCTAAACCTAAGATGGTTGTAGTTCAGAACCTAGAGAATATTCTGGACATTTTGAAAAACAGTTATTTGATTTGTAAAAATAAAATGACGATGTGATTTTGTGCGGTGACTGGTAATTTGTCTGACTTGCTTGTTCTTGCAGTTCTGAGCTGGCCAAACTGTTAAGCGGGCAAAATGTCGAACTCGAGATTGCTTACTTCGGCTAGTTGTAACCTGAGACTTTATTTAGGCGCCCGTAATCCATTAGACAATTTTGTATTTGCTTGTCAACTACGATGTTAAAGCATATGCTCCGATTTGGTTCGTAATCAAGCAACAGGCATATTTTAAGGAAGGAGTCCAACATATTTTTCTACTGATTGTTCTCTCGATTTTTTAAAGAAAATATGAAATCTGCTGTGAATTAATTCTGTTATCGAAAGAAATGCTGAAAACATACTTGTCAGAAGAATAATCCAGCTAGAAAAGCTAGAAGCAGCACTAAACGCAGGATTTTTATGCCTCCAAAAATTAATTTGTGCTAGAGATTACACCGGAATTATTGTGTGGGACGAGTGCCAGGTCACAGTACCGCCAGTTTTTCGACATATTTATAAATAGGGCCTTTAAATCATGACAAAATTTAAGAGCTCGGAAATTGTAGATCTTCCTTGTCACACACAATCTGTGGATCATGAATCATATAAACAAGATTATTATTATTTTGTGTTTACCTTGTTCGTGCAATTGGCGAAATAAAATAAAACAATTTTATTGTGTATATTAATGAATCTGTGTACGAACAAGCAAAAGAAATTACAAAAAATACATCTTTATTAAATATTATAAAATTTTATATTAATTCGAAAGTGTATTCTAAGTTAAATTACAATTTATAAAGCTTTCATTCTTAATAGTCTTATTCAAAGAAGAAATTTTCTGGGGATTATTTTAAACCTAAAGTGCAATAAGACATTTTCGTTAAAAAACTCGGTGTTATTTTTGCTACCAAATTTTTCTCTAGCTTTTTCTCTAGTTTTATCATTTAACCTCGATGAATATAGCATAATTACGTAGGACATTTCATATCATACCTTTCAGTGTTTTTTTGAAATAAGGGCATATTGCTCAAAACTTTACAAGCACCAAGATGCTTGCACCAACATGCTTGGTACTAGCATCTTGGTTATCAATACACAACGTCTGACAAAATTTGGGCGGTGTTGAATAAGTAAGCGTGGCACGAAATAGATTTATTTATATCTAAAGAACGGTAAGAACAAATTGTCCAAATTTGGTACACATAGCTGGGCTATCAATACAAATCTTCCCTTAAAGGCTGGGCGGGATTGGAATGGTGGGCGTTGTATCTCCCATACAAAGACATTATAGATTTCTATATGTCTGGAGAACGGCAAAAGCAAAACTCTCCAACTTTGGTAAAAGCATCTTGGTAAGTAATATACAACTTCTGATCAAATCTGGGCGGGACTAGAGAAGTGGGCGTGGCATTTATTTATTTTTATCTAGAGAACGGTAAAAGAAAATGTGTCCAAATATGGTAAACATAGCTTGGTTATTAATACACAACAGCTCGAAAATATGGATGGGTTTGGGGAAGTGGGCGTGGCATAATATATATTTATTAATATCAAGGGGACAGTAAGAGAAAATGTGTCCAAATTTGGAACACATAGCTTGGTTATCAATACACAACAGATCGAAAAAATGGACGGGATTGGAAAAGTGGGCGTGGCACCTCCAAGACAATGACCTTATAGATTTCTGATATCTGCAGATCGGTAAGAGCAACGGTTTCAAAATTAGGTAAAAACATCTTAGTTATCAATACACAACATTCGACAAAGTGTAAGAGGGATTGGAAAAGTGGGAGTGGCCCCTTCCATACAAAGAGATTGCAGATATCTTTATATCTGCCGAACGGCAAGAGCCAAAGTTTTCAAATTGGGTACAAGAATCTTGCTACCCCACAATATTTGGGCTGGGTTAGAATATGTGGGCGTAACATAGATTAGTAATATATAGATTTAGTAATATATGAAGAGCGGTAAGATAAAAATTGTCCAAATACGATGCATTTAGCTGGGTTATCGTTACGCAATATCTATAAAGCAGAAGGTGGGAGTGGTTAAGAGGGCATGGTACTTCACATACAAAGGCAAAAGAGATAATTAGAGAACGGCAATAACTAGAGTTTCCAAAGTTGGTACAAATATCTTGGTGTTCCATACGTAACATCAGTCAAAAGGTCGGCGCGTTTAAATAAGTGGGCGTGGTTCAAAAAAGAATCCCGTATATTTATTGGGCGTGGATCAAACTAGATTTCAGTGTATCTAGAGAATGGCCACAGCAACAATTTACAAATTTGGAACAAATAGATTGGTTATAAATGAACAATATCTGTAAAAGTCCCCCTGCCTTATTGTAGACATAGGCGGGACAACTTCAATACAAATACCATATAGATTTCTGTGCAACTGGTGAATGGTAACACTAAGAGTATTCAATCTTGGTACAAATAACTTCATAAGCAATGAATGAGGGTAGCGAAGCGCACTGGGTTCAGCTGATGTCCAATATTACGCACAAGTTCTTGCAAACATTGCCAATTTCAGATTCAGAAATCAAAGAATTTACTTCTTTACGGAGTGGATAGTGAGCAAAAAATAAAGAAAGGCTGATCGTACGTATTTTTGTAAATATAATTGGTACTCAATGGATGACGTATATAAAAAGAAATATCTCTATGAACTTTCTTTACAGGCTTGTTTTAAAAATTTGTTCGACTTTAAATCCACTTCATTTCGATTTACAGAACATACCCGATAGTCTAAAATCAAACGTTTTTAATGTTAGATAATAATAAAAACAAAAAAGGTAAGTGATAAAAATTTACACTTTAAGCAATTAGAAAATGTGTTGTTTTTGAGCTCCATTGCCCAAACGGATGTGAAAAATCTCCAAAAAAAAAAAAGCTAGTATAAAATTAAAATCAGAAATCGAAAAAAACTGAGAACAAAACCATAAAATTTCCAAGATCATAAAAATCTATTATCAAAGCGGTTTTTGTGAATACAAATATTTCTTAAAAGATTTTGTTTGCTGTGCTTAATTCCCTATTTTTATTATTCATAAAACAACTGAAAATTTATTGTTGGAGGATAAGCTGTTTCTATGCGCATTTCACTGGTTGCTTAGGCCAGATCATCAGGAAACGCTTTTCACAAAAATTTTAGAAAAGCCAAACAAATCAGCAAATAAGACTACAGAGGGAATGAGAATTTCAAACACTAAACAAGTCTTATTTGCAACTATATCAAAGCTTTAACAAAATTCAAACAATAAAACAGTGAGTTTATCTATTCTTACATTCCCCACTACAATTAGTTGGAGTTCTCCTAACATTAATTGAAGTTGTAAGTGGGTAAAGAAAAAATAAATTAAAAACAAAAAGAAATTGCTTTTAATGTTTTCGCAAGAAACCAAAATAAAAACAATTGACAGTTCAGTTTTTATGCATGTGCAGTGCACATGCACATGCAAAAATTTAATTTTTAAAGTTCGTTTTGGGAATACAATTATTTATTAAAAGATTTTGTTTGTTGTGCTTAATTCCCTATTTTTATAATTGATAAAAATACTAAAATTTATTGTTGGAGGATAAGCTGTTCTTATGCGCATTTTACTGGTTACTTAGGCCAGATCATCAGGAAACGTTCTCCTAAATAATTTTAGAAAAGCCAAAGCCATCACCAAACAAGACGTGCATAAAGAACTGAACAAATTGTTTTTATTTTGATTTCTTGCGAAAACAATAAAAGCAATTTGTTTTTTCTTTACCCACTTACAACTACAATTAATGTTATAATAAATTTATAAAAAAAAAAATTTATTTCAGTATTTTTATCAATTATTAAAAAAAGGTAATTAAGCACAGCAAACAAAATCTTTTAATAATCAATTGTGTTCCCAAAAACCACTTTGATAATAAAATTGACTCATAATTATTTTTCTTTTGCGTATTTACGTTACCCTTGTCATGTACTATACATGTATACGTAGATACGTAGAACGCAAAGTACAAATAATAATATAACACAAATGGATTTATTTAAATAAATAAATGTATGCATATTTTCCTTTGACATAATATTATTTTATATTTAAGGATATGTGGGACTTTTCGGGGGTATAGCTATTCATAATAGATATTTTAGGGATTTTCGGGGATGAGAAATTGCAAATTGGGGATACGGTATAAAATACAATTGCGAAGCCTGTGTTAAGAAAGTGTTTGCATTTAAAGTGTGCATTGTGAGTTCATTGCAAACGAACTAATATGTAGGGGGAAATGTACTAATATCTAAAAAAAAGTTACAAGAATAAGTGTATGACTTGCATGAAAATGATAGGGGTAAGCGATACCGATATGTAGGCTATACTTCAGGTTTGCCGATATATCAGTAGTGGAAATTTGTTACTATCGATATTTTATTTATTTTTATTTATTTAATTAAGTCTATGGATACAATCCGAACAGTATTTGTATTAGTATTTATATATTTGTATGACGCACACAACAAGATATAGATCTTATAATTACAGTGTGCGAATTAAATTGTTAACATTATAAAAAGTCACATATAATATGATAGGTGATACATAAATGATCAATAATTAAGACTATTTATATAAAAAAAAAATAGTAAATAAATTATAAATTATAAAAAAAAAAAAAAAAAATAATAATAATTAGTATTGTGGTTATTTTATTGAACTGTAAATGGTTTTTAATCCAAATTTAGATATTTTTAATTAGGCTTAAGTTCATTGAATTTAATTTTCATTAAATTATTTTTATGAAGACAGGAATTTTACAACATGAAATTAATTAAAATTTTTATTGATAATTTTTCATTCTTGACTGTGCTGAGATTTGAACCCAGGCGTTCACGGACAGGTTGCCCAGACTAGTTTCGATTGTAACCACACAATCTCTTCAGTGGGGTTTGCCGTCTTACTCACTCGGCTATTGCAGCCGGATGACGTCAATAGTCAAACATCAATCTTTAAACCAAATGGTAATTCACCTTGGTAGATTGAAATTTGCTTTTTGAATGAATGATTATCTATTTTAATTGATTTACATGTTCTTCCTAACTTCTGTTTTTTCGTACTTTTTGTCAAGAATTCTTCTTGAAGTCCAAAGTACATTTTTGTTTTTTTTTTTTGATGTTTTTGTCTTTTTTCTTGTTGACCTTTTTCAGCACAACTTGAAGGACAAATGTAAACATAGCTCGTGCCTTAGCTGTTAACAATAATTAGTATTGTGGTTATTTTATTGAACTGTTAATGGTTTTTAAATAATAATTTAAATAATAATTTAAAACAGCAAAAGAAAATGGAATTTAGTTTGTTAGTGTGAATATATTCTTATTATTAAAATTAGTTTGCAAAATATTTTTAAATTCTTTAGCATTGTTGTTTGTTTGCAGGGAATTCGAAAGAGAGTTCCAAAGACGAACAGAATATATAAAAAATTGGTACTCAGAAACAAGGCTACGGTGTCAAGGAGGAATAAGTTTATTGCCTCTATTAGATCTAGCAAAAATAAGTCGATTGTAGAGATACGATGGCTCCTTAGTGTATATTATTTTGTGCAGCATTACTAATACTTTAGTGTCCAATAGATTTTTCAAGGACATTCCATACAGTTGATTTAAAAACGATGAAATGTGGTCATATTTTCGTAGACCATATACATATCTTATTATATTGTTATAAGTTTTACGTAATATATTATAGCTACCGGAATCACAGCTAGTAAAGAGTTCACTACCATATAATAATCGTGGCATTAGATAAGTTTTGGCTATTAAAACTCTTATATTTTTCGGTGTAAAATGTTGAGTGGGCCAGAGTCCCCGTAACATTAGATAAGTGTTTGCTGCGGCTTTTCTGATGTGGCTGGACCAGTCTAAATTATCATTGAAAATAACACCCAAATTTTTTGCAGATGATACATATTCAATTTTATTATTATATAACATAATGTCAACGTTTAAGTTTACCCTGGTAGTTTTTCTGTGGATAATCATACATTTTGACTTTTGAGGGTTTATTACAAGTTTGTTTGCAGTAGCCCATTTGTAGATATTATTTAAGTCATCATTAACCTTGGCTACATTTTCCTCCACAGACCGAATATGACTATCCATATATATTTGAACATCGTCTGCATATAAATGTGTCTTAGTGTATTTTAAAAATAGAGGCAGGTCATTAACATACAAGGAGAATAGAAGAGGCCCCAAAATTGAACATTGAGGAACTCCTTTAGTTACTGGGATGGAAGATGAATATCCACCGTTAAGGAACACTGATTGGTGTCTATTAGTTAAATACGATTTAAGTAAACTGTTTGAAGTTGAAAAGAAACTGAATAATTTTTGTAGTTTGATGTTTAGTATAGAATGGTCCACTGTGTCAAAAGCTTTTGAGTGATCAAGTAGCACCAGAAAATTTTTATTTTACCATCATCCAGGTCTACTCGAATATCCTCACTAAGGTTGATCAAAGCAGTAACGCAGCTATGTTTCGGCCGGAATCCTGATTGGAGGGGAGAAAGTAATTTGAAACGTTGCAAATGTTCGTTAATTTGAATATGCATAAGTTTTTCCATAATTTTAGAAATGTAGGGTAATATTACAATAGGTCTGAAATCAGAGTTTTGTTTAGGAACTGGAATTATCTTTGCTCGTTTCCAACTGTTAGGATATTCACATGTAGTAAAAATCATGTTAAAAATATGTGTTATGAATGGTAATAGCCTTGGTAACCGAATTTTTAAAAACCGTGGGTCTATATTGTCACTGTCAATTGCATTAGACATCATAGTCATAAAACATGAAAGCACTTCAGCATTATCAACATGGCGGAAATTAAATTCTCTTACATTGATATTTTCTAAAATGCTGAGATAATCATTTGTCAAAAAGTTATTATTTACCAAAGGTATTGAAGTAAATAATTCATTATATTCATCAGCGGTGAGGTTGTGTTGAGTACTGATATCCTTATTTCCGATTCCAATACTTTTAATTGTTTGCCAAGTCATTTTGTTATTGTTTACAGCATTTTGGAATCGTTCAGAATAACAACATGCCTTTGCTCTTCTTATTTCCCGTGTCACTTCACTTCTTTATCTACGAAATTCATCGTACTATAGTGGAATTTTGGATCGTTTTCATCGGTAGTATGCCACATCTCTTTGTTTTATCAGGTTGCCAATAGATACGGAGAGCCACGGTTGAGTATTTTGCTTTATAACTCTTGTTTTAATTGGTATAAACAAGTAGTATAAGTAGGATATGTTACTTTCAAGGAAAGATATTTGATCGTTTACAGATGACGTGTAGAATATGGAGCTCCAAATGATGTACGAAAAATATTAATTTAACATTTGATAATCAACATGTTTGAGGTCGCGAAAAGTATAAGTTTGGGGAGAATAGCATATGTTAAAATTATAAGTGGTATATAATATGTCTTGTTAAAAAAAAAAGAATATTCGGGGAATATTATGAATGCCCTTATCATGTTGATTGTAAATATTAGTTGCCCTTTGATATTACGACATAAAAGTACAAGGAAATTTCACTTTGAATTTAGATATAAATTCAATAATGTAAATTTTGAACAATTGTGCGCTCTAAACTGCTGAAAAAATAATTATTTTAAAGCCTCGTTCACAATAGGCAGCAACATTTTCAATGGTGTTCATAATGGAGCAACAATTTTTTTCACAAATAATTTTCCTAATTAATTTTAGAAAAGCCAAAGCTATCTGCAAACAAGACTACAGAGGGAATGAGAATTACGTACACTCAAAAAGTCTTAATTACAACGATATCAAAGCTTCAACAAAATACCAATAATAAAACAGTTAGTTTATCTTTTCTTACATTTCCCAATACAATTAGTTGAAATTATCCCAACATTAATTTGAGTGTATGTAATTCTCATTCCCTCTGTTGTATTGTTTGCAGATAGCTTTGGCTTTTCTAAAATTATTTAGGAGAACGTTTCCTGATGATCTGGCCTAAGCAACCAGTGAAATGCGCATAGGAACAGCATATTCTCCCACAATAAATTTTAGTATTTTTATTTATGTATTTTTTAAAATGTTCTTGACCCAACCTTTGGCTCCCGTGAATATTGGGACTAAAAAATAGACGAGGGGCCAAATATTGGTATTTTCTGAGAAGATTTAAGTTCGAGAATAACAAATAAGTATCAGTTGTAAGATATAACAGGAAAAAAGAGAGATTATGAAAAAATATATATTTGAAATATTAATTTTTACACTGTTACTCAACATAAAAAATTAAAATGCATTTTTAACTCCCCATAACTTTTGTTCCTATCAGTCGAATTTTACGTTTTTAAACAATAGGCAAAGTAAAGGCTAAGATCCCACCTATCGAGCAAGCATAATCGCATAAAAAATACCGATGATTTAATTTAAAATTCTAGCAAGTTTATGCCTTAAAAAAGATATTTTCCTGTATTTGTTGAGAATGTTTTTCCTATTAAATCTTTCTATTGAAATTGTAATTAGGTTTCTTTCTACAATTTGTATTTCAATTCTTTTTCAGAAATGGAACGACCGGGCAAGAAAATTCTAAGAGAAGAAGATATGAATGAAGTAACGGTGAGTAAATCTTAATACATACTGCTGACTAAGTAAATTGATAAAGTAAATTCTAGCTACAGTTAAATTTTACTTTACTAAAAAAAATATTTCTAAATCTTTGGTAATTTCTAAAACAACCCTAATTTAAAGTTGTATTATTGACATCACTTTTAATAAGCCACAAATTTATTTCCATTTAACCTTTTTCAAATAAATTCATTTCTTCAACACCTTCCTACTTTCAGAAAAATGAAATTGTACTTAAAGAAAATCGTCACGAAGACAGTGCTCGCAATCAAAATGGACGTTTATATAAAGAACGCGGCTCGGACGCCAATCTTTATAATAATGGTAGTAGAGGGAATAGAACGATAAAACCACCATCAATTAAAATATTAATTACACTAATACTGATGTCAATATTATTATTAGCCTCGACACGAACATTTAATGACATCCCCTACTACAATAATCATCAGCAGCAACAACAACTGCAATATAATCAGCACAATCGCATTGATGACAGACTACTAAAACTATTAAAATTTGACATAAACGGATTATAGCTCAATTAAAATGTTATTAATCATATTTAGTGGAAAAAAAACAAATACAAAACACACACACAGACAGACAGACATACAGACGCAAAACTCTATTAAAATAATATAAACAATAAATAGTAATAATACGAAATTAGGAATATGATAAAGTAATTGAACAAAACGATATTTAAATGGACAAAACATAAAATATACAAAAAAAAAAAAACCAAATAAATACAAATAGTTGACTATAAATTTATATACAAACTGGAAAAGAAAAGAAAATTTAACAAATAAAAAATGATAAAAATCAATAAAAAAAAACTACAACCCCAAATGAAGACGTCAAATACAGTAATAAATAACTTGAATTATTGCAAATATATAAAAACAAATTATTCATCAATTTAAGAAATCTTTATAAAACTATCAATACTTGACGATAATTAAAATCATATTTCTTTAAGAAATTCAAAATTTGTTTTTGAATTATTTTCAATTTGTATTGAACGGTTTGAAAACGAATTAATGGTTACCTCGTTTAGAAAGAATAACTATAAAAGTATTAAATATAAAGATATAACATAATTAAGCATTAAATAATTAAATTATAATAGTTTAAGTTACAATTGGCTAAAATTTTGACGAAGTTTCCTTTAAGGTATAAAACTCGCTTATTTCATATCTTATTTAAAAAAATAACAGAGTACAATCGGTCGTTAATTGTATCTGAAATTTTTAACGCTTAAAACTCTCATCTTAAAAAGCATTCACAAAAAAAAATTTCGTGTGTTAAAAACGTTGTTCCATTTATACATATCAATTATGTCGTCTTTAAAGGATAGCAAAAAGCTGCCGCAACTGGGTTGGATATGGCATATTTTGAATGTCCAATTTTCAGCAACTTTTAGTGGTAAATAGTCTCTCAAAAGCGATAGAACTAATTTGAAAACTTATGAATTTCTGCGCCATTTTCTCCAAGCTTGGGTATAACATGTCATTACGTAAACAAGCGGTTCTGCGTCTCTAGAAAAATTAGAAGATCTAAGGGTGTCTCTCGATTCTTTTATTATATTTTACACAAACGCTCCAAAGGCCAGACCTTAAAGACTTATCAGAACTTGTAACACCAGCAGGGGTGACCGTGTTTTCAATAATTTCGGAATGCAAAGACATGTTTATGAAGTTTTTTCGATATGATTGTCGATTGTCTTTAAAATATTCGAATATTGTAACGAGGGTCAAGAATTGTAGATAAACAATAGATTTCATTATTTTCTAACACTTCAAGTCCTTTATGTGTATCTAATGGTAAGTCAGCCGCTAAATTTTGGGACTGTGAGCTTTGCATCTCCGTTGATTCATTTATTATATGAAAACCTTTCATTATTCTCCATTCATTATAAAAACCATATCAGGCATGCTGTTGGTGCAGTGTTACCAGATAATTTTTTTTTCCACCCACAAAAATTTTAACACCCACCAAATTTAACGTATTTTAAAAAAAATGACCCTAAATGTATACGTTAAGACAATAATTTAATTTCAATTAATTTTACTAGATTCAGTTTTAATGAAAAAAATCGCGAAATTTTTAACATTAAAGAAATTTTTTTTTGTGGTTTCTTGAAAATTTCTGTTTAAGAATATATAATCTAATAAAAATTTATGAAAAGTTTAAAATATACAAAAATATTTTGTAAAAGTTCCGCTTTTAAATTTCACGAAACCAAGAAAAACTGAAACTGGCAGTTGAATAATTCTAAAATGTTGATACTAAATTACCTACTAGTTGAACAAGCTTAATCAGTTTGCACAAATTGCATTTGTACGTTAAAAATAAATTTTTGAAATTTTTATTCTTATAATCTATATAAATTGTACTCATGAATTACTGTCTGAAGTATCAAAATTCCCTAAGGATCCGTTAATATTTAAATCTTTTTATGAACATTACTCACCACGAATAATATTGTAGATTTACTGTAAGTTGCCCGCACTGCAAAATTGTCAATTGTAGCAAACTTTCGTTAACTTGAAGCTGGTGTAACCCACCTACGGTTTTGTAACCAGTGTGTTTTTTTTTATATTCTTTCAATAGCTAAGCGAACAACGCTACCACTACCCAGCAGTACGGGCAGCTCACTTTAAATCTACGGTTTTTCATGAAATTTGGAATTGTATACCCAATACGTATGTATTAATTTAAGTGAAATTGGAATTGTAATAAACCAAACCATAATAGGAAAAAACAATGTTAAAATTCGGTTTTCACTTTCTCTCCCTTAACCAATCTATTATAATTGCTCCAGACTACTACCCTGCAGATATCGAGACTAGTCCATACATGCGTGTAAAGAGTAGTCCATAAAGGAGTAGGAGTACTCCAAAACTACTCCAATTAAATGGTAAAAAGGTGGTCTATTTAACATTACGATGTCCTAGGAGTGGACCATATAACCCACCGAAGTAGTCCCTACACTACTCCATGGAGTACTAAAGTGGGTTAGTTTCAAAAGTACTCCATGTTTCTACTTTTTCACTAATCGCCTTTTATAGCGTACACTGTAATCCATTATTGCTATTATTATATATACATATATACTTGGTATTTTTAAATTTTTTTTTTCACAAATCTTAAAAAACTTTCCTGTTTCACTTTTAAATAAACAATTAATAATGGACATGAGGGCTACCAATGTGAAAAACTGTAAACTATAGTATAGTATACCTATACATCATGCAGTTGTTGGCAGCACTGCATGTTAATTTGTATAATATGGTCCATACTACAGTACATTGTACCATGTTGTAAGTAGTCCATTTAAGCCACAATGGACCACGTAGTCCAATATTATCTGCAGGGTAATCATCCTCTGTGTATCCCATCGTTTACCTCTAGGCGGTCATCCCCCTTGGCACTGTTTAGAAGAAGATTATTTAGCATTGGTGTCCAACCCACACACCAATACACAGTTGTAAAATATATTTAGTTATTATATTCAAAAACCAAAATTTAGCTATTTTTTTCGTGAAACCGAGAAACGTAAAGCGATATTTGCTCAACCAAAAACAACCTGCATAATATAGTATTACTTATTTATTGTGCAAGCACGCAAATAGTGAAATAGTGAAACTTCATAAAAACCCACTAAAAATAAATGTATACTCCCTAAATTTTCTGCGGGGGGAAAACCCTAAATGGGCAACTCTGTGCTTGGGACTTATAATTGAGAGTTGTTCTGTAAGTAAAGGGCAGAATCAGTGATGGGATTAAATTCTCAATAAATTTCAATAGCATAGTTTTTTTTCGTTTTGCTGTTGGATTATTGTTATATTTACTAAGCTTTACAAACACAAGTATATGTGCCACCTATTTTTGATGTTGACCCAATAGTCTGGCACTTTAACAGATAGTTGTGAAAAAACCTGTTTTATGAGGAGAAGAAAAAATTTTTTCTTAGAAAGGAATATAAGCACCAAACATGATTTTTTTTTTTGCTACTTAACTTAACATTTGACACAATTTTAATTGCATATATTTATACTTATTGAACTGTTATTTAACTTTGTCATCGTCCAGACTTGCAGTTTTTGTTGCAGCAATTCTCGAGTTAATTGGTGAGAGGGGTTAGAAGATTGGGAGTGGTATTCAGTTTCATGTACTCTGCAATTCTGTTTTGTGTTGTAAATCTCACGCTTTTTAACTAGAAGTTGGTTGTAGGCGTTTTTTTTATTTATATACGAGTATATATCACAAAGAGAAAAGGAGGAAAGACAAGATGAAAATACAAAAATTGCCAAGCTAGAATTTTACAATCTGGACATTAATACAATTTTAAAGCAGAATTTTAAAAAATTGCAGCAGCAAAAATTTTAAGACTGGACGATGACTTTCTTTTCAATTAAGCTTTTGTATTAAAACCTGTTCAGTAAAATAAATAATTAGAAACCATTTCTTCTTCTAAACAAAACAAAAACTATTTTATAATTTAATGAATCAACAGCTTTAAATTCTCTATATATATTTCAAGAATTAGAGAAACAAATATAAAAAATTTACCCATAATTAAGTTTATTGAATTTTAAAGAAACTATACACTTTGTAAATATTTTGCAGTGAAATAAAAATAGCAAGAGAACAAACAACATTTTTCCCCAACCACCTTAATCCCAAAAAAAAATTCTAAATAATTTTTGTTTATATAAAATTCAGAAAACATTTAGTGTAAATAATTTTGCACATGTAGAGTCAACTGCTATACAACAGTAAAAATAAAAAAAAAATAATAATAAAAAAAAAATAATAAATAAAAATTTCAACAAATTGAAAACAATATCTGTAATATATAAACAAATACCAAAAATAACTAAAATTCTGTTACATAAATATAAATAAATAAAACAAATTTCAAGAATATATCTAAAAATTTAAGTTCTGCTAAAAACAATAAATCCATAAAAGGGATAAAAAAAATAATAGAAATCAAAGCTCAAACTAAAATATTTCAAAAGTAAACTCAGACAAATTGATTAAAATAGCAAACATTATAATATAAAATATAGAAATTAAATAAAAATTTAACGAAAAAAAAACTGAAGTATTAAAATAATTATTGCTCAAAGCTTCTACTCGAAAAAATGCAGAAATTAAGAAGAATTGTAAATATTTGAAAATATAGTAAAATACAATAAATATATCTAAAGAATAATTTTTAAAATAAAATATGTGCCAAACTAAGTAGTTAATACACACGAGTAAAAATAATAAAACAAAATATCTTTTTCTAAGGAAAAAAAAAACAAAATTTTACACTAATTATTACCAACACTTAAATAATTTAAAATACTTTTGCCATCATATAAGAAAAAAAACATATTAATTTTGAAAAACATATCATTTATTTCCAGGCATTTCAAAAGTTACATATCAACGGTGACTATCCGGTCTTTATTATACAGGACAGATTTCAAAAAACGGCATTCGATATCGATCAAAATTCCCATTTAAATTGTATTGTAATTTTGATTGATATCGAATACTTTAATTTGGATCCTCTACTGTATATTGTAACATTGTGTGTTATTTTCTAGTGCAAAAGAATTTAAATGTTCTGTATTTAACAAGATAACTAAACGATATGCATTCCCAATGTATCCGACGTTTTTTAAAAACTCCCTCCGCATCCCAAAAAAAATCTTTATTTTTTCCATACGAGCTCAAAAAATGTTCCCTACAAAAATGTCTTCAACTTTTAAATGATAATATATCAATGCAAATAAATCCGTTGGTTTTGGTGAATGGTGGTGGTGGATATATATATGGGCATTTCCTGGGGTCACGAACGGACGTTCGTAAGCTTTCGTCAACTTTGTCTGACAGTAGTGAAATGTAAAAAATCTACGAAATGGAATATTCAAACGTGATTAATTTATTTTAAAAGTGTATCTAAAAAAGGTCTCTATCGAATATTTACACAATAAAATATATCTATTTATTTTTGTTTAATTGGCTTAAGTACTGGTCGCGAACGTACGATTTTTCCACATGTTTTAACCGGTTATTAACCGTTAATCGAACTTTTTTTGTTCTCCTTACACTTTTCTCTTCTTAATTGATTGTAATAGCAAGATTTTAAAGAGATAGTGCAGACATAACAAATTTGTTTGCATGTAAAATAATTAAATAAAAAAAAAAAAAAGTCTTTAGAAGCAGCTTAAAAAGAAAATATTAAATTTTCAAGTTTCCAGACTTATTTCCTCAAGTAAAACAGCTGAGATATCTTAGCATATCGTATATACTAAACATTTGCATGAAACTTAATAATGATGTTCATGAAACTTTCATTATAATTTTGTATTCGCTTTATTTGTATTCAATAAGATGAATAACTATGAAACGAAAGCAACAACCACTCGATATTTAAGAGACGAGTAAGATGAGGTTAATTTGTTTACTTATACAAGAGAATAAGAACACTAACAACTCTGAAACAAAACAACCACTGAATAAATCTAGAATAAGTTCATAGAAAAACACATTGATTTAAAAGTCAGTATTGCCAGTTGAAGGAAAAGAAAAACATTAGGGAAGATAAAAAAAGAACCATGAAGAGTAAAAGCATTATGAAGAACATTAATATTAAAATTAAAAAAAAAAGACCAATTTGACTTTGTTTTCAATGTAAATTAATTTTTTTCAATGTAAATTTTAAAATTTCAAAAAAAATTTATTTTATTTTCAAAAACATTCGCTAATTTCAAAAACATTTTTCAGCAATATGTTTTACTTGGAAGTACATAAAAATAAGTATTTAGCCCAAAAATTCAAAATGTTTTACAAATTGCATATATTATTGTAAAGGTAACAAGAGAGAAAAAAATAACATGAATTTAATAAGTGGCAACATTGCTTTTGAGTATTTAGTAAAAAAAAAAAATTAAAGAGAGAATCAAAACTCTCAAAAAAACGGTTTCATTGAACTCTTTGTATGAAATGTGTTTGCTAGTATCATGAATAAAACAATAGTTTGTTCAGTAATCTGAATTTTATTTAAATAAGAACTTCATTGGATAAACATTTCAGTATGTTTATGAATGAAGTTATTCATGGAGCTCTTTAATATATATAATTCTAATATAAAAAACATAGACGCTTTTATAATTAGAAACAATTAAACACGATGATTATCAACATTTTATTTTTTCATCCTGGTTAACCATTCGGAGGAAATGCCCATATACAATATATTTAAAGTTGTTGTTCATGCATACATTCCATTTAATCAGTTATTTTTATATAAAAAAACCAAAAACAAGGGGTTTTCACTTTAAATAACATTTAAGTTAAAAAAAAAATGCGAAACAAAGAAATATATGTATGTACTTTGTACTTTTGGATTTTATTTGGTTACTAGAACAATTAATTGTTTATCCGCATTATTTTTAACTTGTGATTTCCTAATAACCGTACAGGTGTTAGGATGCCATTTTTTAAAATGTTTTATCGGTGCACTGGAAGGTACATTCGCCTTGTAAAAAGAGCGGACAATGCAAATTGAAAATACAATTTTATGACTTAAGCCTCTAGTACACGGCATGTAAAAAGCCACATGCGCATGTGGTTCTGACGTAATTTTGACGTCATCACACAACACGCAATGCTTATTGTGGCTTAGCATTGACGTCAAAATTACGTCAGAACCACATGCGCATGTGGCTTTTTACATGCCGTGTACTAGAGGCTTAAAGGTATGTTCAGACCTAACAATCAATTGACAAAAAAATCCAAAAAAAGCGTGACCAGTATCAAATTTCAGCTTTTTTAACGAACTCTGTTGATTTACTATACTTTGTTTGTATGAAGATAATTGTATTATCTAATATAGAAACTGTTAAATGATTTTTGATCTAGCAGAACGTTTTGCAAAAGCAAATATTTTTTTTAATAAAACTATTAGCGTTTGTGTTTTGCACAAATCTAGCGAACCGAACTCTAAAGAACAGTATATGATGTCTATTTTCAAACACTGGTCAAAATCTTCAATATACTGGCAATGCTGCCAATGTTTACTTTGAAATAAACCTCTGGTATGATAAGAACACATAAGTTTCTAAAATGGCTTAGAATATAAACATTTAGCGACCGCTTGTCAAGTTTTTTTATCCGTGTTCTCTACTACTCAATACATTTTGCTTTTACATTATATCAGTATTTCTAATCCACATGATTTTTTGACATATCGTAATACATATAAACATACCTTAAGCAGCACTTCGGGCTTATAAGCATTCGATTCAAACGAAATAAAAATAATTAATTTTAAGGTAGACCGTTATAAGATTTCTATTTACAAAACATTATGATATACATAAGACTTGTGTGATAGTCTAAAGTTCCCTTTAGAATAAATAAAAACAATTTGACTTCAACATTTTACTTTTCTTTTGACTTGTTTTACACATTGACATGGCTAAATCGACTTAGAATTACTCAAGGACCAAAAATGTGTATACTGCATGGGGTCTGAGATGAATACTAAAAGAGTTTCGCACGGAATGACAAACTTAGTGCCGTCTAGGTAAGGTTAGGTTCCATGGGCAGCCATCGAGAGACAGCTCACTTGGGTCCTTTAGCAAAAAAACCGGGTTGACGCTGGTGTTAAAAATTCAAATTTTTGTTCGCTACAAAATGTTGCGGCCAACCCTTGTTTGAGTTTGTAGTATGCGAGCCGGGCTTTATCTATACGTGCCATTATTATCCTTGTCCGCTGCACAGAGTTTAGACACAATGCTACCAAGCTAGGAAAATTATTCTGCGTTATTTGCAATAGCCTGAGTGCAATATAATAGACACACTGTAAAATTGTAGGACAAAACACAGATGCCCTCAGTACAGTCCAAGTCGCACAGCTTTTGGTGCGGCTACCATCGGAGACTTCGGCGTTTGTTTCCAGTAATATACTATCGAGTACTATTTTAAATAAGAGTGGTGACAGCTGGCATCCTTGTCTTACCTTTCTTCGAATATAGAATTCTTCCAAATTTTTCCCTTTGAATGATGGTAGATTTTTTTCTATAAGCGAGTGCCATAAAATCTCTCTGTTGGTGATAACAAATACACGCTGAAAATCTACAAATTGTAGATCCAAAGCTGAGCTCCTTTCTACGGACAGTTTTACAAGTATGCAGATGATGTTAAAATGATCCACGCTGGAAATTTGTGTTCTGAACCCGTTTGGTTTCTATCGTAGAGTGATAGTTAGTGAAATACGATCAAGGATTATAAGTGCCAATAATTATCCAGTTTTTGTTAGTCGCTAAGGTTCTTCTTTTAAGGAATTTTTATTAGCCAACCCTTATTCCATTAGGTGGGATTGGATTTGTCTTTTAAGGAATTGATGCAATGCGGGTGCCATTATGTCTGATCCATATTAAAACAATTTCGCTGCATTATTACCCGGACCTCTACTTTTATAATTCCTCAGCATCTTTATTCCATTTTGGATTTCTTCTACAGATGGCATGTGTTTTTCTGCATTTGAGAAGCATTTTGTACAATTGCTTCTTGTGTTTCGGCGGTGTCTTCGAAGAATTTTCGCCATTGGTTTAATTGTTCTGCATCAGTTTCTAGGATATTCCCATTTTGATCATTTAAAGAATATATGTGATGTTTCACGTTCGTCAAGTTGCTGATCGTTTTATATGCGTTGCGTAAGTCATAACAGTATGCCGCTCTTTCCGCCCTCGTAAACTGTTAACTCAAAACATTGAGTACAGGGAATTATTAATTATTTGAAGTTAATTCCTTTATATCATTCCATTATATCTTCATTTTTTCTAGTGTCGCTGCAAGGATTCATAAACACTTGAACCAAAACTTACACAGATTTACCCATTTTATAAAACAATATTAAATTTAAGAAAATAAAAATTATTAATCATTTGCATTTGACTTCACAAAACCAACAAATAAATTAAAAATCAAACAAAAAACATTATTCAGGATGAATAAATACAACAACCAAACAAACAATATACATAAATAAATACGTATTTCATAGAAAAACAATTACAAATATTTAGTACTAATTAAAATATATTAATAAATATATATAATTAAAGCAAAGTATTAAATGTCTAAATTAATTAAAAAATAAATACGACAACAAAAAAAAAGCAAAAAAAAAAAAAATTAAAATTAAGTTGTTAAAAACAAATCATAAAATCACTTTGCCCCCATTTTGGAAACAACTTGAAACCAAAACTAAAATAAACGAATTGTATTGTAATATAATAAATAAATAAAATATTAAATAGTAAATTAATTAAACTGAATGGCATTCAAAATGGCTGCAATAATACAACTAATTATAATAAAATCCATGAAAATATAAATTAATTTAAAAAAGGGGTAAAAAAGTTTAGTCACATAATAATTAATAAATTAATTACAAAACCTAAATAAACATACAAATTAAATTTGGAATAATATGAGTTATGAAAAAAAATGTTGCTGGATTCTTACAAATTAATATTTAAACGATGACGTTTAAAACCTATACAATAAATGATTAAACAAATGAATAAATAAATATTGTAATAAATTTATAAATACAAATTAAAAAAAAATTAAAACTATTAATAATAGTTTTGTAAAATTTAGCGGATGTAATAAATACATGTTATTAAACAAATTTAAATACAAATTACCACGTCATGTGCATAAATAAACTATTTATTTACTTATATGTACATTTACCTACACACACACTTACTCATAAAAACATTTAGCATAAGCATGTTTAACATATACAAACAAACATACACATATACATTTAGTGTATGTTTCTTTGTATTGGTACTCTCTTTCTCTCTTACTTTGCATAAAAACATAAAATGGCATTAAAATCCAAAGAGATAAAAACAAAAAGTATTATTAAATTTAATTGATTTATAAAAATTGTAAATAGTTATTTGTATTGTATAAAAACCAAACAAAGAAAAACTAAAAGAAAAAAACCAACAAAACTTATAAATTATATTATGGAAAAATGGGAAAGAAAAAAAAATAAATAAATAAATGAAAACAAACAAAAAAAAAAAAATATTAAAATATTGAAAAAATAAAAAAACAAAATTTTAATTTATTGAGATATGAATTGTTGGTAAGAATTTTATGTTTTAGCTTTTAGTAACAAATTTCTTTTCAAGACAAATTCAAGATATTGTCTGGTAATTAAAAACGGCAAAGGAAAATTTAACATTCCAATTGCAAATAGTCCTTAAAAAAGCATTTCAATTTCTATTAGGAATGGGCAATAAATATCGATATCTCAAAATATCGATATTTAAGAAAATTATAATCGATATATATCGCCGATATTAAAAATACCGATATATCGATACATCGATATTTATATACGACTATCGAATACGATATTTTCAAGATCTCTTTATAATAAAATTCAACATTTTGACCGTTGCTCAACTGCTTACAATATTGTTGTTTTTTAAGAATTGTGTTGAGTCGCAATATAATAATTAGCGAATTGAACACCAAAAGTTTCTTTGGAGTTCAGATTTTTGTTTTTAAATAGTTATGAGTTAGCCCAGGTAGAACCACCATGTGCTAGTTAGTATTCACAATGAGCCTGGGTAGAAGCACCGTGACTAGTCAAGCAATCATCAGAGTTAATCTTTGTTTGCCTAAAGATCTTTATTTTTAATTGCCTTTTATACACAGAAAGAAAAACAGTCGGGATAAATTAAGCTTTTTATACTTACTTTGAGTACGAGTCGTACTCAAAAATTCAAGTACGAATAACACTAAAATGTACTCATAACAATCATAAATGGGATAACTTTCGAAAATCATTCCCGGTACTGCCACTCTGAGAGTAAAATTACAAATTGAGCGTTTTAATTTGTTTCAAATTTGTTGTAGCCACTACAACAACACCACACAAGAAGCTAAAAAACGTTTGGCTTGTTGTATGTAGAAACAACAAAAACAACAGAACAGGAAGAAAACACATTATTTTCATGTTTAAATCTTAATCAATTTTAATTTTTAAACTTTTAAAAGTAAAATTGTCTTGCCTTCAATTTCTCACTTCTCATTTAGTTTATATTCTTAGCTAAATATGTATATTAAGTTTTTAAAGTAAAAATCATATCGGGCATGGTGGTGGTGTTTAATAATTGGAACTTTGTAAGGTGTGAAAGAGGTAAGTTAATTAATTATAATAATATTCTTCTTCTTATTTCAGTTTTGATTTATTTAAAGTACGAATTAAATCAACTTTATAACACTTGTCTTAAGTACATTTTGAGATTGATTCAATCTCAGTTTTACTTAATCAATCTCATCTGATTGAATAATCCGTACTTGAATCAATCTTTCTGTACTTGATTCAAGAAAATCCGTACTCACCGTACTATTGATACCGCTTCGGATTAATTTGAGTACGGATGGATTGATTTTTCTTTTGAGTGTACAATTTAATTTCTTAAGTCTAAATTAAAAATAACAACAATAATAATAATAACAATAATATTTAAATATGTGATTGCAATTATAATAAATGCTTAATTTGCATTTACTTTAATATTACACCTTTTTTCAGGTTGATTGACTGAATTTAGTAAACATTTCTAAAGGTAAATGACTTACAGTAAACATTTTTAAGATAAATGACTGAATTCTGTAATGTAAGCATTTCTGTGTTTAAGCTAAATAAGTAGGTCATAGTTTTTTTTTTTTTTTTTTTAAATTTGTTTTTCTTTTGAAATTTTAGATTTTGTGTTCACAAATACCATCATATGTTTTTTATCTAATATTAAGAAAATTACGGCGCTTTTCCATAGTACATTTTCATAGATTACACAGTTCAGTTTTGTCTCGGTTTTTTAAGAGATGACAATAAAAAATAAGCGCGGAAAAATATTTTGGAAAGGGTTCCTAGAATTATTCAAAGAATCGCCTTAATTATGGCGTATTAGCAGCAATAGACTCGTGAAAGTTGGAATGTTAATAATTTAAAAATATTTTTTTTTATTTGAGCATGTTCTTATATTTTGTTTGGGACTCATGCTAGGAGAATGGTTCTGGAATTCAATGACTACTGCAGTTGTGATGATGAGAAGGAAGAGGAGACGGGGTTACGGGGCATTAGGGAAAAATACCTGGGAGAGCCGGTGATTTCCTGCTTGGATGATCTATCTACAATAGAATTTGGATTGCTTCTTCTCTTCATTAAGAAGACGAATTGGCTCAATTCTGCAGTAACGCCATCTGAGTAGCTGCAGGGCATTGGCGCTGGGTATCACAAAGGGACCGCTGAAGGGCCCAAGTGAGCTGTCTCTCGATGGCTGCCCATGGAACCTAACCTATTTTCCTATATATTAAAAATGAAATATTGCACAGTTTACTTGTATTGTATGTGTGACAAGTTTCGTTTACATATAATCCGGCATTATATAACCCCAATTAATTTTTTTCTTCATATTTCATATGGCGAATAAATAAAATTTTTTTTGTATTCTTGACTTTTTTTAATTGTAGAATTAACTCGATTTCAAACGAAAACTTGGTTCGCATAACTTACCTTAAAAAATAAATTTTAAAATTGGTTTTTGTTTTAAATAAAAGTTAAGCTAATGAAAGTTAAAAGAAACAATAAAAAGTTAGAAGGGAATTACATGTAATATGTATGTACATATCGAGCCTTTGGTGCAAGACCGTAGTAACTAAAAATTTGAATTTTTTGAACTGGGTATGCAGTAATGATCTTTGGGGATATATCTATCTGAAGAAAAAAAGATTATGGTTCTATCTCTAACTGTTCAGATTTTACAGCTAAAAATGGCTTTATTGCCTCTAGCTTTGTCCAACAATATTTATTTGCAATAATGAAATATTTCCTTCAACTTACAAACAGAAAACAAATTGTGAAAAAACAATAAGGCAATAATTTTTTTTGCTACGTTTTAGGCACAAAAACACAACTGCATAATTTGTGTTCTTTTTTACTTGTTCGTGTTATTTCACAATTCATCTTTGTTGAAAAAAAATTAGTTATCATTTCTTCTTATGCTTTATTTGCTATATCGATATATTCCGAATTAATTCATAATTTTGTCGTTAATTTTGTGACAATAACGATACATTATTGATAGGTTGATACAAAATACCTAAATATAAATAAATATTTCATATTTTTAGTAATTGTTTACCTAATTTAATTATAAAACATTCCTCTTTATTAAAAAACTTGTAAAAAATAACTTTAGTAAACGAAAATACTATCAAAAAGGTGATTCAAAACTTCAAATGCATTTTTCTCAGTTCGCGATTTTTTGACTTACTACGGTATTGCACCAAAGGCTCGATATGTAAATATGTATTGACATAGGTATATTAAGTTTTTAAATTTGGTAATAATTTCAGCTTAATATATTCGATATATCGACATTTTTAATTAATAAATATCGATACTCTTTAAAAATATCGATACGATATATATCGATATGTTTTTTCAATTTTCCCATCTCTAAAGCTGATTTCTCGAAGAATATTTTTCTTTAAAGCCACAAGAGATTGGGGATTGTCATTATAAGCCCTCTCTTTGAGGTAGCCCCATAAAAAAATCCATGGGAGTTAGATCGGCTGACCTCGGTGGCCGAGGGATGTCCCCAAAGCGACTGATCAGTTTTTGGGGTAAATTTTCCCGAGGCAATTTCATGGAAGCTCCGGATGTGTGTGCATTCGCCCCATCCTGTGGAAAACAAGAGTACGATGGAAGAGCTCGCAGGTTTGGCAAAAATAGTTCCGTAATCATGCGTCGATAATTTTCACCATTGACATTCGTCGCCTGGCCTCGAGAATTTTCGAAAAAAATGGTCCAATTATCTCATGCGTCGATAAGGCATACCAAACAGTTAACCTGGGGCAATACAATGGTTTTTGATGTTTCAATCGAGGGTTGCGGGTTCTTAGAGAACAGTAACGGCAGTTTTGCTTGTTGACGTGCCCGTTTAAGTGAAAATGAGATCGTCGCTCAAAAAAATTGGGATTTACAGTGCAAAAACGCAACATCGTTGCACAAAAATTTTTGCGTAAATCAAAGTCACTTTTTCAGTTCTTGAACGATTTGAATTTTAAAATGATGGAGCTTCAGATCCTCTTTAAAATTTAATGAATAATCGCTCTTGGAAGTCCCAGTGTGGCTGCCCTATTGAAAGTCGCGGATTTTCACGTAAACTGCTTTCAACCAGTTCAATGTTTTCGGGAGTCCTTGAAGATCGACTGGGCCCTGGCCGTGGGACATTCATAGCCGAATTCATAGCCGAGTTGCGCGGAATCTCTGCACCCACGAACAATTTAAATTTACACTCGGTCCATCACGCATTCGCCGAATACCGAACTTTGAACAAAATTGTCGACGAGCAACTACGAAAGAATCATTACTCTTAAAAAATGTCTCAACAGCGAACGCGCGATGCTCACTCGACCATTGCGACATCGTGATTGACAAGTCCGCACAATCGATAATTCCAACGGCAACACCCTTCCTCCGCACCGTTTATCACTTTTTGAAATAATCGTATTTAAAATTATAAAATTGCCACCTGACACCCTGTATATGGTGTGTACCAAGGGATATTCGAACTTTGGCAGTTGAAAGCAGACAAATTGTTTTATTTACATTTGTCGAATTGACTGTCATTTACTTATCCAGTTTTGTCAAATCACCACGGAAGGATAAAACGATCGTTCATGAGCACTTGCACAGAAAAACATAACTCGTACTAAATTTAAGTTTTTTTTACTAACTTTTAGTACTAACTTTTATTCGTTCTTAAAAATTTAAGTACGAATAACACCAAAACAAACTTAAAACAATACAAAATTGGATAACATTCAAAGGCAATATGTGTGCACACGTGTGTGTTTGTAAAAGCTTAGACTTGAAACAATAACAAAAAGAAAAAAATAGATTATTTTCATGTTTAAAAAGTAAAATAAGAGGCAATAATTCCCAAATTCAGTTTGTTAAAATTATTTAGTTAAATACATAAAATTTTCAAACGGGAATCATTACAAAAACCATAGCGGGCATTCGATGGTGTCTTATAATTGTGAGTTCTTCTGACAACAAAGGGCGAAATACAACTAATGTGAAACAAATATGTGGAACGGGTAAGAAAAAATAATATCTTCTCTATCTATAGCTTAGGTTAGAATCAATCTAATCTCACTTTCGGATTATTTACGCCAACACACAAAATTTCGGAAGGTTACCAATTCTCGTGAGATAAATCCTAAAAGGTCACAGTTTAGTACAAAGGTTGCGGCTGCCCTCGACCAGACCATCACCGCCTAAATGCAAAGAAAAAACTTGGTTGTGGTACACATATTTTAAGAGCAACATATTATGATAAGATTCATGATTGCAGTCAACATATTACGATTATTATTGAATCATATTATGACCAAATATATTCGTAATATTACATCATAATATTTTTCCCTTAATCCTAATTTGTTTTATTATAATAAATATTCAAGCGCAAGGTCAATTATATAAAAAATTATTTATTTCCTATCCAATATTTCGCTTTCTCAATATTTATTATATCAAACTTATTAAAAGGTCGAAGAAAATAAAACTAAATTGTTTTATTATATTATATTATAATTTAATGTAATCATATTATTATCATGTTGATCGTAATAATATGTAAATTAAATCTAAAACCGAAAAATATTTTAAATATATATTTATGTATATTTACTTATTGGCAATCTTAACGTAAGACTGTTATAGATATTTCACATCATAATATGATGCAACATTAAATATAATATTTTGAAACCTATTTTTGTCGTATGTCGCAATTATTTATAAATTAATTTATAGAATTTTCATTCTTTTTAGTAAAATAACACAAAACAATGGTCAATATTTTTGCACCATTTTCAAACAATATTAAATTTTTTTTAGCATCGATATTTTATTTTGTGACCCTTTACAATTATTTTTTTAATTTCTTTAAACATGGGTTTTTTAATTGTTTATCCACTGAATAACAAAAAATTCGATAGGCATATGTAAAACAAACAACACAACTGATGCAAGATTATTTTACAACTGGCGATAACAAAATATTAATAGAGTAAAGATATTTTGTTTACATCTTAAACATGTTATGACTACACGTATAGAAAGTTATCATGTTATGGCTATTAAATATCATTAAATGATTGTGAGGAATATAATATGTATTTAACGTTATCATTATTTAGTTGTTATAAAAATGAATTTTTTCAGTCAGCCATACTTAAATTTACAATTGCGATAAACATTGACATGTTTACAGTAACTATAAGATTGCTGATATTAAATAACAATATTTTGTGTATATTGTTGCAAACATAGTGTAGTTGCCGTAAGCACGCAAAACCATATTTTTTCTCTACGTGTACGTTTTATTTCATGATTACCATATTCTTTTGGCCTGAATCGGTCGTTATGGACAGCAACGACATGTGTTTTAAGCGGGACGGCGCTACGTGCCACTCAGCCCATGCCACGTTCAACATTCTGTAGTAGCAATTGAAGGGCATAGTAATTTCACGTGGAAGTTAGATTAAATGGCCCCCGAGATCGTGTGATTTAAGCTCGTTAGACTTTTTCTTTTTCGGTTTTCTAAAGTCGCAGAGCATGCCATCAGTCTTTTTAGTTTGATTTATGCGCCAGAGTCTTGAAAATTGGGACATTTGAAACCCAGTCGGACATTTACATGATGTTATATTTCATACATTTTTATTTTCAGGAAATTTTCCATCGCCAATTCACATTTTTGCGGCTGTACGATTGGAAGCGGAACATACTTATGTAAACGACGTTTATTTTGAACAAAGCGGCGCTACATGCTACACAAGTAACGAGACAACCGCTCATTTGCGTGTTAATTTTATAGTCCTGTGGTTCCTTGAAAAGGCCATCACAATTGGTCAATAAGGTCTTGTATTTTAACACCGTAAAGTTTTTGTCATGAGAAGAATAAGGTCTTGCTAGAGTAGCCGTGGCGATCATTTGGCTGATATTTCTTTACGTTGTTAAAAAAAAAATTTATACATATTTAAGTAAAAACTTCTCATTGAATAAATAAAGTTAAAAATCGTTGATGCTATCAAAACCCAGTTCAAAGTTATTCCTAAAATTAGACCTCAAATCCGAGCTTGTTTTATAATTTGCTTTTCGCAACGGCAACTTTCAGTAAGTTTAACTTTCAAGAAATTTATTTTTGCCAGTTTCTAAACTTTTTTAGTAGCAATCGAAATTAAAGTACCTCTTTTATTACATAAATGTACGGCCCTAACAATGTGCAAAGAAAATGGTAAACGTACAATTCAACAATTAAGCTTTGTTCACAATGGCAGCAACATTTTCACTTGGTGATCACAATAAAGCTTCGTTCACAATGGTAGCAACAATTTCGTTTTTTTTTTTATCTTATTTTCTCCCAAAATATTTCCTTTGTTTTCTTTTCATTTTCCGAACAAAAATGTAACTAAATTATGTTTAAAAGTTGAGTCTACTTCTGCCTTTCTATGACATTAACTGAATGAAAATGTTAACCAAAATTTTAAAAACAAAGCAAAAATTCGTTATATCGTTATGGAAAAAATTTGCAAACGTTTACTTAATTGATAATAAGTGTGGTTGCGAAAAAAATTGTTGCTTTTTTCTGAACACCAAGTAAAAGTGTCGCTGCCATTGTGAACAAACCTTACAGCAAACATTTTTTCGCAACCACACATATTTTGGAATAAAAAAACGTTTACAATTTTTGCCCAGAGTACTATAACGTACATATTTATTATAATTTTTTTAACATTTTGTTAAAATTTACATTCAAACCTTAATAAAAATTATTATAACGTTACAATCAACGCGAATTCATACTAGTTGGTCTTATTTCGCAAACGTTGTGTCAAAATAATACAACACTGTAGTGAACAATTTAAACAAACATTTTATTTTGTTTTTAATTTTAAATTGTGTGTTTTGAAGTTTTAAATTTCATAATTCTAAGTGAACATTATAGAATTTATGAAAGATTCCCCAGACCCACCAGAACGGCATACCATTTTGACACATGGTTAGTGTTCAGCTGTTGCTTACGTAGCAAGCCAAGGTCACCTCGTATGAATTCGCCTTGGTCACAATGATAGAAACAATTTCGTTTTTTCATAAATTTCATATATTTTGCTTTCCTTTTTCATCCAAAAATTTAACTAAATTTATTTTCAAACGTTAAGTCTACTTCTACTTCAGCAACAATTAGTATGAAATTATAATAATTTTATTCAGTTTTGAATTAAACTTTTAAAAATTAGTTTTAAAAAATAATTATAAATACGTCATATGGTTCGGGGCAAAATTTGCAAAGGTCTTCTGGATTGAAAGTAAGTGTTCTTGTGGAAAAAATTTTCGCTTTACTGTGAACATCAAGTGCAAAAGTTGCTGTAATTGTGAATTAGGCCTTAAACTTATTTTTGGTAGTATTACATGCCTATAGATTAAAAAAGGAAACACCCCATTTGGTAAATACTAGGGTATTCATTCGGTTAAACGATTAAGTACTACCCGATTAACCGGTTAATCTAAAATTGGCTATTTTCGATTAACGATTAAAAGTAACGACATTTTTAATTTTTTGTAGTATTATAACATATTTTTTTGTGTTTTTAATTATTTTTTTCGTCTCATATACAATAGGTATGTGTTTAGAAAATATTTATTCATACAAACAAAGAAGGGATCTTTATTTTAAATAGGTCTTTGCTGTCAACAGCTTTTTGTTTCAAGTTCTTTTTATATGGGCATTTCCCTTGTGACGTGATGTGATATTTGTATAATAAAATTAATAAAATTAAATGAAGAATTTAAATTTGTAAAAAGTTTTTTCTATTTTACAAAGTAATAAAGCAGCACTATATTCAGAAAAAAATTTACAATCATCAACCGTAAGGATTTGAAGATATGAGCAAAAATATGCGCCGACGTGACGTTATAAAAAACAGAAGTGGATTTTGACTTGCAAGACTTTTTATATAAAACCTTTTTTAATCAGCTTTGGACTTATTAAGATTTATTTTCCAAGTAATAAAATTAAATATCTTTTCTCGTCTGAGGAACATATGTGCATTTCCAGTGAAAGGTCTACCTTCTTCTTTAATTCTCTTCTAGATTAATTCTCTTGATTAAACGTTTAACTTACTTGATTAAACGTTTAATTAACATGATATAAATTTTTAATAAAAACAGATTTTATTTGTGATTAATGCTTTAATTGGTGAAAAACTTTTGCAAATTTTGTTCTGTGTATTCACCCTTATCGTGGTTGGCGTAGGCGTATTTAGAAAAAAATTTGTACATATACTCTGTCGCCATTAAAAAACTCAACGACAATTGTTGTAACAAATACGCTAATCTTTCCTGGTTGTTTGTAATAGATTTTGTAAGCATTGTCATATTTGTTAGCGTTTTTGCTAACCATGATACTATTTTTAAAAAACGACTAACTTTCGCCACAAAAACGCCAATAACGATAAGGGTGATTGTTTGGCATGAGTTTGATAGCTGAAAAGATTACGATGAACTTAAAAGATCAATAGCTTGAGTTAAAATTTTATTTAGTATTGTAGTAAGTCTATCAACATTTCTTTTAACAGTTTCTGTTTTTACCATATTTCGGTATTTAAGACATTTATTAAATGTTTCGCCATATTGTTAACATTCACGTATTTAAAACCCTTCTCACAATATTTGCAAATAACTGATTTCGTCATAATAAATTCCCAAAAAAGGAATATATTTGGTATCTTGACATCAGGTAAGTACTCGGTAGAATCCTATCTATATTACTGCCCAATTTAATATCGATATCAACATTTTTACAAAATTATCGGCAGTGAAATTGACTTTAAAAATGTTGCTGAGAGATTTGACTTTATGCCTAATTGTTTTCTAATGCTGACGGATTCTTAAGATTAATGACAGTAAAATTAATAAAAAAAAAAGCTTTGCTTTATTCTCGAACTTAGACTTTAAAATTTAATGACAAAGTTTTGACTTGCACAAAAGTAATAGAAAGACGCGCTTGTAGGGAAAATTTAAATTTCTACCCTAATTGAATAACAATAATTCGCAAATGGACATGTTAAAATTGATTCAGAAAGAGAGGATAGTATATGTATTAGCGTTACAAACGAATTGGGTATTAAAAGTATTTTTAAATATTTCCCCCAATGGTTAACATTAGCTGCTTCAATTAATATTCGGCTGAACAGCCTTAGCAACCTTCAGTTTTTAAACTATTTTATCTAAAAATAATATACCTGTAAGATTTCCTTTAATTTATTGAAATAAAAATGTTGTTCTTAAATTTTGAATTTCCTACAAAAATAAACTTTGGCGTATACTTTTTTATCTGCACACATAATGATCATACGCCACCATCTATACCGCCTGTTGCGTTAGAGTAAATAATTAGTCAATTCACAAGGTATCCTAACATGTCATATTGTCAAATGTCCTAATATTTCACAATGGTTTAAAAATATTGTTGTACGGCTCAGCCGCTCAGCGCTGGACTTTTCTGATTAATTACGACAGCACAATAAACACAGCAAGCAACGTTCTATTTATTTAAGACACTTTTTGTTAACAAACCAACAACAATATTTTTAAACCATTGTGAAATATTAGGACATTTTGACAATATGACATGTTAGGATACCTTGTGAATTGACTAAATGTTTCCAAAAAATTTCTAAAAAAAATATTAATATTTATATTTTACTCACTAACTATATTTTACTTACTAGCGATGTTTTTTGAGCTCCTCCAAAACGGCTAAGCCTATTGTGAATGTACATTTGTTGAGTGTGTGAATATGTGGTATAGTATATTTTTTAAATGTCGATTTTTAGTATTTTTGTATGAGCCATATTCTAATAATTTCAGGCAAAACAAAACAGTTCAACCGATTTTTATGAATTTTTTATTTTTTTTTTTTTTTTTTTTTTGTATATTTGTTAAGTATAAAAATAGGTCGTGAAATATATTTCATGAAGATAAGTCATGTCCCTATCAAAAAGAAAATTTCATATTTTTTGGCCAAAGTGTCTTGTTTCCATTAATAAAATCAATTTTGTTGAAATTATTGTTTTCGTTTTTTCTTTTAACGGTGATATATTATATCAAATTTTTTGTATATTGTAGAATTTTTGCATATAAGAAGTGTTTTTGTAGAGGCACTGAAATTTTTTTAAAAATAAAACACAACAAACTCCATGGAATGACCAAAATTTTGGGTTTAATGGCTTAATGTTTAAAAATTATTTCTGGCATATGGCCGCGGCCGCCGAGACTGCGTCTTATGAACGCCATCCCGTCGCACACTGGGTTGAAATACTCAGTTTTCGAGGATTAATTAAAAAATGAAGTTTAAAGTATCGTCAAAACTGATTGCAGTTGATTACAGCCTATAAAATTCTACATCACAAGCTGAAAAAATAAATATCTAAATTGCTCTGGTGTGTTTGCAGTGAGAGATCAAAATCAAAGTTTTTCGCATTTTTTTGAAAAAACGACAGAAAAACTGAAAATTAACTTTGTTAAAAATCTTATTTTTTTAAAAAGTTATTAAAAAAGTGACCAATTTAGCTATGGAACCATCAAGTACAGGTAGTTCTGCGAATATTATGTTAAAGTTTGTGTAACAAATTTGGTGTGGAAGTGTTTTGATTTTTGTGATTTATATTATAAGTCCAAAAAAATTTGAATTTTCATAGTTTAAGTGGACATATAGTTATTATTCGTGTACATTCGTGTCGAGATTTGTGGTTTATATTACAGAATAAATATATATCTAATATGTTGCAAAAATTTAGACTGCATTTTTGTGCATTTTAGAAGTTATGCATTTGTTTATAAAAAGTGTCGCTGCGCTGATTTACCAACAAAACATATGGGCTGGCGATTGTTGCTGTTATTATTACTGTTTTTGTATATTAATTGTTGTTGTTCATGTCTTTAATAATATTCTTTATGTTGTTGTTGTTTTTTAATAATATTCTTTATGTTTTTAAATAGTGATAGTGTTGTGAAGTTTGAAGTTATCGGTTAAAACTGATAATTTTTTTCTCTACGTATAGGAGCAAGTTCAAACGTTTTTTTTATACTCGTCGTAGCTTGTACGATATGATGATGAATTCAGGCTGTCAAACTTTGGATGAAAAGCTAAAATTTTTAAAAGAAGAACTGAAGAAACGCACAAACTGCTCAGAGTCTAGTATGTGCGATTTGAATGAACGAGTAAATGCCTTCTTTTATGATTTTAAATCTAGATGGAATAAGGTGCATAGAGTAGATACACGATTTATGGCTGCGAATAGGAACTGGTTGGAGTCCTCTATTGGGTTTTCTCGTGCTCAGACTGGAAAACGTGGTAGAAAATAAATTTTTTTTACCGAGCCAAGTGAATCGGGTAAACATAAAACGACAAAGCTTTTAAGGGACACCACAGCATTGCCAGTGTTAGCTCATGCTACACAGATTAAATTAGGAACATCAGGATACATAGAAGAATCGAAGATGCTGCGTGGTTTTACAAATGTGTCACTATCAAAAAATACACCTTCAGCAGCGAGTTCGAAGCAACCACTAGCGTCTGAGAAAATGTCTAATGTAAAAGCATTGTCTGTTTTTGTAGAAGCAAATCTATCTTCTACACCAATACAATATTATTAGGCAGTTTGCACCTGAGAAGTTTCCCTCATACACAAATATTCAAAATGAAAAACAAAATTGTTATCCATTGCCAACGAGCCTTAAAATAAGTGAGACATGCGTTCACGTTAGTTTACAAGCTCTTCTTGATCACACTGCGGAGCGACTAATACAACTTAAAGAAAATTTTATTGAGCATAAATCAAATCTAATATTATATACAAAATGGGGCTTTGATGGAAGCTCTGGCCATAGTTCAAACAGCCCTTTCATGGCTCAGATGCTAGCGATTCATCGGTATTTGCAACCACAATTGTGCCGCTTAGACTTATGCTAGAGGAAAAGGTTATTTGGCAACCATCTTCCACTAGATTTTGTAGAACTTTGAAAATTGAGTTCATAAAGGAAACTTCACTTGTGTCAGTTAGTGAAAAAAAAAATAGAGTGGAAGAAGAAATAGCAAATTTGAAATTCTCAACTGTCGCAATCGGTGATTAAGTTATGCAAGTGAAGCACAATTTAATTTTGTCAATGATAGATGGAAAGGTTCTTAATGCTATAACTGGAACTATGTCAACACAAAAGTATTACTTATGTGGCGTCACTAGCAAAAACTTCAATAATATAGATGCCATGATTAAAAGGCCAGTGAAAACAGAATATTTAAGATTCGGTATATCTGTTCTTTGAAAGTTTGAAAATACTAATGATGGCAATACGGCAAGACGTTTTTTCCAAAACGCAGAAAAATCAGCAAAAATAACAAAAATAGATTTGAACTTAATAAAAATAATGCACATTTTGCTTATAGTAGCATCCAGCTGCAGCGGCAATGAAATCCAAAGTGAAAACTTTAAAATATTTGCACACAATACAGCCAGACTTTTTGTTGAAAAATATCCATGGTATAATATGCCACCCACTTTGCACAAGTACCTAATACACGGTGCCGAAATTATTAATAATGCTCCCTTACCCATTGGGTTATTATCGGAAGAAGCATAAAAAGCTCTGAATAAAGATTTTAAGAAATATAGATAGCTTCATTCACGAAAGTGCAGTCGCGAAAAATCCCTTAAAGATGATTTTAATTTATTCTTAATAAGCTCTGACCCAATTATTTAGAGCATGCGAAAGTTGCCTCCAAAGATGAAGATGATGATGATGGTGATGATACTGATGATGAAGGTCAAGTAGATGGTGATCGTGATCACGAAAATAATTTTTTGTAGGTTCTCATGTGTAATCTATATTTTAACTTAAATTCCCTTATTTGTAATAAAACGGCATTGATATATACTTAAAAATAGCTTGTTTTATCCAATTGTATTGGTATTAGGTGAAAGATAATGGAAAAATATCCTAACAGAGCTTCCTTGAATTGATCCTCAAAAACTATGTATTTGAACCCACTGTGCGTCGGTTCGATTTTACTCCTTTTTTTGAGCTTACCCGGACTTATTGCGTCAATACTACGCCATATATTGACTTCTAAATGATCAGTCGTTGTTGGTTTATCAACATGATGAACCTCCACAAAAAGTAGTCCAAAAGTGTCAAATCACACGAACGAGGTGGCCAATTCACAAATCCATTTCTTGAGATAATTCTTGAGATTTAAAAACAAAGGGGCCGATTAAGCCTTCGGCATGTAAATCACACCAAACAGTGATTTTTTTGGGATATAATGGAGTCTATTCCTCTTTTGCAGACTCCGTTTATTTCAATTCTGCTTGCTTACATACCCGATAAGACCGAAATGAGCCTCATCGCTGAAGATGATTTGACGATAAAAATCTGGTTCAACTTAAAGTTGATTCTCAGCCTAATTACCCGAACACACGAAGCAATTGATCGTTCGGTGGCTTTAATTCATGCACGCAGACAAGCCAAAGGGCTTGGCAGTTTTTTAGCATTAAAAATGTACGACATAATATTTAAATAGAAAATAAATATATTATATGAATATGAACCAGTTGGATCTTATAGTTGCTAAAATTTCAAAAAGTTTCCAAGTAGAGACCGAGTTGCTTAAATTGGCGTGGAATGAGTAAATTCGATTCCACTACCACACTAACCTCTACAGCCGCGATGCTTCTTCTATAACCAAGGTGCGGGTTGGCTATGTCCACAGAAACAAACACCCGTAATTGTCATTTTTAGCTTTAATATTATATTTAAAAAAAAAAATTATATATTAAATAAAATATCTGCAAATTCAACAAGTTTTATTGAATATTGTCTTGTATCGCACTTGTTCAACAATACTGTATTAACTCAAAATTAAAAAATTTCCAGTAGAACCAAAACAATTTAAATTTTACATTAAAGGCATATTAAACAGAAATTTTAAATCAGCCATTTCATTACCAAAAAGTAGACAATTAGACATGACAGTAACGATTAGATATGAATATTACGTGTTAATTTTTTCCAAAAAAGAACAAAATAAAAATTTTGAATTAATACCTCTTATTGAATAAATGCGATATCTATTTACAAATTTTTTGTTTTTTTTCAAAACCCATTTGTATTATGATTTCTTTGAATAGCAAAGCAATAAAAAATTTTTGTTTTATAATAAACTTTTAAAAAAATTTTATAATAAAAATTATTATAAAAGTGTAACGTAAAACCACAAAAATTATACAATTTACATTTGTACATATGAAATGTATATATATATATATATATATATATATATTAATATATTTTTAAATTAAATATAAGATATATTTTTAAATTAAATTAAAATTTTTTTCCTAACAACTTTTTTAATGTACTTCCAAGCAAAACACATTGTTGAAAAATGTTTTTGAAAATAAAATGAAATTGTTTTGAAGTTTTAAAATTTACATTAAAAACAATTAATTTACATTGAAAGCAAAGTCAAATTTGTATTATTTTAATATTAATGTACCTACATTAATATTATAATAATAAAAATAAAAACAAATTTTACTTCGTTTTCAATTAAACTTCGTGTGCTTGTTGCTTTCATTTCTTAGTTATTCATTATACTGAATACAAACGAAGCAAATACAAAATTATAATGAAAGTTTCATGAACATCATTATTAAGTTTCATGCAGATGTTTATTATCCATAGTGCACAGTGTCATTAATGTGTACATTCGAATGGCATAAATCATAATTTTTTAACAGGTATTTGTTGCGAAACAATTGATTACAAAGTTTTGTCACGCACGCTATGCAAAAGTGGAAATACCTCAAAAAAATTAAAGTGTGTTTTAATAATTTTAAGGTAATTTTCTATAATAAAATTAAAAGATAATTAAAAAATGAGAGAATTGAAAAATAACTTACTTGCAGTCAAAATATTTTGTCGTTTTCTATCAAAAGCCGTGAAACCCTTACGCACGGTAATAAAAGTACGTTACAATTTTTCCAGTAGCATATAAATAAACACAATTGTATTCATTTTAACAAAATGATTTATATTTGTATTAATTAACATTTGTGAAAACAAATTTTATATTTATAAATGCATTTATTAATTAATCCAAATTTGTTTATTGATGAATTTTATATTTTGATGGTTGGCTGTCCATGTAAACCTTGTGCGCATAGTACAGGTCTTCATTTTGGAGATAGTTTTATTAAATTTGGCATGTGCGTTTTAATTGCCATAAGGACCAAGCCTACTGAAAATGGTAACAATGAGTACATAGACATTCTCATAGCCCCCATATAAGCTTCTTTTCGGAATAGAGTCCTTTGTGCCCATTAACCAATTTCTTATGATGACATTTAGATCACAATTAGTGCAAACATATTTTAAATCATCTTACTAAAATTTATTGGAATTGATCCGTATTTGAACATAGCTCTCATACAAACAACAATCCCGAAAAAACATTTTAATGCCAATAACAATCGAAAAAAAAAACCTTTTAATTCCATAATTTCCTTAAAAATGTTTGGCTACAATACTTTTACAATAGATACTACACTCTAATCCAATTTGGCTGAAAATTAGGTCAATATTAGTAGGCAACACTTTACCGAATATTATAGTGCTTAAATTACAGAACTCCTTTTTTTATATTAAGTTGATTTTTGAACAAAATATTTTTTACATTGAACAAAAAATGTCTCATTCTTTTAAACACATCGAGTGTAGTTTTTCCCCTTTTTACGTTTATGTAAATATTATTATCCAAAATTTTATTTGCGTTTAATTGTATTTATAAAAAGGAATAAGAAAAATATAGTAAACTGAATTTTCAGTGAAGTTTTTTTTAATTACTGACTGTTCATTTAAACCTGAATAACAGTTCGTTGTGATTTGTTATTAAAAATTAATTTAAAAAATGTTGAGTTTTTTAATGAAATTTTCTCTTAAGATGTTTATGAGAAAGAAACTGTTATCGTATTTTTATGAGTGGACAGTTTGTATTTGAAAATTATTCCTAGGTACTAAAGTAAATATTGTCAGCTTAAAATTTAAAAAATATATATATATATATATATTAAAAAACAGAACTACATTAAAGTTCCTCAACAATTTTGTCTAGCTTGTGTATTAAAGAATTAATTTTTCTTAAATTATTTATATGAAGCTTTTTACCTCTCATTTGCGAAGGATAATATCATCATCATCATCATCATATATATTAATAGGCAAGTGGATTTCTTTGGATCCCTTTTACGGTTCAGTATTTTACGAGTTATATGCGTTAGAAAGTGGTACTAATACATTGAAACAATTCACATACGTGTGAGCAAAAACAATGTAAACACATAACAGAAGCAGTATTCTTTGTTTTTGTGTTTACATAGTTAAAAGAACAACAACATGCAGAGTTTTCTGCTATGCATTAAATTGGAGAAGAGTAGAGATTAAGAAATAAAAAAGAGAAAGACAATTTTAAATATTTTGTTTTCTTTTTGGGAGAGTTGTTGTTTTTAAGTGTTACCGTTGATTTCTTAAATTTTTGCGCTTATGAATAATTTTAATGTTATTGTTACATTATTAATATGGTTACATTGTAAAAAATGTGTTTATTGCATTTTTTTTTTAAATAAAGTATATACATATATATATAGAGAGGTTATAACAACATAATTCATCAACGAAAAAAATATAAATGGAAAATATATAAAAGGCTTTGTTATAAACATTGAGATTAAGGAACTTATGTTATATATACATTTTTAGAAAAATTGTCACTAAATTTCATATGCCTAAAAGAAATATGCCTCATACAATTAAAAATTGTTCTGCTCTACTGAGAATTATTATATTTTGAGTTACTACTCTGTTTATAATCAAGTGCGATATGTCTTTTAACATTAAATAAATATATTTCTACATATGTATATACATACTTAATAAATTTTTAGATTAAATAAATATTAGAAATAACGGTACAAATAAGTTATTTCTAGATTGCAGTCGATTGTGTCGACTGCTGGCCCATACTAGTCTAAAATAATATCACATTAGGAATTCAAAGGTTTCAGATATATTTTTGAATAGACGATGTTAAATATATAAAAGCACAAGGCAATTGCAATAAAAAGGTTCAACAAATTAAATTTTCCGCCACCGACTTAATCCCCTTTTCAAACCAATTATAAGCTGTAGAGTCTTCTTCTATTGATGTTTCTTTATACATATATATATATATATATATATATATGTAAAGAAGAAGACTCTACAAACAAAAGCATCGTTTGTAAGTAAAATATAGTTAGTGAGTAATATATAAATATCTCTATATAAATACTTTTTTTAGAAATTTTTTGAAAACAGTATTTACACTAACGCAACGCGTGGTATAGATGGTGGCGTATGATTATTATGTGTGCAAATAAAAACGTATATGAAGTAAAATTATAGACGAATTTAAAAAAAAACCATAATACTCACAATATAAAAAAACTCTATTGTTCGCGATGCACTTTACAACGAAGACCAAATTCAATCTTTCCAAAATTGTAAACAAAAAAAATTTATACAATAATTTTAAGGAAATTGAGTAAGTACCCAATAAAAAATGGAGCTTCCAACGAAGCAGGTTGGAAAGGGAGCAACGTAAAAGTTTCGCTTACCATATCGCTTACGGAAGACATGAATTTTTATGGCCAGTTTCCACTTTGAAGCAATACATTTTTGACACAGAAAGCGCTTTATTCAGCGCATATGAAAATTGGTAAATGTAATGATCAGCTTTGCACACTGAATTTTTTGTTACCGGTAATCTTTATTATGATCTCTTACAAACCTACTTCGTAGTAAGGGAACGTCGTGGCTCTTCATATTTTATATATATTTTTTTCATTTATAAAGAATTCGTTCACTTACCACACTGCATCTCTGTATGTCTTATTGCGTAGCGCACAAATGTGTGCTTACTTTTTAAAATGTACCATTAGTGCTTTGCAAAATAAGATAATTTTTTATTGGGTAGAAATATTGATTTCAATTGGACATTGTATATTAATACTAAAGTAAGTTTATGAATACCTAAAACATGTGTATTTGTATTATAACACTAAGAGATCTGAGGTAGGGAAGGATTTGGTAATAATTTTTGTATTAATAACACTGTGATAGTTTTTGAACCAAAAACAACTGAACTTCGATGAATCCTTTTCGAACTATTAGGGGGAGTCCCCTGAGTGCAAAGGTACATTTGGAAGTGTCAGATTGGCTCCAGTTTTTGAGAAATCGGTATATACCGATTTCTGCGCTATTTAAAAAAATTTTTATTCGACTGTTTTAGTTTTGTTTGCCTTCTTAACTTTCTTGTACGAAATGTTTTGACTTTTTTTCAAAATTTCACGTAATTGAAACCATTAATGTCGATCAAAAGTAACGATTTTGACCATTTTTAGCCATGGATATAGCTAAGTCTGCGAAAAGTTTCAAATCTGGTGTCTATTTTTGTCCTTCTTATAAGTTGTTTTAACAACAAATACTCAAAATTTAAAAATAACCGTTACATATCATGCTAATCTTTATCATCCAACTCAGATTGCAAGTTCCAGCACAGGTCTGCTAAAAGAGAATTTAATCTTTTTCCACTATACCAATGCTCTAACTGAGCTGAAACTTGAAGAAATCGTTCACCATGCTCATCTGATTCCGATGGCAATTGCCGGTCGAAGTAATCTTGGTGGTAATGAAGAAAATTTATTTTTAATGACATGTTAACATTAATTTTTAATAAATATTAACGTTATTGTACAAAAATATTTTATTAAAGTTGTTTAATTTTACTTAATTAACTTAAGAAAAAATAAACGTCCAATATTTTGATTTTGAAGCTTATCTTGAGGCCTATGCTAGGAAAATCTTAATAAGATGGCTAAAAAACCTGACAAAATGGTCAGAAATCGTTACTTTTGATCGACATTAATGGTTTAAAATACGTGAAATTTTGTAAAAAAAAAAGTCAAAACATTCCGTAAAAGAAAGTTAAGATGGCAAAAAAAATAATACAGTTGAATAAAATTTTTTTAAGTAGCGCAGACTTAGCTATATCCAAGAAAAATTGATATATACTGATTTCTCAAATACTGTAGCCAATCTGACACTTCCGAATGTACTTTCGCACTCAGGGGACTCTACCCTAATAGTTCGAAAAGGATTCATCGAAGTTCATTTTTTTCGGGTCAAAGACTATTAATACAAAATTTATTACCAAATCCTTCCCCACATGTTTTAGGTGTTCATAAACCTACTTTAGTGTCCGATTGAAATCAATATTTCTACCCAATTAAAAATTGTCTTATTTTGCGAAGCACTAATGGTACATTTCAAAAAGTAAGCACACCTTAATGCGCTACGCAATAAGACATACAGAGATGCAGTGTGGTAAGTGAATCAAAAAATATATATATACAATTTGAAGATACACGACATTCCCTTACCACGAGGCAGGTTTATAAGGGAGCATATTAAGAAATAACGGTAACAAGCAATTCAGTGTGCAAAGCTGATCGTTACGTTCACTAATTTTTATTTACGCTGAATAAAGCGCATTCTGTGTCAAAAATGTTTTGCTTCCAAGTGGGAACTCGCCATATAAAATTCATGGCTTCCGTAAGCGATATGGTAAGCGAAACTTTTACGTTTCTCCCTTACGAACCTGATTCGTTGGAAGCCCCATTTTTTATTGGGTATAGTTTGTCATGCTTCCTTTAACAACGACGAAGATTTATAAAATATTGTGATCCTGACATTTCTCTATATACCGGCATTTTCATAAATTCTCTTAATCACAAACATATACGCACTCCAATGTTGCAACCAGATGCAGTGACGGTACTTTACGCTTCATGCACTGTTAATGATTGCATTGTTTTTGTTTTTGTTTATGTTGCCTTGTTCCTGTTGTTGTCGTTGTTACTTTTGTTATAGATCTAAAATATAGACTAGAATACAGGAATAGAGTTTGTCATCATATTAAATTCAAAGTATAGTAAAATGAAAAAAATATAGATTGCTCTATATTGTGCATACACTAAGTAATAGGAAAGAGTAAGAAATAATTTTTGTTCACAGACCATGATGAACATTACCAGATACTCAACATCAAACGTTACGCTTGTTTTTGCTGTACGTATTATTGTAAGTTTGTAATTTATTTGTATGTGTGTTTGCTTTTTAAGTACCTAGACAAGTAAAAATTGACTATTATGTGTATTAAAAGGACAAAAAAAGTAACAATGTGTAAAGGTTAATATTCTGGATATGTACGAGGGTTGTAGGTCGGATTAATAAAGCTATATATAAATATGGTTTCAGCCCAGAGTTGAAATATATAATTGCAGTTTTGAAAAAGTGGAAATTAAATTAACTGATTTAGTTTTTTATATTTTATTAAAAACAAGCTATTCATGGAATCGAAACATGTCAACTCACTGAAAGATCTGTAAAGTAAAAAAGTAAGAAAGTATAGTCGGACAACCCCGACCATATAATATCCTATATCACTGTTTTTAAATTAAAATTTCCGAGAGCGTTCTCTATATGGCACCTATGGGCAAACAGTAGTTCCCTTTCTGATACCATGTTACACCATCTCTCAATGTAGGAACATTCCCTGGCTGTTGACATTCAAATTCAGCCATCCGGTTGATTCAGTGAAGGAATAGATCCTGTTAAAATCAATGTCAGAGAGACAGATTTTGTCCCTGAATATTCTTTGACCAAACTGATTGAATCTTAGTTCTCCGAATGCCGGGAAGTGACAGGCTAGCCTAGTTGGTAGTGAGCTAGTATATTAGCGCCGGGGTTGCGGGTTCGATTCCCGCCACAGACTCTGGTTTTTTCCCTGCAGATAAGCGTAGAGCTTCGCGGGATTAGTATAGGAAAAAAAATAATTTTCCGTTGAATCCTCATCGTCGCCGCAACTCTAACATAGGCCATTGTAAGGAAGCCGCAACCTTTGGTCGTGCTTCCCAATGGCTTAGTGGCCAATTATAACCGCAATTAGGTTTCTAAAGTGATTTCAGGATTTGAGGCTATCCGCGGGATGTCCTCTTTTCATCTATGATAGGCCAGATTTTCCTGGCTTCCGCACATGTAAGTTCACCAAATCACCTCTAATTGCCAATCAGATGAAATTTGTATGCTATAAGTTGATAAATCCTTGGGAGCGAAACACCTATATATCTATGGGTCGAACCGCAACGACTCAATGTGATCCTGCATGTGCCAACGAATCAGCCATACAGTTTTCATGTATGCCCTGTGTCCATGGACCCAATTAAGGCTAACCACTATACACCTCGCTTTCTCCTCAGAGACATTCGGCATTCTCGGACATTTTTCGATGTAATAAACACACTCTCCAGGGGTCTTATGGCCGCTTTTCTATCGGTAATAATATAAATATCCCTGCCATACCGAATATGCCCCGCGGCTATGTAGATGGTCATTATCTCGGCCTAAATGACACTGCAGTTATCCGGCAGCCTAAGAAGAATGATCCAGATTAACTGCTCGGACTAAATGGCACAACCGATATCATGTAGTGTTTCGGACCAGTCGCTTAATATTCGTATCTATCGCACCCGCTTGAATTTGTATGTCATCATAATGAGCCATACTATTCTAGATGCTCACGGTAAAGCCAGGATCAAAGATAAGATCAGATGTGTTAACGCCCGTTTACCAATTTATATCATCCAGGATTACTGAATGTCCGATGCTTTAATCTCTCAATGCTCCAGTGGCCATTAGTCTAACCGCTGCGTTTGCTCCCAACGTCTTCGCTAAAATGTCTGGTGGTAATTAGTTCAAGATCGTAAACAGTCCTTTAGAAGGAGCAGTTCTATTACCGTTATTGGCATTGTTCTCTCTATACTCTCAAACACGGCTTGGTGGTAGCTCCCCTTGAGAACCGGTCTCCAAACAGATTCATCTATAAAAAAATTTTCATCGTATTGAGAATTTTCTGTGTTTAACAAATTTTAGGATGGGGGTTTATATGGGGCCTATGGTCAATTTTTGCCCAACCAGCACAACATTTGGTCATGGCATGGTAGCTATCTTAAAGTTATTGTCGCCAATTTATATGCCAATACTAATATATATAAGGCATTTAGAGCAGCATTTGTATGGGAGCTATGCTCAAATTCGGACAGATTGCAACAAAATTTGATAGGATGAATAAGATTGGAATCAAATATGTGATCACCAAATCTTAATATCAAAATAATAAGATGGTTAATTAAAACAAAGGCTGTATTCCGGAAAGAAGCTTGTATGGGAGCTATGTGAAATTATGTGCCGATTGCTATCGTTTTCAATAAGCTTGGTCCTTGTACCAATTAGGACCTATGATCCAAATTTCATAGAATCAACTCCAGAATTGCGACCTGTTCTTTTCGCACAAATGTGGCATGGACAGCCAGCCAGCCACAAAGTGGTTCTGAGTCGATCGGTATACCTTAAGGTGGATATAGGACTAATATTTTGAGGTGTTGCAAACATCAGCACAACTGCATAATATCCTCTCCACTATTGTGGTGTGTGAAAGCTTATCGCAGCTAAATTGTATCGCTTTACCCTGCATAAACATTGTATAAGCATTTAATACTAATGTTGCCTCTGTTTCTACTATTCTATTTCCTTTCCCAACTTTAGTTTTATTAGCCTTATCCTCTTTAGTATAAGCATTAACATTATCTTAATTTAAGGATTTATACATATTACAAAAAATATTTTACATTAGCATTTAAGAAGAAAGAACTGTTAAAGAAAATCTTTTATTTGTATACACTTTCAAGTTCAACTTGTTTTCTTCCTGTATTAAATGTGTTTCTTGCGTTTTTCTCTACTCTTTAAATAAAATTAAAACAACTTTAGATATTACAATTCTTTTAGTTGTAATACGCTGCCATAAAGAAGAATAGAGCACCATTAAGAATCATAATGCATAAATATGTTGCTGATGAAAGTGCATTATCAACAACATCATCTCTATTATAACTCTGTTACAACAAACATCTGAACGAATTCCATACACCATCATCATTATCCTGGCATCGAGTTCCCTGGGCAACTGTTTTTTTCACAGATTGTTTTCTGTGTTTTACAATATTTTCCATCATTTTGTTGGTTGGTTGGTTTATTCGCTCCTTTTTCGTTGCTCTTTTGTTTCATATTTTTTTTCTTTTTTTTGTTTCACTTCACCACCACGAGTTGTGTATGAGCGTTTATTTTAAGTTTGTCATTCCATGTGTAACTACCGTTAAGGGTCTTCCAATAGACCAAATTTTCATCGCAAAATCGAATTCAGTGATGAGGCAGATGTCCAGAAGAATGAGTAAGTCGACAAGCAAAATTTTCCAATTTGGGATGATGCAAATTCACATAACATTAAATATCGTCCAATACAACCCGAAAAAGGGACTGTTTGATGTGGATTTCAGACTGGCATCGTCATCGGTCTACATTGCTTTGAGAAAGACGTTGGTCAGGTCATCGCCGTCAGCACCACGCGCTATTGGTTGACGTACACAATTCTCTTTTGGCCTGAGTTGGATGATATACTGAGGATATTTGGTTTCAACAGGATGGCGCTGCATGTCATACAACTCACGCCACAACGAAAATTATATACGAGCCATTGGAGGGAATAGTCATCTCACGTGCATGTGGTGTGAAGTGGCCACTGCTATCGTAGAATTTCTCCTCTTCTAGAGTTTTCTTAAGTCACAGGTATATGCGAATAAGAAAAAAGATTGATGGACTTTAAAGTGTTCCAATCTCCTCAAAAATTTAATTTTTATCTTTTTTACGCAGTGTATCCTTTTAATATTATAATACTATTCCCGAAAAATCATTTTTGACCCGACGCGGGTTTAAAGCACAAACTTCATTGATTTATACGGCAAAGTACGATATTAAAAAGAAACTTAAAATCAATGTTTTAAACTGTTCATACCGTGACCCAATTAGTTTTATAATTTTCAATTAAAGTCCACTCTCGGAAAATGTTTTCTTAAGCCAAAATCCGTATGAAATAGTTTTATGAACGTTGACGAAGATTAGTTCGATACGACGAGAAATAGAGATATTAGATGTTAAAAGATTCGTTCATAATGCTTTACACATCTGAAAAAATTGCATTTCTTTGTAAAGCGTTGCAAAGATTCGGCATGGCCGAATATAAAATTGGTCCTGCTATTTTTTTTTTCTATTGTTCAGCAGCAGCATCAAAAAATTAAGATGTTCGTTTTGGTTGCCAGTGTAAAGCAATTTGTATTTTTATTATTTGGTAGTAATAATCTCAAGCCTCATTATTATTTCTATTGTTAAATAGAAATGAATGGGAGTTACAACTTGTTGTTCGAATGATTCAATGGTTTATACACAGAAAAAATTATTTTTCCAATTCACACAAAAAAAATTTTAGAATCAAAAACTTTTTTGCTTAAAACAGGACCTACAAAATTTGCATATTCAAACAATTTATTTTGCATATCGTTTATTGAAAAAAAAAACTCGGATAGTTATTATTATTGGTTAAATTTGTGTTTGATATTTAAAAAATTTTCCAAAGAATAATTTAGCTTAATCAAACAAAAAGTTTACTGAAATTAATAAAAAAATTTCAAAGCAATTAATTTTGCTGAATCAGTGAACAGCAGCTGGCCTTCGGGCACATTTTTTTTTTAATAATTTCCGAACGCCATTCGTATTGTCGTACACAACGTTTCCTTCCCCCTCACTCTCGCTGTATCCTTTCCTTCGCTACAGAAGAAGAAATCTCATTTAAAAATAGCAGCATTACGACCCGGTTTTCATCATTACTTTCAAAATTTGATAATGTTTGTATTTTGTATGCGGGTCTACTTCTTTTTTTCAGATTCAAATGGTATCAGAATATTGTGCAGTTTAAAACTTTTATTGAGTATAGATTAAAAGAATAATTGACTAATTGATAAATAAAAAAAGTCGGGATCAAGAAATTGGTTATGTAACTTTAATCGACTTGAGCATGCTAAATCGAACAATGTCCACTATTACGTCTAGTTTTTGAGATTTTCCTATTTAAATACAATATTGATATTAAATATTAAGTACATTTTTAATTTAAAAAAATAAAAAATCCTACACATAAATGATTTCTATTATAAATTCAAATCTAAACTGAATTTAAAAAACTAATATAATATAAAAAAATTAACTTAACTAGCGTTTGTCCAGTGGTCGAAATTCGACCATATTTAGTTTTGCAAATAAGTTATAAAAAAATTGACATATTGCGACCGGTCCTCATGTTATCATCCACTCAAGTCCGTGAATGATTAATTTAATTTTGTAAGTTCAATAATAAATATAAAAATAAAAATATCAGAAAGTACCAATTTCTCTGTCACTCTGGACTCTGAATGTTGAATTTTTTTTTTTTATTGTTTCAGCATTAATAAAATTTTAGAAAGTTCTAGTTAAAGGACGAAAAAGTCACGAAAAAATCCAACTTACAGATTCTCATTCACTCAGGACCATGCATTTTTAATATTATGTTTCTAGGTCAAATATAACGAAAATTCAAAAAGTGCCAATTGATGAACTAAAAAAGTACCAGTCTGTTTCCTCTTATAGTTTTTCTTTCACTCAGAACGCTGCACTTAAGTTCAATATTATAGAAAATTTAAAAATTACCACATGCAGTACGGAAGAGTATAAGAAAGAAAATAAATTTCCCGTATTTCCCCTTTTTGATACTTTTTTCTCGCCATTGAAGTATCAAAAATTTCAAAATTGTAGTGGGAGCCAATAATTTAATATGAACATTAGAGCGACTCAAAAAAGAGTATTTTGTTACCTCTCTGAAAATAAAGGCTGATATGTTTTATGATGATTCCCAAAATATTTTGGTTCTAGCGTTGACCATCCGTGAGCTGGACCATTTTTAAAAAAGGTCTTTTTTCAGTTTTTCGAATTTTTTTGTACTTTGCTCCAAGATGACATAAATAAAATTTGTTATCATCGAAAAGGATTTTTGAAGCAGCATCCAATGGTATATAAAACTTTACGACTTGCGAGCTACTTATTGAGATATTTAACTAAATACATATTTTCGTTTCGGGTTTCGTTTGTCCCCAAAAGTGCCGAATTTCAAAAAAGTGCCAGACACCTGTCCGCTTATTCTAATGAACAACGATAAGCATTATTTTTTTATATGTATAGAATTTGCCCTTTTTATGTATAGAATGTACCCTTTAATTTACCGATTTTAATAATATATATATTGTGCACTTTTGGCAAGTAATTACCTATCAAATGGTGTATTTTTTGTTCACATCGGTTGAAAAACAAAGAAGGAAAGTGTTCTGAACTGTTTTGCATTTGCCGATTTATATATACATATGTTTTTCTTATTACATTTTATCTTTTAAATAAGTTATGTAAATAATCAAGGTCTGTACTTAACATATTTTATTTGATTTATTTATTTTATTCAATATTTCGCCTACCATCGGTAAGCATCATCAGGAAATCTATACAAAAACAAGTTAGAGTGCTATATTCGGCTGTGCCGAATCTTTGATACCCTCCACCGACAGGAGTGGGCTCTATATGATAAATACATATATATAATTAACTAAGCTTCACAAAAACGAGCGTCAGCATTAAAATTAGTTGCGGTTTAGACATGAATTAAATTATTGACCGACAATAAGAAAATTTTATGCGTTTCTATTTAGGACTTTGAACATGCTTGAGTAAAATATTATTATTCGTAAAAGTTTTAGCCGAACTTAAATAATTTTTAGGAGGGTTATTTGTATTGGACCTATGGTAAATTATGGCCCAATCATCCCAAAATTCTGAAAACTGATTTCTAGTATTACAAAATATAAATTAGAATAAATTTCAATACAGCAGTGTAATTAGTTTTAGCGTTAACAGAAAACTTCACAAATTTGCTTGATATTTTTTCTGGCCATATGAATTTAAGTAAGACATTTTACCGCAATATCTATATCTGCGATGGTTTAAGGCGAATTTTATTTTTTTCCCAAACTGAGCTTTATTTGGTTTTAGGCGCAACAAACTGTTTTCCGGCAGTAGGGTTTATATGGGGCCTAGTGTAAATTGTGGATCGATCTTCAAAAAATTTTACAGTGTGATTTCTGGTCCTATAAAACTGTGACGTACCAAATTTAAGTATGCTAGCATTATTAATTGCGGTTTTAGGCGTACTAAACTGTTTTCCGGAAGAAGGGTTTATATGGGGCCTAGTGTAAATTATGGACCGATCTTCAAAAAATTTTACAGTGTGATCTCTGGTCCTATAAAACTGTGACGTACCAAATTTTAGTATGCTAGCGTTTTTTATTGCGGTTTTAGGCGTACTAAACGGTTTTCCTCGAGATGGGTTTATATGAGGCCTATAGACCGATTTTCACGAAATTTACCAGTATGATTTGCAATCGTCCAAACCAAATTCGAGCAAAATTTTATGTCATTCCGTACATTAATAAACCATTTATGTTAGTTTTTGTATCAAAATTATCAATTTTTTCAGGGTGGTGGTTCCACATTTTGATTCATAGTTCTGATCCTACTGAACCGATGTTGCTGGATTTCAATCCCAAACTGCTTAGGATAACTACAAGCAATTTGAGACCAAGTTTGTTCTTTTCTTTTGCGTTTTTCAAAAGTGAGCGTGTTTTAAACAGACGGACAGACAGACAGACATGGCTAAATCGACTTAGAATTACTCAAGGAGCCAGAATATATATACTTTATGGGGTCTTAGATGTATAATAAAAAAGTTTCACACGGAATGACAAACTTAGTATACCCTCATTCACCACAGTGGTGGTGGAGGGTATAATAATAATAGTAATACAAATAAATTTATTTTATCACCGTAACAATACTAGCATAACACGACAAAAACTTACAAAACAATGAGTAACAATAATCAAACAATTATCACTTTATCGTTTAACATTTAATATTGCACTTACTGACCTAATTATTAGATATTGGGAATTATTTCATTTTATAAGCAGCTTTATAATATTCAACACATTTTATTTTTCGAATCTATTCTATGAGTTAAATTTCAGTTATGTAATTTATAAAGCTTTTTGCAATAATTCTATTCCTTTAATTTTTAGGAATAATTTTATACACTACCAGACTATTATCTTGTATCTTCTTGTCACATTTTACCTTAGCTTTCCGTGAGTTGAGTTAATTACACTCAATTTATAAAGTATCACTATCCAGTGTGACACAAACAGTGCTGACGAAGGCCGTAGCGGGTCAGAAAATTCATTACATTCTGCTGGTGTCTAATAATTGTAAATTTTTCTGTACATAAATATACTTCATTGCTATCCAACGGAAAGCTAAGCATTTTATAGATAAGATTTGATATATCCATGTCGTAAATCTTACTTTTTGTATTTGAAAAAAGTTGTCTGAGAGTGTTATTTATTTTTTGAGCTATTATATATTTTTCTTTATTATAAATTCCAGAGTTCTTTATACGTTCTTCGATTTTTGGCACGTAGGTCATTGATTTATATATTATATTAGAGTCATCTGTGCCCATGTTTTGTAACTTTCACTTCGAGAAACTTTTCGATTGAAATGCGAGAAATAGAACAAAAATGCCATAAATTGAAACAAACAACTGTTTTCCTCACTTAACTGCGGCTGTAACACTTTTAGCGAGTAATAGCTGAAATAGTGTGTCTGTAAAATTTTTGTGAGAGAATTCCCACTTTTAACTGTCAAATAAACTCACGCATAAAAACGGGGTGAGAAAAAATATCACCACTATATATTAAATAGGCAAAATGCAATGAATAATAACATGGAAGAGATAAGTATTTTGTTTTTGACTGATTTTATTACTGTTTAATTTATTAAATTAATTTGCTTTTAACATTATTGAAAAATATACGAATGTTTTCAAAGCTATTTTTTAAACAACAAAAATTAAAGTTGCACTCTAAATTATTTGCTATAGAAGACGGTTGTGTTTTAGGCGCCGTCATTGAAAATTTTTTAATTTTAATAATTTTGGCCGCCGCACAGTGGCGCCCGTAGAGCAAGCGAGGTTGCAAAAATCAAAATTTTCATGAGTGCCGACGAAGTTTTGAATAAACCCATGTTATAGGAACGATTCAAATATGCCACTCTTAATAATATCACATTTTTAGTTTAGAAGATATAACCGTTCAAAGTTGACCGACTTTCGGTTTTCAAAAAAACACACAATTTTTAGTCAATTTGTTGCGATTTCAGGTGTAATATCACGAAAAATAGGTAACGAATCGCCTTATTTTTTGTTTGTATTGATTGATGTATTTATTAAATGTATAATGATAAAAAAAAAATTAACTGTTTGCTTTGTGTTTCTCCTGGTAAATCACTATTTAAAAACTATCCGTTTTTTCACTATTTTTCAACTTTGACGGAAAATAAAAAAAAACTATATTTTTCTATATTTGCCATAGGTGCAAAACCTGTTCTTTGATTATTTCTTTACATAATTCAAAAGGTTTTATCTGCCCGTACGTGCCCGTTTGGCTTCTAGAGATAAAAAAGTTCAAAAAGACATGGTTGCAGAAATTGTATGGCGTCCATCCCTTATATGTTTTGACTGACAGTAGTTTGATCTAATAGTTTGAAAAAAACTACTCATTGAAATTAGCAGGTACGTACCTCACATAAACAATACTTTGGCGTACAAATGGTCAGGAACAATATTGACTTATGGTCCCTACAGGTAGGCACAAATCTTATTTGGACACGTGCATAATATCAAAATTGCATTATTTAGCCTAAATCCATATGTATGCAGGGAACAGGTAAATTTTTAGGCATGGTAGCATAAGCCTATATATTGCAAAATAAGCATAATGCCTGGATTAGTCTACGCCTGAAAGTTGGCGCAACAATTACTGAAACCATTAAACAATTAAAGTACTGAAAACATGGCGTTGAACAATTTAAAATTATTTGAACTGTTTAGAAAGTCAACCACACCAAAGTTTTTCACGGAAGTGAAAATTCTTCCTGAGAAGTTGACATTGATCAGCAAATGGGGCTGCGATGGATCATCCGGACAAAGCGTTTATAAGCAAAGGATATCTTTCGATGACGCTACAATATCGGACGGAAATATGTTTATGGCATCTGTTGTTCCTTTGCGGCTAAAATCGGATGATTCCCTACACTGGAAAAATCCACGTCCGTCATCAGTGCATTATTGCCGACCAATAATGTTTCAGTTTGCAAGGGAATCGGCAGAACTCATAAGGACTACGGTGAAGGACATTGCAGAACAAATAAGCAAGATTAAGCCTACAAAGCTGCAAATTGGAGAAGGAAAATATATTGAATGCAATTACGAGTTCCACCTGACCATGGTTGACGGAAAAGTCGTAAACGAACTGACAGGAACAACCTCAACAATGTCATGCCCGATTTGCAAAAAGAGTCAGAAGAACTTTTTTCAATTCAATTCAATTTATTTCATATATAATATGTTACATCTCAATTTTATATAATTAGTTGTAAAGAGTTTAAGATTAGTATTTTTTTCTGCTTAATTATAACATATTTCAATTAGTTATCATATACATATATATAGACAGAATTATATTGGAGGTAAAAATTTAGCAAAAACCTATCTAAACCCCTTTTTTCGTATTATTTTTATATTTTTTTTATCGATTTTATATTATTATTTGTCAGAAGAACTTTGGTAATTTAAACGATTCTACAAATGAGGAGAATTACGAATATGGAATGTCACCATTGCACGCAAGGATAAGGTGTATGGAATTCTTGCTAAAACTGGCATATACCCTACCACAAGAGGAGGAAAACTTCGATGAAAATACATCAATAAAGGATAAGGAAAAGATCAGAAAGAAGCAAATACAGGATGGTTTTTTTGAAACAAGTTGGACTAAAAGTAGACTGTCCCAAGCACGGATACGGTAACTCTAACGATGGAAACACTTCTAGGAGATTTTTTGAAAATGATGAGGCAGTAACTAGAATCATTGAAATTGACAATCAAATCGTGAAAATATTGGGAACGATCTTGGATGTTTTAAACTGCAAAGAAAATGTCAATTCTACAAAATATGGAGAATATGCGTCGAAAACTGCATCTCTTTTAGCAGAAATGTATCCACAGAAGAAGTTGACCCCGACCGTCCATAAAATATTGGCGCATGGCAAAGATATAATTGAGTACCAGTCTTTGCCAATTGGAGAGCTTTCTGAAGAAGCACAGGAGTCTCTTAACAAATTTTATAAAAAATATAGATTGCAGAACACATTCAAAGCATCAAGGGTAAGGCAAAATAAGGACCTCTTCAACATGTTGGCAGCATCTTCCGATCCACTTATTTCTTCCCTGCGGCATGTGAAGTCACGAATAGAGTTACAAAATAATTATAGTTTAGAAATTGTTAGTCTTTTAGATATACCTTCTCTTACGAATTGTGATGAATATTTTACAGAAAATTGAAAAAATAAATTTAAAAAAATAAATAATTTTTTTTTTTAATTTGTTGGGTAATAATTTAAAACATAAAACCCTTAAGAAAAAAAATAAAAACAATCTAAAAATGTAAAAATAATTTTTTTTAGTTACCATAAAATTGATTTTTCTACTAATTTTAACTTTGATAACCCATAAGTAGGCCCCTACAAAGCGTAGCACCCTTTCCAAACGCTCATTTCATAGGCTGAACAGTTATCTATCATATGCTGTTTAAATTGTTCAATTATCTTATTCGGTTCAAAAGATATGATTTTTGCAACGAAAAAACTCAAATTGCGCCACTGTGCGCCGTCAACGATATGTGTTACTGGCGTTGTCAACGTCTGCAAGTTCACATCGGCTTCTAGTGGAATATTACATTACATTTATAACGTAACGACGTAATCTCTTTTGATAGTTTTCGACATGAGTTACAGACACACGTTTTTCTTACTTTTCGAGAATCGATGGAATACTTTGTTTCACATCTTTTTGATACGAGAAGTTCTCACCAAAGTTACAGAACATGGGTACTGGTATTGATATTTGTTTACTGTTCTTATTTTTATAAATTAGTTTTTTTAATAATATTTTTCTATATGGAATTGCTTAGCACGGAATTTCAACACTTTCTGAATAACATTGCTTTCAGTATTCATGATTATACTCTTTGGATGGCACGAAAAATAATTTATAATTCTTCCCAACGAAGTTGGTTTTTCATACCAGTCATGTTTATTCTGATTCCCTTTCCTGATTACCATATTATCCAAATACGGTAAACGCCCGTGCTTCTCTTCCTCGATTTTAAATTTAATTCGGTGGTGAAGTTTATTAAATTATTTAAGTGTTTCTATAATGTCATTTTCTCTCACTATCCCAAAAAGTCGTCAACGTACTTTGTTAATAATCTCGGTTTTCTGTCCAGTTTTTCGACGCTTTTTCTTAACAATTCTTCCATTACGATGTCGGCCACAATTGGAGATGCTGGTGTCCCCATCGGTAGTCCGCTACATTGTGTATAAATCTTGTCCTTTTATATTCCTTTAAAAAAAATATTAGAATTTTTATAAATAGATCCTTAGGCATGTCTGAGTGAGGTACGATATCGTCCCATTTTTTATTAATAATTTCTATTGCGTGGTCTACCGGAATACTTGGGAATAAAGACACTACGTCAAAGGATATAAAGTTTTCGTCATCACATATTGCACTGTTGTTTACCTTATCTCTTAATTGCATAGCAATCCCAACATTAAATTCAGAATTCTCTGTAAGCTTTTTTAAAATATTCGCTAAAAACTTTCATATATCATTAGCCGGAGAGTTAACTGACGAACATCGTTCGAAGTGGTACTCCATCCTTATGTATTTTCGGGAGTCCATAAATTCTTGGAGCAAAAGCCGCATCTTAAGTCTATTATATTCTATCACAGAAATACTATTGCACTTTAGGAGTTCATCGACTAAGTCATTATTTTTCTTTTGAAGTGATGATGTAGGGTCTTTTTTTACTTTCTTGTATGTCATGATATCTTTCAGAATAGTGTTCATCTTTGCCTAATAGTAATTTTTCTCCATTGCCACTGTGACGTTTCCTTTATCGGCATTCAATATCAAAATATTTTTATTTTTCTTCAAAAGACTTTTTGTTCGCTCCACTGTATTCATCACCAAACGATCTCTTAACAATTGTAAAGTAGTTCTCTGTATTTTATTAGTTTTATCTGCTTTCTGACTAATTTTCCAGCAGAAAACAGTTTACACTGCTATGGATCAGTTGCCGTTATATTAAGGTTGAGTCACACCTTATCGTTAAGTTTTTTGGCCAGCTTAATTTGACATTTCTTTGTGTCAATGTTTGACAAATTCAGCCATGGAGAGGTACACAATTGGGCAGCGCGCTAAGATTGTTGAAGTCTTTTATAAAAATGTGCGTTCAAATCAAAATGCATCGTAATTTTTTTGGTTAGCAGAATCGACCTCAGTGGATTTATTAACAAGCAGAGTTGACTCATTTGGGCAATCCACAAACAGTGACTGTATGGTTCGGTTTATGGGCTGGCGGCGTTACTGGGCTTCGAAAATGAGGTCGGCCAAGCAGTTGCCGGGAATGGTGTTCACTTTCGCGAGATGATAACGGACTTCATGTGGCCAGAAATTGAGGATATGGACCTGGACGATATGTGGTTCCAACGCCAATTTTTACACAGCCAACGAAACAGTGTCTCTTTTGCGCGAGAAATTCAATGGCCGTGTTATCTCACCTCGCGGCGATGTTAATTGGCCGCCACGATGTTGTGATCTAACACCGCTGGACTTCTTTTTTTGAGGATATTTAAAAGAAAAATCTTACGGCAATAAAATAAGAACAATTCAAGAGCTAAATGATGAGACAACTCGGCAAATTTACGACATTGAACTTCAATAATGTCTCAGAGTCATTAAAAATATGATCCTTCGGATAGAACAATGCCACCGAAGGCGTGGCGAGGACTTGGCCGATATTTTATTTCACACATTTTTGTCATAGATCCTTCTATCATAATAAAAAAGAATTAAGATAATTCTCTGAAAATTTCTGTTGTATTTATAGTTCACACCATGCGTTTTGGATGGACCACCCTTTATTTTTTCCACGTGGGCAATATATTGATGGAACCTCTTACCGTACTCCCCAGATACGGCACCTATTTCTTCTGCTGACCTACTCACATAAAAAGAAACAATATTTTGTATATTCTTTAGTTAGAATGATCACTATTTTTAAATCGGCACATTCATTCCACAAAGAGTGATCGTTCTGAATTCTATTGAGCGATAAAAAACATGTTTTCGTAGGTTTCTTTCATATTTACTGCGTGAGCTAATGTTTAGAGGCGGATATTGCTTTCGATTATGTAGCAACCACAATGAAAAATGGAGTTTCCAACGAAGCAGGTTTGTAAGGGAGAAACGTAAAAGTTTCGCTTATTATAGCGCTTACGGAAGACATGAATTTTATATGGCGAGTTCTCACTGAGAATGAATACATTTACAGCTTTACACACTGAGATTTTTGTTGTTACCTTTATATTTTAATATGCTTTCTCACATATCTGCTTCATAGTAATGGAATGTCGTGGCTCTTCAAATGTAATATTTTTTTTTTAATTCGTTAAGAATTCGTTTACTTACTGCATCTCTAAATGTCTTATTGCGTAGCGCATATATGTGCGCTTACTTTTTTAAATTTACTATAAGTGCTCCGCTACACAAGAAAATTTTTTAGTGGGAACACCAGGGTTTAAAAAACTGCAGTCGAAACCAAAAACTGTCGAACAAAAAACAAAAATTTGTGCACAACTTTTTGCTTTTTGAGTTTGTTTGACAGCGATTGTTTAAATTTAATGAAGCAGAAGTAAAAGCAACAGTTTTTTTTTTGCCAGTGACAAATGAATAAGTGGAAGAAATGGCAGTTTTTCAACTTTGACTGCAGTTTTGTTTAATTGAGTAAGAATCGTTTTCTGTTGTTGCTGATACATTTGTGCCTTTTTTAATGCTTTGCTTAAAGCATCAAAACTGGGCGTGCTAGAAAAATTCTGATTACATATTTGGATTAAGCATGTCGATATATTATAGGCACTTAAGCCATATGGCCTTATTTCACATCACATTGATAAATAAGACCGTATGGTTTATTTCCATATCAAAAGTGAAATAAAGGCATTATGGTGTTATTGTTCATTTAAAAAGATTTTGGTTAATGTAATTCTAGGCGCTTCGAAATGTGGACCTAAGAAATAAGGCCACAAAAAGCATACAAAAATTGTGCTCATATTTTGGACTACTTTTAATTATGGGATCTTACCCCAAAATAATGATAAAAAACCCTAAAACTAATATAAAATATGCCCCTGAATTTGCGGTAATTCTTCTTTATGAAAAATTACCTAAATATGTTCTATAAATATTTACCCCAAATAAGTTAAAACTAAAAAAATTCCGAATTTAAAAATCCCTAAATGTCAAAATCCCGAATTTCAGAATCTCAATATCCCGAGATTTATAATCTAGAATTTGAAATCCTTAATTAAAAAATCCCGAATTAAGATTTTTGTTATACGGCAGGGGAGAAAATCCTTGCGCATCGCCGAAGGCACGCTATGCAGAGAAGCTTAAGTTAGCGGAGCAAGTGCTTGTTATACCATAAAGCAGAAAAACCTGGCTTTCGGCTGGGCGCAAGGACTTTCGACTCTATGGTCTAACAAACACCGACTCTGCTAATTAAAGCTATCCTGTAAAGAACTTTTCGGTCTTTTATTATGTTTTAAACGGTAAATTGTATATATTTTTGTGTTAAATTGTGTTTTTTTTTGAAAAAGGATAACTTCAATAATTTAATTTAATAATAATTTAAATTAACATTTAAAACATGAAACTGTCATTGAAGTAAACATATCTTCAGCAGCAAATGTGGCACATTGAAATTCTTAAAGTTAACTTGTAAAGTTACCATGAGGATAAACCTGCTGTTAGCTCAATAGTAATTTTTTAGGTTAGTTTTAACTTGTGATAACCCAAAACTACTGACCTGTCAGATATCATCTTAAAAATAACTATTTGTAAGTTGTAATAATGGCCCTAACGATGGTAAGATAAGAACCAAATTAAGCAGTGTCAGAACTCACAAATTAAATTATATTACTACTTTCCCTTCCTTCTCTTTCTTTATCCACATTCAACAAAGATTTCCGTAAAAATTTTGCCACTTAAAATTACTCAAGTTCAAAATTAAATTTTCTAATTTTTGTTTTTTTGTTCATCTTAAAACAAAATTTCTTAACAAATTTACTTTTATATTCAGTGTTACTTGTAACTTTTTATTGCTACAACAAATTATACCAGTCACAGCTAAACAAAGAGGCAAAAACCATAATAATCTTAAATTAAAGAACATCCTCTAAGAAACAAAGAAAGGAAGTGTCTGCTTATTACCTCCTGAGGGAAGAAAAATTCTTTAAAATTACCAACAATGAGGTGCGAACACATACAAACACCTGAATTAAAAAAAAAATGTTGGGAGAGAAAAAAAAATTACAAAACAACAACAATAAAAAAAAATTAAAATGAAAAAAAGATTCTTAAAGCACTAAAGTTTTCAAGTTAAATTTGAATTAACTCAATAAAGAAAAGTATAAAAAGAATAAATGAATAAACAGCAACTGAAAAAAACACACGAAACCAAGAAAAGTATAATAAAAATAAAAAGTACACAACAACATTATAAAAACATTAAAAATTAATTTATGATTTTAATATAATTTAAAAAAGGAAACGAACAAAAAAGCAAAAAAAAGCAAGAGAAGAACAATATGGAAATTATTTTTAAGTTTTAAGAAAAGTTTAAATTATTCAAAGCGAACGACAGCGGATTAAAATCTTTTATCCTCACTGCGATTTAAACAGGATCAATCTTATTTCCAAGTTTATTTAAATCCAAAAAAGATAATTTAAACAAATTATTAAATTGGGCATACGCTTAATTATGGGCCGATAAACAAAATAAATAAAAATAAATTCGAAACGCCGCCTTATATAGCAGCTACCCAATAAAAAATGGGTAGCTGCTTCCAGCGAAGTAGATTTGTAAGGGAGAAACGTAAATATTTCGCTAACCATATCGCTTACGGAAGACAAGAATTTTATATGGCGAGTTCCCACTTGGAACCCATTCATTTTTGATACAGAAAGCGCTTTATTCAGCGCATATGAAAATTGGTAAATATAATGATCAGCTGAATTTTTTGTAACCGGTAATCTTTATTATGCTCCCTCTTCAAATTGTATATATATTTTTTTAAATTTATTAAGAATTCGTTCACTTACCTCACTGCATCTCTGTATGTCTTATTGCGTAGCGCATAAATGTGTGCTTACTTTTAAAAATGTACCATTAGTGCTTCGTAAATAAATAAAAAAATTTATTGGGATGCATCGATTACACAATGCAACAAATTTGTTCTTTTGTCGTGTCCTTTGATGACCACTATATTTTTTGATTTATTATAGTCCCCTAACTACAAGAACAGTCAAAATTTAAAATTCATTTGAATAAAAGATGAATAAAAGTTAACTTAATTCACAATAAAGTGAAATATTCTGATTTTGGCAAAAATTAACAGCCAGGCCCCCGATATCAATCGACAAGTTAAGCGAGCGACAACAAGTCACTCACTATCGTTCTCTTAAGCGACCCACTAACTATCGACTTGTCGGTCGTAAAGTAATTCATTTACTTTTTGTCCAATGACTGTATTGCCATATCATTAATTCCATAAAGAAAACGCCAGTTTGGAATTAAAATCGACAAAACATATAAATTAAGCCAAAAAATAGATCTCTGGCTACAACGAAATCAGAAGAGAAAACAAAGGAGTAAACAAAAAACAAACAAAGAAGTTTACAAATACGAGGGCGGATCAATAAGTCCGTCACTTTTCGAACTTCCCTCGTACTTGCTCCCATCAAGTACCACATGTTATTAGACTACTGTCAAGTTTTGAGCAAGTTCCGACATTTACTTTGCGTTTAACATCTGCTCAAAACATGGAAAAAAGTAAATTTCGAGACCAAGCAGCAGTTTAAACAATGGGTTTCTGCGGGTGAACCGCTTCCGAAGAAGGCCAAGGTACATTTGTCGGCCAATAAGGTGATGGCAACAGTTTTTTTGGATGCACGCGGGATAATCCACATCGATTACCTTCAAATGGGAAAAACAATAAACGGCGAATATTATGCCAACTTATTAGACGGATTTAACGAGGATTAAAAAAAAAACGACCGCATATGGGCAAATCCCAGAAACTGTCCACCAACCGAAAATTTTTCATATTAATCTAATTTAATTTTTTTTTAATGTAATATTGGACTAGATGTATAATTTCAGAAATATAAAAAAAAATGTATTTCGATAATCATAAATACAAAAATTATAACCACATATTACCCTACATCAGATCTTTTAATGCTATGCAAGAAATTAAAATTTTTTTAGGTGTTCAAACAAATACTTTAGTGTTAATATAGATGGTCCAATTGTAAGCTATATTATTATTCACTCAATTGTCTTAAATTTTGGTATAAAATTATTTTGTTTACTTTTTTTGGAAAGATTGACATTAGGTATGAAATATCAGGTCCGAGCGTGCGTCGCAAAAAATAACGTTTTTTTTATATTGTGAGTAGAATGAATTTGTTTTTTAAGTCGTCTATAATTTTATATCATTTTTATTACCTCCTTTTGAGCAAATAAAAAATTTTAATTCGACAATAAAAAAATGGTGCGTATAAAATTATGTAGCGTGCGTCACGATATGGGTTCTTCCAAAAATTGTATTAAAAACCGAATCAATAGTTATTTTCTTTTCTTAGATGTTCGCTTCTTATTACTTTTCTTTAGAGTTAGAGCTGTTGTGAAGCCAAATATTTGGCAGGTTTTTGGCAAAACTTTATATATATAGCCTTAATGTTTAAAATGTAAGCATATAGATATATAAGCCAGTAAGAAAGTATAGTATGACACCCTATGGGCAATCATTGACCCGCTACTACAAAATTATGTTTTTAGCAAAAGGTTCATATAAGAGTCCGCTGTATTATATTATTTAGATAAATAAATGTATGAGTATGAATTTTTTCGACTTTTATGGCTAATAAATAAGTGAATGTTTAAACACAGCTTAAACTCAACAGCTGCCCCATATATAATTTGTAGTTTAAAAAATAATAATGCGGAAGCCCAACAATAATTGTTGTCAAATTCATACGGTCTGTATTAGGAGTTAAAGCACCAGTTTCATGCGTATAGAAATGGTTTATATTTTACTGATTTAAAGATTTGCTAGCTGAAACACATTTTAAACCAAAAAGAGAGCTTAACTTGGACTGATTTATAAGCCCTAAGAGATTTTAGGGAGGGGGTTTATATGACATATTTGGTAAATTATAGACCCACCAGCACAACATATTTGAATAACATAGTAGCTATCGTAAAAGTGTTGTCGCCATATTTTTATTACCAACAGTTATAAGGAAATTAGGGTATTAAAATACTCTTTTCCGAAAAGCAGCTTGTATGGAGGCTATGTGAAATAATTGAGTGATTGTCACCATTTTCAATAGGCATGGTTATGATGACAATGTAAACGCACATACCAAATTTCATTTAGTCATATCCAAAATTGCAACTTGTACTTTGCGCACAAGGTTTACATGGACATCCAGTCATCAAAATATAAAATTCTTTAATAAACAAATTTACATTCATTGATAAATGCATTTATAAATAAAAATTTGAATTTAAAAATGTTAATAAAAACAAATATAAATTTTTATTTGATAAACTAAATACAATTGTGTTTCTTTATATGTTACTGGAGGAAATGTAATGTGAATTGCGTAGCGTGCGTCGCAATGGGTTCAGGGCATTTGATAAAAAAAACGGCAACATTTTTTGACTGCAAATAAGTTATTTTTTTATTCTCTTATGTTCATTATTATTTTAGGGATGCGATTTTGTGTATTTTATTATGCGAAATTCGCTAAAAAAAAATACGCAACAACAGTTCAGCTTTTAAAGGTGCTTCCACTTTTTGTAGCGTGCGTGACAAAACTCCATGATCAATTATTCCGCAACAAATACCTGCTAAGAAATTAAAATATATGACATTCGATAGTACACAGTAATGTCAGTAAGCACTATGTATAAGATGAAGCTATCTATTTTTAAAGATAAAAAAATGTTTATATATTAATCAGAAAACGCGTAAGAATGTGGCATTCGGCCGCAGGATTTGCCCATATGGCCAAAAATAAGTTCTTTTTCATCAAGATAATGCACTGGTGCACACGTGTGCAGTCTCAAGGGCAAAATTACATGAATTGAGCTACGAATTGGTACCTAATCCGCCATATTCGCCGGATTTAGGCCCCAGTTACTACATATTTTTTATTTCCGAACCTAAAGAAATGGCTCGGTGGAAAGAGATTTAGCTCCAACGATGAAATTATTGGTCAAACAAATGCCTGTTTTATGGACCTCGAAAAATCCTCTTTTTTGGAAGGGATACACAAATTGGAGAAACGTTGGACTAAGTGTATTGAGCTAAAAAGAGATTATGTTGAAAAAAAAATTTTTTTTGTAAGAAAATGTGTTTCATTCAAAAAGTCACGGACTTATTGATCCGCCCTCGTAATATAGAATGGAATTTTAGCTTTTAAAAGTAAAAGTCCACACGCAGTTCAGGAATTCCCTTCCCGCATTCTTGGGTTTAAGCTACAGCCACCACGAGATCCTCAAGCAGACCCTCAAATGAGAACAGTTCTCATTGTACGTCATTCTACCTGTCTTATCAACATCATCGGCTTCAACCTCATCAAAATCGGTCACTTTACTTTTCGTTTTGGCAGCTGTTCACCCCAGTAGACGTAACATCAAAAGGTTGATAGACCTTCAAATACTTCACTACGTTCATTGGTGGACGTAGTACACCCTCCGGGAGGAATTTAGGGACAACAATGGAGATTGCTGGTTTTAGTTTTACCCCTCAGTTTATAAGTTTAGGTTTTAAAAATAATTTAATACATTTTTTTAACGTCGCTCCTCATTTTAACCACAGATTTGCCAAAATAAACAAAAAAATGTTCAATTCCATCAAATGAGTGAATGGATTTTTTATACCTTTTACTTTTTATTTAATAATTTTTACATTAATAATATTTATGAAATTGAAGAAAAAAACATATTTAATATAACACTATTTGCTGTTTAATCGATCCGTGTTAATACAAACAAATATTTTTTACTGAAAAAAAACAACAGAGTTCAAATTAAAGTTGCCACTAAATGAACCACAATTTGAACTAATAAAAAAAATTACATATACATATATTTTAAATAATTTTTTTTTTTTTTTTTGTCTTCCCTTACTCGAGTTTTTTTCATAAAATATACATACATAATAAATACTTTTCAGTTTTAATTATTTTTTTTTCGATGGGAAAAAAGGGCAAAGCATTTTTTTTTAAAATAATTTTTTTTTTTTTTAGTTTTTTAAGAGTCTGTTTGATGACTCGTTATTTAAGCCCGCATTTGCAACAAAGTCTGTTTTTTCCATATTTTTTGTTAAATTTTAAATGGTTGCATTTAAGTTTTCATAAAAAACAAGTTTAAAAGTATAGTCGGACAAGCCCGACCATATATTGCTCTATAAAACTTGTGAGGATTTAAAAATTATTTTTAGAACAGGTTCTATTTCGTTCCTATATTCAGTTATGTAATAAAACGTTAATATACTTGTTATACTTAATATAAGGACTTATAAAGAAGTTGTTTTAGCAGTATATATTTTAGACACAAACATCTATATGAGATTTTTTATTAAAACGTCATTTTCTGAAGGGTGCCTTATGGGACTTATGGTCATATTTGTCATTACCATTACGAAGTTTTGCTATAACATTCTAGCTATTAGTTACTTATCAATCGTCACACTGATAGACCAGAACACTATCAACTTGTCAGCGTTGTCAACTCGGTGCGTTTCGCACCATTTTGTGTGCTTTTTTAAATTTTATGTGCGAAATATTCCTTTGTTGGTGCGTGGTGCTCTTTTTTTTAAATTTCGGTGCGTTTTTTTTAACTTTTGGTGGCACGAAAGCAAATTCAATACAACTTTTTGTTTCAGTGTAAGAAAAAAATCTTTGTTCAATAAAATACACCTGTTTCAATACCATTTCATTCAACAAGACCACAATTAGAACAACAAGTAATAAAGTTTAAGACGTAACAAATCATTTTCAAAAAGTAAAACAGTCTTGTTATCGTAAACAATTGGTATTATGGCCAGTGTTGCCAGAAATTTTAGAGGCAAAATTGGATGATTTTTTAACTCTTAGATGTACTACATAGTCTGGCCAGACCATTTTTGACTTTAATAAGCAATATCTTTTTTTTTTAGCAAAAGTATTAAGAAACAAAGGCAATGAATTCTACAAGTGAGTTGTCCTAAATCGAATAAATCAAATTTGGATCATATTTAGGGCACGAAAACCATCCCACCTTATGGACTGGCTGGATCAAAGGTTAATATTTTGAATAATTGCTTTTGCACTAACAAAGTTTACTTTGCTAATTTTGCTTTGTCGCTGTATTTGCGGTGGTACCAGCATACTTTATTTGATTCGGCGTTACGGGGATCTGCTGCGTGGATGTTGGGAAACTTTTGTTTTCAACTCAGCCACCTTTTGGACAAGTAAGCCGACCTGTTGTTCTAGTGTTTATTGTGCTGAAGATACGTTCTGTTGCATAGAAACTGCAATGACGTTTGGTGAATCGCTTACCTTAAATATTTTGCTTGCGAGTATAGCTAAATACGATTCGCACATTTGGTGGTAGTCGGCTCATCCGACATATTTGAGAATGTTGTTGTTCATTTCGTTGCCGGCTAAATCTCGCATCTCGCGCAGAAATTAAAAGCATTTTTATGCTTTTCTGCCCTGACACAGCATAATGTCCCAAGAGGCGTGCCTTCATTGTCTCGTACATGTTACCCACAAATAGATTTAGCATGATGGCTGCTACAACTGTATGGAATTGCGTGTTGCCGTTATTTTTTCCAGCGGCAGCAAACTGAGATTCTATTTGTGCGATTCATAGAGAGGGTTTGTCATGCCAGAATGTAGGAATACGTACTGACACTCTTGCGATTTGCGCAGCTTCGTTAGTAACAACATGTTGTTGTCTGTTGCTGTCGGCAGCAGCCTTTGCGGTAGCACCCATAATATCGTCGACACCGACCATAATAATTTATGTATCTTCTTATAAATTAGTATAATTAAAGTAGTTGTGATCATCTATTTAATTGCTCGGCATTCTAAAGATCGTTTCTTATCCGAATCAAGCCGAGGCCTGGAGTATGATGTTATGTGGTTTTAACAGAACTTACTTTATTTACAAAATAAAAAAAAAATTGTTCATGTTATAATTCACGGTTGCACTTTTTGCATATATAAAATCCTCACTCGAAATCCGAGTATGTGCAAGTGGTACCGTGCCCGTCAAGTTCAACTTATTCCCGTTCGTCGTGCGTTGTTTGTAAACCCACAACCAACCCTCAGAAAAACTCATTTTTGCAGCGCTAACTGCAACAAAGCTATGCGCCACAAAATATGTCCAAAATTTTTATTAGTTTACTAATTTGACTATGTTTTTCAATCGTGGTCTGGCCAGATCGTGAGGTGCACTTAGTGGCACTTAGGTTATGGAACATTGAAGGGTTAATGATAAATCTTTAAAATCTGCATTTCAATTAAAAAATCTTCAAAAAATCATCGTCAAAACACTTTTGAATTCTTTTCTAGTTTTTTATTAAAAAATATTAAGATACAACAATAAGTTCCAACATAAAATCAAATTTTTTCGTAGAAGATATTTATCATAGAAACAAAACGAAGACATATTCAAGAAAAATTAATTCAGTTATATTATTTTTATTTGATTATTCAAACAGTTTGATTGATCAAACCTGCCTAAATTTTACAGAATATAAAAGAAGTAATATTATTAGTTTTTAAATAAGCATAAATCACATATTTATATATAAAATAAATTAAAAAATTCCCGAAAATAATTTTTGATAATAAATTTGCATGTGACCGGCAACTTGTTTTTTTAATTTTGTTTTTTTTCTTTCTATCCTCTTACAACTACAATTCGTGTTGGAAAAAAGCCAGCCAATTGAAGCAAAGCCGCGAATAACGTTGTAAAAGGCACTTTTTGCAAAAACAGTTTTTTGCAGATTAGCGTTAACATTACTCTCTTACACTGTTTAAACGTCAATTCACCCAAAATTATGCACATTAACGCTATCAAAATGCGATACAAACAGTCAGCTAGTGGAAGAACGTTGTAAGTTACTAACAAAATGATACAAACGAACTGGTTTTTCAAGGTGGAATAACGTTCTAAAAGCCGCTTGCGTAGTGGAAAAACGTTCTAAATGACATCGCGATTGTGGATATGAAACGTTTTTATACTAAAAAAAAGAATATAAATATATTATTAAGCATGTTATTTAAAATTCGATTTACTTGATATTATGCATAAAAGTTTTTATTGTCATTATTTTTGATAATCTAAAAAAAAAAATAAAAAATTAATAATCCTTTTAAAAACGTTTTTTTGCTCTTCTGAAAAATATTTATTTTGTAACTTACAACGTTATTCGCGGCTGTGCTTCAATTGTAGGGAAATGTAAGAAAGAAAAATTGACGGTTTATTGTTGTGTCTTCGTTGAGCTTTGATATTGTTACAAGTAAGAACTGAGTGTTTAAAATTCTTATTCACTTTATGTTCTTACTTGTATAATATTTCTAGCTTTTCTAAAGTATTTGGAAAAAGTTTCCTAACGAGCTGGCCTAAGCAACCAGTGAAATGCACATAGAAACTAGCTTTCCCACACCAGTAAATTTCAGTGTTTTTTATCATAAATTGGGATTATTAGCACATCATTAATAAATGAATTAATTAATAAATATTTCATTCCCGAAAATAATTTTTGAATTAAAAAATGTTCATGACTTCAAGACACCGGGACTTAAAAATTTTATGATCTACAAATATAAATTAAGAGACACAACTGAAAATTCCAAAATGTTTAGGTTGCAAATTTTTACTCAAATTGAGTTCACAAATGTTGAAGAAGAAAAGTTAAATAAGACAGCGACGCAAACGAAAGTGGTCGTGGACGTTAAAGATTTGATTTGTGAACTGGTTCATGAAAAAAAAACGATTTTGATAAAAAATTTAAAATTTAAATCGGTTCAAGCAAATCTGGAGATATTGAAGTGTCCAAACAGTGCAACTTTATAAGTTTTAAATAGTCTTTTGTGAGCAATATTCCGACTATGGATTCATTTCCCAAACTTTTGTTTTATTTGAATTCGCCTACACTAAATATTGTTTTTACGCATGCCGGTGAATGTGGCAGATAAATGTGAACAAATTAAGTAAGAGTCGGAAAATCATAAACGGAACCAGAACGTTTAATTTCAGATTTTTTCCAAAAATATATTAAAGTTATTTCTTCCTTATTTAAGATATCGGTTAAGGTCAACCGTTTTCGTTCTCAAAATTCAGAATCCAGATCTTTTTTTCATTTCAATAAATAAATTTGGAAAATTTTCCGCAACATTGAAAATTAAATTAGAGTGACCAATTATTATTAAATTTGGATATATAGATTGTGGATCTCAGTCGCCCCATTTTGAAACATTCTATTTATATTATTAATTATACCCAAAATGCACTTGAAAAAAAGATAAATATATTTTATTTGTAGTGTTTAGAATATTTTATTATTATTTTCAAAAATCTGGATTTTTCGGTCAAAAGTTTTAAAATCTGCATTTTATATTTTAGGGGCATAACAAATGCAAAATGCAGATAAATCTGCAATTCTGGCAACAGTGATTATGGGTGTGCATGAAACCGTAGCAAAGTACACATGGAAGTAAAATTTTTAATACTGTGAAGGTCAATAAAATTTCTTTAGCCCTGGGGGCTAGTATAAATTTTGACATAAGCGTAGAAATTTTTGACAATTTGAATTCAACAAAGAACTTTGCTACCTTTTCACACACACCCTATGTAAAAAAAATTTTAATATATAATTTTAAATAAAAATAAATTTCAAGCTTGGTGCGTTTTTTCTCCATTTCGGTGTGTTTTGAAATTTCAAAGTTGGCAACACTGTAACTTCTCTAACGTTGCACCCAAATCAGAAGTAAATATTTACAAGGTACAACATAGATTTTTTGTAAATATATATATACAAAAACTTAAAACAAACAATTAAGAAAGTATGGTCGTTGCAGCACCGACCATATGATACCCTACACCAAAATATATCACAAACAAATTTTTGACAGTGTACCCCATTTGGGACTCATGGTCAATCATAGTCGCCAGAACAGAATTATGCTATGAGGTTAAGAGTTATATAAAAGTTATTTGTGCCAAATATTCTTTAGATATCTTCATCTATATGAGATTTGTTTGCCTCTAACCGATTTAAGGAAGGTGGTTTATATGGGACCTATGGTTAATTTTGGATCTGCCTGCACCAAATTTTGTCATAACATAGTACCTATCATAAAAGTAATTGTCGCCAATTTTTATGTCAATACCAACATGTATAAGGAATTTATGGCATTATAAGTTATTTTCGGGAGTATTATTTTTATGGGTGCGTGCTATGGTTATATATTGTCCGATTCCAATGCTATTTGATAAGAAGATTAAGATTGCAATAAAATAAGTTTGGAGCAAATTTAAGGTTAAAACAAACATAATAAGATGATACCTTTATATTTTACTAGAATTTAATCCGCTACTTTGTTAGCATCTCCTTTTCTTTCGTGGACATATTTTTACGCCAAAGTTTATGTTTCTAGGTTTTAACCCGCTACTTTGTAATAAGTACGATTTTCACCACTTAAACGTTGGAATTTTGAAAATGTACCAAATTTGTATTTGTATTTTTTAGATAAGTTATGAATGCGATATATTTTTTATTTTAATGTTTATTGGTTTAAAAGATAGATGGCATAGCAAAAAAGTTTTAATATACAGGTTTTACCCGTTTACTCCCCAAAAAGACCGAATTTCAAAAAAGTACCAGGCACCTGTCCGCTTATTTTTTTTTATTGAACAACAATAAGTACTAACTTTTTGAATAAAAAAAAGTTTTGTAAAAAAGTACCAAAAATAGTTTAATGTCCGAATTTCGAAAAAGTACCAAATCTGTATTTGGATTTTTTAGATAAGTTTCAAATGTGATATAACCCTTATTTCTATGTTTATGGGTTTAAAAGATAGATGGGGTGACAAAAAAGTACCAAAATACAGGTTTTATCCGTTTACTCCGTTAAAGGGCTGAATTTCCAAAAAGTACCAGACACCTGTCTGCTTATTTTTCTAGAGAACAACAATAAGTATTAAATTTTTTTGTATCTCTTTTAGTTTTAGAGATATAAGGTTACCGAATTTACCCGTTTTTACCCTTTTTTACCCCCTAAACATTCGAATTACCAAAAATCCCGTCTTAGTGGATCGATTTGGGGAGAGACCAATCCCTGGTCCAAATTTCAAGTTTTTACCTTCAGGCGTTTAGGCTGTGCGATGATGAATCAGTCAGTGAGTGAGTGAGTCAGTAACGTTACAATTTTATATATATAGATTATTGCATTTATAGTACTTACAAATGTTATTATACCATTTTATTATACAAATTTTATTATACCAATTTAAAAAAAATTCCGATCAATATTTTTTTGCAACAACTATCTTGCTTTGAACTTTTATTTTGAAACACATACGTCTTACCAAGCACAAATGACAAAGACAAATGACGTTTTTGCACTACGTACGTGACATTAGAATAGCATCCACAACAAACCAAAACATATAAGGCTAATCGAACTACTGGCCATATTTGGTCTTTTCTCATGGATCTTGTTCATTGTTGTTGTAACATTAATTTCAAAGTATAATTACAATGTTATCAGTATCTGTTAGGGAGATCGAATATTCGACTTTTTTAAATAACCGATCTTCGAATATTCCGAGTAGTTGCTATTTTAAAAAAAACTGTTTTCGGTTAAGCACTTTTAGAATAACCAGTTAACCGGCCTTAATTCGAATAGATAAAAACACAATAATAATAATAATAATCAAAAAAGTTTTTGTAATAAAACGTAAATTTAAATAAAAAAAAACAAAGCAATTCACAGAGGTAAGGAACCTGCAGAATACATAGATATGACTTACGGTTTGTTCAGACCTAACAATGATTTGGCGATCAAATCTAAGAAAAGTGTGACCAGTAATTGATCAAACTTTAGCTTAATTTTTATTAAAATGTTATTGGGTATGTAATACAAACCTCACCATAATCGCATAGCGACTTCCCCACCTCTGGTCGAGCATGGTGTTCAAATGCATTCATATAGACATACGTGATATTTGTTTGTACAGTCGTTAACAAACATATTTACATCATAAATAAAATTTATTTTAAATTAAAATTCCTCTGTTTTATTTATTTGTTATTGTTGTTTTTGAAATGTTATAAATATTTTAAATGTTTAATTTTAAATGAATAAATAAGTAAAATAATAAATAAAATTAAAAGCGTTGAAACAAATTAATGGAAAGAAAGGACAATTTCTCATAAACTACTTTAATTTTAAAAATAGGCAGGACAAGTTTTTTAATTTTTTTTTTGTTAAAAAAATTAGTAATGGCTTTTTTCATTTTCTTGCATTAACGACTATGACTAAGTTCTAAAACATCATAATAGTTTGCAGTCAAAGTCAAAAATGATTCACATAAGTTATCGATGCGAAATTAGCTTATTGTGTACACATCAATAACTTTCTTGGAAATTTTATAAATTAAGAGATCTTTTTTCGATGATTTACGAAAAAAATGGTACTTGAGTAAATAAACATTATTAATAAGAAGTATTTTTATACACAAAAAAAAAACAATCGTAATCGTATTAATTTATAAAACCTTTACAAGGATAAAAAAAAATAAAACATGTTGATCATATAATTTTAAATGAACAAGCAATTAAACAGATCTTTAAAATAATATCTTGAAAATAAAATTTTGTTTAATTGTTTTGCTTTAATGATGAAGCAAAATTGCATTTGTTTCAATAATAAGTAAAAAGTAACGAAGTAACTGCATTATTTCAGTAATTAGTAAAAAATTACTTGTTACTGAGCATTTTTTAGTAAGCAGTACGCCCATGTATGTGAATTACTCACTAAACATGACGGTTTTTTTAATTCCAACGGACACATACATTTGATTTATTTATTTGACTTAAAACTTTAAAAAATTATACATTTGACAGAAAAAGCATATATGTATTGTAATTCGATTAATCGGCATAAATTCTTCGATTAATCATTTAATCGAAATCAGCAATTTTAAATTAATCGAACAATTAATCGTCTTAAATTGTTCGATTAATCGAACAAGAATTAATCGGCTGGACACCATAGCATGTATGATTAAATGTAAAGAAATTGAAAGAGAGATATTTTCTTTTTTTTTTATTATAAGACTTTTGGGTTTTACCTGATTTTAGTGCATTATGGCTTAATATTATTTTAATCAAACTGACTATATAACAAAACATATTTCGAAATGACAATAATTGTTGAAAAACGTTAATATGTTCATAAGATATTAAATTTGATCCACTATAACTTAGGCATCTTTTATCTTATCGAAGCCAATTATCCATTATTAGACGCGTTATTTAGTAGCATATCAAATAAGATATAACCCATTTTAATTAAATAAGCGTTTGACTCTGGATGACGGCTGAAAAGTATATAGCATAATGACATAAATGTACCGTTATCTGATATATGTGACGTGACGTGTTACATTGTAATATATAGACCAACATCTACATATTTTACATAAATGTATTTAAAAAAATTTTTCAATGTCAACAATGTGTTATTTCAATATTAAGAGCATTTATTTTTGTCATTATTTCATAAATTTCTTTGGAGAAGCAAAAAATGACTGAAGTTTGCTCGTTTGTCGTTTTAATGGTACAAAAACTGAATAGTTTTGCTCGAAACTTTGCACACTGGTCAACAACTTCAATATCTAAAATTTCTCTGTTCCGCTTAACAATACAATGCTTAGTTTCTAAAATAAACATAGAGAAATTTCAAAAACGCGAGGAATTTTGCATTTTTTTCTGTTTTTCTTTTCTATATTTTTTCAATTTGTTTCTGAAAAAACATTTTAACGTCAAGCGGCACTGAGGAATTTTAGATATTGAAGTTCCAAGCCAGAACCATTTTGTGCATTTTGTTTTGCATAAAGGCCTTTAGACATTTTTGTGCCAGTTGAAATATTAAGTTAGAATTTTTCTATTTTCAAAAAATTCTTTCAGCAATTATATTTTTCAGTGTACTGATAAACTTTTTTTTATCTTAAACGAAAGATTACTATTCTAACTAAGTATCCCAAAATTAAAAACAATTTGTTCTTTTAGTTATTAAAACAACTACGACGTCTAATTCGAATTCAGTTGAAAAACTTAAGTCGCAAATATTATCCCATATTTCACACAACCCTAATGCCCATTTGAGGCAGCCGAATGTATCCCCCAATAAATGGAATTAGTTTGGTATAAATATCTTTAGGTTGGAAAAAACTTTTTTTTTTTTTTTTGGTACATAAATTACTAACTATAATATGCTTAAGTTGGATTAAGCAACTGTGCGAATACATATAAAGCTATTAACTATATTGTACTTAACGATACTTTTTGTTAAGTTTTATGAATCTGTCATTTGCTTATGCAAAGTGCGAAGCTGATCGCACTTTCCGTACGGAATCTAATTTTTTTTGGTTTTGTGTTTTAAATGCATTTCATAGTATCTTTCTTAATTTTTGACAGATGCTTAAGCAACCTTATGTATGATATACATAGTTAGGCCTTAAGGCGTATTTTTGTCAATTAAAAGTTAATAATTTCTGCATTTGAAGCAATTACATTTAATTTTTTTTTAACCACAAGCTTATGTAAATAAGAGCAACGTACTTTAATCAGTGTTCAAATACCCCTCTGCATATAACTGATTGACCTAAGTTTTTGTTTTATTTAGAGTCCAGAACATTTTGTTATCCAACAAAAGATTATTTTCTTCACTTAATTATAGGATCGAGCTTAAAACCAACAATTTAAAAATCAAAAAATATCCTTTTAAATTCTGTGTGCAACTCCGTCTCTGCTTATTTATTCTATTATGTGTTTAATATGTTCCGTTTAAAAAGTTTTATTTTTTATCCCCTTTTCGAAGTTGTTGTTTGGTATTTACTTAAATCATTGTAGTATTTACTATTTTTATTATTATCATTATTATTGCAATCATTTTGTTTATACGAGTTTCCTGCATTATTCAAACTTTTTTAAATGTTTTTTAAACACTCTACAATCAACAACGAACAAATGCAACAGTATGCAGTTACGTTGGCAACACAAGCATTTTAAGTGGAGCATGTCAAATCCACAGATACATTATGTATGTGTGTATGTTAGTATATCTATACTCCTTGTATGCATTAAAATGGAAGCCAATGAATGATATTTTTGTTTGCAGTTTTTTCTGGAGTTTTTTTAATGGTCTCTCTCTCTCTCTCTCTGTGTGTGTGTGTGTTTGTGACAAAATGTTTACATGTTTTTGCTAGTAAAATTTATTTTTGCCGTTAAGCTCTAGTACAAATTTTCTGTTTGGCAAAAATTTTTTGCTTTGTTTTTAGAGTTAAATAAAAATTTTATCCTCTGACCCTGCCTGGTTATCCTGACTACAAACGTTTTTAGTAAGTTCAAAACATCACACACATACGTGCTTACGTATATCAGATTTAGTGTAAATATGTTTTATTTTTTATTTTGTATGTGTGTATATGTCTGTTATGATGTTAAAGCATCATTGCTTTAACAACATTTGTAAATAACAAAACACACACACATGCCCACATGTATAAAAAATGTTATACCATTCGAGGCAACATAGAAAAACGCTCTTATGGAAAAAATATCCTCAAATATTTGTTAAAAAAATTTCATGAATTAAATATTTTTGCATATCAGAGTAAAAAAAATCACCATTCAAATACATACACACAGTGATACTGATTATAAACTAAATGATGAGACAATGGTGCTACGTGAAGTGGCTTTCACATTTTAATACACAGTGTGTCAGAGGCATACTAAGATCTGAAAAATAATACTTCTGTGGTGTGATCAAAATACAACCCTTAATTTCAGAAATAGTTTAATAAAATTATTTCTATAAAAAATTTGGTAACGCTCTGAACAATGTTTGATGGCCCCACTGTATGCTGTGGCATTAACAAAATATACAAAAATTATTAAAATAAACATTGAGACACAATTGGGTGATTCACAAGGTAGTCATAAAGTAGTAAAGTCATATGTCCTTAAGTAATTGCAAGAAATATATATGACTGTTGTATGCAACCGCTTATAATTCAGATTTATACTTTACAGTTATGACGATTCAATGAACACAGCATTTACATTTTTATTTTGTATGAAACACAACAATATTTTTTTTTTCAAACAATTGTAAAATATTATGACATTATGACGATATGACTTGATAGCACAGCTTGTGAATCACCCGAATATGATTTTCTTCCATTTTTAGCCTTTTTTGTATAAATTGTAACTATTATTTTTTTTATTTTTGTTATTTAGTCAAATGGAATAAATACAATGGCCGCTTTTATTTAAATAACTTTTCGTTTTTTAGTCGATTTTATATGTCCCTACAAAGCGTGTATATTTACATATATTCTTGTGTGCGTTTATAATCCTTCCTTTTTTTAAAATTTATTTATATAAAATATGCATTCAGTCAATTTTTATTATATTCATATAAATTGTAAAAAAGAAAAATCGTTAAAGAACAAAAAAAAACCCGTTAAAATATTTTTCTATTTTATTGAAATATTTGTTAAGCCACTTGTTTTATTAAGTCGTGTCGAATAAATTTTTTTTTTATTATTAGTTGCTGTTGTTTATATTATTGTTATTATTATTGATGTTGTTGTCGTTGTTGTTATTGTCATGAAAATCAATAAAAATGTTAATGTTTGTTAGAGGCTTAAATGGTCGAATAACAAATTTAAATCTGCATCAATAAAAAAGAATTTTAAATTTTAATATTTTTTTATTGGCTGGTGTTTCTAAAATATTTAATGTAATTGCATTTGAATATTTAGAAAGTATTGAAAACATATTTATATGTATGTATGTGCATGTGTATTTGAATGATTTTATTTTATAAGTTTAAATTTTAGAATATATTAATGAAATTTAATTTAACCCTGGTCCTGCATTCATGGGTCAAAATTTGTCAGACCGGTTTATGTATAATTTTTTTCAATGCAATTCAATTCAATTTATTGTGTTAAGTGAGATTTACAAAATTTACTTACAAAAGTATATATGTACATATTTATAAAGTGTTTAAGGATTTTTCCTTTTTCTACTTAATAATACAATTTCGTTTTATGATATATTTAATTTTTAATATAGTATTTAAGTTAAGGTGAAAATTTGCAAAAAACCTTGTGAAATTTTTTTGATAAAAGCTTAAAAACTACTTAACTGACTAATCTAAAGCGGGGGCTAGCTCAGCTATATGGTTATGTTCAGAATATAAACAACTAGTATTGAAATTTTCATACAATTTGTATATCTTAACAGCAACCAAATCAACATTTGCCATTTGGTGCAGTCTTGCTGTGGAATAATGCCTGGGAAGATTATTAATTAACTTTAGAAGTTTGTTTTGAAGATTTAGTAGCCTTTTTATGTAGCATTGTGCACTTTTTGCCCAAACGGGAACTGCATAAAATATAATTGCCTGAAATATAAGTTTAAATATTAACATTTTATTGTCAATACTTAAAGTTGAGTTCTTATTTATTAAAGGGTAAAGGGTTCTTATAAGTACCTTACATTTATTAACGATGTATGATACGTGATCTCTATAAGTTAATTTTGGGTCTAGAACTACACCTAGATACTTTACGTTGTTTTCCCATTCGATTTCGGTATTGTTAACACTTATACCATTTTGGGGAATAAAACATGGTTTCCTTTTTCTGTTAAAATAAATTGCTTGACTTTTGTTATAATTTAATGCTATTTTCCATTTTGTAAAATATTTAATTAATATTTCAATAGCCTATTTCATGTTTGCTAATATTTCAGATGAAAAATTACCTGAGCATAATACTGCAGTGTCGTCTGCAAACATGGATATAACACAGTGGTTTATAGTAGGTATATCCGCAGTGTATATATTATACAAAATTGGTGATAAACAGGACCCCTGAGGGCATCCTGCATTTATTTGAAAAACGTTTGAACATTTCGAGCCTATGTACACTCTTAATGATCTTGAAGATAAATAACTTTGAATTATTTTAATAATATTTGGTGGAAAATTAAACTGTATTAACTTAAATATTAAGCCATCGTGCCATACGCTGTCGAATGCAGCCTTTATATTCATCAATATCATTCCAGTCGAATTTTGTTGATTAAAGTTAGACTTAACAATGTTCCTTATGCATACTAACGGGTGTACGGTATTATGAGCTTTGCGGAACCCAAATTGTTGGAGAGGTAAGAAATTAATAATTATATCTTTTATAACTCTTTCTAAAACTTTACTTATAGAAGATAATAAGCTGATTGGACGGTAAGAAGATGGGGAATCAGCAGGTTTGTTAGGTTTTTTAATTGCAATAACCTTTGCTTCTTTGAATTTATCTGAAAAATAACTTAATTTAAGGCAGCTGTTTATAAGATGTGTCAAGAACTTTATACCTTTTCTTGGCAGAGCTTTAAGAATTGTGTTATTGATGCTATCAGCACCCGGTGACTTTTTACTTTTCAAAACCTTTTATGTATCAGACACTTTTTTATAAGTAACAACACAATTTTCTGTGAATACAAAATTTGAATTGAAATCATTAATTCTATTCGTAACCAAATTTTCGGTTTCAATATCACTTATACTAGTTGAATATAAATGATTCTCACAAAAAGTACTAGCTAATAATTCACATTTTTCTTCAGTCGAAGAAAATCGTAAATTATTATGCTTTAACATTGGAATATTTTTGGATCTCTTCCTAAATATTTTTGTTAAATTCCAAAAAGGAGAAGAGTTTTTGTCTAATGTAGACAATACCTGATTCCATGAATTGTTTCTGAATTTAGTAATTTCGGATTTAATTACAGAATTTATGGTTTTAAACTCATAATAGTCACGCACATCTCTATAACGAAGCCATATCCGACGTAAGTGGTTTCGGTTACATATTAACAATTTGATGTTATTTGGCAAAGTTTTTCTTACACTTCTCTTTTGTTTTTGTGGTACACTATGCATAACTGCCTCGTTTAGGGTATCAATAAATAATCGAAGTGCAGAGTCAACCATCTCTTTGCTTGAATATACATTATTATTAGGCAAGGAAATATTTCTGTTTATGAATTTAGAAAACCGTTTCCAATTCGCATTTTTAAAATCAAAATAGCTAAAATTATTGTTCACATAATCAGTTTTCAGAGCAAGTCTAACGGGAAGATGATCTGAACTTAGATCATTGATAACTTCCGGGGAAGATAAATTGTTTGTAAAATTTGTTACGAAAAGATCAAGTGTTGAACTTTGACGGTTTAATTGGTAAGGTATGTATGTACTTTCACCAGGAAACAATATATTTAAATTGTAAGAATCCTGTTTTTCATATAAAATATTGCCCCAACAGTTGGCTCGTACGCATCCCCATGTTTGATGTCGGCAGTTTAGATCGCCACCAATTATATACTTTTGACCCCTACTAAGCTTATGAATATCAGAAGCGAAAATTTGTTTTTTGGAATTATCGGGGCCGGCGCGGCCACCAGGAAAATAGCAAGCATATATATTTAAATTACCAGTAATAGTTGAAAGTTTAATACCGATATTTTCTATAAGAGTAGTGTTCACAAAAGGAATTGTCGAATGGATAATATTTTTCTTTACTATTATAGCTACGCCCCCTCCTCTTTTTTATTCTCTATCATTTCTATGTATAAGAAATTCTTGGTGACTAAGGGGTATTTTTGGTTTAAGCCAACTTTCTGTTAATAAACATATGTAAATGTTATTATTTAATAAGAACTGAAACAGTTCAGTACTTTTGTTTTACTATATTTAGTACATTGCTAGCCATTATGAAAGGAATTTTGTGGCGAGGTTTGTTATCACCTCAAATTGATCTAACTTATTTCTACAATTCCTGAGATTAGTAATTAATTCAATTGTAATTGCTTGTATTTCTTGAATAGAGAACAATTGTCCGGAGTTGTTAAGAGATGTTGCGGTCTGATTGTTCACGCAGAGAAAAAATATGTTTAAATATGGTCACCTCCAACAAAACTATTTTTAAATAAAATTGTAAACATACTATGGTTAATTTAAACCATATTATTGTCATCGACAACCATATTATGGTTAAATTAGTCCTCCATCAAGAAGCCACAACCATATTATGGTTGACTCTAAACATGTTATGGTTAAATATGACAATAATTTGTTTTTAAATTAACAATAGTATTTTCCTCTTTTCCAAGAGCAACATGCTTTGGTTGAAAATCAACCATGCTATTATAAGTGTTAAACATATTTTAGTTATTATTAACCAAAACATGTTCGGAGGCAACCATAATATGTTTGTGCCTTCTTGATGGAGGACTAATTTAACCATAATATGGTTGTCGATGACAATAATATGGTTAAAATTAACCATAGTATGTTTACAATTTTATTTAAAAATAGCTTTGTTGGAGGTGACCATATTTAAACAAAGTTTTTCTCTGGGTGTTGTTGCTATTACCACTGCTCTGAAAGTTCCTCGATATTTGCCATACGCCTGATGATTGTGGAACATTTTGCTGGAGAGTATTAGGAAAGTTCTGGTTATTCACAATGTAAGGATTGTTCACAATTGGCCGTTTGTTCATTGGCTTGTTACGCTGCTTGACCAGTAAGTAGTTTGCTTTGCTGGGACAATTATTATCAGTTGACTGATGGGGCCCATTGCAGTTTGCGCATTTCACAACCTCCTCATTGCAATTTGCGGTTGGGTGACTTCCAGCACATTTTGCGCAAAATGTTTTTACTTTACAGTAGCTTGAGCCATGTCCATACATTTGACAGTTGCGACACTGTGTAACTCTGGACTTATTAGTCTTTTGGAAATCCCATTTGACTTTAACATAGTTAATTACAGAGTGGTTTTGTATTAATTCTAGGATAGTGATAGTCTTGCGTTGAAAGTAGACGACGAAAATAACATGTACGCCGTATTGTGTTTTTTTGTTTACAATTTTTACGTCTAGACATTTCAGTCCCTTAGAGATTAATTTGTTTTTAAGCACGGCTGGATCTTGGGTTTCCAAACCAAATAATAATGCTTTATAAGGCTTGTCTACTTATGAAGCATACGAGAAAAATTCATATTTTCCACTAAGGGTATTGCAAATTAAATCAAAGTCTTCTTTTGTGTTACAAAATACCTTATGTCCAATTGAAATTTTTCGAATGGCATAATCATTTATTTTAGAAATCTTACAAATCTCATGAAATTCTTCTAACTTGCATTTTAGAATAGTTATTGGTGGAATATGTTTTTTACCTTCATTTGGTATTTTATCGTCTTCAATATCATTATCATCGTCAATGGTTTGTAACGGTGAAAAATAATTATTTTTGTCTGCATTTGCTGCAGAGTTATTGTTTTTTCTTTGGATTCATTGACGTAAGATGTGCATGCACATCATCACTTTTATATGTTCGCTTTATTTTGTTTTAACAATAATGTATGTAATTGTTTTTGTTTATTTAACTTATATTTATGTTAATATGTGTATATGTTTTAAAACAATGTTTATTATTTTGGAAACGATCAAGTTAATGAGCGTAAACACGTCTGTCGTTGGAGAGAACGAATCATTGACTGCGTTTAAAAATATAAAAAATATTTAATTTCAAGGATTTCTCGTAATGTCTTTACAAAAAACGCATTTTGAAAACATGAGTCAAAATTGCAAAAAAAAATGTTTTATATTTCCTTGTTTTTCATTTTAAATGACCTTTAAAAGAAAAGAAATGATGATAAATGACCACTAATGTCTAGTTATCAAAAAGACCTAAAAGGAGTTATTTTAAATATATAAAAACCAACTTGGTTCATTTATTTTAGGGTCGAATACAAACATCTATCTGATCGAAAAAATTCAGTTTACTGCCCAATCGGAGCTTTGCCTACAAAATAATGTGTTTTGTAATCATAAAAAAGTCAAAATACCTACATACATCTGCAAGGGAGGTATTTATAAAAACATCCCAAATAAGTGGTTATATATTACCTTCCAAAAAGGTAAAATTTCCCTAGTTACAATTTAACTATTAAGCACTTAAGCGGTTTGGTAACTTGCAAAAACTTAGCAAAAAGACAAATAAATAAATCGTCGGTTGATAATTTAATTGTCGTATGTGGATTCCGATAGTTTCGGGTAAATTGAGTTTGAACACATTTAATTTGAAAATCGCTTCAGCAAATACCACATACGACAAACTCAACACTCCATATCTCGAAAATGAGGTATCGAAAAACTGATTACGCCAAATGAAAGATCAGGTAGGAAAACCTAAGAAATCGATCTTAACTCAAAACCGCAAAAAATCCACATGCGACATTTAAATTATCAACCGACGAAATGTTAGAAAGAAAAAATTTATAACATTATTATAATTATCATTATGTAAACTTGTCAAAAATCGAATAACTTTAGTAAATCATAACGTTGTAAGTGATTATTATATTCATAATGATAATGATATACACATAAGAAGTAGTTATGTAATAGCTGTTATATAACGCAAATTGTAGCGTAGAGAGCTACAAAATAATGAGTGAAAGACGCTATTCATCTCAAGCGATGTTTTTACTGGGTGTGTCATACTTTAACCATCTGCGACTAAGGTTACTTGACTTTATAATAACTTTGTCAACGACGTGGTAGTAGGCTAGACACCAATTCGACAGCTTATGTTTTCCATGTTTTGTTTTGTAAACCTTCTGCAATCATTTTTTATTTGGGTTTAATATTATAGTTTGTTATTTGCTGTAATTTATTTTTGATAACAAAACGATAAATTATTTAATACAAAATTTGATGTTCATTTCAGGTCATGTCACAAAATGGCCCTAAATAACTTATATCTATACAAAAACGAATATAAAAAATTTCCTATTTGTTGTTTTAACAAAACCAAAAATAAAAAATTTCCTATTTGTTTTTTTAACAAGTTTTACTCAAGTTTTAGTTCACATCTGAGCTAACAAGTATAGAAAGAAAAGACAATTTTAATGGTTTAATTAAAAGATACCACTTATTTTATCTAGTGCATTGAAATAGACAATCTAACATGGATATATAATAACTTTCTTTATAAGGATCGCCATATAATAATTAGATTATAATTAACAAAAAATCCCCGCTTGTGCGGCTGTCCGTCTGTTATATTATCATTTTTTTTTTATCTGTTCTTAAATGCTAAGCACTTAATTTCTAGACTAGTGTTAGTATTTTATATTAAATTTTATTGTGAATAATATAATATGATATTTTTAAATCAGATAGAATTGGCCTCGTGTTTGTGAACATTGTTGCTTCAACAAAGTGTAAAGATCGTGTTACATACAGAAGGTATGATAACTGCTTTTCGGGGCTTTTAAAAGTTTCAGATTATGTTCTCTTAGGACAGTGAAGAATTTGTTTTGTATTAGAGCGAGCCATTAAAACAAAAATAATAAGAGATATAAAATATCAAAACAATTTTATTGGCATGTTGTTTAGTTGACACTACAAAAATATATTAATATTGACGTGGTTGTCTTGAAAACACTTTTCTGCTCACCGCGATGCTTGCGGTGATCGCGTTCGTCATACTATGGAAACTTAGCAAGAAGATAGTGCAAACGTTAGAGCCGATGTTTGAAAAAGAACGGTGAGTTCCCTTTTTCTTTTATGGGTGTCTTTTAGACCACCATGTCAGTCGAAGAGGGTAAAATCAGGTTTTCTACAGGTATATGCTCACCGATGCCCTTGTCGGAATGAAGGTAGCCAATAACGAGATTGAGCGGTTACTTCGACCGGCTTAAACCGGGTTTTCTTAGTTTTGCTAAAGTCGTTAATATTTAAATGACAAATTTTCCAATATGGAATACGCCGGTTATTTTGGTAAAATAAACCTGCTGTTTTAGAAATGTGTAACTTATATACGTTTTCCTTACTTTAAGAATAAATTTAAGAATTTTTCTAAAATTGGGTTTCCTTTTTGAAATCATTTGGCAAACATAAACTTCTCATGAATAAACTTTTTTTAAGTTAGTAGATAAAGGGTCAAATAAACGATACAAGCTGTTCGACTGATAACAACAACAACAAGGTGCTTGTGTAAATATTAAAAAAATTTAATAAAATTGCTTAAAACCAAAATTCCTTTAAAAAAAAAAACTAAAGGTTTTTCAGGCCTAACAAATATTTTACGAGAAAATCCAAAAAACCAAGACCATTTGAGCAAACTTTTACTTTATTTTTAATAAATTTAATTGATTTACTTTATTTGTAACAAGATATTTGTATTATGTAACTTAGAAACTGCTAAATTTTTTTTTAGTGAATACTATTCATCCTATTAAAATTAGAGATGTAACGATTCGCCTTTTTGCGGATACAATAGCGATTCCGAAACTCAAGAAGAAATATCGCCGATACCGATACCGATACGAATATAAAATTTAAATTCAAGGTTAAATTAACAAAACTCAAGAAGAGTGACTTCTTTATTATACAAAATTACAGTTTATGAGATTATTAACATTGAAAATAGATTTTAATAAGGTTTTAAAAACAACGAAATAAATTTAAATTTATAGTAAAATTAATTTATTTTTAAACAAAAAAACAATGTAAGAGATTATTAATATTCAAAATTTTCTCAACTTTTGGGGAGATAATTTCTCAACTGCGTTTGAAGCAGATCTGCAGTGAAAATCGTCTCGCATATGTGACTGAACTCATTTGACAACTTAAGTATTTCTGCACAATTGTCTAACATTTTGAGTATAATATTTATCTGCTAATCTAGAAAAATTAGAAGATCTAAGGTATATCTAGACTCCTTATTAAGGTGAACTACAGCGTAGGATGGACAGAGGATAATTCTTCTCCAAATTGTCTTTTAAGATTTTCACAAGCGCTCCACAGGTCAATTCTTGTAGACTTATCAGAACTTTTACTTGTTGTAGCGGTGGCCGTATCTTCAACACTTTCGGAATTAAGAGCCATTTTGAGTAGCTCAATAAGGCGTTTTTCGATCTATTGTCTTTGAAATTTTCTAGCTTTATATCGAAGGTAAAGAATTGTAGATAAACAATGGAAATTATTATTCTCTAAAGACTCAAATCTTTCATGCAGAGCTAATGCTACGTAAATCGCCAATATTTGGGAATCTGAACTAATCGGCATCTCAGTTTATTAACTTATCGTATTTTCTAATTATGTTAGAAAACTGTTAACCAGCGAATTAGCGCCAGAAAATGTAGCGGTGGCTTTGCTTATGGATTTCGTAGTAGATATATCTAGGCTCCTTCTTTTGCTGAGCCACAGCATAGGATCAACAGAGGAACATCCTTCTCCAAATTTTCTCTTAAGATTTGCACAAACTCTCCAAAATTCAGTCCTTGTAGACTTATCAGAACTTTTACTAGGTGTAGGGCTGACTAATGCTACGTAAATCGCCAATTTTTGGGACTTTAAATTATTCTGCATCCCAGTTTATTCATTTATCGTATTTTCTATTAATGTTCGAAGAATTTTAACTGGCGAGAGGTAGCAGTGACTTTGTTTATGGATTTTGTGGAATCTTTAAAGTGACCCAAAAGTTGTTGCGAATGAGTTTTTATTTTCACAAAAATCTTTAGCAGAAAGTTCCGTTGCAGGTCCAAACCAATCGTTCAGTGCGTTTATGCATCAGTCCAAAAAGTCGTAGTGCAAAATTGTATTGAAAATTTACACAACAAACGCGTAAAATGCTTATACGCATCGAATGTATGAAGTAGGATTAATTTTTACTTTAGCATGCGTCTCGAAAAAACGAAAAACATAAAAATCTTAATTTTATCCATATTTGATTATTGATGTAAAAAGTTGCTCCATTTCCAATTGTATTTTAAAGTTTCCAAATGTATTTTCAAATTTTCCAAATAAATTTAAACATTGCCCAAATAGATTTTTAAATTTTCTCAATGTATTTTGAAATTGTCCAAATATATGTTATAAAATTTTCAAATACAATTTAAAATTTTTCATAGGTTTTTCTTAATTGTCCATATGCATTTCAAAATTTTATAAATGTATTCAAAATTTTACAAATGTAATTCAAAATTTTCTACATGTATTTTAAAATTGTCCAAATGTATTTTAAAAATTCAATTGGGCAATTTCAACCAAAAAAAATTGGAAAATTTAAAAATTCAATCGTGCAAATTTTAAATTACATCTGGATAATCTTAAAATACATATAAACGATTTTAAAATACATTTGAACATTTTTAAAATAAATTAACAATTTTCAAAAATATTTGGAAACTTTTAAAACATAATTGGAAATGTTAATAGAATTGTTTATAAATATTTTTTTTTTATTAATTGATTCTTTATTTACAATCTGACCAAGGACCATAAGCATATCTGTTAAATTTTTAAACAACACAGGGCTTAATAGCTCCAATAAGATATTAAGCATAAAATTAACATTAAAAAATATTTATCATACATAACGTAAATGACTTATAATTTTATTTAACAATGTTAAATGATTTAGATTTAACTTCTGAATTGAAGATCCAAAACGTGAAATCGTTAAAGTCGTCTGATTTCATCAGTAGAATCTAGTAATGAGATGGCGACAGGATTGACATGATTACTTAACCGTTGAAGATTATTCTCGCTAAAAGATTTTATTTAATTTTTAACTGGTGTCATGAAAATATCATTTACAATGTCTTTGTTTGTTATAAACCACGGTGCATTTGTTATCATTCTGAGAGTTTTGGAATGATATCTTTCGAGAAATTCAATGTAAGAATTACTAGCAGTACCCCAGAGTTGCAAGCCATAAGACCCAACAGGTTTAAGAATTGTTTTATAAATTCTTTATTTGTTATTGAGATTCAATTGCGAATGCGGACCAATTAACCAATACAGTCTCTTTGGTTTGATTTTAAGTCAATCCGATTTACTTTTTATGTGGGGTTTCCAGGTCAGGCGCCACGAGGAATAATATTTCCATTGAGAACAACTGGAAAGAAATTTCCTTTGATGTTCCATTTATTCAGCCACAGCCATAATTCATTGAGCATATGTTGTATATATATAGACGCTTGAATAGGTGATTCACTGGTTGCCAAAATTGCGGTGTCATCTGCGTAAGTCACCACAAGAACGTTATCAAGGGTAGGCATGTCTGACGTGAAAATTGTGTATAAAACGGGACCCAAAACACTACCTTGTGGGACTCCAGCCTGTATTTTATGAAGTTCTGAAGTCAAGTCATTGACCTTAACGTAAAAATATCTTTCAGGTAAATAGCCTTTGAAGAGTAGATAGAATGGAGCTGGCAAGAATTGTTTAATCTTACATAGTAAGCAGGTGTGACACACTCTGTCAAATGCCTTTTGAATATCAATAAATACCGCAGAACAATATTGTTTCTTTTCGAAAACATCTGTAATAAAATTTATAATTCTGTGAATTTGCTACGGAGTACCGTGTCTGTGTCTAAAACCAAGCTGATGTTCGGGGATGATATTATTTTTGTCCATAGCAGGCAATAACCTTCGTAAAAGAATTTTTTCGAATATCTTAGAAATTACAACCAGAAGTCTTATTGGTCTAAATGAAGTTGCCAGATTTTCTGGTTTTTAAATATTCAAAATTTAAATTACAAAAAAATATTTATACATATTATTAAAAAAAATTTTAAATAATAAAAAAAAATGGGATCCCGAAAATCCCGGGATTAAATATCAGAAATCCCGGGATTTCCGGAATTGAGATTTCCCGATTGGAAGCCCTACCATGAGGGGTAGGTGTTATGTATTGCACTATGTCATAACGTTCTTAAAGCTATACAAATTTTCTGAAATACCATTAATACTAATTTCTGCTGCATAAAATGATACTTTATATTTCTTACTTTGTATCTTAAAAGAAAAACAAGCAGACACTATACTTTAGCTTCAATTATTCAGCTTTAAAATCAATGATTATTTCATAACTATTAGCAATAAATACCATTTAACGGCTTTTTATACACAAACACCTTTTAAAAGAAATATTTTTATATACTATATTTTGAAAGAACATTAGTTCATAAAACGCCCACCATCAACAATAATAAAACAACAGCTCAAGACACTTCTAAATGATATTATGGCAATTGAAAATGGAAAGTAATAAAAAAATAATGCAAAAAAATTAAGCGCTATAATGACTCCGTAGAGGATGGAAAAAACAAGGTTATACAAATAAAGCTAAAACTAAGACATTTAATACTCTCAGGGCTGTCAGAATAATATGAAACGCAGATGAAACCAACAACACATTTAAAAATGTAAATTCACACACACTTCCGCACAGCCACAGACAATGATTTCAATACAGACAAACATTTAAATATAAAAGAGGAAAAAGTTATAAAAGTCAACAATAAGATTAGCCGGGAAAGACAGAGAAAAGAAAATATTAAGACTCTTAACGAGATTGTTGGTAAGGAAGAAAGAAAACAGGACTTTACAAAAACTTAACGGCAACAGACAAAGTAAACTGGATTTCTAAGTTGGTTTTCTTTAATTTTCATTTTGTAAATAAAATAAATTAAAACGAATAAAATCAAACGAGTAATAAATGGTGTGTAAGTAGTTGTAAGGTAGGTAACTAAAAAAGTAAAACTAGTTAAGAGAGATAATTACGCTCAAAAAACCTAGTACATCATAAAGTCAAAACTTTGAGAACAATCAACGAACTTGTTTAAGATCTAAAATGTCTGTTATACAAAATGGTTGACAAAAAGTCCTGGCTATTTCCATTTGACATGTTATTTTCTGGACGTTTCATTAAAAAAAAAAATATATATCTAGTGCATTTTATAGCATAAATATAATTTTTACAGTTATGTACGAATTTACTTAGCAAATACAAATATAGAAAAATATTTTCATAGTTAAAAATTCAAAGCTCAAACAAAGCAAAAACTTTTGAAAATCTACTAAAATTAGAGTTTTGGTATGTATGGGTCTGTTCGGAAATGCATCTGATGATCGAAAATAACTCAAAAAAACAGATGATGCGCAAACAAATCTAAAACACGCATAGCAAAAATAGCTGATGAGTTTTATATCAAAAAAGTAAGTTTGGTTACTTAACAACCAAGAATCGGCCTCAGATGTTTTCATCGCAAATTACTCATATGCATGTCGAAACAGGTCCTATTTGCAATTTTAAATTCCATATTAAAAGGCGGAAAGTCTATAATTTAATGAATAAACTTCCTTAAAAAGTCATTGTTGTAATTCTCTGTATAAAAGATTGGGGAATAAGTTAATTTTTTTTATTGATTTGTTTAGAAAATTCTAAATCGGGCTTTTTAAGGTCACGTTTTCTATGCAAATAAAAGATTATTTCATAATTTTTTCCGACGTTTCGTTGGAGATTCCCAACATCATCATGGATATTTTATTAGATCTGGCAACATCAAAATAAATACACAATTGAAAAATAATAGTTTAATAATAACAACGATAACTTAGTTCCACAGGAATAATATTCACATATAATCTTTCGTCAATAGTTTTGCATTTTGAATATTTAATACACATTCTGTTTTACATAAACACAACATAAAACATAAATTTAATTAAACAAAACAAATGCAAAAATATAAATAAAAATAAAAAATATTACAGTGTAATTAAATTGTATTAAACTAAGTACCACAGAAGCAGAACTAAACTAAAATATTGCGATTGTATAAATTGCATTCGTGTTGTTTTTGTCGTCTTTTGTATTTAAGGCATTCGTAGCTTTTTCCTGAATTCTCAAACTTTCCAGTGTATTTTTGTTTTCGGGATCTAGTTCATTAGGGACTTAGTTCAAAGCGCCAAGATAGGCAAAAGGCTGGTTATTGCTTCAGACTATTCTGGCATCACCCACACGCATACAAACATAGTACATAATATCAACAAACAATCTATTCTTTTTCTATCATTACTTTTTTACGATTAATTGTGTTTATATTTAAAAATAAAGTGTTAACTTCCCTCTAAACTTCAAATATGATTGAACACAACCGTACACTTAAACAGATAATGTTTATTTTGACCAAATTATTGTCGCCGACAACCGTGTTATGGTTAAACTATTCCACCATCCAAAAGCCACATCCATATTATGATTGTCTCCAAACATGTTATGTTTAATAATAACAATAATATGTTGGAACTATAATATTTTCAAACAATGTTTGTTTTAATTATTAATTTATTTATTTTATTGAACTGTTTTATGGTTTTAACTCCAAAATTTTTTTTCCAAAGTTTAATTTTCATTAAAATATTGTTTTGAAGGAAGGAGTTTTACAACATAAAATTAATTAAAATTTATTTATAATTTTTCATTCTTGACTGCCACGGGGCTCGAACTCACATTCGCGGACAGGTTGATCTAACGCGTTTCGATAGTAACCACACTATCTCTTCTGAGGTATTTGCCCTTTTACCCTCACCGCCATTAAAGGCGGCTGACAGTCAATAGCAGAACATCAATCTTTAAATTAAATTGGTAAATCAAAATTTGTTTTTTAATGATTATCTGTTTTAATTAATTTACATGTTCCTACTTACTTCTGTTTTTTTATACTTTTTGTCTAGAATTCTTCTTGTAGTCGAAAGCAAATTTTTCGGTTTTTTATGTTTTTGTCGATCGTATTTTCTCGTTGACCCTTTTCACAACAAGCCAATTTCGATCTACCAATTTGGTTTAAAGATGAATTTCATTATTGTCTATTTTAGTTTAAATCTTCTATATATATAAAATAGGATGTGTGTATGTATGTATGTGTGGACTCCAAAACGGCTGGGCCGATTTTGTTGAAATTTTCAGGGAATCTTCAGAATATTCAGGCGGGTGACACTGTGAAGTCTGATTTCTGATTTTAGGTCTGGGGGCGGAGGGGCGTGGCAAAATCCATAACTTGAGAACGGCTTGACCGATTTGAACGATTTTTTCTTTAAAATGATCGCCATGGTCCAACTTAGGTTTTTAAAAACGGCTCCATCGAGTTGACTAATTTTTCTTTCAGACGTTCGTATTAATCAACTTTAAGTTTTCATCGAAAGAAAAATTTACCACGCCTACTTTTTCTATTAAGCGCATAACTGGAGAACGGCTTGACCGATTCCAACGATTTACCATTTGAATTCAAGCGGCTCCAATTCCCTTTGCGTCTTGCCTTTGCTATTATCATCAACAAAGCACAAGGCCAATCATTGACTATTGCTGGCTTAATTTTGGAAAATTCATGTTTTTCACACGGCCAGTTGTATGTGGCTTGCTCCCGAGTTGGCACCCCTAAGAATTTATACGTTTTTACACCAAATAAAAAAACAAAAAACATTGTCTATCCGCAAGCCTTAAGATGAAGTAATCAATAAATATAATTTCCAATTTGCCTTAAATACATGTGTTTCTTTTTTCATTGAACCCATATCTACACCATATGTAAGTTATTCTGTAAAAAAACTTTTTGATAGGTATTTCATGGATTTTTATTTAAAGGCCGTAAATTTCGTTTAAAGATCAATTTAAATCGTCTGGTAATACAACACTAATGTTTGCTTAGGGCCAGCAACGCGGACCGGGTCAGCTAGTTGTAATTAAAATTTTAAATAGTAATAAAATTATGGTTGTTGTGTTTGTTTTAGGCTTATAATTAGTTGCTTGGTTTGCTAAAAATTCTCACATTCTTTTTCTTTTAATTATTTTTATTGATTTAAATATATAAGATTATATAGTAGTAAAAATCAATCAAATGAAAAGAATGCTGATGAAGATCGTCGTGGGCTAGAAAATGAATTAAAGGATAGCTTATAAAAATGGAACATGAAATGTAACAGGATTGAAAACGAAATTAAACTTTAACTTGATTTGTAACTGGTATAAATAAAACGAAATAAAATTACAACTTAAATTAAGCCCCAGTTAGCTGACAGTAACAGTGACGTTGTAAATCTGCTGCTTAATTTTGTTATATGTAAAGCAATTATAACGATTATAGTTAGCAGTAAAATGTATCTTAACCGTAGCGTCTAAATCTGTAGAAAATAGATTCTTCTTACTTGTTTACGTACGGTTGCATTACTGTTACTTTCAGCTAACAGGGGATTAAGTCCCAATTTACACTATGGACATTTCTTGCCGGTCTTGCTTTGCAGGTAAAGGGACGAAGCTGTATGTGTAACACACTAAACTTTTTGCCTCTCTCGCCTACAAGCTTCATCTGTCCGGCAAGAAATGTCCATACACAGAAGATATTAAAAATTTTCTCTAATTACCAAATTCATACCAAATTTATAAAATCCAGCAACATGTTACCAATATGATTATATTGATTACTAAAAATTGTAAAATTGTGAATATTTTTTTTCAATAAATGATATTTTTAATTTTAATTAAAAAATAAATTATTCGCATTTATTTCTTTGGCCAATTAATTATTGATTTTCAGTTTATTTTTCTTTTTAAGCTAATAAGACCTAATGATATTGATGTAAATAAAAACAAATTTATTACATTTCACCCGACGTGTCGTCACTTTTTTGGTGACTCTTTCAAGGGTCGTAAAAATTATATATTATTTTACATTAAATAAAATCAGATTTTTAATAAAATTATATTGCACAAAAACATTTAACAAAAAACAGTAAAGCACAACTTAAAATTATTATCACAGAATTAATTATATTGCCTCAAAAAACTTTGCCGTGTCAAAGAATGTGTTAGTTTATTTAATAAAATATAGCTTAAGTTTTGACAATTCCCAACAACAATTCTACAAGTTTAAATTATTTTATTTAAAACGAAAATGTCAATTAACATTTTTGATATTTAATCAATATTTTAATTAAAAATATATTTCAAAACCACTTAAATATTAATTAAATCAAATTATATTTTTAATTTTCTTTCAACTAAAAAAATAATTGATTCAATTATCACATTGTTTAAATTTAAATACTTTTTAAGAAAACTTTTTAATTGATAAGAAACTATCAATAATTTTTTCTGTGTTGTTTAAATTGGGACTAAATAAGGATATTTAAATGACTAAAATAAATAACCCTAATATGGTTAACATTGACCAACTTATTGGGAGTTTTGACCAACTTCCGGATAATTTACGACATATAATGATTAGATTTGACCATAAACCAAAATATGGCTTTGAGCAAATTATGGCTAGCTTTTATTACTGCTAATTTTAACCAAATTATGTTTTCAAATAATAAATTTCGTAGTTTTTCTCGATTTCCGTTAAAAATTATTTTCTTTTTGTTTCAAAAATAAGGGTACGTTTTCGACTTCATTTTAGTACTTATTTAAATGGAAAAGACTTTGCTTCGATATCTTTCAACATTTTCTCGAGTGTTTTTGTTTAAAACATAGACCTAGACGTTAACGGGGAATATTAAGAAAAACCCAAAAGAAAACAGAATGAAGCAGACTTTAACGCGGTAAATGTTGCATTTTCAACAGCATTGTTTACATTGCGGTAAAAACCCCTTACCCGATTTGTACTTTTTTACTCGTTCTGTTTTTTTTTTTTTTCTTAAACTTAAACACAAAATCTTTGAGTTCTTATATTTTATTTTTATATTCCATTGCGTTTCTTTTCCCCTTCAATTCTTTTGTTTTAACTTAAAGCAGTAAAAATCCAATTTAGTTGCAAGTAAAATATTTGAGTTTTACTTAAAATTTACTGCATATTACAACAAAAATTTTCAAATTGTTTTAAACAAGAACAAAACAGGCAAAAACAAAAAACTATAAAAATCATGTTTAAAAATACGAAACATTTAAGTGTAACAAACGAATTTATATTCATAGTAAGAACAGGGTAACCCGAAAGAATCGAGGGGATTTATGTCTTATATATATAAAATTCTCGTGTCACGGCGTTTGTAATTGAACTCCTCCGAAACGGCTTGACCGATTTTTATTAAATTTTTTATGTGTATTTGCTAGGTATGAGAATAGGTTGAAAGGTATATTTCATATCGCTAGAGGACATACAAAAGGGCAAAACGGGTAAAAGCTCTCCCTTCCTATAACTTCTTAACTAATCAACCGATTTGGCAGGAAAATAGTTTATCATCTGGAAGGAACTATAGCCTATAATTTTTATTGTTCAGGGCGTGAAAAAGGGCAAGAGGGGTAAATGCTCCCCTTCCCCATATCTTCTTAACTAATCAACCGGGTTCGATTCGAAATTTTCAGGAGATGGCTTGTGAATGGTTTGGTGAAATTCGGAAAATTAAAGTTTTTAATGGATTGCCTAATATTCATTCATTATTTTTTCTAAGCAAACACTTATTTAAGGGGAATTGTAAATATTTAATATTCTTCTAAGTATGAAATTTTTTTAGCAGATACTCAAAGAATTAAGCACACTGCCTCCTTTTCATTAGTAAATTGCTTTCGAGCGAAGCCGGGTTGGTCAGCTCGTAGTCTATATTTCCTTTAGTTTGAAATTAAGTGAATAATTTTTTTTTTATTACACTTAATTAATGAATGGAGAATTTAGTAAAATTAGTCGTAAAACTAACGTCGCGAAAGAAGCAACGTATTGTTGCGCTTTGTCTAATTTTTTTTTTATTTTTTTAAGATTTCCGGAGCTTTCGCTTAAACATCTTTCAAACACATTTTTCATTGTTGGAGAAAAAATATAAACGTTTAAATCATTGCCATTATGATTATCTTGGGCTATTTACCTTCAATAAACCGACAAATTTAATGAACATTTCAAAATGTCGAAAGAACATGCTTTGCAAAAATACACTTAAATCATATACAAATTTTTTGATAATTTGTTTTTGTTCATGTAGTTATGCGAAAGAAAGAGTTTTTTTTCGCATTAAGTGAAATAGGCAGTTAGTCAATTTCCCAAGTCTTTTTTGCAATAATCTAAAAAACCAAAAAATTATTTCCATTAGTCCACCCTGTATTTTAAAGACAAAATACGAAAAACTGAAAGCAGATTGTAAGAAAATTTTTTTGTTGATTTTTCGGAAAACTAAATTTTCAATTACATTCTTATCATGCATGCATTTGTGTAAATATAGAAAGGCATATATAAAGACTTCAGACGCAACAAGAGGTTAAGAAATTGGCTAAAGGCCTTTAAAAAGGAACTTAGAAATATCCCTAGAGGGAAGCGAACTGACACTAAGTAGTGCAGTGAAAGGTTCTTTGGTGGCAGAGACCGGTCCTAGGACCTACCACTTTTACATGGGGTTGTCATTGGAGAGAGGTAATTGACACCTAACAGTCACCATTTTACCAATCACACATCTATTCTCAATAAACGTGTAAAGTGTTAGTTACTACAATGCTAGTCCTCAGTATTTTTCCAATAAAAAAAGTCCTAAAATTAATTGAACAAAATCAAAAGCTGTGCACCATTGCAATGAAATAAATCTAATTTTATTCGAAATCTATTAAACTAAATGTTTTTAGATAAAAACTGTGATTTTTTCGCATTTTTTTATGAATTTTTAATGAACAAAAAATTTCTTTTTTTAAAAAAAAAATTTTATTTTTTCAAAACTTCACCGATATCTCTAAAGCTACTGGGTCAATTAAAGAACAATGTTTCTAATTTCTTTTTTAACTGAATATGGTGAACCGTTTTTAAGTTTTACCAATATATGTATGTAGGAAAAGTGCCTTCATTTTTGACATAACGATATATGTATCTCAAAAAGTCGAGCTGATAGAGAAAAATGGAGATTAGATTTGAAATCTGCGACCTCAAATTAGTAAAAATTTGCTAAAGAGTTCCAGGCCGCACAAAAAAAGTTCAATTTTGTTCCCTTGTGTTATTAATTTGTATAAATATTTCAAAACTGTTGCTACACTCTCCGCTAAGTTTAGATTATTTAGGGGGCATGTTCTGAATTGCGATGCGAAGGTCAATGCAGACTCGAAAATATGTAAGTATACATAAATGAGAATTTAAATAGAAAGTATGTAAGTGGCAAAGCGGTATTCTGTAATGCGAAAACAAATGTCAAAATCGCCAAATTTATTCGACAGCAAAACAGCGTTCGCCAGTGCACAAATATGTTAGTAAAAAGTAATTATTTTATTTATTTATTCTTAAAATTACACAATTCGTTATTTAATTTTTTAATACATGGCACTAGCTTCTAGGCTATCGTTTGAAAAAATAATATACCTACTTTAATTACTTTAAAAAGGAAATTTTATTCAGGGAAAAAAACAATAAGGCCCTAACCATTTAAAACGCGACCAACGCCTAAAGCACAAACAATGTCATAAATATTTTGTAATTTTGTTGTTGCTTTTTACAGAAATTTTCAACGCCATGCAGCGTTTGAAATTTTAAAACGCAATGTGAATTTCTGTAGAAAGCAACAACAAAATTACAAAATATTTATGACTTTGTTTTTGCTTTGAATGTAATTCAATGGCGTTGCGTTGCGTTTTACATGATTAGAGGATAAAGCTCGATTCACCCATGCGTTCCGAACAATATTTTTGTCCGGACAAAATTTTTTTTATATTGAGTAGATATGACGTCTTTCTTTTGAGAGAGAGAGAAATTATTTTGTTCGGAAAGTGTTTTCTTGAACAAAATGAACTGAGATGCCACTTTTTTCAATTTGTACATAAAAGTTGAATTGAGCTACCACATCATATTGTGTTTTTGCATGTATATTATAACAATTGTTTTTTTTTTTTTTTTTTGTTGAATAATTAAGTAAAACATAAAAACCTTTAATTTAAAATAACAATATCACTTTCCTTTTTTTTCCATTTCCTTTAACACACTTTTAGAAAACAATTCAATATAAGTATTTTGCTAGTTGTTCTGCCATTTTTTACAATTGTTTACATCTGTAAACAACATGGTAGCTTTGTTTTCCCGGACAAATTTTCCGAAATTGGTGAATCGTTCTGCAGAACACTCTTAGTAAAAAAATTATTCTCCCGACAAAAATATTGTTCGTAACGCATGGATGAATCCACCTTAAGACCTTTTTAGATTTTTTTTTTGCAAATTTTGCAATTTTTTTAAAAATTTAAGTTTATTTTAATTATAAATTTGTCGGCTATTTGTTATTTTTTTTACCAGTGTTTGGATATATATGAAAAAACTGGCAAACTATCCTTTTGAATTTGTTTATGTTTACATTAATGTTATTCGTACTTCGTTTTGTCTCCAGTAGCTCGTTTCTGTATTTGTCGCATTGCAAAATGTCTCACATTAAGTGTGAAACAAAAAATTCCATCGTTTCTCGATTTGTGAGAAAAAAGTGTTTCTGTATTTGAATGCGAGAACAGACAACACAGATTCTGTTTTAACTGGAATACTTCCAGTAATAAAGTGTCAAATGCATGCGAAACGTCGACGAAAGAAATAGATATAATAAAAATAGGATTGCCAGATTTGACGATTTATCGTCATTTTGACGATTTTTTGTTCCAAAATTGGCAAAGTGCCGATTTGCTGATTTTTTCTGGTGACGATATTATTCAGTCTTCGAAATAAAATAATTTTAATTAGTTTAATATGTTTATATATTCGGCACCACAGAAAATCGATATCTTTAAAAACAAGGCAGCTTAAAAAATTTATTATTAAAATCAAAATTTCGAAGAAAAACTGTTTAATTTTTATTTCCTTAGATTATTTAATACATTTGTTTTTGTGATCAAAACATTAAACTATTACCCCATTTTTCAATCAATGCACTATAGGAAATTTTTGCCTTTTTTTGGCAAGTTCAATATGATATTTTGTCACGCCTTTAAGTGATCTTTTCAGAAAAAAAAACAATCTGAAATTTTAAATTGTTATCGAATTTAAGAGAAAAATAAAATAAATACTTTTATTTAAATAGACCTCAAGTTTAAGTATGTATGTAATGTAGTATATATGTATAAAATATGTTTTTTACCCGTGAACTTTACCAATTTTTTTGATTATGTTTAAATAAAAATCGAACAAAATTTGTCAAATTAATTTTAAATTGTCCGATCTTTTAAAACAAATTAGCCGATTTTTTTTTTATTTTTTCTTAGGAAATCAACGATTTTTTCAAAAATTTATCTGGCAACCCTGCATAAAACAAAAACAATGAAGGGCTTAAAAAAATTAAAATAACAAAATATAACAATTGTGTTTTAATTCTTTTCATCATTTAAATTCTTTCTCTTCAAATAAAAAAAAAAAATAATACACATTCTTGAGTACATACATACATAATTTGTGCTCCATTTTTTTAATTTTATTTTTCTCGCATCAATTTTAAATGTTACTTATTTTGAAAGTTCTTGTGAGAAACTTTTAGCAAAATATTGATACAGAAACACTTTTTCTCACATCCTTCCAATAAATGCTGGAAAATTATTTAAATGACAGATAATTCCCCCAAAGTAAATATACAGAAACACTTATGTGAGAAAACCCATTTTTTGTTTCCTGTTGCACTGTTTTTGTTATAATTCACTTGTTTCATGCGGGAAATTTTACGATGCGAGAAATACAGAAACGGGCTACAGAATACCAATTTGTAGGAGTTAAGTTGAGTGAAAGAAATTACTATGAATATTCCTTAAATGAAAGCGATTATCAGTCATTAAACTATCAAAAATAAAAATATGATTCCAAGTCTTGTTACGATTTAAATATTCTCAAGCGATTTATATTGTACAAGTTCTTCATCGGCAGATAATTTTTATTGCAGATAGTTAAAGGCATAAACCGATATTTGACAACATCAAAAGGTTGCCTTACTAAGCAAACAAAAAAAAATATTAAACTTTTTCAAATTATCTCTAAACTATTTCTGCCTACATATCAGCTAAACTAGAAACTAAATTTTGTATGGCCTTGTTTTATATCCTTCCAAAATGTTTGCTGAAATTTCTTGAGTTTTTCTAAAACTACAAAATGTCTATAAAAACTAATAATTTTAGTAGCAAGAATATAAAAATACAAATTACTATACAAATTCTAGACAAAAGAAAACACACTCGTAATGCAATATAAAACCAATAGACAAACAACACATATTATGAAATTGTATTTTAAACATTTTCTTTTCAATTCATTTGCTTTAAATAACAAAACACTATTTTACAAATTCAAATACACATTACAAACATATGCATACAATTCTTTAAGAAATCGCAGTTTAAAAGTACAAAAACAATCCAGCAACGCTCTAAACTCAACGAAGAGTTCTGTCATTCAAATCTGTCACAAGACAAATTTCAATTGAGAAATACAGTGATTGGTTTCATGGAGTATTGTGAACTTAAACGGATTGTAGTCATACCAAAAGCTTTTGCTGCTATTATTATTTTTTTCCAAACAACTGTTGTCGGTTGGCTCTTATTGTTGCATCCACATATGCAACTATAACAAGTATTATATTTTTAAACAAGTACCAGTCGTCTTGCATGTAATACTGATACATTTGTTTATGTATAGATCTGTGTATACATTTTATATGACTTCAGTACAAATATCTTCAATCGCAGTTGATGTTGGCAAACAAAAAGTTCAACTCAATTTCAATCTATCACTTGTCAGTGTCAATACACATGTTCTTATATGCTCATGTAAATCGCTTTGTTCATGGAGTTGGATTTAGAAGCATTAAGTTTGTTGTATTGTTTTATAAATTATTGAAAATAGAAGATTTGCATTGATACGGCAAATATGTTTGCATTTGTTTATAAATTCATTACAATTGCAATGTTCACACGGTTGCTATAACTTAGAAACATGTGTTTAATAACGCGACAATACAAAAGTAAAGGAAAAGCAAGTAAGAAAGTATAGTCGTTTAACCATTTGATACCCTACACTACAGAGTTATAAAAACTTTTAAGCTTGTGGGCCAATTATGGACACAGAAAAGCAAAATTATGTTATGGAGTTAAAATTCATTAAAAGTTCTTTGTGCCGAATATTGTCCAGATATTTATATCTGTATGAGATTTCTTCGTCTTAAGGATTGAAAATATTCTCGCCAATTTTATTTATTTTTTTTCTTTTTCAGTTAAGTCAGTAATCAAAAATTAAATAATTTTAAATTAAAAATTTATTCAAGTGACTTCAACATTTATTTTTTAACAACAACAGTACTGCAGAAAATGTTGTAAGTATCAAACAAATATTTAATTTACATTTAATTTACACTATTAATTTGTTTACTGGTGTAAAGTTAATTAATTTTTTTATTGTTATCGCAATTTTTTTAATTAAAATCAATTGTTATTTTATTCTGTGAAGTGATTTAAGTTAATATTGTTAATATAATTAAGTTAATATTGGACCTATGGGCTTGGCAGTGACATAACACCTATTGTAAAAGTTATCGTCGCCAAAAAAATACTATCTGGTATAAGAAAGTAATTACATTAAAAGCTTTTTTTGGTCATGGCTTAAGTATGGGAGCTACGACTTAATATGGACCGATTCCAACAAAATTCAGTATTCCAATAGAATTTAGTTGTAATAAAATAGTATTGGGTCAAATTGAATCTTAATACCAACACAATAAGATGGTTCATTTGAGCAAAGACTATATTCCAGAGAGAAGTTTGATCCGACATATGTAAATCCAAAGACCGATTTGTATCCTTTTCAACGGGCTTGGGGTTTTTGACAGTTAAAGCCCATGTACCAAGTTTCATCAAATAGTCTAAAATTGCGACCTATACTTTGTTTGCAAAGTTTACATGGAAAACCCATCATCAGAACGAACGGATGCATATTATTAGATCGATTCAAAAAGTGATTCTGAGTCGAATGGTAGACTTTAAAAGTGGTGCTACGACCAATATTTTTAGGTTTTACACACATCAGCTCAAGCCCTCTACACTTCTAAAGTGTGAGTATAAATAATAATTTGCGTATCTTTATAACTTAATCGTCTAATACCCATTTCACTAGATTTTACAAGCATTATTTATTTTGGAAAAGTTAAACTCACATTTATCAAACAAACATTTAAAATATACTAGTATGGCCAGCAGTCCATACAATCGACTGCAATCTAGAAATAAAGACTTTCTTTAGTGTATGCCAGCCAGCCAAACAGACTAAGTCGATTGGTACACTAAAATGTCCAGAACCAATGTTTTTATCAGTTACACTCATCAGTACAATCGCATTATAGCCCTTCCACCTATCATACTGTGGGTACCAAGAAGATTTGTTTTTATACCCACACCACCAAAGGTAGAGAGGATATTATGCGTTTCTGCTGAGCAAAAATGGTGCTCATTAAAATTTTATTTTAATATAACTATCATGTTGGTAATAATATAAAATTTGGCAAGGATTAATTTAAGAATAGCTACTATGTGAATTTTGTACTGGTACGTCCAGATTTAACCATGGGACTCTCCAAATCCCACATCAAAAAGTTGGATAGGGTGTTACGCGTTTCTGCTGATGCCTATTGTAAATAGTCAGAACGGGACAAAAATTTTACATAGCCCGTACAAAAATACAAAATTGCCTGTTTTTCAAAATAAAATAAAAATGTTTGCTTGGGAAAATCATACATACATTTGTATATTAAAACAATAATTAAACAAATATGAACGAAAATTTTTATTTTATTTTCAAAAACCCAGCTAGCATTTCGCTGATTATATTTTGTAGCGGGAGCCCAAACCCGCTACAAAATTTTAATATTTGTTGCCTCAATGGGGAGAAAAAAAGTACCAAAAAGGGGAAATACGGAAAATTTAATTTCTTTTTTTAGCTTTTTGGTTCTAAAGGGTGTCCCAACTAGAACGCAATTTTTAAATTTCGCGCCATTCGAAGTGTCATTGTTTGATATTTGAACAATTGTTATTATTTGCTAGTAAAAGGTACGAGGTTAGTAAAAATGGAGCGCTACACGAATGAACAACGAATTCTCATTTTGAAATTGTTTTACCAAAATGGTGAAAGATTTGGGGCTACAGTTCGCAAATTGCGATCAATTTGGGGTCACAATAATGCTCCAAAAGAGTCAACTGTAAAGAGATTAATGGATCAATTTGCCGAAACTGGGTCTGTTAGTGATGTAAAGACAACAACGCGCCTTCGACCAGGTCGATCGACCGAAAATGTCGCAGCTGTACGTGATGATGTCGCTCAAACTCCATCCACCTCAATTCGACACCGAGCTCAGCAAATTGGTGTCTCCAAATCCACTATGCAGCGAATTTTGACGAAAGATTTGCATCTTCATGCATACAAAGTTCAATTGACTCAGGAACTGAAGCCAGCTGACCATGGACAGCGAAGGGAGTTCGTTAATTGGGTATTGGAGAGACAACATGAAAATGCTGATTTTGCCGATAAAATCATCTTCAGTGACGAGTTCGTGCGATTTAACACCTTTAGATTTTTTTCTTTGGGGTTTTTTGAAGTCGATGGTTTACGCGAATAAGCCGACGACGACTCAAGCCTTAAAAGAGGAAATTGGACGCTGCATTAATGAAATACCGCAGCATTTATGCAAAAAGGTCATTGAAAATTTCAGTAAAAGATCGCGTGTGTGCCAGAAAAGCCTCGGCGGCCATCTGCACGATATATTGCTCCATACATAACCTCATTCTGTCTACTTTACGATATAATAAAGTTTCACGATTTTTTTTTTTAAATATCTGTGTTTTATTTAAAATTTAAAAATTGCGTTCTAGTTAGGACACCCTTTACAACTGGTACTTTTTTTAATTATCGTTAATATTGGACCTATAAACATAAACTTCAACATGCAATGTCCTGAGTGGATGCAATGTCCTGAGTGGATGCAATATCCTGAGTGGATGGTCCTGAGTAAATGAGAATCAGTTAGAGGGATCTTTTTGGTACTTTTTCATTCTTTAACTGGTACTTTTTTTAATTTTCATTAATATTGGACCTACAAACACAAAATAAAGCATGCAATGCCCTGAGTGAGGGAGAATCTGTAGGAGGCCCTTTTCGGTACTTTTTTTGTTCTTTACGTGTTACTTTTTGAATTTCCACTAATATTGGACCGAGAAACATAAAATTAAACATGCAAATGCCTGGCTGAATGCAACATAAACTTTGGCGTAATAATAAGGAGACGCTAACGAAGTAGCGGGTTAAATGCTAGTTGTTTATAAAACTTCAATTAAATTTTTTTTATATTTTTAAATACTTTGAATTTCTTTTCATTCGTATCGTCTAAATATAGTGAAAACATTAATTGTCTATAAAACTTCAATAACATTTGTGTAAGTAAATTTTTAAAAATAAAACGAAAGTGATGTCAGCCAAAGAAATAAAAGGATTTGCTAAAAAAGGAGCCCAAAAATTACTATCAATAAATGATAATAAAAAAATTTAGTCGCAGGTTCAGCTGTGCGAAAATTTTTCACGGATGAACTAGCTTCCTCATATACGATGAAGGGAACTACCACGAAACCAAGAGCGGAAAAATCATTTTCAATATTAACAATAAAGAGTAAGTACAGAGAAAGTACTATTATCAACAATATTTATAATAATTTGGTTTCTTCTTAGGTGTTTGTCATCAGAAGTATAAATGTAATGATAGATATATGAATGCTGTACTTCAAAAATATTTTATGCATTCAACAGATATAGTTAAGGGACAACAACTTGAATAGTATTTTTTATAATTCATGGTTTCAATATTTACTTTTAAAATAATTTAATTTTTTCTACTTTTATTTTTATTATATTATTATAGAAATTATTTAATTTTTTCTACTTTTATTTTTATTATATTATTATAGAAATTATTTAATTTTTTCTACTTTTATTTTTATTATATTATTATAGAAATTATTAAATTTTTTCTACTTTTATTTTTTTTATATTATTATAGAAATTATTCATGGCTTTAGTATTTCCTTTCTTTTTACTTTATTGTTAACTGAATTACCTTTACTTTAATTGTTAATAAAACTTTTTTTAAAATAAACACTTTAAAAACTTTATTAAGCTAAAAAAAAAAATTATAATTATGATTCATCGGTAGGGTACCACTTTCTTACAACAAGAGTATCATTTATGGTTGAAAAATGAGCTTATATACGGGTATTTCGCTCATGAAGATGATTCCTTAATGATTCGATTATGATAGAAAATATTAGAAAGACTCACAAGCAAACAGAATACGCAAAGTGATTAAAAAAAGTTCTACTAAACAATTAGGACAGCGACTTAAAAATGATTTGAAATATAATCAAAAACTAGATAATTAACGATTGAAATGAGAAAAATGATTATAAAAACTACCATAAAATTAATCAAAAAGGAATCCGAAAATTGTATCCAAAATTATTCTTTCAGGTGATTTATCGGTAGGGCACCATTCTCTCACGAAAGTATCACTTATAATTGAAAAATGAGCTCATATTCGGGTATATTGCTCTTGAAGCTGATTCCTAAATGATTCGATTATGATTCAAAATGCTAGTTGGAACATAACATTTTTTCCTTGTGCGTGTGCTTGCAAGCAAATTTAAAACGCTTTTTAAACAGAAGGCTTCATTAATATCAGTGGACGATAATATACTTAAAAATCAACTACAAAAATTATTTTCCCGTATTTAATATATAATAATAGTAAATAATACAATATATGCGTCCAACAGTAAATAAATTAAAGATGTTTTTTTAAAGTGTGACCACTATTTAACAAAAAAGAGAAGACTAAACGAAAATATCCCTACAAAAAAAAATATCTATCCTATATATTTATTATTATTTGCGCCTATAATATTATGTTTTTCTATTTTGTGGAAACTAATTACATAAAGTAAGTTTGAACGAATTCCACTCCGAGGTTTGTGTTTGTTTCAATCAAATAGAAACTTTTACAATTAAGATAATCGAACTGGAATAAAGATTGGAAATTTTTTGAGATATTATTTTTTCTTAATTCCTGTACGTTTTTTCCGATACTTCACGAGAACACTTTATGTTGAATGAAAAGACAGACCAGCTCGTCAGGAAACTTTTTCCAAATACTTTAGAAAAGCTAAAAATATTATACAAGTAAGACCATAAAGTGAATAAGAATTTTAAAACACTCTGGTCTTAAATGTAACAATATCAAAGCTTCAACAAAGTCACAACAATAAACCGTCAATTTTTTCTTTCTTACATTCCCCTACAATTGGCTGGGTTTTTTCCAACACAAATTGTAGTTGTAAGAGGATAGAAAGAAAAAAAAACAAAATTAAAAAAAACAAGATGCTTAAATAAAGCAGATTGCCATTTCAGTTTTTTATTTGCCGGGCACATGCAAATTTATTATCAAAAATTATTTTTGGCAATCTGCCAAAAACTGGAAAAAGTTTCCTGACGAGCTGGCCTAAGCAACCAGCGAAATGCGCATAGGAACTAGCTTTCCCACAACAATAAATTTCAGTATTTTCATTTAAAAAAATTGGGATTATTAGCACATCATTAATAAATGAATTAATTAATAAAATATTTCATTCCCAAAAATAATTTTTGATAATAAATTTGCATGTGCCCGGCAAATAAAAAACTGAAATGGCAATCTGCTTTATTTAAGCATCTTGTTTTTTTTAATTTTGTTTTTTTTCTTTCTATCCTCTTACAACTACAATTTGTGTTGGAAAAAACCCAGCCAATTGTAGGGGAATGTAAGAAAGAAAAAATTGACGGTTTATTGTTGTGACTTTGTTGAAGCTTTGATATTGTTACATTTAAGACCAGAGTGTTTTAAAATTCTTATTCACTTTATGGTCTTACTTGTATAATATTTTTAGCTTTTCTAAAGTATTTGGAAAAAGTTTAATGACGAGCTGGCCTAAGCAACCAGCGAAATGCGCATAGGAACTAGCTTTCCCACAACAATAAATTTCAGTATTTTCATTTAAAAAAATTGGGATTATTAGCACATCATTAATAAATGAATTAATTAAAGACAGAATAATTATGTAACTTCAAACAAAAATTAAGAAAAAATAATAATAATATTTTTTATTAGCAAATGTTACTTTTAACATTTAGTTCTTTAGTTCTTTAGTTCAAAAATAAAAGTAGAAAGTGTGCAATTCCTAGTGCGATAAAAAATTTGCATAAAAAAAGCAGCAAACTCCAATGGTTATTTATGTGTTTGCTTCAATAGGTACTTTTTTAACCAAGCTGGGTAAAGGCTTTTTTGGTATTGTTAAATTCATTTTTGGAACCAGCGCACAGTGGCGCCATTTGAGTTTTTTCGTTGCAAAAATCATATCTTTTGAACCGAATAAGATAATTGAACAGTTTAAACAGCATATGATAGATAACTGTTCAGCCTATGAAATGAGCGTTTGGAAAGGGTGCTACGCTTTGTAGGGGCCTACTTATGGGTTATCAAAGTTAAAATTAGTAGAAAAATCAATTTTATGGTAACTAAACAAAATTATTTTTACATTTTTAGATTGTTTTTATTTTTTTTCTTTAGGGTTTTATGTTTTAAATTATTACCCAACAAATTAATAATTTTTTTTTTAAATTTATTTTTTCAATTTTCTGTAAAATATTCATCACAATTCGTAAGAGAAGGTATATCTAAAAGACTAACCATTAGGTTAGGTTAGAAAGGCTGGTGTGAAGCAAACTTCACACCCTCACCCAGAGACCATTATGGTCCATTGTAATGCCTTTATTTAGTGAAACAAAGAAAGAAAGAAGAGAAAGATATCTAGTGTGACAGAGTAGGAGAAGTTAATGGTGAAAGCACAGGGAAGGAAGATAGTGGAAGATAAGAAATCGGACAGAACAAGCAAAACACAACCCTACCAAACAGGAAAAACTGCCCTACATGTTTCCCAGCCTCCTGCCGCGCAACCAGGTCATTCCCATTACGAATCCCGTCAGATTCTCGAGCCCGCAGCCCGAGACATCTCCCAATTCGTGCAGGAATCTGCTACCTAGCCACCTCAGCCTGCTGTTCTGTAGCCTGGGACAGTGGCACAGAAAGTGCTCAACAGTCTCCAGCTCCTCTGGGTCCTCACACAGCCTACATATATCCGATAAGAAAGACCCCATTCTCACCGCCATTCTGCCTATCATACAGTGGCCCGTGATAATACCTATCATGGTCCTGACGCAGGCCCTACTCTTACCCAGCAGCGCGTCCGAATTTGACCTACTAAGCATCGGCCACAGCGTGCGCGATACTCGGCAGTCCGTTCGGCCCCGCCAAGCCCGATTAGTCCTGTTCAGAATCCATTCCCTAATTCTCCCAAAATAGAAGCCCATTGGAGGCCTGACCACTTGCAAACTGTCAGGATCAAGACTAACCATTTCTAAACTATAATTATTTTGTAACTCTATTCGTGACTTTACATGCCGCAGGGAAGAAATAAGTGGATCGGAAGATGCTGCCAACATGTTGAAGAGGTCCTCATTTTGCCTTACCCTTGATGCTTTGAATGTGTTCTGCAATCTATATTTTTTTATAAAATTTGTTAAGAGACTCCTGTGCTTCTTCAGAAAGCTCTCCAATTGGCAAAGACTGGTACTCAATTATATCTTTGCCATGCGAAAATATTTTATGGACGGTCGGGGTCAACTTCTTCTGTGGATACATTTCTGCTAAAAGAGATGCAGTTTTCTACGCATATTCTCCATATTTTGTAGAATTGACATTTTCTTTGCAGTTTAAAACATCCAAGATCGTTCCCAATCTTTTCACGTTTTGATTGTCAATTCCAATGATTCTAGTTACTGCCTCATCATTTTCAAAAAATCTCCTAGAAGTGTTTCCATCGTTTGAGTTACCGTATCCGTGCTTGGGACAGTCTACTTTTAGTCCAACTTGGTTAAAAAAAGCATCCTGTATTTACTTCTTTCTGATCTTTTCCTTATCCTTTAATGATGTATTTTCATCGAAGTTTTCCTCCTCTTGTGGTAGGGTATATGCCAGTTTTAGCAAGAATTCCATACACATTATCCTTGCGTGCAATGGTGACATTCCATATTCGTAATTCTCCTCATTTGTAGAATCGTTTAAATTACCAAAGTTCTTCTGACAAATAATAATAAAAAATCGATAAAAAAAATATAAAAATAAAACGAAAAAAGGGGTTTAAATAGGTTTTTGCTAAATTTTTACCTCCAATATAATTCTGTCTAAATATATGTATATGATAACTAATTGAAATATGTTATAATTAAGCAGAAAAAGATACTAATCTTAAACTCTTTACAACTAATTATATAAAATTGAGATGTAACATATGAAATAAATTGAATTGAATTGAAAAAAGTTCTTCTGACTCTTTTTGCAAATCGGGCATGACATTGTTGAGGTTGTTCCTGTCAGTTCGTTTACGACTTTTCCGTCAACCATGGTCAGGTGGAACTCGTAATTGCATTCTCTTGCTTATTTGTTCTTCAATGTCCTTCACCGTAGTCCTTATGAGTTCTGCCGATTCCCTTGCAAACTGAAACATTATTGGTCGGCAATAATGCACTGATGATGGACGTGGATTTTTCCAGTGTAGGGAATCATCCGATTTTAGCCGCAAAGGAACAACAGATGCCATAAACATATTTCCGTCCGATATTGTAGCGTCATCGGAAGATATCCTTTGCTTATAAACGCTTTGTCCGGATGATCCATCGCAGCCTCATTTGCTGATCAATGTCAACTTCTCAGGAAGAATTTTCACTTCCGTGAAAAACTTTGGTGTGGCTGACTTTCTAAACAGTTCAAATAATTTTAAATTGTTCAACGCGATGTTTTCAATACTTAAATTGTTTAATGGTTTCAGTAATTGTTGCGCCAACTTTCAGTCGTAGAGTAATACAGGCATTATGCTTATTTTGCAATAAATAGGCTTATGCTACCATGCCTAAAAATTTACCTGTGTCCTGCATACATATGGATTTAGGCTGAATAATGCAATTTTGATATTATGCACGTGTCCAAATAAGATTTGTGCCTACCTGTAGGGACCATAAGTCAATATTGTTCCTGACCATTTGTACGCCAAAGTATTGTTTATGTGAGGTACGTACCTGCTAATTTCAATGAGTAGTTTTTTTTTCAAACTATTAGATCAAACTACTGTCAGTCAAAACATATAAGGGATGGACGCCATACAATTTCTGCAACCATGTATTTTTAAACTTTTTTACCTCTAGAAGCCAAACGGGCACGTACGGGCAGATAAAACCTTTTGAATTATGTAAAGAAATAATCAAAGAACAGGTTTTGCAAGTATGGCAAATATAGAAAAATATAGTTTTTTTTTATTTTCCGTCAAAGTTGAAAAATAGTGAAAAAACGGATAGTTTTTAAATAGTGATTTACCAGGAGAAACACAAAGCAAACAGTTAATTTTTATTATCATTATACATTTAATAAATACATCAATCAATACAAACAAAAAATAAGGCGATTCGTTAACTATTTTTCGTGATATTACACCTGAAATCGCAATAAATTGACTACAAATTGTGTGTTTTTTTGAAAACCGAAAGTCGGTCAACTTTGAACGGTTATATCTTCTAAACTAAAAATGTGATATTATTAAGAGTGGCATATTTGAAATCGTTGAAAAGTTTCCTATAACATGGGTTTATTCAAAACTTCGTCGGCACTCATGAAAATTTTGATTTTTGCAACCTCGCTTGCTCTACGGGCGCCACTGTGCAGCGTCGCTAAATGTGCAGATTTATCGGTTTTTTTGCAGTGTTTTAAGTGGAAAACAGTCTTAAAGGTTTTTACTTCAACAAACCGTTCTTTTAAATCCCTACAGTTTTCCAGTTTAATTCGAATGCTACAGAGAAGCATTTAATTATGATATGTATAAAAAACATTTATCCTAATGCAACAAGGTATCACATGTACTTCCTTTAAAAAGCAACACATATAAATGTATATGGCCTTGTTCATACGGAATATTTCAGTTTTATAAAGTCATCGCAAAGACTTGCAATTCTTGTTGCAGCAATTCTTGAGTTTATGGATGAGAGTGATGAGAAGATTGGGGAGGGATACTCAGTTTCATGTACTCTGCAATTCAGTTTTGTTTTGTTATTCTCATACTTTGTAACTTGAAGTTGGCTAAGGTGTATTTGTATTTATATATCAAATATAAAAAGAAGAAGAGCAAGGACAAGGAAAAAATAGAAAAATTGAAAAACTATAATTTCATAATTTAGATACCCATGCAACTTCAAAGCAGAAATTTAAAAAATTGCAGCAGCAATAATTGCAAATCTGGACGATGACCAATTCGAAGCTACGAGAATTATCTTTGTCATCGCACGAGTTTAGTGATGCCCGAAAAATTCATTCTTCAGTCATGGCGTAGAGCAGGGATGTTCAAGTTGGTACAATTGTACTTTTTTGTTACATTTTGACCTTCTAAAGTACCATGGTACTACCGTGACTCATTTGATACAGTTTAAAAATTTGTCATAGTTCCCCCTTTTTAAATTTTTAGTATAGTAAGCAAATTATTGAGTTCTTTTTATTGCATTTATGTTGTACGACAAATCGATAATGTAATGGGCGCTTGAAAATGCGACTAGTATTGTGGTGTATAGACTTAGTCCCCTTTTACAATGTGGCACGTGAAAGGGGCAGCCAGACGAAGTTTGTTGGTAAGGGGGCGACGCTGTATGCGTGACACACTTTCCTTTTTACCTCTCTCGCCTACAAACTTCGTCTGTCTGTCTTTCACTTGCCATATTGTAAAAAGCGGACTTATGGTACCCACAGACGAGGCAACTTTAGTTAAAACTTGTGTTACTACCTTTATTTCCTCAGACAATGACACTAAAAGCAGAACATCAATATTGTGGTTTTTTTAATATATAGAAGTTTTACATAACTTAACAAAAGAAATTTTCATATCCAGTAGCTAATTTACAAAATGAGCTGAATGTCCCATATGTTTCCTGACATTTCTAGAGTCTTTGCTAGAATTACATCCATTCCAAAGATTTTTTCATTTCAAACTATAATAAAAACTAAGGAAAGAAACATGTGCCAACATTATCAAATCTCATACAAACAAAGGATTGTTTAATATCGACAAACTCAGGCTGATGTCATGTAAAAATTGCAAATAGTTTATTTATTAAACAAATAAGTGCCTGATTTTGATCTGATATATTTCTAAGACTTTTATGTACCTTATTTTATTCATGCATATAATGAATGTAATTGTTAAGTTTTGTTTTTTTTTTTTTTTGTGTATAATTGAATTTTTATGTACTTTTTTTGTTGTTTTAATAAATTAAAAAATGGTACCGTGAAGGTCCAAAAAGTACATTTTTTTTTGGAAATTGGTACAAAATTTAAAACCCCATTTAACATCCCTGGCGTAGAGCTGCCACATACTTTTAAATTTTTATATATGTTTTTTTTTGTCATTTTATTTTTTTGACGTTTACACTCATTTATCATACTACAAAACAACAGGCTGTTCAAAGCAGTGCTATTTTGCCTAAAATATTGTTTAGCACTTTAAAACACTTTGTGAATTAGCTAATTATAATAGAAAAAAAAAATTTTTTTTCTCTTAGTTAATATTAACTAAAAATACACAAATATGTTTAATCATTATTTAATTTTTTTTTTATGGAGCAGTTTTTATTACATAAAACCAGTTTGTTTTTGGAAATAGTCCGTTTTTGTAAAATCTTGCAACATTGCTTGGAACTATTAATTTAAAAAAATCAGCAACTTTAAACGACTGAATATCTTCAACATTGCTGAGATTCGGCTACAAAAGCTCGAAAGTTTTGATATATTGTTGTCTTCAAATATTAGTCCACCGTCACAAAATAATATAGGATTTTTAAAATTTATATCGATACAAACACTTAACTCTAACTTATTTGATTTAAATTGTCTTTAAAAGGATTTCGCTATAGTGGAAGGATATTCATATAGAGGATCTCCATTCAACATGAAAACTATTTGTGTAAATTTTTATCACGATATCAATTTCTGTACCAGATTTATTCCAGATAAGCGATTTTAACTAAAACGTTTTTTGTATGAAACCTATAAGTGCCACAAATTTTATTCCTCTCATTTGCGCATCAAGCGAAATGTTTTTAACCGCCTAGCTTTAGCACTGAAATAAAATACATAATAATAGCATCATTGACGTGTCAAGTACAATGATATTATATTGTCTTGTTTAATAAAGCCCACAAAATATAAATAAAAAATATAAAAAAAAGTGTGAATAGAGAAATTTTGGCAGATAGAATACGCTTGTTGTGCTGATTTAGGTTGATATGTTATATATACGGGTTTGCCTTTAAATTGCGTTAAATTTAATATTTGATCTATAGCCAAATTAAAACTAAATCCAGATTTTTTTTTTGCGATATGATTTAATTTAACATGTCTGGACCAACTGTAAATAATGATAAAAAGGCGTCATAACCCTGATGTATTTTGACATCAGCACTATGACAAGTGTCTTCATTATTGACCCAATTACACTTTTCATCATTGTTTCGTCAGCATCAAGATTACTTGGCCAAATTATTATCAGAGTCAAAAATTTAAGTTATGTCATGAATGGGCTGATACAATGGCATTATAGAAATTACGAATCGGAGTCGGCTTAATAAAATGTCATCAGTAACATCGGAGAACAGACTCTTTAAATTGAGTCATTGTAGTTGATTTAAGTCAAATTGAGAGAAGATTATTATTTACTTACCCGCTACATATTTTTGTTTTTCTTTTGTTGTATTCCGTCCTTTGGTTACAGATGAACTCTCAATTATAAGACACCAACAGCATACCCGATATGATTTTCGTAATCCTTCTACTTAGCAAATTTGATGTAATTAACTAAAAAAAATTAAAAAAATTGAATATGTGAATTTTTGCTTAAAATTTTACTTTTTAAACATAAAAATATCACTGTAGTCATAGCATACATGACGAATAAAATATGACAAAATTTTATGATGACATTCGTCATTTGCGTCATTGATGTCATTTGTAATAACTTTGATGTCACAATTCTGGTGTTAGGGCATCATCACTATGAAGACGCATTTTTCTATAAGTGTAACTTGAAAATGTATAAGCGCTGAATCTTATTTCGATAAAACATGATTAAATTAATTAAATAAACTTCGATCTTAAAATATCGCATTCTGAAAGTGTACTTTGGTCAGACTTTATTATAAATCCAAAATATATGTAAACACATATTAAACTTCTTTCCAAACTTAGTGCTTCTTGCAAAATTATTTGCGATTTTATATTAAATTCATCAAAAACAATTATTTAAACAAATACGCTCCAATTACACTGTGCTAGTTGAAAAAACAGAACAGACGGGGACCTGTCGTTTTAACCAAATTCGGGCACGCTGAGTCCAGCGGTGCTTACCTTTTTTTAGATTAGCTCGTGTTTTCGAGAAATACCGTTATTTCGAAAATAGAGGAACAGACTAATAATACCGAAATTCCGCAATAAATTTAAGAATTTCACCATACAAATACGGCGGTTTAATAAAATAGATGGGTCAGATCTATGACCAACCCCACTTTACTTTTAATCACCATCATTTAATTCTAGCATACCTACATAATGTTCAATTGAGACTAGAAATATATTGAAGAAAAATTTCCAGAAATGCCCATGAGCCGTCCCTAGTGGGATATAATGTATGACAAACCACACTTAGTTTTTTATTCTTAACATTTTCTCGAGACATACTTGCCCTTTATCGCCACTCCTTAGGGGGGCTCCCATACAAATAAAGCGTTTAATGATATGCTTAAATTAATCAAAATTTTTCGTCTTTTGTTAATAAAATCAAAAGTTTTTAGCAGATTTTAATCATTATGGCTTGTTTTGTTTGCAACCACGTTTTTTATATATCTGGACAAAATTAGAAGCATAGCCGCATTTTCCCTTTTTTAATGAAATTTTAAAGAACCAAAAATTTCAAAATTTTGCTAAAAAATTATTTTGTTTTGCAAAAAAAAAAAAAAAATTAATGTTTCCAACACGACGGCGCATATGAGAAAAATGTTTAATCTTTCTTAAGGGAAATTTTATTGCGGAGTTTTTCGAATTTGTTTAATAAACTACACCGTTTTTGAGCTACGCGAACATATGTTGTGCAACCTCCTCCATTTGCAAAATAACGATATATCTCGAAAACCAGAGCTAACCTTAAAAAAAAAGGTTAGCATCACTGGATTCAGAGTACGAGAATTATGTTAAAACGACAGGTGCCCAGGTTGCCTCAAAAAAAGTGTAAATTTCTAGCACAGCGTTATCGTAAATTAAAAAGTAATTTTTACATGTGCCACAAAATATAAATTAATAACTGTCCCTAATCCTTTTTAAACATCTTTAAAAATAGAATGTGGGAATTATTTATTTTTCATAAATTTTTTTGAAGAAAGTTTTACCCAGCAAAAACTTTACTTACATGGTAAGTTAGCTAGTAACATTGGATACATATGAACACTACTTATTTTTTGGCTGAATAACTACTTATTTTTGTTCGAGTTGTCCACAGAATTCAGTAGTTACAATACACATACTAGAAGTCACAAAATATCTAGTTATTATTTAACTACCAGGAAGTTGAATTGTAAGTACTTACAATATACTTACTAGAAGCCAAAAAATAACTAGTTTTTATTTAATTTACGCTAGTTAGTAGACCTAATAATTAGTTATGGAGCTAGTTACCAGTAAGTAAATATTCAGTACTGAAAACCAGACAATTGATAAGTAGTTATTTAGCTGATTATTAGTAAGCAAATATTCATTACTGAAAATAATAGTAGTGAAAAGTACTTACTAAGGTCATTACTAGCAAGTACTTATTGATGTTTTCAGAATAATGACAATTGTAATGACAACTACTTACCTGGTAACGTATGAAATAACTACGACCTATTACCAAAATTCAAAAAGTTTTTCCTGGGTAATAATAAAATTTTTTTTCTTAATTTTTTTTTTATTTTTTTTTCTACGCTTGTCTGCAGGAAAGAAACCCGAGTCTCTGGCGGGAATCAAACCCGCGCTTATAGACTAGCTCACTACCAAGTAGCCTACCGGACATCTTAATATTGAAACTTGACTCATAGAAACAGATTCGAAAAAATGTTTAATATCTTTAAAACAATAATTTTCGATGGTAAATATATTATTCGGCATTGTTTGTGATACACAGTAAGAATTGATTAAGCGCGTGAGTGTGTTTCAATATGAAACTTCAACAAAAATATTTAAGTATGTGCTGAAAGATAACTGAAATCAACTCCTTTTAACTTTTGCCAAATATATTAATACCAAAAATGTACTGGTAAATACCAATATATATAGATGAAAAAACAGAGTAACTGAGAACTACTAAACGGATTCGTAACCAACTTATACGCCCCATCCATAAAACAGCAACTACTTATTTATACTCAGAGTTTTTTGACAACTACTTACAAACGAAAGTAGTTAGACTATCTGAAAGCCATAAAAATAATATCTTTTTATTTTTACAGAGCATTTGAGAGAGAATTGTTGCACAATGGAAGGGAAAGTTAAAGGGTTTGTGAAATACCATAAAATTTAAGTTCTAAAACACAACACATCTGTAAAAATGCTTTGAAAAAATTAAAAGCTTATTTAAGAGTTCTTGTAGTTATGCATTAAACTGGTACCAAATTCCCTTTAGAAAAGTCAATAGAACTCCTTTATAAAGTACGAAAATCCTAATCAACACTTATTATTATTCATTCCGACCCATTGTATTATTCATACAAAATTCCAGACAAACACATTTAATACAAAAGTACTTTGTACTTGTTACCCTGCCTGCATGCCAGTCAAGTCATTCAGCCAACCATCTAGTTTCCTTGTTTGGCAACCAGAATGCTGTTTCATAAAATACCACGTAGTATCAATGTAATCACCGGATAAGCTAACAAGTTACTGGGATTTGCACATGATGGTTGCAAACAGAAACTGAAACAGAGAAAGCAACTGAAAAAAACAACAAATAATAATGACTGACAAAAGAACTTCAAGACAAGTTTTTCATAAAAAGGAAGACTACCCAGTAGTTCACAAATGGATAAAATACTTCATAGTGTATACATTTTAGTGTACCTGGTATGGAATTTGAAGCCCCCGACACTACGGTCTTGATTTTCAGTAGAATATTTCATAAGGTAACGTCCATTTCATACCTGAACCCTAAACAACATAAAATATTGAGCATTAAGTTATAATCACCTTAACGCTGAATTATTGACTTACTGGAATGGATAAAAAGGAGTTGGGAGAGCACTAAAGTCTGCAGACCGACCTGTTTTTATGGGAGCTTTCAGGTAGCCACATTAGTCTGTGTCTTGAACGACACCGTCAATTTAAACACTATCACGCAAAAGGACCCACATTAGACCATATGGAAAATATTGGTACGAAATTTGTCGATAAATGTGATGTTACCGAAATAGGGTTTATATCTCATTTACAATAAAATTTTTCTCAACGTAGTAAAATTTTTTTTTGTTTATTGCTTAAACGATATCGTTCTGTCTATTAAACCGGAGCCATTTCTGTTGTGTATAAAATTGTCCACAAATTCTTTGCTCATACCCATTGATGGTTTAGAGACCTCTTCTAAGAATCGCAGAAAACTATTTATAACAATTATTTATAATAAATATCAATGTTAATTCGAATGTGTATTCTAAGTCAAATTACGATTTAAAAAGCTTTTCCTTCAATATTTTCCAGGATTATTTTCTATGCACTATCACAATTTTGTTTGTTTGTATATTTCTATTGCGAGGCTTACTTTAGCTATCCTTTGGCTAGTAAAGAAGTAAATTGTACAGAAAATTTATACAATTATTAGATACCAGCAGAATGTAATGCGTTTTCTGGCCCGCTACGGCCTTCTTCAGCATTCTTTGTATCATATAACTGGATAGTGCTTAAGGTAAATTTTATGTATTTAACTTTATTATTTCAACAAATAGAATCTGGGAATTTTAGTTCTCATGCTGAATTAAATTTTTTGTTATAAATTTTAATATTAATTCGAATGTGTATTCTAAGTCGAACTCAATTTAAAAATCTTTTATACATTAATAGTCTTATTCCTTCAATATTTTCCAAGAATATTTTCTATACACTATCACAATTTTGTTTGTTTGTATATTTCTATTTATAAACTTCAAGTTTAGTTTTAATTAAAGTTTAAATATGAAGCACCCTTGTGGAGTTCTACGTTAAAAACCGCTTTATATAGATACTATAATTATTTATGAAACTATTTTACCGAAATTCGGTGAAGTGGTTTGAATTCATGTAAATACTATTCATGCCAAATTAGACTATAATACTATGGTATTCATTTAATCGGGCGTTTGCTTTAATCGGTTAAGCGCTCGATTAATTAACCGAGGTTTTTGTTTATTTTGTAATCGATCGGTTAACAGCTTAAAAAGTTTTCTTTAAAAATAATTAATTTCAATTTATAAAAATTAAAACTTGACTCAAAAAAAAATTCTTCTACTAATCGTAGATGTAGGAGAAATCGAAAGCAACCAATAACACAGAATATCTAATTTCTCAGTCCTTTTCCTGGACTACTCTAAACGTATAAAATCGTAAGCCATTAGAGTCCTGTTTTATTTTTTTTTTTTATTTTTAACTCTTCTAAATATTTTGGCTAATTCTGTTAAAAGATTGATATGAGAAGACAAAGAAACAAACAACTAAACACATACATAAAAAAAGTACGTGAAACAAAAAGCTGTTCACAGTAAACACTTATTAAAAATGAAGATCACTGAACACCTTCTTTGTTTGTATGAAAAAATATTTGCTTAACACATGCCTTTTGTATATGAGACGAAACAAATAATTAACAACGCAAAAAAATATATTATAATACTACAAAAAAACTTAAAAATTTTGTTACATCGGTAAATCGACTGAAATTAACCGGTTTAATCGTTCATCGAAAATAGCCCATTTTAAATTAAACGATCAGAGAATCGGGTAGTAATTAATCGGTTAAACGACTAACGGTTAACAGTATGAATACCCTATATAATACTTATAACACTGGTCAGCAAAAACAAAAAAAGTCAGCAGGAAGAATACTGTTGTATGATTTTAATTGGCTTTAGCGTGCTGAATCCTAATCTGTTCACAGATTGATTCTATCCCGACAAATTAGTATTTGTCCACCGATTTTCATGATATATAACTTCTCTTATTCGTAATATTCCACCTGGCTTTCTGCTAAAGGATAAAAATGAAATAATTGTCCTTATGATTCTTTATGAATTTTTTTAAAAAACAAAAAATAATACTAAGTTAGCGTCAAAAAATGTTTATAGCCGCTAATTTCTGAAAAAAAAAACTACGAAACAGTTGAAAATGTAAAAATAAAACTTTTATTTTAATCAAAGAAAGGAAATTTTATACCTAATAATTTGTAATTAAAATTGGACAAATTGTTTTCAAGCTATGGTATAATGTATTAGCGCACCCCCAACTTATATCGTGCAAAATATTAGTCTAGCCCATAAAAAAAACTAGAAATCGTACAAAAAAAAAACTAAAAACGGATTTTATTTCGTTAGAAAAAGGTTTCCCAGCAAATACTAATGCTTCCTAGGAAGCAGTAATGTAAGGGAGAATTCTAAGTAAAGCGCTTACACTTCTGTGAAATGTTACATGATTTTTTTTGAGAATTCCACGCGTAGAAGCTCTGCTATTGAGATCTAAGATTTGCTTATTTCACTCTAGTAAGTAAAGAAAATAAGAATGGGAAAATTTTTTATTTTAGCGTTTTAGTGCAATAATACCCCTACAAAATAATTGTTGTGTATTTTTGTGACTCGTTATTCCTGAAGATGACATCCAAAGGATGTCGAAATATTGAAAAATAAAGACTTTAAAGAATAAAACAGACCTCGAGCTTGAAAAAATTATTTAATTTATAAATTATAATCAAAAAGGTCGAATAACTAAAAACTTAATAGAGAAGTTAAAAGAAAACTTTTTATATATCTAAAATATTTTTTTTTTTTTTGGAGTAAAAAGGCTAAAGTTTTATATACAATTAAATTTAATTGTTTAATTTAGATAAAATTTTTATTTTTGAACAAAAGAATAAATGATTTCACTGTATCCATGAAGCAGGAAAATATGTAATCTTAAAAAAATGGATAAACAGCGATTCTCTTCTAGTATTTGCCACCGCATTTAACAATTGTAGAATTGTAAGCCTTACCTTACAGCAGTACAGTAAGGCAGTAATTTTAAGAAGCAAAAAAGGAAGCGGTTGCTATACAATATATGTATTTATTGCTGCCAAATCTTAAAAAATGTTTGCTGGGTATGTACTAGGGATGCCAATCGGGACTGGTTTTTTGTCCCGGGATTCTGGATTTAAAAAAATCAAATCCCGGAATTTTTCGGGATATCGGAATTATTCGTGATTCGGGATTTTCGAAAGTCAACAGATTTTAAATTTAATAGATATTAAAAAAAAATCGTCATTAAAAGAGGTTTACAAACAAAAGTTTTATAACTTACTTAATATAACAAAGTTGCTTAATGATTACTCAAATTTGTAAAAATTTGAAAGTGTGATTTTTTCTAAATTAATGATTAATTTAATTAAAAATATTAGAAAAAAACAACGTAAGATTTCCAACAATGTGTTAATTGAAAAAAAAAATAGTTGACATAAAATCTTTATTTTACGCATTTACATCAGTTGCTTCAAACTTAATAAAAAATAATTAATATAGTAATCGAATAGAGCAAACTAGTAATTGATTTATTTGTAAGATTCCATTAAGATTTTTATTAAATGAATTGAGATGAATAATTGAAATTTGAATTCGAAATTAATTAACAAAATCAATTTTATTTAGTTAACAATAAACATTTTAACAAAAACACATTTTTATACCCACCACCACTGGTGGTTGGAATTATTTGGTGAAATCGCTACATAAACTAACGAAGGTCCCATGTCCACGCTCGTAAAACGCTTTAATAAGCCTAAAACTGTTTAAAGTAAAGCTTAAATTTTGCATTTGGTGCATCAGTGGAATCAATTAGATAATAAAACCTCACTGAACTTTTGGGTTTTCTTTTTGTTTTGTGCATTTCAAAAGACATTTATTTCTTAAATTAATTTTCCTCTTTAAATATTTTCAACACTTCCCACATTAAAATTTCTTTATAATTGTTGGGCTCGCTTAAAAAGAATAACCAAGTTTACCTTTTTCTTTTCCGTAATGACAGTATTATAGGAGTATATAAATATGAAAGATCAATATCGTGTACCCTATTCTTCTAAGGGAGAATGTCATGATGAATTTCTTTTTAAAAAAAAGGCAAAATAAAAAAATTAAGTTAACGATTTCGGGATTGACTTATTCCCGAAAATCCCGGGATTTAAATTTTTGAATTCGGGATTCGCTGATTGACATCCCTAGTATGTACTAAATCATATATTTAAATGTGTGGATATGCACAATATAAATTTACTTGGGTATATTCTTAGCATAAAAGTACTAAAAATGCGTTTTTAATTTTATTGAAAAGCAACAACAAAATGCATCCAATATTTGTTGTTGTGTTGCAGTTCTCCTTGGATCATTGTGCGCCTCCATGTAGTTCGTATATTCCATTGTACTCCATACGAGACAGATGATATAGGGTTTTCTCTATCTCTTTCTTCGCAAGCTGCCCGATTTCCTTTTCTCTTTGCATCATCTTTTATGCCGCAATAAAATGCACATAAATTTCTTTCATTGAGATATATTTGCAAAAGTGTTGTAAAAATTGACTTTTCAGTTTACTAAGACACGAATAAATAATATTAAAGTAAGTAAATAACATTTTTTATTTTTCGAATTTATTCTATGAGCTAATTTATAGTTATGTATTTTATAAAGCTTTTTGTAATAGTTCTATTCCTTAAATATTTAGGAATGACTTTATACACTACCAGACTAATATATAGTAACTTCTTGTTACATTTTACCTTAGCTATTCTTTGGATAGCAATGAACTATATTGTATGTAAAGAAAAATGTTGAATATAATAAAGTAACTTATGAAAAAGAAAAATTTCCCAGATTCTATTTGTTAAAATAGTTGAGTTATATACATTCAATTTATTAAGTATCACTAGCCAGTGTAACACAAAGAATGCTGACGAAGGCCGTAGCGGAATAGAAAATGCATAAAATTTTGCTGGTGTCTAATAATTGTAAATTTTTCTTTACATACAATATACTTCATTGCTATCAAAAGGATAGCTAAGGTAAAATGTAACAAGAAGATACAATATAATAGTCTGGTAGTGTATAAAAAAAGCTTTATAAAATACATAACTGAAATTGAGCTCATAGAATAAATTCGAAAAATAAAAAATTTTGAATATAATAAAGTAACTTATGAAAAAGAAGTAAGTAAATAACATTACAAGACATAATAATATTACTAAATAAATTTTTTGCACAAAACAAAACATTTGCTGAACTAATCCTTTTGTTTAACGTGTTCTGTGCTTTACTATTTTTGTTTTGATTTGATTGTAGTTAATTATGGCGGCCTGTTTTTACACGTTGCCACTTCCCTGCCAAAAAAACGCATTCTATCTTTTTCTTCGAAAGCTGCCTTCGCAACTGACTTGGGCCTTTTTCACACGTCACTTTTTCCTGGATACTCTGTGATACCATACTCGTTCCGTTTCGTGCCTTAAAGGCCGTTGCCATAGGACCCAGTCTATTGTCATCTTCGCCCTGTATCAGTTTCCTTAATCTGTTGTTGTTCCACCTAAGTATACGATTGATTGGTCTGCTGTAGCAGGTCTTAGGATAGTGGGGCTACCATCTGCCGTTGCCTAGAAAATCCGCCCTCTGTTTATTTGGTTTTTATTTTTGGGGTAGTGTTGGGGAACCTTGATAAATTTTGATTCCTACAATTTTCCCATGGGGTGGTACCTGCGTGACATTATGCCAGAATGTTGTCCTCTTTTCAATGGTCACGGGCTTCTTTGATGGATTGTCAAGAGTTGAAGACACTTAATTTTTTAAGACTCGATGATCACAAAGAAACAATTCTTTCCTCTGCCCGGAATCGAACTTGGTATGCCTGCTTTCGTAGGAAATTACTTTAGCCACTTTACCACGTCGCTGGTAGATCAAGTACTTTTTGTGTTGCTAAACTGAAGTCGTAAGTTGTAGTCATCTATTTTAAATAATTTTTGCTAAGTTATAATTTTTTATAATTTTATAGCAAAATAAAAGTAACGAATAGAATAAAATTTTAAAAGCAATTTGTGAGTATCTTTCAATAGCGCAGACAAATAAAGATTTATTTTACCTGTAAATGTCAAGTGTTCCAAATTCGACCACCAAGCGTACTTATTATTATTAAATTATTTATAATACTGTGATTATTAATCGAAATACTAACAGCGGCAGACGGATGGACATCTTTGAATAAATTAAAAAAGGTACTGTGCTAAGAGATGAGTTTAAGGACTGTTTTTGGATTTTATCAATTTATAAAACTATAGAACAAGAAGGTTATATATGCACTAAATCCACATATGAAGGGCTTAAAGCACAAGGGGTTTAAGTGCCCTTTTCTAAAAATTAAGATTAAGTGCTCATATACCCCATGTGCTCCAAACGAAACAGGCATTTTAATGACAACTGCTAGAATTGGTCACCATATTTCGCTACCGGCTTAGAATTCCACATTCACCTCTTCTGTTCTCAACATATCTGAACTTCACTTACTAATTACATGTGTAATCTAAATTTAAAAAAAAAACACTTAAACACCTTAAAAGCCTCCAGTCAAATATGTTATTCACATTGTATCAATTTCGTAGCTCATTTTATTTTCCTGTATCTGATTTTGGCATTTGTCCACAGTGGGACGTTTGTTGAGACATCGTATTCTTTCCTGTCAGTATATGGGGTCCTCACATAGATTTCCAGCAAGAAGTCCTCATCTTCTTGATAGACATTGTCTAGATTATATAGAAAAACATTTTCTACTAGTTCTCTTAGAATTTTGGGACATGGACCTAATATTATAAACAAAAAAATACTACCTACACGCAGAGAAAATATGCTTTCATTTGGTCAAAAATAACTTAACTATTTTTAGCGGAAAATATCAACCATTTAAATGTCACAGCAAGCATATTATGGCTAAAACAGTCGTCCATAGGGACAACCATATTATGGTTGCCTAAGACCATGTTTGCATTCGTAAAAATGCCCTGGGCGGAGAAGCAGCTCACGCATCATTGTCATTTTTTTTTTTTTTTTTGAAGTCAAAGAGGGCGACTTTGTTCGTCTGCTTTTCGTGCGTTTTAGGTTTTATCTCGCATTGGCTACTGGCTTAGCATCGTATAACTGTACAGTGTTATAGTGTTTGCTCTTTTCAAAATTAACCATACGCAATTGTTTTTCACCTTAAATTTGTAACGTGTTTCTCTGGTGGTGAGCCATAAACAACTGAATAAATAAATGGCGATGGACCTGTCAATATAAGGTGCGTCCGAGTACATTTAAAGTAAAATTCAATAAATGAGTAATTACTGAGCAAGCTGAAAATTCGTAAAATATAGGAAACGGCTGATGCAAATAAATGTAGTGTTGAAAAATGTTTACATTTTTGACTACTTAACTCGTTTTTTATTGGAACTCGATTAAATACTTTTTATAATACGAACATTTAAGGAAAATACAAACACATTTTTTATCTAATCTTTCATGTTTGTTTGTTTTATTTTACTTTATTTTATATTCTTTTGCTAATTTGTGTCTCGGTTAATTTATTTAAGAGAACATGAATAATTTTTTTGCTATTGATTACTTAAAAAACTAGTGCAGTTCTAAGTACCCAAATACTTTACACTTTTACAGCTCTAAAAAATTAGCATAACCAAAAAGGTTTCAAAAGTTGGTATTTAGCCATGCAAATGCTTTACAAACAAGTTTAATTAATTAATATATATTCCCTTTTTGTTTTTATTTAAATTTTTCTTTAGTTAAACTATTTTTTCAAAATTTGTATTCTTTTTCCAATATCCAAAAAGAAAAGGCCATGTTATATTGTTATTAACATCATTTTAATGTTAACCACAAGTTACTTATAGATTTTTCTATAACCTTGATATGTTATTGTTTTATTTTTAACAAATATATCTGTGGCATCTTGACAAAACATCTTAAGTCGAAATAAGATAGCAAAAAAAGTTTAAAAAAAATCGGTGAAAAATGACTTTTGTCAAATAATAAAATAAACCAAAATTAAAGAAAAATATCGTTTATAATACAACATTTTAAAAACTTAAACTAAAATGTTTTTAAATGAAAATTCGTGTGATTTACAACACTTTTTTCATCTATTTAAATTTAACTTAAGATGTTTTGTCAAAATGCCACAGATATGAATGAATTTTATGTCATTCATGTGTTTATCTTGAACAAAATATAGTTGCGACAAAGAAAATATGATTAAGGAGATCAAAAAATGTTTGAATTTGCTGCGACTTTACTGAATGAGTTGTAAGTGACCATTTTGAACAATATTTTTTCTATGGTTGTAGACCTGTTAGCTTTTAATAAGAAGTGGTCGTTAATTTGGTGGATTATTTATTAGTGAGTAGTTATTGAAAAATTCCTAAAAAACCCAACAATTAATTGACTAATATCAGCAAAATACATTGACTAGCGTGTCTCCTTTTTAATATAAAAGCTTAGCAGAACTATCTTAGAACTAGAACTACAGGTTACTTTCCCCTCCATTCCCGGATAATGTACTTCACAACAACAGAAACAAACTTAAAACCAACAAATCATTGAATACTAAAACCAAACCAAACTTAAGCAAGTTATTTTAAAAGTAAGTAAGTAAGTGAAATAAGAAAGTGAGTAAACGAGTGAAGTGGGTGAAAAAAGTAAACACTTTAGTCTATAAGTAGAATTAAAAGAAATAAGCTTTTTGTATCATCTTATACATTTAAGATGATAGTATTTGTAAGAAGTTCTTGGCAACGGCGAATCATTTCTACACACGTTTTCCCGCTTCTTTAGTATCAAAGCACAGAAAAAAAGAAAAAGAATCCTTTTGTAAGTAAGACTAAAATCTAAAACTATTTATTTGTTGAGTATCTTTTTCCTTAAGAGGTTCGTTTTTTTCTTTGGTATTTTATTTACTTGCTATGTACATGTACTTATAAGAACGTGTGGTACGAAGCGTAGTAAATGTTGCAAGAATTCGTTTGAAAATTGCAATATGCAAAAAAATAGAAACAAATTGGATGATGTGTAGATGGTTGAACTAATTTTTCACTATCGCTGTTTGTCATCTACTTACAACATTTGTATGCATACACATATCTTTGCATTACATTTAGGAATGTTTACATGCATGTAACCATTTGCTTGTGTGTGTCTAGCAAAAAAAAAACCATCTGAGTAAATTTTGTGCTTTTTCTAAGGGGGAGTAAGTAAATCAATTTCAAAAGCAAACGTATGCTTTTTTTAACACACATCCATATTTAAATTAAAAAGGTAAGTTTATCTGTTAAATGTTTGACAACGAAAACACATTTTCATTTTTAAAGATAACGAAATCCCAGAATATCAATTGAATAGTTTTTCCCCGTTTTAACCATCTTTTGTCACAGTTTTTAGAAATAATTTTTAAATAGATAATTTTTGTCTATTGGTCTTAATGCACTTATCCGGTGACCAGCGTACACAATATTATAATAAAAAGGAACTAATTGTGATAGGTAAAAACAAGAAATATTACTGAATTGGTAAGGAAAGAAAGAGGAGAGGTTATTGGTAAAAAACTATTCGTGTGATTTGTGCGGGTAGTGGCTGATTCTTTCTGCTTCTATTACTTTATATGAAGGGGATGAATCATATTAACATGGTGTTGGCCTAGGAGGTGATTATATTTTTGGCTCTTTGTGACGGTTCACATAGTGATGGCAAACGAACCTCCTGTCCAGTCTTGGATAATATAAAAATGGTTACCAAAAATTAAAATGATTTTTATTTAATTTGTTTTAAATTCATTGAAACATTATGAAATTGTTGACATAATTGTTGTATAATTATATTCAACGAAATTTAATTTATGTTATTTCTGCGACCTGTTACAAGGTGTTAAAAACGTGCCAATTAACCCCCTCCTAGGACATCGGCATGTTTAAGTGACGAGTACCCTTCATATTAAGTGATGGAGCTAGAAACGGTCCCTACCACTTTGATAATATCACGTGACAAGTTTGGTGTAAGTTCCCTTTCCCCTAGGAGAAAACTGTCAAAACAAAAGCATTATATTGTACTGTACTTGAACTTTTTTAAATTTTGGCAGAAGTTCGAAAAAAGCTTTAGTTACTTTTACTTAGACACGTTTACCTTGAATCACAGCTCTTACCTTTTTTATTTTACTTTGGTCGCAAATCATCATTCGTAAAAACAATTCAAATAAGAGTGCTTGCTAGTCTTTGATACCCTCCATCGAGAGTTGGAATAATTATGAAGTGGGCTTTTTATAAGGGTGATTGTCAATTATAGACCAATCTTAACAACATTTTATTGTGTGACAAATTTTACTACATTAGCATTATGCATAGTCTCAGGCATATCAAATGTGTTTTTCGAGAAATTTGGCCGAGTGATTTGTAGTCTTATAAAACTATGACAGACCAAAGTTTATTACTTTATCGTTATTCATTACAGTTGTTGGCGTTTTAAAGTATTTTTCAAGAGTAGGCTTTTTATGGGGCCTATGATAAATTATGGACCGATCACCACAAAATTTAGTAGTTTTTTAGTCATATAAAACGAATTTATGCTAAATATGGTCTTATGTTTTTGTAACAAAACTAATAATTTTTTAGGGAGGCTGTTCCGCATTCATAACTCTTTTCCTACTGAGTCGATTGTTTTGGATGTCGCAAACAAACAGATTAGAATAACTAGAAAGAACTTAACACTTATACATACATTATTTTTTTTTCTTTTTGGAGCCGTCTGAAAGTAGGCGTGATTTCAACAGACGGAGAGACAGAGGGACATGGCTAAATCATGGCTTATAATTACTCCAAGACCCAGAAGATATATGCGTACATACTTTATGGGGTATAAGATCAATATTAAATATTTTTTTTTTCTATTTATTTTTATTAATATTATATAATACAATAAATGACACTATATAATATGAGTTGGGAGTGCTAGCTACTATGGCCTTCGACTACAATGGTTATAGTCTATATAGATACTTATTTACATTTGGTTCAATAAATTACATTTTTTAATAAAGTTAAAAATTTTTGAGATGTTATTTTGGCTTGGATCCTTCAGACATGAGCTGGGAAGCGTCGTGTCAAAAATTTGTACTCTTTCTGTGGAATATTCTTGGCATTGATCAAGTATGTGGTTTGTCGACTGACGTAAGTTGCATCTACGGCAGATGGGGGTAGCTTCATTTTTCAGCAAGTATTTGTGAGTAATTTTGGTATGACCCAACCTTAATCTAGTAAAAACCCGTAGTTCTAGTCTGGTGTTCGATTTTGGCAAGGTGGGGGTGATTCCATTTGGATTAATAAGTTTGTAACGATGGTTGTAGTTTACCCATAGATTTAATTTGTGTTCTTTAAGGTGTTCGGATATAAGTCTATTTAGATCTTTTACAACATGAGTGGTGAAGGTATATGTTGGAGATTTAGCGGCAAGGCATGCAGTTTTGTCGGCAATATTAAATAAGTTTCGTACTGAATGAAAAACTTAGGGCCTAATTGTGTAAAACTCAACGCAACGCCAAAAATTTCATTGAAAGCAAAAACAAATTAAAAAATTTTAATAATTTTGTTGTTGCTTTCTACAGAAATTCATATTGTTTTTTTAAATTTTCAACACCACAAAGTATTCATAATATTATACAATATTTTTGAATTTGTTTTTGCTTTCAATGGCATTTTTGGCGTTGCGTTGCGTTTCACACAACTAGGCCCTTAGTATTAATTCTGCACAACTAGTTGTGAAAGGTATAAAAAGTTGCTGCGATAAAAATTGCACAACGCAAATACAAAAGCAACCTTATAGAAGAAACGAGAAAATTTTAAACCACAAATCGTTCAATGTAAAAGATGTTAAAGATCTTTGTTAAACACTTTACACAAAAAAAAATATTTACAATAAATACAATATTTTTTCAATTAAACTATTAATCAAAACTAAAATCAGTTTCAATTAAAAATTCAATCAAGTTAATTAAACGTTTGATTGTATTAACAACATTACTGCAAATTTTGTAAATATCAAAATATATTTAATCGATACTATTAATTTGTTTACTGGTGAAAATTTTATTAATTTTTAGTTTAATATCCCAAATTTTTTAATTGAAATCAATTTTGTTGTTTCTGTGTTCAATTAGCAAAATGCATAGACAAAAGTTGTTCAAGATCAAAAGGTGATTTTTTAAATTAACTGAAATCATTCATATTCTCGAGTTAAAATACAAAAATTTGGGTAAAGAGGTTTGCAAAGATTACAAAATATTCGTTGTTGAAAACTTAACATTTTAATTTGTTTTAGCTTTGCAAAGTTGTCAAAAAATTATTATCTTTTGTTGCCTAAAAGTAGTTGTTAAGGTTTTTTTTGTCAAATATTTCTTTTAATCCTTTTGTTATTAAAATAGATGCATTTAATTTCAGCCCCCATTTATAACACAATAATTTTAATTGAAACGAAATAGGGAGGGATCCGAGTAAATATGTCTACATTTAATGTAAAACTGTATGAAGATTTAAATTATAAGTGTTGAGTTGCTGATCATAACTCGGCTCACAGAAAGTGAACTCATGATATATATATCGAACTTCCGGCGCAATATCGCCGTAATTACAATTTTCTAAAATTAGAGGAATCACGTTCAAAGAAGAAATTTCAGTTCTCCTTCTAAGAGGCATTAGTACAAGTCACTCTGCCATAAAACAAATTACAAAGAGAATAAGATTCTGTAAGAGTTTCGTTTTTGTAGGAGTCTAGATTATAAAGATAAGAAATAACTTCTTGCACGATATGGACCGAATAAAGTTTTTTCGTGTTGTTAGAATTTGCTGAGCCAAATTCTATGAGATGAGTGCAGGGTTTAGTCCTCTGGACTTATAGGGACTTGCTATTTATGCTCTTCCCATTTAATCTAAATTATGAGGTCAGCTTGAGCTTATGTAATAGAGAGATTTTTTTTAGCCGAAATATACATTCTCACATATTTTTATCCGACTGCCGAAAAAGAGTTATGCTTTTCGCTAGTATCTTGTGTGTACGTATTTCCAAGCGGCTAAATGGATTTCGGTATTTAAGGTTTCGTTATGTTCGTCTTGAAACCCCAGGTTTACATAGAAAGATATTTAAAAAAACTTGTTGAGTAGGGAATCGAAATAGAGGAAACTAAAAGGGGACTATATTCATATATAAAAGTTACATATAAGGGTGATCCAACCAAAACGCACGAAGGTAATTGTAAATAAAATAAAAAGTTTTCCGAATATTATCTTAATACTTATTATTATGATAAAAGAATTTATGAAAATTAAATTTTAAAAAAAATATCGGCCAAATGCTCGCTAAGGCTTCAGTGGCATACCTCTTTCCGATGGCCCATATTTTCAATGACTCTGAGACATCCTTGAAGTTTAATGTCGTAAATTAGCCGAATTATCTCATCCTTTAGCTCTTGAATTGTTCTTATTTTATTGCCGTAAAATTTTTCTTTTAATAAACCCCAAAAAAACAAATCCAACGGTCTCAAATCACATGATAGTACCAGACAATTAATATCGCTACTACGTGAGCAAACAGGGTCATTGAATTTATCGCGCAAAAGAGCCACTGTTTCGTTAGATTTGTGCCAAGTGGCACCATTCTGTTGGAACAACATATCGTCCAGGTCCATATTGTCCATTTCTAGCCGCAAGAAGCCCGTTATCATCTCGCGATAGCGAACACCATCCACCATAACTGCTTGGCCGACCTCATTTTCGAAGAAGTAAAGATCGATGACGCCGCCGCCACAGAACAGAACTGGGCAAACAGGAGCTTTCACATTTTCTACACGGTTTGAAATATGCGCACAACACTTCCGATTTTGGACACATTTGGTCGATTATGCATTTTGATTTGAACGCTCAATTTCATGGCTGAATTTTTACACACTGCAACAAAGAAAGGTCAAATAAGGTTGGGCAACAAATTTGACGTTAAAGTGTCATAATTAACATCGTCTATAATGGTTGGACCACCCTTTATGTACAAAGAGTTTCGAGACACTAGCCTTAAATAAAATGAATTACAAAAAATTAAAAAAACCGACTGCAAAAAAGACAATTTTTAATAAACTATCAAATCAAAAGTATAAGCTACAAACAAAGTAGACACTGCTTCAATTCAACAAACTATATTTTGAACTGAAATACAAAGTTAAATACCCCCAATTAGTTAGTTAATTAACTAAATGCTTATTGTTGCAAACTTATCGATTTTTCAATCCTAAGTATTTTCTATGTTTTAAGCGCTTAAAATCAGTTGTTTACTGCATCACTAAAACGTGTGTGTTGATGAAAAGTTGAAAGAATAAAGTTAATTTTATTTCCTTATGCATTATTTTTTTAAATAAAACAATATTTAATAATAGATTTTTCAGTTGTTTGATGGCAAAGTCCATTTTACATTAATTATTTTATTATTAACAAGACAATTGATCGATTTGTAATTTACCAGACATGGTAAAATAAATAATTTAGGTAAGTGTTTCAAAAAGTATTAAATTAACTCTCTTATTAACACAATTTTTGTTTACAGGAACGCTTTTCGGTATCTTCGGCGTAGTACGAAAACACAATTCAAATGAAAAATTTACCACAATACAAAAAACCACAAAAAATATTTGATTCCTAACAAACTGAAATTAAATTTAGCAAATTAAATTTAAAACAAAAATCGTTATAATTTGTTTTAATCTTATTTTAAAATTTAAACAATTTTCAAACTAAAAATCTCATAAACTGGTAACAGATTTAATAGTTTATATACAGTACAATATTGTATTTTATTTAATTTTAATAAAGCTTCATTTGCTGACATTTTCAATGTTTTGTATATTTTCTAAATAAAATCATCATTTCTACAAATTGTTTTAAATTTTGTACAACACTAAAAAAAAACTATTAAACATTAGTAGAGTTGTTGTTGTTTGTTAAATATTGATTTCAGTGCCTGCAGTTATTGGAAAATAATTGAAAATGTTGTGAATTTTTCAAAAGTAAATAAAATTGCACACGGAATTAAAATATAAAATTTTCCGAAACTAAATATCATTTACTATATCACAAACACTCACACACATACACATAATCCAGCTCACAGCCACACATGCACAATTATTGAACTTGATTTCAAAACGTGCTGAATGAAAAGTATTTTGTTTAATAAACAAACGACTAAAATACATTTTTGCCATGTTAATTGCAAACACCCTTTTAAATAAAATAATAAAAAAAACAAAAATTACTGCTGAAGAGTGAATACACAGAAAAAATTAAAAATGATCTCTAATCACTAAATTCATACCAAATTCATAGAATCAAGCAAACAATTTGTTGATTTTGCGCCTATTACCAAAATGATTATATTGATTACTAAAATTTGTAAAAATTGTAAATATTCTTTTCTTCAATAATTGGTTTATTTTAATTTTAGATCAAAAAACTTTGCAGTTTCATTAAATGTGTTAACTGATTTCAATAAATATAGCTCAGGTTTTGACAATTCCCAACAACAATTCTACAAGTTTAAATTATTTCATTTTGAGCGACAAAATCATAAAGATTTTTTGTTATTTAATTAATATTTAAACTAAAAATTTATTTCAAAACAACTAAACTGTTCATTAAATCAAAATGAAATGTATAATTTTTTTTCTTTCAACTAAAAAAATAATTGATTCAATTATCACATTAATTAATTTGAAATACTTTTCAAACAATTTTTTTAGTTGATAAAAAACTACTGATAATTTTTTCTGTGTACAGTATTCGATTTTGTTATTTGTTAATTTCTTGTTTTCTGGGAATAATATTTATTTTCATTTAAACTTTTCCAAAACTCAATCAGCAGTATCAACATCATTAGTTTTTTTTAAGTATTTAACGAATTTTATACCATTCAATAGCGGTAATCAAAAATTAGGGCGTTTTTTAATTGCAGCTGTTTGCATTTGTTACGTTTTGTTCACCTTAGTATCTAAAGATATGGCGACTTTTAATATTTGCATAATTAGCACCGTTTTTTGTATTATTCGCTTAATATTTCACGAATGACCCAACCAACTTAAAAATAAATTCTGGGTTATTAATATACAGAAAATTGAATAGAATCACATTGTTGAGTATATCAGGATATCTAACTTGTATTGCAAGGATATTCAACATTATGTATTTTTAGATTAGTCCTTAAAACTTTGAAAAATCCAATTGTTTCCCCCTTTGTTCAATGTATGCACAAATTAGACATTCCACCGAACTTATTTTAGTAAAAAAAATATTAAATCCATTAAAACGGCCCTGAAGTATTTAGAAAACCTCTTCAGATTTTATCTAATTTTCTACATGTTTTAAATAGTACCAAAATAACGAGCTTCATGATGATTACGGCGCTCCCGCTAGATCATTGGTGCCCCAAATTTACAAGTGGGTCATGTCCCAATTTACTATCGCCGTAAAGACGCGTAGTTTTGTCAAAAAGTATTTAGCACCTATTGTTTATCTTCCCTCGCGAATGGGTAGTCATCTTGCCGCGATGCGAGGGCTTAAGTACAAGGACGTTTAGAGTCATGCTGGCGGTAGTGACGTTAGTCAAGACCGGTAGGGCCTCCCATGCCAGAAGGGTCTAAACCGAGTACGAACCAAGAACTACCCCCCCCCCCCCCCCCCCCCCCGTCTATTAGCGTCTGTTTCTCCTAGTTGGAGCGGCTAATGACTAGGTCCGCTGGCCTTTTTACGGTCAATTGTTTGCCTTCTGAAGGCTGTCGGTCCGCAATAAAATCCATCAGCGTCTGTTCTCATAGTGAGCGGCTGATGGTCTGCGTCTGTCTCCAGAGGAGCGGCAGGTATAATTTCGCCTGGCAGTAGGCATAAAATGCAACCCCACCACACCCCCCACGAAATGTCCGAAAATTCATGCCCTACGTATCCGGTAAAGGGCTTCATAATCTCCGGAGACCCTACTACTACAGCGTCGGTATCAGGCTGTAGTATGTCGAATGCTAATGAAACCTCGACTAGCAAGGTGGTTGCGCCAGGCTCTGCTAGTCGATTAGCTACTAGTGCGCAAAAACTCACGGCTAAGCCTTCAGGCGGTCGTAAACCAAGCTTGGTACAGGGTTCTTCGAAACCAGGTACCTCCAAGGCTTCCCAGGTCCGGACGGGAGAAAAACCCGTCAAAACCCCTTCCTCGGCTGCTGGCTTGACGGTGCAGACTCAGTCTACCGGAAATCCAGTTTCCCATGTGCCGAAACCTGTGCAAAGAGAGCATACGAAGAAAGATTCGATGCCCTCTGATGTACCTCCCCCAGCCTCTACGGCAATTATTAAAAAACCCCAAAGGCACATAAACCCATCCAAACGGGCCTTTATAACCAGGCGCTCCGCCTACAAAATTATCAGCCGACTTGGTGAAAAACCGGTTGGTGAGCTCACGGAGCAGGAGAAAACCTCTCTCCAGTGGGCAAAAACCCATATTGAGGTTTTAAAACGTGCACCTCCCTCTGCAGAGGAAGGCAATCCTGAACGGAAGCCAACCGAAGCAGCGCCTAAACGGCAGCGGTCTGGGGAGGACACGCTTCCTGGGACTAAAAGGTCCAAACACACGCCTCAACGGCCGCAAAACAGGTCGTACAAAGATGTGGCTAAAGACCACCTCATTTGGGCGATCATTGACCGCAACGCAAGTGACGGCACCATTTCGTCCAAAAACTGGAAGCTGGTTGTCGTCGCACTTAGTAGGGCGTTCCTGAGTGTTCTAAGGGGAAACCCTGGACCCCCACCACAGTGTGAAGATGCCGGTTGGTATCAAGGGCACATTAAATTGATAGCGTGTGCAGATGAGCGTTCAGCGCTGCTGTACAAGGATGCCGTGGAGTCCCTGGGGGAAGTTTGGCAGGGCGCTAAGATTGAGGCAATACCTCTGGCCGATGTACCGCAAAGGCCCAGATCTATTGCCAAGATCCCCGCTGAGCCATCCGACCCCAAGGAGATCCTGGAAATTATACAGCTAAGTAACCCCCAGCTACCCACACAGGACTGGAAAGTAGTGAGGGTTTCTGAATCTGTTGAAGAGTCCAGGAAGGCCACTGTTGTGATAAACAGTGACTCTCTGCCGTCACTTCGGAAGACACAGGGGAAGATTTTCTATGGATTTGGAACTATCTTCCTCCGAGTCTATAAAGGTGACGACAGAGGGAAGCCTCAAGCTCCGGCGACTACCACCACCACAACAACAGCATCAACGGAGTGTATGGAAGACGAATCTGCTACGTCATCGGCCAATGAAGACACCCAATCGGTCAGTGGACTTGTGGGTGACTTCCTTGGTAAGATGGGAGTGGCGGATGATGAGGACATCCTTCTGGAATCGGACGACGATCCAGAGGATGCCAACGTCACAGTCGTCCATAGTGATGAGCTATGATGAAGGTGACACAAATCAACCTTCATCACTCTAAAGCGGCGTCAGCTGCCCTTCTCCTCCGATTAGCTTCAGGCACGGAGGAGCTTATATGCATCCAAGAACCATTGTTGTATAGAGACAGGGTTTGCGGACTCAGATTAGACGGTTACAGTACTCTGTACGCAGCCGATCAAGGTAAGACCAGAGCTTGTGTTATATTCAAAAACATCCTTAAAGCTTTCATTCTTTCTGATTTTAGCGATAAGGACACATGCACTGTCGCAGTAGAGTGCAAAACCAGTACAGTCTGGTTTATGAGCTGCTACATGGCACACGACCAGGGTGCTAACCCTCCAAACACCACAACCAGGAAGGCGATGTCGCACGCTAAAAGGCACAACATCCCCCTAGTAATATGTGCAGATGCGAATGCACACCATACCGTCTGGGGCAGCTCGGATGTCAATCCACGAGGTGAGTCGCTTTTGGACTTCATAGTAGAAAATGAACTAACAGTAGTTAATAGGGGTAGTGAGCCCACCTTTATTGTGACTAACAGAAGGGAGGTTCTTGATATTACGCTTATTAGTGATAAGTTCGCGGATATTAGCTATTGGAACGTGTCTAAGGACTGTTCCTTCTCTGATCACATGTATGTTGATTTCAATTTTTCCTTTAGAGTTGATTCAGTTAAACCCTACACGAACAGAAGAAGGACTAACTGGTCTATCTATGCGAGTGTACTCGGCGACAAGTTGCCTATGTGCCCAGTTCTCATAGACAGTGTGTCCATGCTCGACTCCGCAGTGGAGTCATTTATAAGTCAAATTTGATTTACTGTCATGTAGACGTAACTCCATGGTGCTCTTAATACTGGGTGTAATAAAAGCGTTCACCAACACCCCCTTTCACTTCCTGTCACAATGCCATGACGGTACCTGGTTCAAATTTTACTCGACACTCTAAGCTCTAGGCTTAGACAATATAGAGCCTCAGAGTATACAGCATGTCACACTGTTGCGCTGTTAAGAGACGTTTTCGTTAAACGCATTCGCCGGATTTTTCTGGGTATTTGAAAATACGTATGAACGTTAATAACCCACAAAGCATTATCGCATAAAAAAGAAATATTAAAAAAGAATGGGAAGAACGAACTCGACATTAGTTAACAAAACTAAATTAATTAAATTTGATACTTTTAAAAGTATAATGAAAAAAATTTTACGTTCTCTTAAATGCTGCAATTGTGGACTTTTGTAGCCGCTTTGCTTCCTTTTTTCTAGTCAGAATTTGTAGATAAAAGCAAAATATAAATTTTTGTTAGTATTATTTATTTATTGAATCTTCATATATTAAATATGAACTAACAATAATTAATCAAATCTTATTCTAATACTTTATTTTATATCCTGCAATTGTCGGACAAAAAATTTCTCCGTCACGATTTCGGTTCACAGAGCGCTCTCCTTATCGGATGAGTCCTGGAGTATTTCTTCTCCGTAAGCGAGTGTGGCCGTCGTCATTTAAAATAGTTCGAGCAAGTGGATACGGATGCAATTCCAGCCTGTTTAAATATTATACTGCATATTTCGTAATCATAGTTTAAACTAATGTCACATTGAGATCCTTGTGAATATTTGAGTTTATTTTTAACATACCAGGCGGCAGCTGTGATTATTGAAAGAAGTTTATTTTGCCCCGATAAGATTTTTTTAATATTTGACACTGCCCCACAACTGAATTGGCTTTAAAAAAGAGTTGACTTTAAGAAAGAGTTGTAAAGTAGAAGTTTGCAATTGACACAAACAAAAGAATTTCTTCCAATAAGCCAACAAATTTATATTGCTCTTAGTTTAATTTGAGTTACTTCTAAATGCCATTTCCCCGTTAAACGCTGATCTGAATGTATACCGAGATATTTTACATGCAAGTGTTGGATTCTTATTTGAATATTGATTTTAATAGGGGCCATGATTCCCGACGCAAAGTGAATGTTATATGTACGCATTCTTGCTAACTGACCTTTATCCCCCATTACCTTGTGGGAATCCAGCGTCAATTGGATGAGGAGAACTTAAAAAATCTGCTTCTTTAATAATATATTTGTAACCGACTAAGCAGCTTTCTAACAGCTTGTGTGTGTTAACTGGTAAGTTTAGCTTCAATTAATGTACATATTAAGTCTTCATGAGAGTGTTTATCAAGAGCTTGAGAATAGTCAGTGGAAAGTACTGAGCAATATTTTTTTTTTTTCTTCAAAAGCTTTTCTTATGACCTTTCCTTCTAAAACCGACTGAATGGTTTGAAATACATTTATTTTTATTTAAAATCGAGGTTAATTTTGACACTTACAGCTTGGCCCCCGATGTCGACCGCTAACGTTCGCTTGCATTTTCAACGACAAACAGCTGATTTCCGGCCCACTAACAATTTTCAGCACGACAAGTCAATCGACAATGCAAGCGAACGATAACGTAACAGTTTTCATACAAATTTTCGGCCCACTAAGAAAAATTTTGCAACCACAAATGTCATAATCAGTCACTTGTGTTGTAGTTATCGACAGAGGCATTTTGTTAAAATATGTTACAACATTATTCCTTACACACAAATACTAAATATTTTTTTTATCATAATATTTTTTTAAAACACCACCACTTATAAAATTATATAGGTTTATTAACATAGTATTGTGGTTATTTTATTGAACTGTTAATGGTTTTTAATCAAAATTTATATATTTTAATTAGGCTTAAGTTCATTGAATTTAATTTTCATTAAATTATTTTTATGAAGACAGGAATTTTACAACATGAAATTAATTACAATTTTATTGATAATTTTTCATTCTTGACTGCGCTGAGATTTGAACCCAGGCTTTCACGGACAGGTTGCCCAGACAAGTTTCGATTGTAACCAAACAATCTCGTCGGTGGGGTTAGCCGTTTTACTCACTCGGCTATTGCAGCCGGATGACGTCAATAGTCAAACATCAATCCTTAAGCCAAAGGGTTTAAGGATCAGCTTAGGCACGAGCTGTGTTAACATTTGTCCTTCAAGTTTAGCTGGAAAAGGCCAACAAGAAAAAAGAAAGACAAAAACAGGCAAAACTCACCGACGAGATTGTGTGGTTACAGTGGAAACTAGTCTGGGCAACCTGCCCCTGAAAGCCTGGGTTCAAATCTCAGCGCAGTCAAGAATGAAAAATTATCAATAAAATTTTACTTAATTTCATTTTGTAAAATTCCTGTCTTCATAAAAATAATTTAATAAAAATTAAATTCAATGAACTTAAGCCTAATTAAAATATCTAAATTTTATAGGTTTTCTAAATATATTTCCTAAAATTCTATACTTTATATTTTGTTTACTGCTTTGTTTTCTATTCTGCTTTGTTTGTAGCACAGAGTTCTATTTTTATGGCTTAATTTATATGTTTTGTCGATTTTTTTTTGCAAACTAGCGTTTTATTTGTGGAATTGCAGATGTGGCAATACAGTCATTTAAAAATAAATAAATGAATAACGATAGAAACCAAATACCTGTCGAACAACAAGTCAGTAGTTAGTAGGCCCCTTAAGAGAACGATAATGAGTGACTTGTTGTCACTAGCTTAAGTTGTCGGTGGATATGGGGATCCAGGCTGATAAAAGTTTCTCAAAATGCTTTGATAATAAGCTAATAGGCCTATACGACTCAGCATTTGTGTGGTGTTTTCCTGGTTTTGGTATCTTAGTAATAAAGGAAACCTTCTATTCTTGCGGGTAGTATTCAAGGCGTAAAATAGCATTAAAAATTAAAACAATAATATTCTTTGCCATCCGTGGTAGTTCCAAAAGCATTTGGTTGGGGCTTGAATCACAAATAGTATTTTCGATTTTTCTTCTCTTAAATCTTAGGGGGAAAGCTGCTCTAACATCATCAGGTGGTGAAATATATTTGACGTAAAAACGTTTTTCAAATGATTAACAAACAGATTTTCTCTTTCAATATCATTTTTTGACCAACCTCCATTCAAGTTTCCTATTGGTGGATTAGAGATAACTAATCTTTTGAGATTTCTAGCTGCAAGCCATAATGAGTAATTGTTGTGATTGTTGAACTGCATCAAGTTCTTAAAGAGATTTTTCAAGCGATGCTGTTTTCTGAAACTGTAGTAACTTTCTTAGCTGTTTTTTTTCAATCAATAGCCGTTCGACATCTGTAAAATATATTTTATTGTTTTTGATTTGTTTTGGGGGTTATACGCTGGAATGTTGAACTGCTAGCTAAAAATAACTGATAAAATTAACAATAGACAGATCCACATTCTTCGGTGTACTGTCTTTGCAATGAGTAGTGAGGTATTTTTTATAGTTTAACTATGTAGTTCATTTGTCTAGCTTACGTCGCTAAGTTACCAGACTGAGATACAATTCAATTGGAGTTCTTTATAATAACCATTGCAAGTGTGTGATCGGAAGATTATTCTAATACTAATGATTGGTCCTTCTTGTTTAACTTATAAGTGATACTAATTTTTCACTTAATTCAATAAAATAAGGTAAACATTTCACGAAGTACAAATCATATATAATTTTCTATCAAACTCTTACTATTATTATCACTTCTTAATTTTAACTCTAATATAATCAGCATCTCTTAATTGTAACATAACATTTAACCACAATATTACATTATATTTTACAAAACCAAAATAACATCATGTCTCAATTTGTCTTCCAATTAAATGTTTTCATTATTTAAGAATAGCGCTGAAAATAATGATAATAATGATGTTCCAGTGACCACGAATCATATGAACAACAAATCGGCAGTCAGTCAGTGAATCGGTTAACAGTTGTATTGGTTTAGCTTTTGCAATTCAGTGTTTGTTTTATAACAGATTGACACCTTATTGTGATGCATCATTAAGCTAAACAGTGAAATTTGAATAAAATGTTGCTGTAGCAACAAACAAACGTCGATTATCATTCATCTTTACAAATAGCAGACAGATAAAATACATTCCAATTACCATCATCAACTTGAATAGTTTCATCAATATTTAAACTCCGCTCATCTGTAAGGCTTCATTCAAATCATCGTCATTATCATCAACATCATCGCATTTTTAATCATCTTCATTAGTTGTGGTAGACAATGTAACAAACAGCCCTCAACAGTTGAATCAAACATTATCGAAATATTTGTTTGCACTTGTAATATGAGAACGAGAGAGAGAGAGATTAAGCAATAATTCCTGCAATAGACAATACCCTGAAGGAAACCTGGGTGCATGTATCTCCATGTCACCAGTTTTGACGACTATTGTGTTGACTTTTTGGCGACATTGTCAACGAAGTGTCTACACTTTTATACTTGTCTTTAAAACGAATAAAAATTTTGTTATGAATACGAATTTTTATTTATTTAAATAATTAATTAAATGTTAAAAAAAAGCATTCGACATTTCCTTTAAAAAGTACCAAAACTGTAAACTAGATTTTCTACACTAGTGATTCTCTGATTCCAATGTCTACATATGGTCCCAAAAGAAATAACTAGTCAATAGTACCGTTGTCAGTAGTAGATTTCCAATGACACGCACATGTTAAATGTCTATAATAAATAACATTGTCTGGGGTATAATAGATCACCAGTACTGCTGACTGGGTCAGTAGTGAATCGGTACAGATTCACTAGTGACATTTCCTACAGGGTATAATACACACAAATACTAACGCAGACCATATGGATATTAATGTCTATATGTGTTAAGGAAATACTAGCATGTGTATATAGTTGTTAACTAAAGTCCTGTGTTCATTGACATTGCAAAACGATTTATTTACAGAATCCTTGATTGCTCCGCGAAAAGAACTGTTCAATATTTTTTTATTTTATTTTTTTGTCTTTTTTCTAATTTCGCTTTCGCCACTGCCATTGATTTACTGATTTAAAACTTTTGATTGCACTGTCTGATTATGTCTATTGCTCTGATTTTTAGTTTTAGGTTTTGTGGCTTTGAGCGATTTTCGTCGAGTTTTAATATTCAACGTTTGTATTTGGTGTAATGTGAGAGTATGAAAACGTTATAAAATACAACAGTGATTTTGGTTTTTTAAAAATTTTGAATGCTCTTGTTTAATCCTACGAAAGTTGTGGCATCAGGTTGGTAATTGGAGTAGTTAAACAATATGAATTTATTATTCGGTTCGCATATTAAATAAAAAAGTTAAATATGTATTTTAATCAATTTCCCTTTTTAGTCCTATCAGATAAGAAAAAATAAAATTGTAGTTTTTTTGGTCTTGTTACACACCAAAATAGTTCGTTCTGCCTTTATAAAGAACTGTTTTGATCGGACCTTGGCAACCATAATGTGTTCACAGCTCCTTGTTGTTCAATAGTGGAATCGGCTGAGTTGGAAAAGAGTAATGAACGCAAATGTGGAACAACCTTCTTAAAAAAGTGATATTTTTTAGACAAAGACTGATTTAAATTGGTGGCGGAATGCCCCGATTCTCATTAATATTGCACAAATTCATTGTATATGACTACTTAATTTCGGAAAGACCGGTCAATAATTTACCATAGGCCCCATAAAAAGTTTACTCTCGAAAAACACTTTAGTATGCCTAACACCGTAAAAAATAACTCGATTGTAATAAATATTGGCCTATCATAGTTGTATACTAAGAATCACGCTGCCAAATTACGTAAGGATTGGTCCATAATTTATCACAAGCCTCATCACAAGCATACTTTTTAAAAAGTTGTTAGTCCTGAAATATTCTCTATCTAAATGCTCTATTTTAAAGCCAATCTGGTGCTACGGTATTCAGTTATGGGGCACTGCCTCGAGCTCTAATATCGAAGGCCCCAAAATAAACTTCTTCGAGTAATCACAGCTGCTTCCTGGAATGTTAAAATCTCAAATATTCACAAGGATCTGAATATGCCATTAGTTAAAACTATCATGACGAAATATGCAGTAAAATATTTAAAAAGGCGAGAACTGCACCCAAATCCAATAGCTCGAAATATTTGAAATTATGTTGGCCACAGTCACTTAAGGAGAAGAGCCACTACAGCACTCACCCAATCAGAAGAGCAATAAACATCTACATATGCGAACAGAAACCGCGATGAAGAAATTTTTTGTCTGGCGCTGGCAGGACATAAAGTAAATTTATTTTATTTATTTATTTAAACTGTAAGGACTTTAAGAATAAAATTCTTTTAGGTTAAGATATGATTAATTACACTGTGCAAGAAATTGACACTTTTTTTCGTGAGAAGCTGGGCACCTAGCGTTTTAACATAATTCGGGTACGCTGAATCCAATGGTGCCCGCGGTTTTTTAAGATTGGCTCTGGTTTTCGAGATATACCGTTATTTCGAAAATGGAGGAGGTTGCACAACATATGTTCACATAACTCAAAAACGCTTTAGCTTATTGAAAAAACTTAAAAAACCGAAATTCCGCAATAAAATTTCCATATCCATTTTAGAAACATAATTTTTTTTTGGAAAAAAAAATATTTTTTTTAACAAAATTTCGAAATTTTTGTTTTTTAAAAATTCATAAAAAATTGGAAAATGCAGTTATGCTTCTAATTTTTCGCAGACGTATAAAAAACGAAATTCAAAACAAAACAAGCCATAAATGATTAAAATCTGTTTGCAACTTTTGATTTTATTCACAAAAGTCGACAAATTTTAATTAATTTAAGAATTTCATAAAACGCAATATTTGTATGGGAGCCCCATTAAGAAGTGATGATAAGGGGCAAGTATGTCTCGAGAAAATGTTAAGGACAAAAAATTAATTGAGGTCGGTCATACATTATATACCACTAGGGGCTACTTCTGGGAATTTATGGGACTTTTTCTTCCATATATATGAAGAATATAATTTATATGGATTTTTAAAAAACAAAAATTTCGAAATTTTGTTAAAAAAAATATTTTTTTTTCCAAAAAAAAAATACTGGATTCAGCGTACCCGAATTATGTTAAAACGCTATGTGCCCGGCTTGTCTGTTTTTTCAACTAGCATAACGTTATTGTTAGTTCATATTTAAAATATGAAGATTCAATAAATAAATATTGAAAAAATAAAGTCCTGAAATATTCTTATGGCGATTTCTTTTCTGAGAAATATGTTGCATAAATGGTACATGCTCTATGTCTTTTGTGTAGAGCATGTACCATTTATGCAACATTTTTCTCAGAAAAGAAATCGCCATTAGTCTAAATGTGGGCAAAAAAAAATATTAAAAAATGGCTAAGCAACATCGAATGCAAAAATCATGAGTATTTACCCAAAATAAAAAGGTGATTGGTATTTTATTTCTTACAGCAAATCGGGAAGATTTTGAAATTAAATAAGAATCAAAATAATAAATTAATAGATATTGGGAATTATTTCTTTTATAAGCAACTTTATTATATTCAACATTTTTTTATTTTTCGAATTTATTCTATGAGTTAAATTTCACTTATGTATTTTATAAAGCTTTTTGTTATAGTTCTATTCCTTAAATTTTTTTGTATAAAGTCATTCCTGAAAAATTAAAGGAATACAAAAAGCTTTATAAAATACATAACTGAAATTTAACAATTTAAGAATGTTTGAAGACCTTTTTGATATCGATGATTATGCAATCAAAAAAGTAAAAAAAATATTAAGTATAAATATCATCAGAAGTCAATTAGCATTTGCATTTTCCAACTACACCCAGAGAAAAACATGTTTATTTAAGGTCATCTCCAACTAAACTATTTTTAAAGAAAATTTTAAACATATTACGTTTAATTTAACCATTAACCAAATTATTGGCATATTTAACCAAAACAAGTTTAGAGACAACCATAATATGGTTTAGCTTCGTGATTGAGGACTAATTTAACCAAAATATGGTTGTCGGTGAAAATAATATGGCTAAATTAAACACACTATGTTTAACTTTTTCATTAAAAATAGTTTTGTTGGAGGTGACCATATTAAAACATGTTTTTCTCCGCGTGTACGGATATATTGGTGAAACAATAACTAATTAGTAGGGACTTAGTTCACTTAATACTCAAGACAAATAAATTGATATTGCAGCAAGTAAAATTAATACTTTGGAAGGAAGAAAAGAATAAAATATTAAGGATTTCAAAAAATTAAATTAATTACAAATATTTTTTATCTTATCTGCAATCAAAGTGGGATCTCAAAATTATTTTTCTCGAAATGCAACGGCAGTCTTCAAGTACAAAAGTTTTTTGCGGCTGAACAAATAAAGTTTTACTCTTGATAAAACAGTACTTATTTGTTTAAACAAATAAAAATCTGAATTAGCTTTTTAAGTTTTTTAGAGATATTTGAATAACAATAGACTGAATTTCTTACATTTTTGTTTGTTATAAAAAAAAAAAAATTTATGGAAATTGTTTAAGTTTTAAGTGCATATTAAATACGATTTATGTTTTTATGAAATTGAACAAAATATAGATTTAAATAATATCCTAAAAATTGGACTTATACTTATGTTATACATTACACAGGTCAACAGCAAAAAAGGGCTTGAATAACTACTAAATAGATTTGATGCAGCATGGCTACCTAAGTACAAAAATGGTAACATTTTTCAATTCTATGGATAACTTTTTTTTTAAATAATTTTTAAGTAAAATTGTCAATATTTTGAGACATTTCTCCACTTATATTATCATAACTTAAAAACAACTTGTCCGATTTTGTTAAAATAAATCTACAAAAATCATGATTTACAATATCTTTAAATGATGTATACAAATATTTTTAATGCGATCAATAGTTTCGAAGTTATGAAACAAATTGTTAGCCAAAAAATAAAAAAATTGGTAAAAAAAAATTTTTTTTTTTGGAAGAAAAAAATCTGGAAAAAATCGAAAACGGCATATGGTATTATATTTTATTTATTTGTAGTAAAGCTACATATCATGTGAATTAAAAAAGACATGGATCATGAAAATCGGTGCATGGTTAAGGTTTTTAATTACAATTAATTGAAGCTGTCGCATATTTACAAGCACTGTAGAAAATGGTATAATGAAAATGCAGAACACAGGTGTATTATACGACCCGGATTTCGGCAAACCCTCTTTACATGTAGAAAATTGTTTGGAAAAAAACCTTTATGACATTTTTATGATTTTCAGAATTAAAAAAAATAGTAATAAACGAAAGGTTGTTTTACGATTGCGGTAGCAAACTCATAAATGTGCGTGCACGCTGCAATGCTCTTTTTTCCGTTGGCTAGCTGTAACGTATGGTTTTTTTCGCATTAAATTCCTTTATGTTTTTTATGATTCTTGTTTAATTTTTACGATTGCGTAGCAAACTAATAAACGCTCTTAAATGTCCGTGCACGCTGAAATGCTCTTTTTTCCGTTGGATACCTGTAACGGATGATTTTTTTGCATAACATTCCTTAATGTTTTTTATGATTCTTGGGAATAAGAAACAAATTTGCAGTACACACAAACTGTACCCACATGAAGCGTTATCCCAAATTATAGTATCAGTATTTATAAGAGCTACTTGAGCCATTTTACTTTATTTAAGAATTGTTTGCGATAACGGAAACATCATTTTATCCCTACATAAAGAGTCAATCAGCTTACAAGTTAAAACAATTTACAAGTATTAATAAAAATGAGCAAGGAAGCCAGAACATTTTTATGTAAAAACAATCCGGATTCATTTTGTAATGTGTGCGGCCAATATATCACCGAGAAAAAACGTAACTGCTTCCTAACTTCATTGCAAAAGTCATATGAAGATTGTTATAATATATATCCGCACAATTTGAACCAGCATTGGACACCCAGTACCATATGTATTTCATGTCGATTGAATTTATCTATGAGGTTTTCTAACGTAAAGTAAGTATAGGTTAATACATTTGGAATATTTCATACTTAAAGTATTTCTTAATTAAATTTTGAAATTTTTTTCATTTTACAGACGACGCTTGGAAATTTCGAAGCCTATGCTATGGAGAGAAACAGCGAGCCACGAATCCGATTGTTATTTTTGTTAAAGTACAAAAACCGGCTTCGGAAAACATATGCGATGGTCTTACCCCACGAGGTCTGCTGATGGGTTTACACTTGCAGTTCTACATTCACCAGAAATGAAATATGCTGAAGATCAGGGTCCAAGCTCTAGTCAAGTGCTTTCATCTTCACCAGGACACTTAACCTCAAGTATGTGTTCCAAATCAGAAAGTTCAAATTCAGCACTGCTATCTATATCTGAAAATGACGAGTTAATCCCACACAAAAATTTCTCGCCGAGACCATTGAATCAAGACCAGCTTAATGATGTAATTAGAGACCTTGGATTGTCAAAAAGGTCATCGGAATTACTTGCGATGAAAGAAACAAATCTCATAACAAAAGAAACTAAAGTTTCGTATTACCGTACTCGAGAAGAAGGCTTACTTCATTATTTTGTTGAAGAGGATGATTTTGTGTACTGCACAGATATTTCTGGTTTGATGACTGCCATGGGGTTCCAGAGATACGATTCAAACGAATGGCGTTTATTTATCGACTCATCAAAACGCAGCTTGAAGTGTGTCCTTTTGCATAATGGAAATAAATTTTACTGCTTGCCGATCGCACATTCAACTAAAGTAAAAGAAGAATACTCTGTAATTGCATTGGTCATGAAGAACATAAAGTATAATGAACATAACTGGGTAATTTGTGTGTTGATCTTAAGATGGTAAATTTCCTCTTAGGTCAACAAAGTGGCTTTACCAAATACCCTTGCTTTTTATGTTTATGGGACAGCAGCACTTAACAAAGATAGTGAATGTTTCCAGTATATTTCAAGGAAGTTTCCTAATTTGAGTATTGAAAAGCTGAAAGCAGGCATATTAAATGGCCCACAAATTCGCAAATTGGTCAAAGATATTGATTTTGGCAGTTCAATGTCAGAAATTGAGAAAAATGCATGGGATTCGTTTGTATGGGTTATTCAAAATTTCTTAGGAAATAACAAGGGTGATGATTACGTTACGCACGTTGAAGAGATGTTAACTCACTTTCAGAATCTTGGATGCAACATGAGCATCAAAGTACATTACCTGCACAGTCACTTAGATCGTTTTCCTGAAAATCTAGGAGACTTAAGTGAGGAACAGGGCGAACGATTCCACCAAGATATCCGGACAATGGAGGAACGATACCAGGGTCGCTGGGATGCACACATGATGGGTGATTTTTGCTGGAGTATTCAGAGTAACACTTCGTTATTCAACAATTGTAGAAAATCGTATAAAAGAAAATTCCAGAGTTTGTAGTTTATAATAATTATTTATTTATTTTCTTATTTAATTTCTTATTATAGATTTAAATAATAAAATATAAATTTTCTACTGTTTAATACATTTAAACTTATCCAATTCAAATGTTTTTCCGAAGAATAGAAACAGTATTGTAGGTAGGGTTTTGCCAAAAAAAAATACATGAATGTTACTATGTAATGCATTTTCGATGTGAAAATTGTAAATAGCATGTTTTCAAAATTCAATAAATCGAAAGAAGAACATTAATTACTCAATTTTATGTATATCGAGAAAAAAACTAAAATTTTGTGAAAATGAGCTAATTCAATTAATTGTGAATAAATTCGAAAATTATCAATCAATTTTTATGACCGATATCTTATTTTGTTGCTTTTACATATGGCTTTGTGATAAAACAATAAATCTGCACAATTTTTGCCGTTTTCGATTTTTCATGATTTTTTTAAATCAAAAATATTTGCCATTTTTACGTGAAAAATATATTTTTGGCTTCAATTTTTTCTTATAACTCCGAAAATAGTGGGCCGATTGAAACGCGATGTATAAACGGTTTAAAGGCTATGTAAATTTAAATTTTTCTAAATTTATTTTAATAATATCGGACTAACACTTTTTGAGTTATCATTAATTATGTGAAGAAACGTCTAAAAAAATTTACAATTTTACTAAAAAATTTTTTTAAAAAAAACCTTTCCATAGAATTTAAAATTTGGACCATATTTGTACTACTGGAACCACAATACATCAAAATTGTATAGTGGTTTTTAAAGCCTTTAAAATTTTTTCGATTTTGTTGCCTTGTGTTATCGTTTCCGAGTTACATTATAGTTATAAATTACACTTACGGCCAATTTCACCAAGTTCAATTAAAACCAACAGTTAACATTATGTTTTTGGCAGTTTAAGTGTCTGTTAATTATAACTGAACTTGGTGAAAATGGCCGTTAGTTATTATTAGACCAGGTATAGGGATTTCATGCAAATTCGTGTTTATTTTCCCTTAAGCCTGATAATGGTTAAACCCAAATAACTTTATGAAACTATGAATTTGCTTAAAACTGGCATCAATTTGTTAGTGCATATTTTGTTGAAATTGCATTTTTCTTACATATTTTTTGTGAAAAATTCAAATTTCAAAAAAAGTATTTTGGAAAATAATGACGCATACAAATATAAGATAGTTTTATGCAAATTCGTTTGCTTACATTGTTGTAGAAAGAAGTACACGATTATACATCTAACAAATTTAAGATAAGTTGCTATTTTGACGATTTTCAATAACAAATATTTATTATTGACGATTTTTTTTTTTTTTTTTGGAAAGAAATTGCCAGCCAATTTCTTCTGGCGGCGATTTATACATACGCCTGTTTTTTTTTATTATTTTTTTTTATTCATTATTAATATTATTAAGCATTAATTTTCTTCCATATCAACTATTTTAAAGTATATTAAGTACTATTTTGCTCTGCACTCCAATTTTTGGCGATTGCAGCAAATTCCTCATGCAAATACGTATGAAATAAATTACACTCTTGCTTCGCTTCATTGCAGTAAAAAAAAATAGTAAGATCAAAAGCAAAATTAAATTAAAACAACTCAATACACAGCAGTAAGAAAGAATACGTTGGCAGCACAAGAAATTACTTTTGAAAATAAATTTAGAAAAGCGGCGTATGCAGCACAAAACAATAATTTTTACTTTCTTACTTGAAAGTTCACAAAGATTTAAATTTTTCTTGAAAACATATGCCAGAATCAGAGATGAAAACGTGTGTTTCAAAATGCAGGTTTAGTTTATCCCATTGCGTAAATATTCTTGAAACTGACATTTCAATAGATAGATAAACATCTAGTAAATAAGTGTTAAACTGTTGTAAGTTAAAATGGTTTAGGAAAAATTGCAAAAAAAATTTCAATTAACGAAAAATTGCTGAAAAATAGCTAAATGAAAGCACAAAACAGCTAAAAAAATATAACAAATAGCTAAATTGACTTGTCTTCTGGAAAAACGGGATGAAAATGGTTTAATTTAGCCAGCAAAATGGCACAATTGGCATCACTGCTCTGTGGTGGAGGCTAACAAAGATTCGTCACAGCCTTATTTAACACTTCTACTTGTTTTTTATAGAGGACTTATTTTAAACTTTTTAAATCTTTTCATATGCACTTACTTTTAACTAAAAAAAGGAATAAAATTTACCAACCCCCCAGTCTTCATTTACATTTACTATGCTTTAGTCGTATATAATCATGCCATAACCTAACAAATACAATAATTCTTTTTTTATAGTCTGAAAAAGTATTATTTTGAAATTAACCTTTTTCTAAGTAAAATAAAAATAAATATAAATAATATCAATTCGCGCCTGCAAACACCGAAACATGTTTGTCCCTTTTTTTTAGTTTTTGTTCCAAAAATATATTTAAATGGATTTTTTGGCGCATAAAAAATAAATTTTCAACACAATATTACTCATAATGTTTATAATATGTCTTAAAGTATCTGAACTCGTACACATACTACATAAACACCCAGTTATACTTCACACATGTACACACTCATATACACACATGTACACACTCATATACACACATGTACACACTCATATGCACAAATAAAAATATCCATATAATAATAAAAGTAAATCTTGATAAGAATTTTTATAAGTTTGAAGACAAAATTTTAAGTATTTAAAGACTTCTTTGACAATCTCCCTTTTTTTTTTGAATGAAATATTTCATTTCATTCTAAGCACGATTATTAAGAACTGCATAATGTTGAATTTTCTTTTTGGGTTATTTTTCACTTTAAGTAAAAAATTTAAATCTATTTTAATGTGCTTTTTAAGAAGAAAATTTGATTAAAATGAAAAAACTTTTAAGTTTTTCTTTCACCTAACTTAATGTTATCTAAAATTGATAGAATAAAAGGGCAATATAATCAAATAAAAGAGATTAGTATAATTGTTAGGGCGTTTCATTTTTTTCAAACACGTGTTCGGTGATAAAAAAAAAAGTTATGTTTATATATATGAAGAAGATTAAATAAAGGTTGCACATGATGATCGATATTATCTCAAAAAAAAAAAAATCTATTATTGTAGTACTTTGCATGATTTTAAAAATACTTCATTTTTTTATGTGTAGAATTTGGTGATCTCCCAAGTAAAATAACACTCGTACTAAGTAGAAGCAAAATATAGCAACATAGGCAAGGATAATGTAAAGTTTCAAATTGACTGCGAAATTTAAATATATACGTTTTTTTTTTTGCCTGAACTCTAAAATTTAAACAAAGAAAGAAACCTGTACCCATGCTCTGCAACTTTGGTGAGAAACTCTCGCATCGAAAAGATGTTTTTTTTTTTTTTTTTTTATTCCTACACTAAGTCCCGCGAAGCTTTTTCTTGTCTGCAGGAGACCAGAGTCTGTGGCGGGAATCGAACCCGCAACCCCAAATTTCGGTCGAAAATTGCTGTAGTTGGCTTGCCCTCATTACACCCATGAACTTGTATTAAAAGTTGTTTTTGATAAATGCATGCCATTGCGAGGTCCAACCATTTTTTTAAATAGTTCCGAAGCATCTAGAGTCCATTAGATAAGAACATTTATACTGCAATGCTAGATGAAGAAAATCCCTGTGAAAGCTGTGGCGATGAACAACGTGTTCGTTGGTAAATTAATTTCAGGACAACCTAAACGATGTAAATCATCCAAGAGAAGATTGCAAGGAGTTATTGTAATTTGTTTTTAAGTTGACAATACTATTTTTATCTTTTCTAGGGCAACATGCTATGGTTGAAAAACAACCATGTTATTATAAGTGTTAAACATTGTTATAATTAGCCATGACATGTTCAAAGGTAACTATAAAATAGCTCTTTGATTGAGGACTAATTTAACCATAATATTGTTGCCGGTGACAATAATATGGGGTAATTAAAAATGTTTCATTAAAAATAGTTTTGTTGAAGGTTTTTTTTTCTCTGGGTGTGGGTAAAGCCGTAGATTTTGAAGAAAAATGCTTTGGGGAAAATGAGAGAGGAATTGCAATGATAAAAAAGTTTAACGAATCGGTGAGGGACGAACCACAAAAATAATTCCTGTTGCTGGTGGTCGAACACTCCGTCATTTAAACTTGATTAATACATATAACATATTCCTTGAGAAAAATATTCAGTAGAATCGCGAAAAAGTTAACCGAAATGTTCCAATGGTTGTAAACTTTTTCAAATTATTAACTTTTCTAGGCGGGTTCAGTCATGTATTATAAATAAAAGGTGCTACACCTGACGTTTGTCACGAGTTCTTCACAAATATTCAGATAGCGAATTCCATGTATTTTCTTAAATAATTTCAGCCTTCCATTATTGACTTTATTATCTTTTCAGGTTGCAGTAACGCGAACTCGTGCTTAGCTATTGATATTTAGTCAATTCACAAGGTATCCTTACATGTCATATTGTCAAAATGTCCTAATATTTCACAATGGTTTAAAAATATTGTTGTTGGTTTGTTAACAAAAAGTGTCTTAAATAAATAGAACGTTGCTTGCTGTGTTTATTGTGCTGTCATAATTAATCAGAAAAGTCCAGCGCTGAGCGGCTGAGCCGTACAACAATATTTTTAAACCATTGTGAAATATTAGGACATTTTGACAATATGACATGTTAGGATACCTTGTGAATTGACTAATTGTAATTGAGTAATTAAGATAAGCATATGTCAGCCTATAAAATGTTTTCCTGTGTGCTTTTTCCTATGTTTTCTCCAAAGCTGCGAGGATTTTGTGACGTTTCGTTTTTATTTTTGAAATGGCTACTTCAGATATACGATTATACAACGTCAATAGTTTTTCTTTAATGTATTTTTTTAATTTTGGTTCATACTCTGCACTTTCAGCTTAAAGGCTAATCTGACTCGAAATGTTTAGTACTGATTTGTTGAATTCTTTTTATTAATACGCTTAGTAAAGTTAACTTAGATTTAACGTTTTAAAGCGGCACATGGGCGCTTAAATTTGATTTACTAAACCGCGAGATTAACTTTTACGAGAGCTTTCGCGATTCTACTGTATAACAATTGAATGTGTATTCTATGTTTGACATTATTTTAAAATTGTTATTGCTGTAGAAGTTTTTCTAATAAAAGCAATTAATATTTAAAAACCGTATACTTAGTTTATTTCTACAAATATGGTTAAAGTCTGCAACCTCCAAAAGTTATACAATCTTCTTAAAACTTGGTATATTTAACTTTAAGATACTCGGGGCGTAAGCAAAGTTTTATGAAAATAAAATCTTTTAACAAATTGAGACACCCTTGTGTAGGTGCATGTCCTTTTAATACATTGATCTTAAGAATGTGTATGAATTTTAGTTTTTTATTAGAGACAGCGATAAGGACAAGCGTTTATGAGACATTTTTTTTTTAGATTTGATATTATTTGAAATTTAACCACAATACTAATAACCACAATACTAATATTATTTGAAATATTAAGCAAAATTGTATTTTATCACTTAAAGTTTCTGCAGAAATCAGTTTTAATCGCGATTAATCCCACACTCAAGGTGGCTATAACTTCTGAGCGAATATTCTCTTCATATTAAATTTGATTTCGAAAGTTGGTCGACTTGGTCAATAAATCAAAATATATACTTTAGGAAAAGCATTTTAGCAATACTATTTTTTTATCACTTCTTTATAAGCTTATAATTTAACATGAAAGGATTAAGTATAAAACAAAATTTCCATTGCCAGTATGCCTAAGAAAAAGCCTGGCCAGAAACCCACCCACCTTATTTAAAATGTTAACCACAACTCTCATGAAATTCTTAAAGGAACTAAATAATCCTTACATTTAGGTTTCTACTGTTTCCCATTTTAATAAATTGAGCCCCAGCGTTATCTCAACACGCATTCTCATTCCCAAGAATACCCCTCTTATAAATAATTATAACATGATTTTTAAATTTTCTTCTAAGTAAAAAATTTAATTACAAACAAATCCTTATAAACCACTGTTCTTCATATTTTCCTTAAGTAGCTGTTAGGACATGACCTGACTAACCAGTACATTATAGGAATTGTGTATAGAAAAGATATTTCTAATGCCCATTTTGTTTATTAAATAAAAATTTATTTCTATCATTTCTCTAAACAACTCCTTAGCAGTCCTTTGAAAAAGCAGTTCCTTAAAAAAACGCACGGGTTTGTAACAGCTTCTCAAAATATTTTTTTTGTTTTTTTTTTTGTATATTGTACAATACACCTTTTGTTGTTAAATTGAAATGACCAGTTAAGAAAAAGTTACAAACCCATTTTATCAATTCTATTCTTTGTCGCTTTGTAATACAAACACATCCTGTTTAATGTACAACTTAATAAACCTTAACTAAACACAGGAACAGGCACACATACACAAACACTCACTGACAGCAGCTAAAATTGAAACAGGAAAATTAAATCACAAAAGCATAATAATAATGTCTAATACTTGTATTACGAACACTCGCTTACATTTAAAGGATTGGTCATACGAATCCTACAGACTTCGTCTTTTGTATCTGATTTGTATTTGATGAGTGTGTTTGTGTTGTTTGAAAAGAAAAGTTTTCTTTTTAACCCTGTATGTGTATTTAATTTCTTCCTTTACAAAATCATAATGTGTTTCTTTTTTTATTTTATTTTAAATGTTATTTTCCTACTCTTTTATTTAATATCCTTTTGTTAGGCAAATTATTTTAATGGTAATTGTCGTATCGTCTTTTTTCCTTTTTGAAACATTTTATTCATTTATTTTGATTATTGTCAGGTTAGTAAAAGGGACGAAAGTTGGTATGTTGTTTTGGGCTTAAATTGACATTGGAATCAATAAAAATTTAACTTATTTTATTTGTTTAAAGGTGGGGTAAATTACTTCTATTATATCAACGATGCAAATCGTATACCATATTCGTGTTGGTTTGGGCATTTTATTGATCACAGATTAAGATGTAAGATACAGGATCTATGCGGCTCACATTTGATTATTACTTTCCGATTTAAGATCTTTTAAAAATAAATACGCCAGTTCACTCAGAGAACGAATATTTTTCAAATAACCATATTATTGTCAACGGCAACCATATTAATTTTAAATAAGTCCATTAAGAAGTGACAACCATATTATGGTTACAGGTTAAAGTTTTTCATACACAAACATCGAAAAATCAATTTTAAGAAGTCATAATAGATTTTTATTATTTAAGCTCTAACTCTTCTAGTTATCAAGAAAAAAAGCATTTAAAGCTTTTCATATAAAAATGCATTTTTAGTAGTGATAACAGACTTTTATTATTTAAGCTCTAACTCTTCTAGTTATCGAGAAAAACGAAGTTTAAGTTTTTCATATAAAAACATAAAAAAAAATCCATTTTTAATAGTGATAACAGATTTTTATTATTTAAGCTCTAACTCTTCTAGTTATCGAGAAAAACGCACTTAAAGTTTTTCATATAAATTTCAAAGAAATCCATTTTTAATAGTGATAACAGATTTTTATTATTTAAGCTCTAACTCTTCTAGTTATCGAGAAAAACGCAGTTAAAGTTTTTCATATAAAAACATGAAAAAAGTCCATTTTTACTAGTGATATTTTTATTATTTAAGCTCTAACTATTCTAGTTATCGAGATAAACGCAGTTAAAGTTTTTCATATAAAAACATGAAAAAAGTAAATTTTTACTAGTGATAACAGATTTTTATTATTTAAGCTCTAACTCTTCTAGTTATCGAGAAAAACGCAGTTAAAGTTTTTCATATAAAAACATGAAAAAAGTCCATTTTTACTAGTGATAACAGATTTTTATTATTTAAGCTCTAACTCTTCTAGTTATCGAGAAAAACGCAGTTAAAGTTTTTCATATAAAAACATGAAAAAAATCCATTTTTACTAGTGATAACAGATTTTTATTATTTAAGCTCTAACTCTTCTAGTTATCGAGAAAAACGCAGTTAAAGTTTTTCATATAAAAGCATGAAAAAAGTCCATTTTTACTAGTGATAACAGATTTTTATTATTTAAGCTCTAACTCTTCTAGTTATCGAGAAAAACGCAGTTAAAGTTTTTCATATAAAAACATGAAAAAAATCCATTTTTACTAGTGATAACAGATTTTTATTATTTAAGCTCTAAAAATCAATTTTTAATAGTGATAACAGATTTTTATTATTTAAGCTCTAACTCTTCTAGTTATCGAGAAAAACGCACTTAAAAACATGAAAAAAATCCATTGTTACTAGTGATAACAGATTTTTATTATTTAAGCTCTAACTCTTCTAGTTATCGAGATAAACGCAGTTAAAGTTTTTCATATAAAAACATGAAAAAAGTCAATTTTTACTAGTGATAACAGATTTTTATTATTTAAGCTCTAACTCTTCTAGTTATCGAGAAAAACGCAGTTAAAGTTTTTCATATAAAAACATGAAAAAAGTCCATTTTTACTAGTGATAACAGATTTTTATTATTTAAGCTCTAATTCTTCTAGTTATCGAGAAAAACGCACTTAAAGTTTTTCATATAAATTTCAAAGAAATCCATTTTTAATAGTGATAACAGATTTTTATTATTTAAGCTCTAACTCTTCTAGTTATCGAGAAAAACGCAGTTAAAGTTTTTCATATAAAAACATGAAAAAAGTCCATTTTTACTAGTGATAACAGATTTTTATTATTTAAGCTCTAACTCTTCTAGTTATCGAGAAAAACGCAGTTAAAGTTTTTCATATAAAAACATGAAAAAAGTCCATTTTTACTAGTGATAACAGATTTTTATTATTTAAGCTCTAATTCTTCTAGTTATCGAGAAAAACGCAGTTAAAGTTTTTCATATAAAAACATGAAAAAAATCAATTTTTACTAGTGATAACAGATTTTTATTATTTAAGCTCTAACTCTTCTAGTTATCGAGAAAAACGCAGTTTAAGTTTTTCATATAAAAACATGAAAAAAGTCAATTTTTACTGGTGATAACAGATTTTTATTATTTAAGCTCTAACTCTTCTAGTTATCGAGAAAAACGCAGTTAAAGTTTTTCATATAAAAACATGAAAAAAGTCAATTTTTACTAGTGATAACAGATTTTTATTATTTAAGCTCTAACTCTTCTAGTTATCGAGAAAAACGCAGTTAAAGTTTTCATATAAAAACATGAAAAAAGTCAATTTTTACTAGTGATAACAGATTTTTATTATTTAAGTTCTAACTCTTCTAGTTATCGAGAAAAACGCAGTTAAAGTTTTTCATATAAAAACATGAAAAAGTCCATTTTTACTAGTGATAACAGATTTTTATTATTTAAGCTCTAACTCTTCTAGTTATCGGGAAAAACGCAGTTAAAGTTTTTCATATAAAAACATGAAAAAAGTCCATTTTTACTAGTGATAACAGATTTTTATTATTTAAGCTCTAACTCTTCTAGTTATCGAGAAAAACGCAGTTTAAGTTTTTCATATAAAAACATGAAAAAAGTCAATTTTTACTAGTGATAACAGATTTTTATTATTTAAGCTCTAACTCTTCTAGTTATCGAGAAAAACGCAGTTAAAGTTTTTCATATAAAAACATGAAAAAAGTAAATTTTTACTAGTGATAACAGATTTTTATTATTTAAGCTCTAACTCTTCTAGTTATCGAGAAAAACGCAGTTAAAGTTTTTCATATAAAAACATGAAAAAAGTCAATTTTTACTAGTGATAACAGATTTTTATTATTTAAGCTCTAACTCTTCTAGTTATCGAGAAAAACGCAGTTAAAGTTTTTCATATAAAAACATGAAAAAAGTCAATTTTTACTAGTGATAACAGATTTTTATTATTTAAGCTCTAACTCTTCTAGTTATCGAGAAAAACGCAGTTAAAGTTTTTCATATAAAAACATGAAAAAAGTCAATTTTTACTAGTGATAACAGATTTTTATTATTTAAGCTCTAACTCTTCTAGTTATCGAGAAAAACGCAGTTAAAGTTTTTCATATAAAAACATGAAAAAAGTCCGTTTTTACTAGTGATAACAGATTTTTATTATTTAAGCTCTAACTCTTCTAGTTATCGAGAAAAACGCAGTTAAAGTTTTTCATATAAAAACATGAAAAAAGTCCGTTTTTACTAGTGATAACAGATTTTTATTATTTAAGCTCTAACTCTTCTAGTTATCGAGAAAAACGCAGTTAAAGTTTTTCATATAAAAACATGAAAAAAGTAAATTTTTACTAGTGATAACAGATTTTTATTATTTAAGCTCTAACTCTTCTAGTTATCGAGAAAAACGCAGTTTAAGTTTTTCATATAAAAACATGAAAAAAGTCAATTTTTACTAGTGATAACAGATTTTTATTATTTAAGCTCTAACTCTTCTAGTTATCGAGAAAAACGCAGTTAAAGTTTTTCATATAAAAACATGAAAAAAGTCCGTTTTTACTAGTGATAACAGATTTTTATTATTTAAGCTCTAACTCTTCTAGTTATCGAGAAAAACGCAGTTAAAGTTTTTCATATAAAAACATGAAAAAAGTCAATTTTTACTAGTGATAACAGATTTTTATTATTTAAGCTCTAACTCTTCTAGTTATCGAGAAAAACGCAGTTAAAGTTTTTCATATAAAAACATGAAAAAAGTCAATTTTTACTAGTGATAACAGATTTTTATTATTTAAGCTCTAACTCTTCTAGTTATCGAGAAAAACGCAGTTAAAGTTTTTCATATAAAAACATGAAAAAAGTCCGTTTTTACTAGTGATAACAGATTTTTATTATTTAAGCTCTAACTCTTCTAGTTATCGAGAAAAACGTAGTTAAAGTTTTTCATATAAAAACATGAAAAAAGTCAATTTTTACTAGTGATAACAGATTTTTATTATTTAAGCTCTAACTCTTCTAGTTATCGAGAAAAACGCAGTTAAAGTTTTTCATATAAAAACATGAAAAAAGTCCGTTTTTACTAGTGATAACAGATTTTTATTATTTAAGCTCTAACTCTTCTAGTTATCGAGAAAAACGCAGTTAAAGTTTTTCATATAAAAACATGAAAAAAGTCAATTTTTACTAGTGATAACAGATTTTTATTATTTAAGCTCTAACTCTTCTAGTTATCGAGAAAAACGCAGTTAAAGTTTTTCATATAAAAACATGAAAAAAGTCAATTTTTACTAGTGATAACAGATTTTTATTATTTAAGCTCTAACTCTTCTAGTTATCGAGAAAAACGCAGTTAAAGTTTTTCATATAAAAACATGAAAAAAGTCAATTTTTACTAGTGATAACAGATTTTTATTATTTAAGCTCTAACTCTTCTAGTTATCGAGAAAAACGCAGTTAAAGTTTTTCATATAAAAACATGAAAAAAGTCCGTTTTTACTAGTGATAACAGATTTTTATTATTTAAGCTCTAACTCTTCTAGTTATCGAGAAAAACGCAGTTAAAGTTTTTCATATAAAAACATGAAAAAAGTCAATTTTTACTAGTGATAACAGATTTTTATTATTTAAGCTCTAACTCTTCTAGTTATCGAGAAAAACGCAGTTAAAGTTTTTCATATAAAAACATGAAAAAAGTCCGTTTTTACTAGTGATAACAGATTTTTATTATTTAAGCTCTAACTCTTCTAGTTATCGAGAAAAACGCAGTTAAAGTTTTTCATATAAAAACATGAAAAAAGTCAATTTTTACTAGTGATAACAGATTTTTATTATTTAAGCTCTAACTCTTCTAGTTATCGAGAAAAACGCAGTTAAAGTTTTTCATATAAAAACATGAAAAAAGTCAATTTTTACTAGTGATAACAGATTTTTATTATTTAAGCTCTAACTCTTCTAGTTATCGAGAAAAACGCAGTTAAAGTTTTTCATATAAAAACATGAAAAAAGTCAATTTTTACTAGTGATAACAGATTTTTATTATTTAAGCTCTAACTCTTCTAGTTATCGAGAAAAACGCAGTTAAAGTTTTTCATATAAAAACATGAAAAAAGTCAATTTTTACTAGTGATAACAGATTTTTATTATTTAAGCTCTAACTCTTCTAGTTATCGAGAAAAACGCAGTTAAAGTTTTTCATATAAAAACATGAAAAAAGTCAATTTTTACTAGTGATAACAGATTTTTATTATTTAAGCTCTAACTCTTCTAGTTATCGAGAAAAACGCAGTTAAAGTTTTTCATATAAAAACATGAAAAAAGTCAATTTTTACTAGTGATAAAAGATTTTTATTATTTAAGCTCTAACTCTTCTAGTTATCGAGAAAAACGCAGTTAAAGTTTTTCATATAAAAACATGAAAAAAGTCAATTTTTACTAGTGATAACAGATTTTTATTATTTAAGCTCTAACTCTTCTAGTTATCGAGAAAAACGCAGTTAAAGTTTTTCATATAAAAACATGAAAAAAGTCAATTTTTACTAGTGATAACAGATTTTTATTATTTAAGCTCTAACTCTTCTAGTTATCGAGAAAAACGCAGTTAAAGTTTTTCATATAAAAACATGAAAAAAGTCAATTTTTACTAGTGATAACAGATTTTTATTATTTAAGCTCTAACTCTTCTAGTTATCGAGAAAAACGCAGTTAAAGTTTTTCATATAAAAACATGAAAAAAGTCAATTTTTACTAGTGATAACAGATTTTTATTATTTAAGCTCTAACTCTTCTAGTTATCGAGAAAAACGCAGTTAAAGTTTTTCATATAAAAACATGAAAAAAGTCAATTTTTACTAGTGATAACAGATTTTTATTATTTAAGCTCTAACTCTTCTAGTTATCGAGAAAAACGCAGTTAAAGTTTTTCATATAAAAACATGAAAAAAGTCAATTTTTACTAGTGATAACAGATTTTTATTATTTAAGCTCTAACTCTTCTAGTTATCGAGAAAAACGCAGTTAAAGTTTTTCATATAAAAACATGAAAAAAGTCCGTTTTTACTAGTGATAACAGATTTTTATTATTTAAGCTCTAACTCTTCTAGTTATCGAGAAAAACGCAGTTAAAGTTTTTCATATAAAAACATGAAAAAAGTCCGTTTTTACTAGTGATAACAGATTTTTATTATTTAAGCTCTAACTCTTCTAGTTATCGAGAAAAACGCAGTTAAAGTTTTTCATATAAAAAACATGAAAAAAGTCAATTTTTACTAGTGATAACAGCGCAGTTAAAGTTTTTCATATAAAAACATGAAAAAAGTCAATTTTTACTAGTGATAACAGATTTTTATTATTTAAGCTCTAACTCTTCTAGTTATCGAGAAAAACGCAGTTAAAGTTTTTCATATAAAAACATGAAAAAAGTCAATTTTTACTAGTGATAACAGATTTTTATTATTTAAGCTCTAACTCTTCTAGTTATCGAGAAAAACGCAGTTAAAGTTTTTCATATAAAAACATGAAAAAAGTCCGTTTTTACTAGTGATAACAGATTTTTATTATTTAAGCTCTAACTCTTCTAGTTATCGAGAAAAACGCAGTTAAAGTTTTTCATATAAAAACATGAAAAAAGTCCGTTTTTACTAGTGATAACAGATTTTTATTATTTAAGCTCTAACTCTTCTAGTTATCGAGAAAAACGCAGTTAAAGTTTTTCATATAAAAACATGAAAAAAAGTCAATTTTTACTAGTGATAACAGATTTTTATTATTTAAGCTCTAACTCTTCTAGTTATCGAGAAAAACGCAGTTAAAGTTTTTCATATAAAAACATGAAAAAAGTCAATTTTTACTAGTGATAACAGATTTTTATTATTTAAGCTCTAACTCTTCTAGTTATCGAGAAAAACGCAGTTAAAGTTTTTCATATAAAAACATGAAAAAAGTCAATTTTTACTAGTGATAACAGAATTATTATTTAAGCTCTAACTCTTCTAGTTATCGAGAAAAACGCAGTTAAAGTTTTTCATATAAAAACATGAAAAAAGTCAATTTTTACTAGTGATAACAGATTTTTATTATTTAAGCTCTAACTCTTCTAGTTATCGAGAAAAACGCAGTTAAAGTTTTTCATATAAAAACATGAAAAAAGTCAATTTTACTAGTGATAACAGATTTTTATTATTTAAGCTCTAACTCTTCTAGTTATCGAGAAAAACGCAGTTAAAGTTTTTCATATAAAAACATGAAAAAAGTAAATTTTTACTAGTGATAACAGATTTTTATTATTTAAGCTCTAACTCTTCTAGTTATCGAGAAAAACGCAGTTAAAGTTTTTCATATAAAAACATGAAAAAAGTCAATTTTTACTAGTGATAACAGATTTTTATTATTTAAGCTCTAATTCTTCTAGTTATCGAGAAAAACGCAGTTAAAGTTTTTCATATAAAAACATGAAAAAAGTCAATTTTTACTAGTGATAACAGATTTTTATTATTTAAGCTCTAACTCTTCTAGTTATCGAGAAAAACGCAGTTAAAGTTTTTCATATAAAAACATGAAAAAAGTCAATTTTTACTAGTGATAACAGATTTTTATTATTTAAGCTCTAACTCTTCTAGTTATCGAGAAAAACGCAGTTAAAGTTTTTCATATAAAAACATGAAAAAAGTCAATTTTTACTAGTGATAACAGATTTTTATTATTTAAGCTCTAACTCTTCTAGTTATCGAGAAAAACGCAGTTAAAGTTTTTCATATAAAAACATGAAAAAAGTCAATTTTTACTAGTGATAACAGATTTTTATTATTTAAGCTCTAACTCTTCTAGTTATCGAGAAAAACGCAGTTAAAGTTTTTCATATAAAAACATGAAAAAAGTCAATTTTTTACTAGTGATAACAGATTTTTATTATTTAAGCTCTAACTCTTCTAGTTATCGAGAAAAACGCAGTTAAAGTTTTTCATATAAAAACATGAAAAAAGTCAATTTTTACTAGTGATAACAGATTTTTATTATTTAAGCTCTAACTCTTCTAGTTATCGAGAAAAACGCAGTTAAAGTTTTTCATATAAAAACATGAAAAAAGTCAATTTTTACTAGTGATAACAGATTTTTATTATTTAAGCTCTAACTCTTCTAGTTATCGAGAAAAACGCAGTTAAAGTTTTTCATATAAAAACATGAAAAAAGTCAATTTTTACTAGTGATAACAGATTTTTATTATTTAAGCTCTAACTCTTCTAGTTATCGAGAAAAACGCAGTTAAAGTTTTTCATATAAAAACATGAAAAAAGTCAATTTTTACTAGTGATAACAGATTTTTATTATTTAAGCTCTAACTCTTCTAGTTATCGAGAAAAACGCAGTTAAAGTTTTTCATATAAAAACATGAAAAAAGTCAATTTTTACTAGTGATTAACAGATTTTTATTATTAAGCTCTAACTCTTCTAGTTATCGAGAAAAACGCAGTTAAAGTTTTTCATATAAAAACATGAAAAAAGTCAATTTTTACTAGTGATAACAGATTTTTATTATTTAAGCTCTAACTCTTCTAGTTATCGAGAAAAACGCAGTTAAAGTTTTTCATATAAAAACATGAAAAAAGTCAATTTTTACTAGTAATAACAGATTTTTATTATTTAAGCTCTAACTCTTCTAGTTATCGAGAAAAACGCAGTTAAAGTTTTTCATATAAAAACATGAAAAAAGTCAATTTTTACTAGTGATAACAGATTTTTATTATTTAAGCTCTAACTCTTCTAGTTATCGAGAAAAACGCAGTTAAAGTTTTTCATATAAAAACATGAAAAAAGTCCGTTTTTACTAGTGATAACAGATTTTTATTATTTAAGCTCTAACTCTTCTAGTTATCGAGAAAAACGCAGTTAAAGTTTTTCATATAAAAACATGAAAAAAGTCCGTTTTTACTAGTGATAACAGATTTTTATTATTTAAGCTCTAACTCTTCTAGTTATCGAGAAAAACGCAGTTAAAGTTTTTCATATAAAAACATGAAAAAAGTAAATTTTTACTAGTGATAACAGATTTTTATTATTTAAGCTCTAACTCTTCTAGTTATCGAGAAAAACGCAGTTTAAGTTTTTCATATAAAAACATGAAAAAAGTCAATTTTTACTAGTGATAACAGATTTTTATTATTTAAGCTCTAACTCTTCTAGTTATCGAGAAAAAACGCAGTTAAAGTTTTTCATATAAAAACATGAAAAAAGTCCGTTTTTACTAGTGATAACAGATTTTTATTATTTAAGCTCTAACTCTTCTAGTTATCGAGAAAAACGCAGTTAAAGTTTTTCATATAAAAACATGAAAAAAGTCAATTTTTACTAGTGATAACAGATTTTTATTATTTAAGCTCTAACTCTTCTAGTTATCGAGAAAAACGCAGTTAAAGTTTTTCATATAAAAACATGAAAAAAGTCAATTTTTACTAGTGATAACAGATTTTTTATTATTTAAGCTCTAACTCTTCTAGTTATCGAGAAAAACGCAGTTAAAGTTTTTCATATAAAAACATGAAAAAAGTCCGTTTTTACTAGTGATAACAGATTTTTATTATTTAAGCTCTAACTCTTCTAGTTATCGAGAAAAACGCAGTTAAAGTTTTTCATATAAAAACATGAAAAAAGTCAATTTTTACTAGTGATAACAGATTTTTATTATTTAAGCTCTAACTCTTCTAGTTATCGAGAAAAACGCAGTTAAAGTTTTTCATATAAAAACATGAAAAAAGTCCGTTTTTACTAGTGATAACAGATTTTTATTATTTAAGCTCTAACTCTTCTAGTTATCGAGAAAAACGCAGTTAAAGTTTTTCATATAAAAACATGAAAAAAGTCAATTTTTACTAGTGATAACAGATTTTTATTATTTAAGCTCTAACTCTTCTAGTTATCGAGAAAAACGCAGTTAAAGTTTTTCATATAAAAACATGAAAAAAGTCAATTTTTACTAGTGATAACAGATTTTTATTATTTAAGCTCTAACTCTTCTAGTTATCGAGAAAAACGCAGTTAAAGTTTTTCATATAAAAACATGAAAAAAGTCAATTTTTACTAGTGATAACAGATTTTTATTATTTAAGCTCTAACTCTTCTAGTTATCGAGAAAAACGCAGTTAAAGTTTTTCATATAAAAACATGAAAAAAGTCCGTTTTTACTAGTGATAACAGATTTTTATTATTTAAGCTCTAACTCTTCTAGTTATCGAGAAAAACGCAGTTAAAGTTTTTCATATAAAAACATGAAAAAAGTCAATTTTTACTAGTGATAACAGATTTTTATTATTTAAGCTCTAACTCTTCTAGTTATCGAGAAAAACGCAGTTAAAGTTTTTCATATAAAAACATGAAAAAGTCCGTTTTTACTAGTGATAACAGATTTTTATTATTTAAGCTCTAACTCTTCTAGTTATCGAGAAAAACGCAGTTAAAGTTTTTCATATAAAAACATGAAAAAAGTCAATTTTTACTAGTGATAACAGATTTTTATTATTTAAGCTCTAACTCTTCTAGTTATCGAGAAAAACGCAGTTAAAGTTTTTCATATAAAAACATGAAAAAAGTCAATTTTTACTAGTGATAACAGATTTTTATTATTTAAGCTCTAACTCTTCTAGTTATCGAGAAAAACGCAGTTAAAGTTTTTCATATAAAAACATGAAAAAAGTCAATTTTTACTAGTGATAACAGATTTTTATTATTTAAGCTCTAACTCTTCTAGTTATCGAGAAAAACGCAGTTAAAGTTTTTCATATAAAAACATGAAAAAAGTCAATTTTTACTAGTGATAACAGATTTTTATTATTTAAGCTCTAACTCTTCTAGTTATCGAGAAAAACGCAGTTAAAGTTTTTCATATAAAAACATGAAAAAAGTCAATTTTTACTAGTGATAACAGATTTTTATTATTTAAGCTCTAACTCTTCTAGTTATCGAGAAAAACGCAGTTAAAGTTTTTCATATAAAAACATGAAAAAAGTCAATTTTTACTAGTGATAACAGATTTTTATTATTTAAGCTCTAACTCTTCTAGTTATCGAGAAAAACGCAGTTAAAGTTTTTCATATAAAAACATGAAAAAAGTCAATTTTTACTAGTGATAACAGATTTTTATTATTTAAGCTCTAACTCTTCTAGTTATCGAGAAAAACGCAGTTTAAGTTTTTCATATAAAAACATGAAAAAAGTCAATTTTTACTAGTGATAACAGATTTTTATTATTTAAGCTCTAACTCTTCTAGTTATCGAGAAAAACGCAGTTAAAGTTTTTCATATAAAAACATGAAAAAAGTCAATTTTTACTAGTGATAACAGATTTTTATTATTTAAGCTCTAACTCTTCTAGTTATCGAGAAAAACGCAGTTAAAGTTTTTCATATAAAAACATGAAAAAAGTCAATTTTTACTAGTGATAACAGATTTTTATTATTTAAGCTCTAACTCTTCTAGTTATCGAGAAAAACGCAGTTAAAGTTTTTCATATAAAAACATGAAAAAAGTCAATTTTTACTAGTGATAACAGATTTTTATTATTTAAGCTCTAACTCTTCTAGTTATCGAGAAAAACGCAGTTTAAGTTTTTCATATAAAAACATGAAAAAAGTCAATTTTTACTAGTGATAACAGATTTTTATTATTTAAGCTCTAACTCTTCTAGTTATCGAGAAAAACGCAGTTAAAGTTTTTCATATAAAAACATGAAAAAAGTCAATTTTTACTAGTGATAACAGATTTTTATTATTTAAGCTCTAACTCTTCTAGTTATCGAGAAAAACGCAGTTAAAGTTTTTCATATAAAAACATGAAAAAAGTCAATTTTTACTAGTGATAACAGATTTTTATTATTTAAGCTCTAACTCTTCTAGTTATCGAGAAAAACGCAGTTTAAGTTTTTCATATAAAAACATGAAAAAAGTCAATTTTTACTAGTGATAACAGATTTTTATTATTTAAGCTCTAACTCTTCTAGTTATCGAGAAAAACGCAGTTAAAGTTTTTCATATAAAAACATGAAAAAAGTCAATTTTTACTAGTGATAACAGATTTTTATTATTTAAGCTCTAACTCTTCTAGTTATCGAGAAAAACGCAGTTAAAGTTTTTCATATAAAAACATGAAAAAAGTCAATTTTTACTAGTGATAACAGATTTTTATTATTTAAGCTCTAACTCTTCTAGTTATCGAGAAAAACGCAGTTAAAGTTTTTCATATAAAAACATGAAAAAAAGTCAATTTTTACTAGTGATAACAGATTTTTATTATTTAAGCTCTAACTCTTCTAGTTATCGAGAAAAACGCAGTTAAAGTTTTTCATATAAAAACATGAAAAAAGTCAATTTTTACTAGTGATAACAGATTTTTATTATTTAAGCTCTAACTCTTCTAGTTATCGAGAAAAACGCAGTTTAAGTTTTTCATATAAAAACATGAAAAAAGTCAGTTTTTACTAGTGATAACAGATTTTTATTATTTAAGCTCTAACTCTTCTAGTTATCGAGAAAAACGCAGTTAAAGTTTTTCATATAAAAACATGAAAAAAGTCCGTTTTTACTAGTGATAACAGATTTTTATTATTTAAGCTCTAACTCTTCTAGTTATCGAGAAAAACGCAGTTTAAAGTTTTTCATATAAAAACATGAAAAAAGTCCGTTTTTACTAGTGATAACAGATTTTTATTATTTAAGCTCTAACTCTTCTAGTTATCGAGAAAAACGCAGTTAAAGTTTTTCATATAAAAACATGAAAAAAGTCAATTTTTACTAGTGATAACAGATTTTTATTATTTAAGCTCTAACTCTTCTAGTTATCGAGAAAAACGCAGTTTAAGTTTTTCATATAAAAACATGAA